>OX422224.1:46841329-48041329 GCA_949130495.1 Sambucus nigra | reverse complement strand
CAAGCTTATCCCTCCTCACCAGAGAATGCATCACTTTTTGGACCCATTAGCGAGGTAAATATATGGAACTATAAGAAGTGTTGAACCAACTCTTAGTGTTCAGTCTTAAATTTCCCTCCTAGATGACCAGCGACTGTCAGAGATTTAGTGCGTTATTCTTAGAAGCTCAAAAATGGACTGAGAGTCAGAAAACTAGGTGGTGCCAATCGACAAAGTTAGTCTAGATGTCATGGTCCAAATCATGATATATTTGTTTCTAAATAATGGTCATATTTGTAGTGTATCCGATCCACTCGATACTTTGAAATTACAAGGGTGCCCAATCCATTCAGTTCTGCTTTTCATCTAAATACAATATCGTTGCCACCAGGTGGGGGACAAATTTGATTATTCAGACAAAGAGCAGAGTTCAAAAAAGGTCAGTCCGATAGTTAACATATGCGGGATGATATCATTTGAGGATTTACTATGAAAGGTCAATAGGGTGGATGAGAAACCCTATATCGATGAAGAAATATGATTTCTATTTTTCCCTCCTTCTGTGAACAACATGACCAAGTCAGGAAGACATTGCCAAATCCCAAGGATATAACCATAAGTGAACAATAAAGGGAAGGGTGTTGAGAATCTCTCTATGCCAAAAATAACCCTCAAAGAAAGTAAGTCCTTGATCAACTGAACAAAACTCAAGCCAACATCACTTTATGGGGGATTTTTATGTCTTCCCAAGTTCACCAAAATTACCTAATTAAGCTACTCACAGGATCTACAGTTCATCCCTCAACCATTCCAGAAGAAGAGGTGAACCTAGTTGGATCCTCGACCTCTACTCAAATTCTCTTATTTTCTGAAGAAGAAATACCCAAGACTGGTCCCAACCACAATCATGATCTTAATATCTCTGTTGAAATCATGGGAAAAATGTGCCCCCGTCTCATCGACAACGGGTCAGCTTTGAACGTTTACCCATTAAGAACTTTAAATTGTCTGGGATTGAAAGTCAGCGACCTCGCTCGAACCTTTGATGTCGTACATGCCTATGACAACACCTGTCGAGAAGTAATGGGATCTATAAATCTTACAATAGGGGATGGACCTATAAATTCTGTTAGTGAATTCCAGGTCATCGATATCCCAACCTATTTTAAACTACTGCTCGGACGACCATGGATCCATAGCATCAAAGGGGTGTCCTCTTCCCTTCATAAAAATTGAAGTTCTTTACTAATGGGCAGGTCATCACCATCTTGGGAGAAGACGATAAGACCTAGAATGCCAGCACCAGTAATCCAGTACTTGAAATAAAACACGGGACAAATGATATGCTTCTGTCATGTTTCCAAGCTGAACCACTTCTAATCCCAACAGGGGATAATTTCAAAGACTGGGTTTGTCTCGAATACTACCCCCATGGAAACATCAATGTAATCCAAATTTTCAAGAACATGCACTTCAGGCCCAGACTGGTGCTAGGGCGAAGACAGCGAGGGTAATTGAACCAATTGTGTTGAATGAGGCCTTTCCTCCCTGTGGTTTTGGCTATCAACCATCAAAAGGAGAACTCAGATTTATCTGTCAACCTCAACTAAAGGGGAGGTTAGAATGCAACGAAACTATCCTGGGAGATTCCCTCAATGGAAGATTCATCAGAGAGGGTGAAGATTTCCCCTTTTGTGGCTTCCCCGAACCTTGGTATGACCATGTAGACAAGAGGATGAAACCAGGAATGGAGATATTCTTTCAAGACAGCTACCCATGGGTCGAGAGTTCCCAGCACTTTGTACAACCACTCAGTAAAAATATCATTGTTGATCGGGGATTCTAAGTGTAGTGATTTCGAGGATTCAATCATTCAATTTACAGACACTGGGGTTGACACTCTGCATGATCCACTAAGGGGCTACATCATCGAATCCATCGTGCCTCATCAAAGATACTGATGCACCTCTTCTCTATTGGCATGTTGCACATGTTCCACCTACTAATGTTCAACCTAACCCCGAAATTTATCGTATTTTACCCTTAGTTACTTCCCTTAACTCTGATGTAATCGAGACCTTCTTTGATGAGGTTCCTAATGCTATTTTCCTATCAATGAAATAAACGAACATTTTGAGTATCTTGCTATGCCTTACATTAATTGTCTTGATTCTAATCAAACTCTTAATGATGATGATTTTGCGAATGAACAATTCTTAACTAATCTAAATAAGGTTAATAAAAAATAACATAACCACGTTCAAGTTAATGAAGATGAAACTATTGTTATTTATCTCGATTCTAGTAGCCAAAAGCACGAGATTAGGATATGGGCCACCCTTAATGAACATGAGTGCGCACAACTCAAGGAATTACTAAAGGAATTTGGGAATGTCTTAGCATGGTCATACGTTGATATGCACGGCATTGACCATGTGATAGCATAACGTGAGATTCCAACTCTCCCCGAATGTAAACCGTTCAAACTGAAACTGCGAAATCACCGTACCAAATGGTCAATCAAAGTTAAAGAAGAAGTACTCAAGGAACTGAGCATGGGCTTCATTCGTGTGATCGAATATCCCACATGGTTAGACAATATTATACCGGTGTCCCAATTAGGAGCGATGGTTCTCAAGTTTGTTGATTACCGAGACTTGAACAAGGCCTATCCGAAAGAAAATTACCCGCTACCAAACATTGACATGATTATGGACAATATGACCAGTCACTCGCTCAAGTCATTCATTGATGGGTTTTCCTGATATAATCAGATCAAGATGCAACAAGATCACCAAGACAAAATATCATTCATCACCCCTCGGGGAACCTTTCGCCACTCTATCATGACATTTGGTCTAAAAAAATTCAAGGGCTACCTACCAGAGGGCTGCCACAACCATTATGCATGATCTGATACATAAGAAAGTTGAGGTCCATGTAGATGACATGATTATCAAGTCCAAGACGAGGGAAGGCCATTTTACCTCTCTTCGTAAGTTCTTCGAACGACTGCGACACAATACCAGATACGGCTTAACCCACATAAATGTGTCTTTGGTGTTACTAATGGAAAATTATTGGGATTCATGGTTAGTGACAAAGGGATAGAAGAAAATCTTGCCAAGCATAGATCCATACTTGAGATGCCACCACCTCGAACGGAGAATGAAGTTTGGGGGTTCCTTATGTAATTACAGTACATCAGTTGGTTCATCATACAATAGACTTCCATCTATGAAGCCATATTCAAAATCCTCCGAAAACATCCAACCAAGGCCTGGAATGAATCTTCCCAATAAGGCTTTGACCTAATCAAGTAATACCTAACCTAACCTCCGGTACTCATGCCACCTCAGCTAGGTCTTCCCATACTCCTAAACCTAACCATAACTGATACAGCAACTAGGGCTTTCCTAGACAAATACCTCGAATAAACCCACAAATAGAGAGCCATCTACTATGCCAATCGAAAGTTGGTCGGTTACGAAGTTAACTACACCACCTTGGAAAAAGCACGTGTTGCTCTTATCTAGGTTACTCAAAAGTTACGACACTACATGCTCACCTTCCCTATCAAGCTTATTTCCTGAATGGATCCCATTAAGTACCTACTAGAGAAGCCCACCCTATCCAGTCGAATGTCACGTTGGTTTATGCTCCTAACTGAATTTTATATTACCTACGTCACGCAAAAAGCCATGAGAGGAAGAGACATATATGACTACTTTGTTGACTACCCTATGGAGGAGGTCGATGTCTATATTTAAGAGTTCCCTGATGAGAATCGATCGCAAATGTTCTTTGACGGAGCTGCCAATGAAAAAGGGTATGGCATTTGAATACTCCAAATTTCCCCTGATGACTCTCACACTCCCATTTCCATGAAGTTAGATTTTCCATGCACCACCAACATGACTAAATACGAGGTGTGCACCATAGGCCTCAAAGCTTCCCTTAATAAAGGAATTCAATATCTCGATGTCTATGAGGATTAAGCCCTCATCATTGGTCAAGTTCTTAGAAAATGGAAAGTCAAGGACGAGAAAATCTTACTCTTCCATGCCAACCTAGAAGAGCTGACTTCCCAATTCCAAGAAAACACCATCCACTACCTGCCTCGAGCAAAGAATAACCTAGTCGATGCCCTTTCTACCTTAGCATCCATGATTGACATGCTTGAAGAAATAATCATGGTCCTTTTCCTTGTCCAAAAATAAAATAAACCAACCCACTATTACCATATTGATCTTGGCACGAAGGAAGATCTGAAAATAGCCGACTGCTGGTACAATGATATTCGGTGCCTCCTCAAACATGGTAGGTATACCCAATGATCTGATAAGAAATACCAAGAAACTCTCCGCATATTGGCTGCCCAGTACATTATCTATGATAAAGCACTATTTAAGAGAAACTTCGATGGAACCCAGTTGCACTGCATCGTAGGGGCTGACATTGAAGAAATGATGCAGAAAATCCACATGCTCGCCAAGAAGATCATCCGAGAGGGTTACTACTGGACTACCATGGTTTAAGATTGCATAACCTACATTCAAAGATGACTCAAATGCCAATAATTTTCCAACCTATAACACTTGCCTCCACGGGAATTATACAAAATGACTTCTCCCTGGACATGCTCCACATAGGGCATTGACATCATAGGGAAAGTTACAATAAAGGTATCCAACGAGCATGAGTTCATCCTAGTCGTTATTTATAACTTCACTAAATGGGTCAAAGCCGAGTCATACACAATCATGAATGGTAAGAAAGTGACCAAATTCATCAAGAAAAACATCATTTGTCAATATGAGGTCCCACACGAAATGGTATCAGACAACATATTACACTTCGAGGCAGAAGTTACAGCGGTGGTCGACGAGTATTGAATTCGGAGACATAAATATTCTTCGTACTGACCTTAAAGCAATACAGCAGCCAAGGCAGCCAATAAGAACCTTAAATCCATTATCAGTAAGATGATCGAGAGCTGTCAAGATTTGACCGACGGTATCCCTTACGCCTACTTCAATCTGAAACTTTACTAGGGATATCCCTTACTTTCTAGTCTAGGGTGTGGATCTAGAAATCCCTTCGCTATGCGTCATGCTAGAAATAAAGGTCAACGAGGAAGACTAGCACCAAAGTCATCTTGACGAGTTGTCCTTCTTGGACAAAAGGAGGATGAGATATCTATATCACATATAAGGATATCATCATCGTATAGCGTGATCATTCAACAAGAGAGTCAAGGACCGTGGTGTCCGAGAAGGGGACTTAGCCCTCAATGAAATAGTAGAGACCATCTGGGACCCTAGAGGGAAATTCAAACCTAATTGGAGCGGCCTGTACATTGTGAAAAGGATTCAGTTCGGTGGCGCTGCTATGCTCACCGACCCTTATGGATAAGAAATGGATCCTTTAGTCAACCTGGACCATCTCAATAAATTATAGCCCTAGTCCAAAATCTCGGCACTCTATGACTCTTCACATCTCCCATCTATTCTAAAAAAATCAATCATCACCTCCCCCAATAAGAACTACGTGGGGACTGATCCTCTAAAACTATTTTTCATTTTTTTTTCAAAACACTCACAGGTATGTAGGCACCTCATCTATTTACATGAGCACGGACCCCTTCTTTTTCACAAAATGCTATTCTTTTCTTATCCCCGAGAATGATAGTTCATTTTAACATATACATGAAGAAAGGGATTATGTATGCATTAGTGATCGGTATTGATAATTCAAAATGCAAAAGTCATCAAGAGGCACAACTAGATAATCAAAAAGTTCTTTATTTCATTATTCAAAATTTCGAAACGATTCCATTGGCATAGGCAGTCAAATGACTTCTAGTCCCCGCCTACACCTACCTTCCTAAAAAATCAAGATAAAACCAAGCCCTACTACTCCTAAAATTATCACACAATACAACCAAAATAACCAGAAACATAACCACACCCGTTACAAAAGTTTTAAAAAAACCTACCCGCAACTTCCACAGGAACTAGCCCCATCATCACCCGCATCCTAGGGTCCCCAAACCTCCCCTGCCTAAATAGAGTGTCGCAGAGGCTCCATAGAGAGATAAGCCCAAACTAGCTTATGGAAAACCACAACACCTCCCTCCATGGTGTCAGATATGGCAAATCACCTTTGCCCAGTCTCAACTGCTAGAATTTTGGTCACTAACTTATTCCACAACCACTTCATGTAGTCCCCTGAGATGTGTCAGACTCTACCCATAGACTGAGAAGGACGGTTCAATGGATGACGATTCTCCCACAGAGTTCCAAGCCACATACGCATACGCTCCATCAGGTCCTCCACAGGAAAGAAGTTCGCTGTCCATGGTAGTAATGTTTATTCCCAACTAAATTGGAGCAGCAGTCACGAGGGAAAGCACAAATAGGTTAATCTGAGGCCAACCAACCGAATATACCGGTACTCCCGAAGCTCCAAAATGGCCAAAAACTCCCCTACCAAGGCACAGACCAACGCAAGCCTCGATCCCCATGCTCTATGATCCAGTTTTCGCAGCTCTCGATGTTTAGGCCTACGCTAATAAAATAGCGTGAGAAGAAGTTTGGCACTACCAAAAAAGGATACATAGGTTGGACCACCATACGAAACCTCTCTAACAGCCACATAAATAACATTATAGGGCTACCCCTTAGAAAGTCGGAATAACCTTCTCGCCAGGAATCTAGACCATTTAAAGTCACCGCCACAAGTTTATGATGGTACGACATCCAAGAAATAATACCTACAAGTTGGGGATCCAATAGTACTTCCCCGGTTACCAACAATAGTTTTGAATCCTGGACTAGGATGACGACCCCAGTGTGACCAGCATCACCGACATCACGCAAATACACGGACCGCAACACCGCCGGAAGAGAAATCATTCCTCCCATAACTAACGGCATGTTTGCCTAAGGAACGATATGGAAAAGTACAGCAAACAATTCCCTATGAGGACGGTTAAACTCAGGCAAAGCCGCAGCAATGTTGGGATTTATCCACAGCATGGCAAAAATTCCTCATAGGTAGGATAAATTTCATCCAACCCGAAGCGAAAGATATGGTCTTCGGGGTACCAGAATTCCACGGCTGCCATCATCATATTAAAATAAAATTCATATACTTTTACTTATCCCATTTTAAAATAAAATCCATCTCAGACCAATTTTCAAATTCTTTTTACGGTCTCAGCAGCAAAGTAAATAGAGAATGCACATTAATCACTAAAAATAAAAATTCACAAAAAAGTTTATTTCACTTCCATAGATATTCGTTATGTTACATCAGTGTTGCAGGAAAAGAAAATAAGAAATACAACGGGATGCAGATCGAACCTAATTTTCATTCTCTCTCTCTCTCTCTCTCACTTACATTCTCTCTCTCTCTCTCTCTCTCTCTCTCTGTATATATATATATATATATATATATATATATATATATATATATTTCCACATATAAACTCTCTCCCTCTCTCTTTTTTCTTTATCTTCTCTCTCAGGTCCTCCCTCCATATGGTGCGCCTTCTTCCCCCATGTGGCGAGACGATGTGACACCACTCCCAGAGCCCGGCCGTTCCTCGATGGAGGAATATGACACCAAACAAGAATGAAACAGAATCACATCCTTAATGTGGGCAGTCACCAAAGATATACAATCCCTAATATCCCTCAACCAAGTGGTGGAGACCGGATGTGCTACAAAAGAAAATAGTAAATAGCAAATCATTCAGTCTAAGGAAAAGGAAGAAATCAGGAAATCAAAAGACAAAGAGACAAAAAGTATACCGCAAGTTGAATGACCTCCTCTGTCAAACCTAACTCCTATGGGTCCATCACATTAGGATGGTGCATCTTATGCACCGGCCCTCCATTTTCCCACCGAATGTTGTAACCAGGCGAGCACAACCATACAAAGGGAGCCTCTGAAGACATCGTCGCCGCTAATGTCGTCATACCGCCTGCACTATTGGAGGACCCCACTTGCTGACTCAAGCCCACCTAAGGAAGAGTCATCACGACATATATGATGGGTGTCATCAACCAGCTCGACACAAAGTCCATGTAGTCGTACATCATTATTGTGTCGGTATACAGTGAATACGGCCATCCCATATAGCCACCACCCGAGCATCCTCTGGCATATCCTGAACTCGCCTCAAGAACATAGGGGCCTTATTCGATGGCACCGTAACCTCGTCCTTGATGATCTATCATACTACCCTCTCCCCGAGGTACTAAGAGTAGAAAACTCATGCTCCAGCAGCTGCTGCATCAGTGCATGTATCCCAGTCGAGCTAGTGTGCTGAATAGACTTCCCCCAAGGATAAAAGGTTACCTGCAAATCCCCATCAAGAGCAAAAGATCAATATCAATAAAACACCATCAAAGAAAAGGATAGTCTCAAGATAAAAGAAGTCCTACCCGCTGGCTCGTCAGGCCATTCAAGACCTGATGCCCCATTTCCAGAGAGAGAGACTTATTTGACTATCGGTTGGAACTTCTCCACTGGTACATCCAATAGAAATCCCCAAAAGACTCATCCTTAAAAGATATCAATTGGATTTTTAAACCAATGTCCTCACAAAACCATGTTTGCAAAGGACAACATTTAAGAAATCAAGAATAAATCACATGAAGCAAAATGCGAATGCATAAAGGAAAAATGCAATAAAAAAAACAATACCTCAAGAAGATATATGGCTCCCATAATAGTTTGTTGTTAGTATAGGATAAACCCATCAAGGGAATAATAAAGGGTCGCCGAAGTCTGGCTCCCCCAATAATAAAGGCGGATGTTCGAAAACACCCCCCAAAACCACAGGTGGATGCTGCCGCCACTCGTCGCCACCAGAAAACCTCCCAATACCAACAGAATAAATAAGTGGTACAGCTAATGCACTTGATGCCCATCTCTCTCATAGATCCTCCTCCTAAAAAAAAACTCCCTCAATAAAGACAAACGGAGAGAGTCCCTAGAAATCACCCTCTCCACATCACCTAATGTCATCGTAGCACCTCCGGCATCACCCTCAGTGTCCTATCCACCTCAATCGGTGTACCCTTGCAATCCAGCCCCAACAGCTACTGCACATTAATGGGATCCACCATCATCTCTTCGAAGTCAAAATGGAATGTGTGGGTAGTTTCCCGCCACCTCTCCCATCAGAGCACAAAGAACAACCGTAGAACGGGGAGTCTTATCCATAATAGACGCCATCCACCTGAAGCTGGCTGATGACACCATCCAGCTCACCACAGGTGGAAGGTTCTCCTAAACATACCTAAGACCCACCGTCCCTCGGGCACGTATAATCGACATGGAGACGTCAGAATGTGGAAGAAAGAAAGAAAACCATTATGAAATTTAAGAAATAAAGCAATCTCATCAAGAAAAATGAAAAGAATACCAAAGGTCATTCAATGCTTACATAGTCGCTGGGTTTCACCACATTGGAAGAAAGACGACGCGAAGGCTCACATAAAAGAATTCGATCATCTACTATCGGCTTGAATAAAGAGAACGAGTTCTGGTTGCCCAGTGCAGAAGAAGCAAAGTAATAAAGTTATAAAATTGAGGAAAACCCGCCCCCTTTTTATTGAAGGCTAAGGGGTATGCCGATCGGGCGCTTCCTGTCACCCACGGATCGACACTGACCCTCCACCTGCTCTAGGTACTCCAAAATACTGTGCCACTGCCATTTGGCAACCCTCCATATATGCTAGCCGGCACCCCCTTAATGTTTCGTACAAAAAGTACAAAAAAATACTAAAAAATCTCTAAACCTCCCTAGAAAAATTCCTAAAATTAACAAATTAATTTTAGAACGTTTTCCACCATTACATCCCCTGCGAAATTCCAAAAAACAATTCTCCCCAACAATGTCTCGAGAGGACACTCCAAAATTCCAAAAATTCCCCGCTAAAAAAAATCCTCGGATCATTCCCTCTTTCCCAATGGAACCTAAAATCAAATGCCTCCTCAAACCCCCAGAGAAATATTACACATCTCTATTGGAGTCCCCAAAATTCCCAAAGGAAACTTAAGCCTTTAGAATTGGCTTTGATCGGCAGAATTGGTCACCCTTATCTTAAGCCCTCAGAATTGGCTTCGACCCTCAGAATGTGTCACTTTCACTTAAGGACTTAGAATTTTCTTTAACCCTCAGAACTTTGTCACCCCTACCTTAAGCCCGTAGAATTGTCTTTGACCCGCAGAATTGGACACCCCTATCTTAAGCCCTTAGAATTGGCTTCGCCCCTCAGAATTGTCTTTGACCCGCAATATTGGTCATCTCTATCTCAAACTCTCACATTTGTCTTTGACCCTCATAATTGGTCATCTCCACCTTAAGCCCGTGAAATTATGTTCGACCCTCAGAATTGGTCGCTTCTATCTTAAGCCCTCATAATTGGCTTCCACCCATTGAATTGTCCATCTCTTACTTAAGCCTGTAGAATTGTCTTCAACTCTCAGAATCGATTCCTTATACTTAAGCCCTCAGAATTGGATTTAACCCTCAGAATTGGTCACCCCAACCTTAAGCCCAAAGAATTGGCGTTAACCCTCAGAATTGGTCACCCCTACTTTAAGCTCGCATAATTGGCTTTGACCCGCAAAACTGGTCACCCCTATCTTAAGCCATCAGAATTGGTTTCGACCCTCGGAATTGGTAACTTATATCTTAAGCCCTCGAAATTGACTTTGACCCTCAGAAATGGTCACCCTAACTTAAGCCCGTAGAATTGGTCACCCCTATATTAATCCCTCATAATTGCCTTTGACCCTCAGAATTGGCTTTGGCGCGCAGAATTGGTCATCTCTATCTTAAGCCCTCAAAATTGGCTTTGACCCTCAGAATTGGTCACCCTAACTTAAGCCCACAGAATTGGCTTTGACCATCAGAATTGGTCATCTCTACTAAAGCCCACATAATTGGCTTTGACCCTCAGAATTGGCCATCTCTACCTTAAGACCGCGGAATTGGCTTCAATGCTTAGAATCAGTCGCTTATACTTAAGCTCTCATAATTGGCTTTGACACTGATAATTGGTCACCCCTAACTTAATCCCTCAGAATTGGCTTTGACCCACAAAATTGGTTGCTCCTACCTGAAGCCCAAAGAATTGGTTTTGACTCGCAGAATTGGATTCGACCCTCAGAATTGGTCGCTTCTATCTTAATCCCTCAGAATTGGCTTTAACACGCAGAATTGTCCATCTCTACCTTAAGCCCACAGAATTGGTCATCTCTAACTTAAGCCCGCATAATTGGTCCCTTCTACTTAATCCCGCATAATCGGTCGCTTATACATGTAACGACATGATTTATAAATGTTCGGGGAAGAATCTAGGAATTTTCCAAGTATACTAGATCACAATTAGGTATGTGTGATCCGCTACATTCGGCACTTCTCAATGATCATCCTCGATGGCCTCGATCTAAATTCATGGATCCACAATCTTTGTATGTGCATCATATGTCAAACAACATACTCTTCAACGGTTCCCACTACTCCAGGTACTTATGGTAAAAACTAATTTAATTGGAGTGATTAAATTATTTTCATAAATAGTTAGGAATATTGTTTTAAACAAAATTTTGAAGTTTGGAAGAGGATAAACATGTAGAATCATTTTAAAGGAGTTTTTCTGTGACAAGTCACTAATGTCGTTCGAACGACATCGTATCTCGTTCAAACGAGATGCCATCTCGCTTGAAAGACACCGCATTTCGTTCAAACGAAGCACCGCATTAACTTCCTATTTAAACAGTGTTCGTGCTACATATTTTTCCAAGTTTGCATACCTCCGTTTCTGCAAATCAGACCCCGTTTAAAGACTTCATATTTTAAGGTTTCAATACCTTTGTTATTCACAAATATTTCCCAATTCTTTATGTGAATACTCTAAACCCCAAGGAAGATTATACTACTCATCTGGAGTACATTTGTGGAGAAGATGAAGATTTTCCATTGCTGACCATCTGGAGCTCTTGAGGGAACTCTATCCTTCGACATCGAAACCGACGCCTGAGGGTATTTTGTATGTCACTACTTGTATTTTAATTGTGATCCGTGTAAACCATTTTTTCCAAAATTATAGGGAAAATAAGATGGTTTTGCCCCGATGGGGGATTTTTCCTCAATTGTGATTGTCTTGCTTGCTTAGATTAATTTTTTATTCAATCACGTTTGTTTGCAAATATTAAGGATTGTTGGGACTAAATTTGGAATTTAATTAAATAAGTTTGATATTGATTTCTGGCGCACTCTCAAATTGGTATCAAAGCCATTTACACAAACTTACCGTGTAAGTTTTCCACAAATTTTTTTCTTGATATCGATTTTGTTTTGAAAATTGATTTTTGAAAAAGCTCAATATCAATGGATAACTCATATAATAAAGTTCAAACTTTTAACGGGTCAAATTATGCCTATTGGAAAGCTCACATGAAATCTCACCTAAAGGCTAGTGAAGAACGTGTCTGGGTTATGTGTGAAAGAGGGTGGACGCCTCCCACTGTCACTGTAGAAAACATCAATACTTTAAAATCTGTGACTGCATGGACTGATGATTAATTGAAATGGAGCACATTTAACTCACATGGGATTAGTGCCATTTTTGGAGCCGTAGTTCCGACGCATCATGACGTGTACCACGTCTAAAGAAACATGGGATATTCTGCAACTTACCCATGAAGGCACAAATGCGGTAAAAGAATCTAAATTGCAAAACTTAACTACTCAGTTTGAAACTCTCTCCATGCATGAAAATGAGTGTTTCGGTGAATTTTATGCACACTTATTTGATATCATAAACACTTGTTTTAATTTAAGAGATCGCATTAGTTAAGAAAATTTTGAGTTCACTGCCTAAGATATTTATCCCCAAAGTCACTGTGCTAAATTAATTAGGTAACTTGAATACGTTAAAATTAGAGGATTTAGTTGGAGACCTACAAAAATATGAAATTGACATGTTCCCTCCAACGATAAAATCAAAAGATAAAGGGGTAGCTCTTAAATCCCAGGCCAGAAAGGGTTAGGGGTTAAAGAGAGGTGAGTCGTCTAAGAAAAGAGAGGAAGAAATACCTGATTCTGATTCTGATTTTAACTTACATAATTTGGTCCTTTTTGCAAAAAAAATTCAAGAAATTTCTCAAATTAAAGTGGTAATTTAAAGATAAAAAGAATTTTGAGAAAAATAATTCTGAAAAGAAATTTGAGCAAGATAAAAATTACACATCTAAGAAAGATGGTGAGAGATGTTTTGAGTGCAGCGGTAAAGGTCATTGGGTATTTGAGTGTGCTACTAGGTTGAAACGTCAAGAACAATCAAAATCTGCGTTAAACACTACCCTTAGTGATGATAGCGAGCTCGAGTCGGTGGACTCTGAAGACGAGTCATCGCATGAATGTAACCTCACCGCATTCATGGATAGTCATGTGAGTACTGACAATTCTCCTCATAACGATGAGAATGCATTTTCACAAGGACACCTCGACAGTGATTGCAGTGTGAATGAGGGGGAGGAAGATGCAAGTGAGAGCGAGAATGGTCTCTGAAGAACGTACGCTGATTTATATGCTGATACTTTCAAAACCATAAACAGTAACAAAGCGTTAGCTCTTAGAATTACATCTCAAGAGAAGGAATTAGGAGAGATGAGAGAGACAAAGATATACCTCCATATCCACTGCGTTGAGAGAGAGAGACAGCCTGTGTTGAGAGACAGAATTTTTTTAGAGAACGAGAAAGTGTGTTTGTGAAAGAAAAAGGGGACTTGACTAAGCAAGTGGTTAATTTGACGAGTGAGCTCCATTCCTCCCTCGACACTAGAAATAAATTGGATGCCCTTGTATCCCAACTCACACAGGACCTTAAGATAGCCCGGGAAGTCAAGGTATGAATGAGGACCGATCTGGTAAGATGGGAAATAAGCTCCTCGCCCCTGATTTGGGTTTAGGTGAGAGGTCGGGAATGGGTTTTGATGGATCTTACACATCTCATTTGACATTAGAATTAGTTCCCGAGTTTATTACAAATCCGTATGGCCACCCACCTATAAACCATAAGATAGTTCGGCCAAGAAAAGAAAACTGAACTCAGCCTAAGTCTACATATTTCTGTACTTACTGCAAAATAAAGGGCCAACTTCGAGAGTTTTTCTATAGTCTGGGTCAGACGCGACGTACTTTTGCTCCGCCACATGCCACTACTGATTTTGAAAATCTTAAAGAGAAAGTTGAGTTTCTAGTGGCCACATCTTAGAGTATAGTAGAATATTTCCAACGGATTTCTATGTCATCAGTGGACACTTCTAAAATCTCGACTAGAGTCAACAATGACAAGGGAAAAATATGACTACCACTACTTGGGTGCCTAAACACAATGCAAAAGCCCTTATTGCTCATGCTTCTATCAAAGCACATAATTCCCTACAGTGGTACTTCGATAGTGGGTGCTCCAGGCACATGACTGGTGACGTCTCTTTATTTACCTCCCTAGAGGATCATAAGGAATGTAAAGTCACTTTTGGAGATGGGAGAAAGTCTAGTATAGTAGGATGGGGTACAGTAGCGTTACCAGTATTTCCTACGCTAGAGAATGTGTTGTACGTCAAAGGATTAAAGGAAAATTTACTCAGCATTAGCCAGTTGTGAGAAGCTGACCTTGCAGTAAAGTTTGACCGGAATAAATGCCACGTCTATGATCAAACTGGTAAACTTTTATTACATGGGGTGAGGACTAAAGACAATTGTTATGGGATCATGCCTGAGTCCTCATTTGTCTGTAACAGCACCACGATCACTTCTATGGATCAGTGGCACTAACGTCTAAGTCATGTGAACTTTCGAGATTTGGAAAAGTTAGACAAAAAGGACCTAGTACGTGGATTACCATTTCTTGGAAAGCCAACTTCCGTAGTTTGAGGACTCTGCCAGTTGGAAAGGAAAATTCGTAGCCCCCATTGGAAGTTAAATTCCATTACCACCTCTCGTATCCTTGAGCTGATACGTATGGATCTTATAGGTCCTACTCATACTGAGAGTTTAGATGGTAAAAGGTACATTCTCGTGATGGTAGATGATTTCTCATGCTAGTCTATTGTAGGTTTTCTACGAGAGAAATCTGATGCTGTAGAATTTCTTACGACCAAGTGTCGTACCCTACAAAATCAACATGGTGTCACTATCAACAGAATACGTAGTGACAACCGCACTGAGTTTAAAGAAGAAAACGTAGATGATTTATTTGATAGCCTCAGAATCAAACACAATTTTTTGGTTGTTAGGACTCCTCAGAAAAATGGGATTGTTGGAAGACTCGAACGATTCTGGAGATGGATAGATCTATGGTTTTGGGTCGTAATGTTGCAATAAAATTTTGGGTTGAGGCGGTGTCTACCACATGCCACACGATGAATAGGGAATATCTTTGTCCACACACTCTTACGATGCCCTATGAATTGTGGACTGGAAACAAGCCTAACGTTTCATATTTTCGTGTCTTTGGGAGCAAATACTACATCCTAAAAGATAGAGAACAATTAGGAAAGTTCGACTCCCAAAACGACGAGGGGATATATTTAGGTTATTCATCGTCTAGTAGAGCTTATCGCGTGTATAACCTTAATAGCTCTAAGGTTATGGAGTTAATAAACATCAATGTGCAAGATGACGAACAACTGGCATTTATTGATTCTAACCATTTGGGTAAGGGTGATGCTCTTACTGATGATCCCGTTATGCCTCCCACACCTAGAGTGGATCCCATTCCTGACTTAGGGGACACTCCTTCTGGGGTTCGCAAGATTCATGATCCTTCTACTATATATGGAGATCCCACCCTTGGGGTCGAGACTCATTCTCAGCTAGAGAACGTTGTTATCCATGTCTACTACAAGTCCAAAGTCGAGCCCAAGAACTATAAGGATGCACTCAAAGATGAACACTAGATATGTGTTATGCAGGATGAGTGGCTTATGTTTAGAAAACATGATGTCTAGGAACTGGTTCCCCGACCTAGGGAGACAAATGTGACAGGTACCAAGTGGATCTTCAAGAATAAGGTGAATGAGACTGGTACCATTATTCGAAATAAGGCTAGGCTTGTCGCTCAAGGCTACATGCAGATTGAGGGTGTAGACTTTGAAGAGACATTCTATCCTGTTACGAGGCTTGAGTTCATCCGTTTACTACTCACCATCGTATGTCATATACACTTCAAGTTATATCAGATGGATGTTAAGAGTGCCCTTGTGAATGGCATTCTAAAGGAGGAGGTTTTTGTGGAACAACCAAAAGGGTTTGAAGACCCTAAGCACCCTCATCACATATACTATCTGAGAAAAGCCATGTATGGTTTGAAGCAAGCACCCCGTGCTTGGTACAAAAGGCATACTTCCTATCTCTTAGCTCATGGCTTCAAGAGAGGGGGAGTTGATATGATGTTGTTCATCAGGAGAGATAACAGTGCAATTATGGTTACCCAGGCCTATGTGGACGACATAGTCTTTGGATCTACGTGCTCCCAACATGCTAAGAACTTTAAGGATGAGATGAAGGTTGAGTTTAATATGAGCATGGTTGGTGAGCTTACTTTCTTCCTTGGTCTCCAGGTTTGTCAGCTAGAGGATGGGATGTTCATCTCCCAATCCAATTATGCTAGAGAACTCGTGAAGAAATTTGGTCTAGACTCCACTAAGCATGCAAGTACACCAATGATTACCTCAACTAAGCTTAGTAAGGACTCTTTAGGCAAGGACGTAGAGCCAACCTTATACAGTCGTTCCGGCATGGCCTTTAATGTTGGACTCTGTGCGCGATATCGGGCGTCCCCAAAAGAGTTAGACTTACTCTCTCTTAAACGTATTATCAAATAAGTAAATGGGACTCTCTCACTTGGCATTTGGTATTCCTTTGATACCAGTAACCTCTTATCTGCCTATTTGGATGCCGATTGGGTCGGGGATGAAGATGGATCTATGAGCATTTATGGTGGGTGTTTCTTCTTTGGTTCTACTATTGTCTCTTGGTTGAGTAAGAAGCAAAACTCCATCTCTTTGTCCACTACAAGGGCTGAGTACATAGCCTCCGGGAGTTGTTGCACGCAACTTTTATTGATGAAGCAGATGTTGGAGGATTATGGGATATCACATGACACCGTGACTATTTCCTGTGATAACACGAGCGCGATGAACATATCTCGTAATCATGTCCAGCATTAGCGCACAAAACACATTAGGATACGCGAGCACTTTATCCGTGAGCTTGTAGAGAAAAAGGTCGTATCGTTGAGTTTTATATCTACCGACCTCCAGTTAGCCGATATCTCCACGAAGTCTTTAGATGCCCTTATATTTGAGAGTCTTAGGAAGTCTTTAGGAATTTTCACAGTTGACTAAGGGGTCATCACCAGGTCTAGAGTAGGATACATTTTTTTCTCATATCTTTTGATTCCTATCTCTAGATTGTATCTTTTATATATGTATTTGTTTGATTTTTTATTTTTTTAAATTAGAAAAAACCAAAAAGATTTTATTTTTATAAAATTTTTGAAAAACCAGAAAAATAGTTTTGTATTTTGTTTACATCGTTTATGGATGAACATTTAAGATAACCATAGTCACAACTTCATTCCATTTTTCACATGACTATTTGATAGTGATTTGAGATGCTACATCATTTCATCTACCGCTTTACGTTGATTGGAGTCTTTTAGATGTAATTTGTAATATCTTCTACATGTTTGGCTCCTTATCTCCTTTATTACACACATGAACGATATTATTTGAGTATTGTACTTGTCTATCACATATTGCCTTGAGTGTTTCCATCTCAATTCTGTTTATACAACGAATCAAGTGAGATAAAACCAGATAATAAAAGGTGTGCATGTTTTAAATCAAATCCCGTTAGTTTGTGTGAATTTTATAAACGGTGAAGGGCTACGAAAGGTACACAACTATCCTTTGCGATTAAGTCTCCATTTCAACTGGACCTAAAAAATTGAGAAATTTTAATTATCTACGGTCCAAAGAGGTTTAAAAGAACCCGAAAATATTGAATGGCACTAACAAGAAATATATGCCAACAATGGGCCATTAGGTTTATTCACCAATTCTCCAATGTTTGAGAATTTAGATCACCTCGAAAAGAAAATATATCTGAGGTAGTTTAGTTGGAGTCTTAAAACAGCTTTGCACATCCTTAAAAAGTCTTGAAAAAGCATGAAATCGTTTTGGATGTTATGGGTGTGGAAATCACTTTGAGCTTTGATCTGCTGATTTGATTAAGCCAATTTCTTTTAATTCCACAATTTTTACACCAAAGGAAGATGTTGAGTTTATTCATTAGAAATATCCAATATTCAACATGCACATATGTTATGGTTGTATGTATTGATCTTCATGTTAAATATGCTGACAGTTATTCATTTTCGCTATCATGGACTTGGTTGTTTTGTTGTTCTTTAATGGCGTGTATTTATTAGCTTAAAAGAAAATAAAAAAATCAAAAAGAGAAATTTTATTCCTTAAGACATTCTCCATTTGCATTTTGTATGTCCTTCATATCTGTGTATTTGGGAACATCATAAAAAGCGGGAGAATGAATTATAGGGGGAGATTTGCTTGTTTGTTTATAGAATGATTTGCTTGCTCATAATTGATATCAGCTTCTTCTTATCAATATATTTCACAAACTGTTACGTGTCACGGGTGTTTATTTCTTATCTCATGTGTGTAGGTATTAAAATGGAAAATTATTTTTTCACACCCTGATGATGACATAGAAAGTTTGAAGAGTTGAAGATTTGAAGATAATCGAATTTGCGAAGACACACATTTAGTATTTCTAGTTTTTCGGTTTAATGGGGATATTCGATTGTATGTCAGTTTTTTATTTTGGGCAGCATAATTGTGATATTTTTATGTATGTACCGGCATAGACATAGGGGAAGATTTGTAAGGACATGGTTTATAAATGTTCGGGGTAGAATCTAGGAATTTTCCAAGTATCCTAGATCACAATTAAGTATGTCTGCTACCACTACATTCGGCACGTCTCAACGGTCATCCTTGACGGCCTCGATCCGAATTCATATATCCATCATCTTCGTACGTACATCATGTGTCAAGCAACGTAATCTTCAACAATTCCCACTACTCCACGTACTTATGGTAAAAAATAATCTAATTGGAGTGTTTAAATTATTTGCATAAATAGTTGGGAATATTGTTTTAAATAAATTTTTGAAGTCTGGAAGAGGATAAACACGCAGAATCATTTTAAAGGAGTTTTTATGTGACACGTCACTAATGTCATTCGAATGACATCGTATCTCATTCGAACGAGATGCCATCTCGTTCGAACAACACTGTGTTTCATTCGAAAGACGCACCACCTTAACTTCCTATTTAAACAGTGTTCGTGCTACATGCTTTTCCAAGTCTGCATATCTCCGTTTCTGCAAAACAGACCCCGTTTCCAGACTTCATATTTTAAGGTTTCAATAACTTTTTTATTCACAAATATTTCCCAATTCTTTATGTGAATCCTCTAAACCCCAAGGAAGATTATACTACTCATCTGGAGTTCATTTGTGGAGAAGACGAAGCTTTTCCATTGCTGGCCTTTTGGAGCTCTTGAGGGAACTCTAGCCGATGACATTAAAACCAATGCTTGAGGGTATTTTTTATGTCACTACTTGTATTTTCATTGTAATACATGTAAACCGTTCTTTACAAAATTATAGTAAAAATAAGATTCTTTTTCCCCTATGGAGGATTTTTCCTCAATCCTGATTGTCGTGCTTGCTTATATTAATTCTTTATTCAATCACGTTTGTTTGCAAGTATTAAGGCTTTCTGGGACTAAATTTGGAATTTAATTAAATAAGTTTGACATTGATTGTTGGAGCACCTTCACTACTTAAGCCCTCAGAATTTGTTTTAACCCGCTGAATTGGTCGCCTCCCTACTCATCACCTCCTTTAGGTCTTCAGAATCGGCCGCCCCAACATCATCTTAGGTCCTTAGTATTGACCTTGACCATCTGGATCGATCATCCTCATCCCTTAGGTCGACATAACCGACCCCTGTTATGTGATGTCTATTCGAAGGCTATCACTTAATCTAAGCTCACACATTGAGGGGATCTGTAGACAACACATTCTAGGACCCCCTAAATCTCCCCTTAGGTCCCTATCTACTCCCCATCTCATTGCAAACCCTAGATTGCACTCTGAGTACTGATCTAGAGGCCATCGGGCGCCCTCGGGCCCCATTTGACTCTTGTCAACTCTATCGTCAAAGAAAATACTCTTTGAATATTTGAAGGGATATGAATACCCTTTCCTACGATCTGCTTCATGCACAAATCGGCATAACGGTTCACACAAACAGACCATTTTACTACCGAAAATCAATTCGAAGGCCACCGGGCATTCGTAGGCCCCCAATCAACTTCACCGTCAGAGAGAAAGATCTTTGAATATTCAAAGGGAACTGAAACCCATTTCCAATGGTCTTCCCCCATGTGAGAACATCATAACCATTTAGAAGAACGATCAATTTTCCCCCAAAAATCAATTCAAAGGCCACCGGGAAGTCCAGGGCTCTATTTTACCAAAGTTAACTCTTCTGCTGGAATGAGACTAAATTCAATCTCCAAAGGGAATTGGATACCCTTTCCAATGGTCCACCCGATGCGCGATTTTGACCTACAGTCCATACGAACAATCCGTTTTACTTCGAGAGGTCCGTGGGCCTTTCCATGCCCCAGTTGACCAAGGTCAGCATTTCGAAGCGAGAAAAACTCTTTGGAATGTCGAAGTACATCTCCTAACCTTTCCAACAGTCCACTCCGTGCGCGATTCTAAATTACCATGAGGACGAATGATAAACTTTCATCTTATAATCTCCCCTTTGGAAGATCGATATGTGCTTCCAAGCCACATTTGACCCAAAGTAAACTATCAGACCCTTGAGCGGTGCGAAGGACTCTAAAAGGTATCTGGAGTAACATTCTAATGATATGTCCCATTTTCGATTAGGATCAATGTTTTGCGTTCTACGATCATTTTTCCAGAAAAATCTGCACGAGATTTCCAATTGGAAGGTTCAGATCCATGCCTATCGCCACAGTGTCAAGGATCACCTACTGATAGGTGATATACCAAAATATAACCTCATCCAGGATGAGGGTGACCACGGGCATTGACGAGGGTGCAATTCAACTTTTACCATACAAGGGGGGTCATACCCAAAATATGGGTTGGCCTGGTCGACCCCACCATCGACAAGGCAAGCATTTGGGGCCTTAACTCAGACTAAGCCCCTAACAAACGGATACCTCGTCTTGGCTTTATAAGAAAGTATGACATCCAACCCTCCTACTATTCGACCCTTCATTGATCGACAGAATAAGTGTCTTAAAGTTTAGGAATCAGAGTTTCTGCAAAAATAGCCTCGACCTCGTCCATGGTTTTATGTCGAGTTCCATGCCATCATGGCGCGTGGTTTGGAAGTAGCATGGAGTAGTGCGCGTGGGACTCATGTATCATGTGGACTAAACTATTATAACAAGATCATTCGCTCACATGAGGGAATATTATGTCATCATTATCTACATGTGGCACAGCTAGGTATCAATAGGAAATTAGCTAGATCAGCGTTTACATTCTCAATGTATGCTTGAGGGGTACATTACACCCTCCAAGCCCTATATATACTTGTCTCATTCAACATTGTAAGGGGATCGATAATTTTAACCCTAGCTGAAGCTCTGTTTGAATATACAGTAGCGAGATAAAGTGAGTGCATTGTATCACAAGGCCATTAGAGACCTTATTATATAGTGAAAATCACTTACTGCATAGTGGACGTAGGCCTAGATAGGCTGAACCACTTATATTAGTATGTTTCTCCTATTTTCCTCACCTCATTCTCTACATATATATATATTACTCCATTTTTGCCATTGTTATACTTGTATGAGCTCCATTACACCTTGATCTGGTGGTGTTGTTCCTAGCATCATCAGTTTGGCATCGTGTGTGGGAACGAGAAGCTTTATCTCTTAATTTTTATAAGCTTGACCTTACCGAAGACTCGGGTGGTGAACCAGTCTTCCCCCTTTGTGTGGAGTTATTTCACCATCGAAAGATATCCCTTATAGTTTCCAATCTATCTAGTCTTTTCATCACAAGCTCAAACATATGTCACTGGAGTTACCACCACCTCCTTCATCGTCTGGTGGAGGAGGACCTAGTTCCAGTCGTGTACCACTTCAGTCTGAGATGGCTAAGGTGGATGCTACCATGAAGTCTTTGGCAGCAAGCCAACAAGTTATGCAAGAGCAATTTGCAGCTCTTTGCTAAAACATATTGAGACCACCAGGAGTCTCAGCGGGGGTGATTACTCCGACAACTGTACAGGGACAACACGAGGCCAGGGGACCACCCTAGGCACCCCGTAAAGACTTTCCACCTACATAATGGTGAAGGGATGTTGCTAACCCTAGGCATTTACACCAGGGGAGGCAAGGAAACCCTTGCCCGGAGGATATGTATGATGATGTAGAAGTATAAGATGCTCTAGAGGATTGATGGGAGCCATATGAGATCTCCAACAATACATTACGACCTATCCAAGAGAATCGAGGGAGGTGTAGGATACAGAATCCTGATGATTTCCCTAAAGGTTCGGTATTTGACCGTCTGAGCAATGTGTCGTCCTGTGAGAGATTGGTCCTAGTTAATAACCTAAGGGAAAGATTGTCTAGATTGAGAAGTCTTGCAAGGACCAGAAGAGAAGGGGTAGATGGCCAACCCTATGATGGCTGACCCCATAATGGGTGTAACCCTCGTGGACGAGACGACGGACACAGAGAAGTAAATAGTCAGCGAAGGTCAGCTGCAGCAGACCCCTCAGTTCACCCCTTGGAGGTGGTAGGCGATAACATCGGCCAGGACGACCCTGTTAGACCATGGAACGAATCAATTCAAATACTAGAGGATAAAATTGGTGATATTTTGAAAAATCGAGAACCTCTACAGAGAGGATACTCCAAGGGATCACCCTTTGTGGCAAAGATAGTCAATTTACCAACGTCGACCAAGTTTAAGCCACCTGTGGTTACCCCAAGGTATGACGGGAGTAATAAAGTAGTCCATCATATCGAAATTTACTAGTCAGCAGCAGACATATACTCTATCTCACATGAGATGAGATTTAGGGACTTTTCGAGCACTTTGACTGGGGTTGCACATGTTTGGTATACCTCTCTTTCAAAGAACTCCACTCAAAGCTTTAAACAACTAGCAAAGAGGTTCATTCACAACTTCTGCTTTGGAGTAAGGACACATAAGAAGACTACTCACCTGCTCTATGTTAAGAAAGGGAAAAATGAGAGTCTTAGAGACTACATAGCCAGGTTTAATAAGTAAAGTTTATAGCTTAGGGACTACGAAGAGAGTATAGCCATGACGGGCCTCATTGGAGGACTCCAAAAAGGGAATCTATTGTGGAATCTTATCGAAGACCCATCGAAGTCAACGGCTGAGCTATTAGCAATAGCGGGGAAGGTGATGAATGTTGAAGAGGCAATGGCTGCCAAATACGAGGATGAAAAAGTAAGTACTAGTTGAGGAAAATAACAGAATAAGAATAAGGATGGGAAGAAAAGACCAACAGATGACAAGTTTGCAGATTACACCCCGTTGATTGTCAGTTGTGAAAACATCTGAAATGAAATAAAGAGCAATCAATCCTTAAAATGGCTTGAGAATTTAAAATCTCCTCCCTACAAGAGGAACAAAAACCCGTGGTGCGAATTCCATCATGATCATGGCCATTTGACCGATAAATGCTTTTCTCTAAAAGATGAAATTGAGAATATGTTAAAAGTGGGGAAGTTGAGAAAGTATGTCGATAAGAGTGCCTTAAAGAGTGGTGGAGCCGAACCTAGGAAGAAAAAAAGTGATAAAAGCAGAGAAGATGCCCCCGACAGGGATGATGACCCCTCAGAGGATGATGATGATCCTAACCTTCCATCAAAGGATAACCATGGCCCAGTGAAAAAGGTAAATATGATTTCATTCGGTGTTGGAATGATCTCCGGGGGCCTAACTGGAGGAGGATCATAAGTGAACGATAGGAAGGCCCTTATAGCTGAAGCAAAGGCAGTAACGAAGGCTAAACTGTGCACTCAGCCTCTATTGAAGCCAAAACTGAAAAAAAAGAAAAAGGTTAACATGGATACCCTGATGGTCAGTTTCTCAAGGTTGGATTTCAAGGGCCTCCTAGCCCCAAATGATGACCCTCTTATCATCACCACCAAGGTTCACGAATGTAAGATACCGAGGAACTTGGTATATGGGGGAAGATCTGCAGACGTGATGTTTTGGCCATGTTTCAAAGCCCTAGTACTTAGTTGTGCTAGGCTTGTCCCATACTATCAGCCCCAGATCGACTTCAGTGGAGAAAAAGTTCATCCCATGGGGATGTATGAGATTGATCTAAGGATGGGAGATGAGTGGCCAAAATGGTTCACCAGGAATATCATCTTTTTCATGATGGACGAAAATGTCTTCTCAGTATACAACCTCATACTGGGATGAGTAGCCCTACAAGAAATTGAGGCCATGCCTCCAACGGTCCACCAGATGATAAAATTCCCGACTCCTTATGGGGTAGGGGAAGTTCAGGGTGACCAAACGATGGCACAGGAATCCTACTTCAACTCTTTAGAGCAAAGAAAGGCGCACAAGAAAGAAACAACTACTTACAATATTGATATCATTGATCCCAGGGATGAGACAAAATTAAAGAAGGGAGAAGCCACGAAAGAGGGAGAATACATCATCCTCAATGAGGATAATACAGAAAAAATTATCCAGGTCGGCAAATCCCTAAAGCCAGATATAAAAGAAGAGATCGTCAAGATGCTGAGGAGAACACAGAGAATATTTACATGGAGTCATGCAGACATGTTGGGTATCGAGCCTAAAATCATGTGTCACAATCTCAATATGATAGAAGAGGCCAAGACAATAAATCAAAGGAGGAAAATTTATTCTCGAGAGAAATATGAGGTCATCTATCCTTAATGACTGTCTAAGGCGGTCACAGTACCCAAAGTAATTGGGAAATGGAGGATGTGTGTGGACTTCACTGAACTTAATAAATATTGCCCCAAAGATAGTTTCCCTCTTCCTCCCATCGATCAAATGGTTGATGCTACTGCAGGCAATGTGTTAATGAGATTCATGGATGAATACTTGGGCTATAATTAGATCTTCATGGAACCCGTGGACTCAGAAAAAACATCTTTCATTACTGACAAGGGGGCATACTATTATAGGGTCATGCCATTTGGCCTGAAGAATGCAAGGGCAATGTATCAGCATCTCGTGAATAAAATGTTTGAAGACCAAATCGGGAAGTCTATGGAGGTCTATGTAGATAACATGATGACCAAGATTTTTAAAGATAAGGATCATGTGTCCGACCTTGAGAGAACCTTTGACATGATGGACAAACACTGAATGAATCTCAACTTGGCCAAGTACATTTTTGGGGGTGGAGCAGGAAAGTTCTTGGGGTTCATCGTCAATCGAAGGGGTATTGAGTCCAACCCTGAGAAGATAAAGGCTCTGCTAAAAATAAAGACTCCCAAGACCATTAAAGATTCCCAGAGGCTCACATGGCGAGTGGTTGCTTTGAATAGATTTGTATCCAGAGCTATAGACAAATGTCTAACATTTTTCAAAGTTCTCAGAAAGACTTTTGAGTGGAACAAAAACTGTGACAATGATTTCAAAGAGATAAAATTCTACCTACGGTCTCCATTACTTTTGTTACGTCCAGTGCAAGGTGAAATATTATATGTGTACCTAGTCATCTCAGAGTCAGCCATCAGTGCTGCTATTGTGAGAGAAGAAGATGGGGTGCAGAAGCCGGTGTGTTTCAATAGTAAAGCAATCCGAGGAGAAGAGCAAAGGTACCCTAAGATGGAGAAGTTATCCTTTGCCTTGATTCATGCCTCGAGGAAGATGAAGTCTTACTTCTAGGATTATACAATGGTTATCCTTACTGACTCTCCTCTTAGGTAGGTCATACACAATCCATAAAAATTGGGGCGGCTAATGGCCTGGGTAATAGAGCTAGGAGATTTTGATATTGTATATCAGCCCAGGGTGGCTATCAAAGCACAAGCACTAGCAAATTCCGTGGATGAATTCACTTGGGAAGAGGTCGAGGCCAAAAATGGGAACCTTAAAAAGATAGATAATCAACAAGGCCTAATTGTTGAACTTTTCGCAGATAAGGCTGGGACAAGCGCAATTGGAGAAAAAAATGTTAAAAATGAAAAAGGAAGATACATCTTTAGACATGTATCCCTATTTGAGGGAAATTTCTCAGAGGAAGATGCTGTGTGGAACCTCTTTGTTGATGGGTCCTCCTGTGAAAATGAAAGTGGAGATAGATTGATAGTGTTAGTGCCATATGGCACGGACATCGAGTATGCCCTCAGGTTCAACTTCATAGCCTCAAACAATGAGTCAGAATATGAGGCCCTAATAGAAGGCCTCTCCTTAGCTAGGACTCTTAGTGCTGGCCAGTTCTTGTTACATATTGATTCAAGGTTGGTAGTGAATCAGATATTGGGAGCATATGAGGCTAAGGATGAGAGAATGGACAAATATCTTGAGATATTAAAGTCACTATTGAAAATCTTCAGAGAAGTAAAGTTGAAGAGGATACCTCATCTAGAAAATGGTCGAGCCGATGTACTTGTAAGACTAACCTCAGTAACTAGGACAGAGGTCAGAAGAACAATGCCATTGGAAATTCTGCTTCGGCCAGCAATTGAAGATGAAGATAGAACACTTAGCTCCTGCCTAAATATAAACATGAAAACTTCATGGATGGAGCCACTAACCAGATTATTACAGAGGGGGAGATTCCATAGGCAAAATCTGAAAGGAATAAGCTGAGGTACAGGGCTGCAAAATTCACTGTCATTAGAGATACTTTGTATAAGAAAGGGTTCTTGCTCCCATTGCTTAGGTGCGTTCATCCGTATGAGGTTCCATATATCTTGTAAGATGTTCATGAGGGGTCTTATGCAAGACACATTAGAGGAAGGTCGTTAGCTAAGAGGATAGTCACTGAGGGATACTAGTGGATGACCTTGGCCAGTGATCCTACGACATATGTGAAGAAGTGTGATAAATGCCAAAGGTTCACCACCATCCCTCACCAATCTCATCAACCTCTAACCTCCATTACATATATGAGTCCATTTGTAGTACAGTGAATCAATTTGGTAGGACCCCTGCCTAGGTCAATCAATAACTATTGATACTTAATCGTAGCGATCGATTATTTTTCTTAATGGGTGGAGGCCGAGCAAATGATCACAGTCACCGAACAAAAAACCTCCGAGTTCATCTGGAAGAACATAATATGTAGGTATGGTCTCCCCAAAACCCTCATCTCAGATAATGGGACTCAGTTCAAGAATGTTTCCTTGGGTAAATACAACAAAAGAGTTGGGATCAAATAATTCTTTTCTACCCTAAGTCGACCTCGGGTTAATAGGGAGACAGAGGTAACAAATCGAACAATCCTGGATGGGATCAAGAAAAAACTCAAAGAGATAAAAGGAAGATGAGTCGAAGAAGTTTATCATGTATTGAGGGCCTATGAGACGGCAGCGAAAATTCCTATGAAGGAAACACCTTTTATGTTGGCATATGGCTCAGAAGCTGTCATTCCTACTCAAATTGGGCTTCCTACTCACATAATTCAATTGTATGACCCTCAGATAAATAAGTAAGAAAGGAAGACTGATCTTGACTTGATTTAGGAGAGAAGAGAAGATGCTTAGGTAAGACAAGCAGCTTACCAGCAGAGGACAGCTAGGTTTTATAATCAGAGGGTAAAGGGAAGGTCGATAGCTGTGGGGGACCTAGTCCTCAAAAAGACGTGGAAAAAACCTAAGAAGCTTCATCCAAACTGGCATGGACCATACAGAGTCACCGATGAAGTTGTCCCATGAACCTATAGGCTCGAAAATCTTGAAGGAGAACTCTTTTCAAACCCCTAGACCGCAGGCTATTTGAATAAATATTACCAATAAAATTTTAGTTGTTGTCTTATTTATTTACTATTTGTAATGAATGTATGTGTTCCAAAGCACACGATTGAAATATGAATGAGAATATCTTACTGATCCATCGTCTTGTTGTCTATTAATTTAGATATTTGTTGTGATAACTCACGCTAAGCTAAAGAACATCATTCATGATGAAGTAGGCTTAAATGCTTTACGGTGATACGACAGGCTGGATGAGAATAACCTCGTCCATATATTATCAATAACATTAGATCCTCTCCCACAGCTAGGATGAGGGTGAACATAAGGGACGACCCTCCATTCACTCCTAAGAAAGATGAAGGAGGACTTGTGATAAAAACACCATTAATTTGGTGGATCCTCTCCCTCAGCTAGGATAAGGGTGAATGGTAGGGACGACCCTCCATTGACTCCTAAGAAAGACGAGGGAGGACATGTTCTAAAAAAACCATTAATTTCGTGAATCCTCTCCCTCGGCTAGGATGAGGGTGAATGGTAGGGACGACTCTACATTCACTCCCAAGAAAGACAAGGGAGGACTTCAATTAATTTGGAAGATGGTTAGTGCAAGTCATTATAAAAATGGCAGATAAAAACACAAATGTAGAGGAAAGGTATTTTCATTAAAAATATGAATAGTTCCAATACATGTTCAAAAGAAAGTAAAAAAACAAAACCCCAAGAAGTGGGTATATGCCACAGACGGCTACCCTAAAAGGCTGCATCATAGGGTGGAGCCATAACGTCGTCGGGCAGAGTACCATCGACAACAATAGCAGAAGTCCAAGCCTCATACGTCCTAGTACCTTGAACATTCACTTCAGACTCGACTTGGGATAGAGCCTCAGCCATTAAGGGGTCATCCAACTCTATAGCCTACAGAGAAGGACGAATAGATGAAACTCCATCAACAAACTTCAAGACGACCCATCGATAGTCCGTCTTGATTCCCCTCTCTAAGTATTCAAGGCCGAAGCCTTGGAATTAATCGAAAAGATTGGAAGCCTCCACAACATCAGTCTCAACCCTTCTAGAAGCTGCAGTAAGATCTGACTTGAACTTGGTGCCCTAATTGGTCAAAGCCTCATCCTTGGCTGTAAGGAGGTCGTCCTTGAGCTTCAGCTTCTCAGCATGCTCTTTTATAAGCTCACTAATAACCCTCAAATGCTCGTCCTTCATAATATCCACCTCGGTCTTTAGATTTTACAGCTTAGTCTTCAAGTCGACCTCCTTTTGAATATCTCTCTCAGCCTCGTAAAACTTATGTTGGTTCTCATGCATCCACTTTGTGGCAGGGGTGAAGGTATAGACAAACTGCAAAAGACAAGACTAAAACTAATAATGAAGATATGAGGGTACAGTTAATAAAGTATTGGTGAATCAAAATTGAAGGGATGAGAGAAATGCCTGAGCCAGAGTGTGAATCCTAATATCATAGACTGTGGCCGAGGGAATCTTGGCCAAGAAGCTATAGTTTGAAGGGGATGGAGTTGAGAACATGGAAACCTTGGCAGTTTTCATATTGGTGATCAGAGAGGTAGGTTCGGCCTTTAGATTAGTTAGATTGGCCGACCAAAAGTCACTCAAGGATTAGGAAGAACTCATTCCATCGATGTTTTTTTTCTGAGACCTCCACCCTTACCCTCGTACGAGCATCAGGTCGAGTGCTAATAGGGGCTTCTTGCTCCTTCCTTTTATGAGAAGTCGTTGTGGTCAGCCCCATAACCATTTTTTTCTTTATGGTTTACTGGGGATGCTTGCCCTTATTCTTGCTAAGACCATCCAATAGTCTAGGGGCCGTCATTTCCCAAAGTTGGTCAGATACATTTGAAGGACGACCTGCAAAAGAAGGACTACATGTCGATATAAGTAATAATAACGAGGGAACATTTGGAAGAAAATAAAGAAAATAAATAACTCACATAATTCTGTTAAGGGGTCGACCCTCATACCAGATTCCCTAAGGAGCTTCAGGGTCATTAAATCTTTAAATTGGGAAAGTGTCCTTCCCGAGCTCCCTCAAATAGTCAGCTATAACTCTTTCATCTAAGCTGAGTCCAAGGTCTGACTTTGCATTCATGGAGGGGTTGGACCATGCTCAGGGGACCCCAGGGCTATATTCTGAAGGTTCAACCTCGGTGGGGAATTCCTAATCCCCAGAGACAAAGAAAATTTCTTCTTCTAGTCGTGGTTTGAAGTTTGGGTAATGTAAAGAAGTTTCTTATCAGTCCTCCTAACCCCTAGATGGAAGTACCCAGGTGGTTTGGAAGAGGAGGGTATGTTGTAACAAGCCGGAAACAGACTGGTCAAGGAATTATAAGTGAATGTCTTCTTCTAGAGGTAAATATAGTCTAGGATAACCCTCCACGAGTTAGGAGGAAGATAGGTAGGAGCAACCCTAAGGGTAGAGAGTATGGAAACAATGGTAGGATGAACAGGCAACCTGACGCCGACCCTAAAAATCTTCTCGTATATAGAAATCTCTCCCTCTCATCCATGGAAGACCTAATCATCCTCATCTAGGATTCTTATAGTGATATTGGGTTTGACACCAAATTAGTGTCTACATAGTAAGAGATCACGATCCTAGACAGACAAGATGTAAGACGAGGAGGTGGAGGTGTTGACCTCTTCCTCAACATCTGAACTCTCATTCTCGTCCTCGTCCTCACTTCCCTCTCCCCTAGCTCCATCTACCTCATCGTTGTCAAAGGGTGGGGGGCCATCTGGAAAAGTGGCTTGAAATTCAAGGTGGGCATAGCAGTCATAGGTACAGCTTCAGGTTTAACTGTTCCTTCGGCTTGTTTGTGGGCATTAAGGTTTGAGGGATCATCTCTCCCAGAGGTCCCAGCATGGAAAGAAGACGATGCTCTGGTTTGTTTATCCATGACTTCTCCTTGGCTCTGACTCTCGTCTTGAAAATAAGACGTCCCAAAAGGCTCAGATGGTGAAGCCAAAATTGTGGCTAATGGAATTGGAAAAATGGGTTATACCGAGACAGGGTCGGCCCTACATCTAGACTCGTTCTCCTCTTCTACCCTCCTAAACTCTGTAAAGAACCTCTCTCTCAAAGTGGGAAACTCCTCGACCAATTTGTAAAGACTTTTGATCATCAAGAGGACAACCCTAGATTTAAAATATTTTCCAATCAACTCTCAAACTAGCCAAATAATTGACCAAGTTGACCATAAGATTGAACTTGAACAAATGGAAATTTTTGTGGAAGAATAACTAAGAATATGAGGAACTGTGAGTATGGAACACGCCGGAAGGGATGATCGGAGTGTCACCGAAAAGTTTAAAAAGGTTAAGATTTGACCTAGAACTACCATGAAACAGTTGAGAAGGAACACAAGCTAGCCTAGTTGTCACTATCTAGCCCTAAAACCACCAATCAATGGTGGAAATGCATCCCTAGGTGATTGAAAACCCACCGAAAAAAGAGAAACAACTAACTATGGATGGAATCACTAAACACTCAGTACAAAAATGGAGGAAAGTATGAGAGCATGGTAAAGAATGTTATGTAGAAGAAGGATGGGAGGAAGTATTCCACCAAAAAGCTCTGAAACCTTGCAAGAGGCTGATATGGCGAGAACAGCAAGAGCTGGAGAGAGAAAATGCGCAAAGAAAAAATAGAGGAACGAGAGAATTGTTTTAAAATGTTTAAATACCTTGTCATCAATGAGCATAGGAACCAAAGCAGTGCACATCCTATGAAGTAAATCATCATTAGGGAGCAGTGTCCCAGGTGTATTATGCAGTCGTCATTCCTGGGGAATATAACATGATGATTGATACCTGATAAATGTCAATCAACTTGACGAGTGTCACCCATCATCTTGGACACTCGTTAGCTCAACATTCAAAGATAGTAATACCCCTCATCAACCCCAATAGCATCGATGACTAAGGGCTAGGGGTAAGTGATATACCAAAGTATACCCTCGTCCAGGACAAGGGTGACCTCAGACTTGGACAAGGGTGCAATTCAACTTTTACCATATAGGGGGGTCATACCAAAAATAAGGGTTGGCCTGGACGACCCCACCATTGACAAGGCAAGCATGTGGGGCCCCAGCTCAGCTTAAGCCCCTGATACACTGAAGCCATAGCTTGGCTTTATAAGCAAGTATGACACTCGACCCTTCATTAACCGATAATATAAGTGTCCTAAAGTTTAGGACTCGGATCGTCTATAAGAACATCATCGGCCTCGACCATGATTTAGGCCGAGGGCCACGCCATCATGGCGCATGGTTTGGGAGACATGTGGATTAGTGGGTGTGCGACTCGTGTAGCATGTGGACTAAACCGTTATAACAAGATAATTCCCCCACATGAGGGAATATTATGTCATCATTATCTACATGTGGCACATCTAGGTGTCAACAGGAGATTGGCTATATCAACATTTACATGCTCAATGCATGCTTGGGGGGTACATTATACCCCCAAGCCCTATATATATATGTCTCCTTCAACCTTATAAGGGGATCGATAATTGTAAGCCTAGCTGAAGCTCTGTTTGAATATATAGTAGAGAGAGAAAGTGAGTGCATTGTATCATAAGGCCATTAGACCCCTTATTATATAGTGAAGATCACTCACTGCACAGTGGACGTAGGCCTAGATAGGCTGAACCACTTATATTAGAGTGTTTCTCCTCTTTTCCTCACCTCCTTCTACGTATATATATATATATTACGCCATTTCTTCCATTGTTATACTTGTTACACCTTGATCTGGGGGTATCATAAGGTCATTAGAACTCTTCCATTGTTACATCTTGTTCTGGGGGTGGTGTTCCTAGCATCATCAATAGGCACTCCCTGGGGTAGGTCAATTGGCACCCCCTATGGACCTATAAATAAAGGGCATGACTTGACTCCAAGACTAACACAACAAATCCATCAGCATCAGTGATCTTAACAACATTCCCTCGAAATCAGCGTAGTTCCTGATGTGAAGTTCCATTCAAAGTTACAATCCCATCCTTTTCATATCCAATTTGGAAAAATATCCTTCTATGTCATCAACAATCATCAACACTCAAGGGACTTCATCCCGGATCAAAGATAGAGCTTCAAAGGAGGTCCAATTCCTTCCATCTCTCTATAAATTCCTTATTTTTGCATAATATACATTAGATTAATAATATAGTTCTTACTTTAGTTCATACACATTAATATCTACACTTTTATTAGTATATCGCACATACTTTATTTTCAACAAAATTCCCCAAAACAAATAAAAGAGGGTTATACCCATAAATTCCAAATGGAATTATCCATCACACTTGTTTCAAAACCAAAAAACAAATTTTCTACCCATACACATAATAAAATTCCATTCGAATCTATGGGATAAACCCCATTCCTATTCAACGTTGGAACTACATGGTCTTTGATGCCTTTATATGCGTCTCGAATTAAATTTAAGAACTGAGTCCAACCTTCCAATTTTCCAATGTTCTCAATTATCCAAATTCCCTAATATTCTAAAATCTCCCATTTTCATATTCATATATATACATATATATATCATAATTGTTTGCGTTTCATCCAACACATATTGGCCTTTCCTAATAGCGATTAATATCGTGATAAACGCACAAATCATATTTTCTATATATGTCATTTTGGGAACATTCCTATGGATGACCTCACTCTACCTTGTCCACGGTATGAGTTGATTGATTCCGATCTCCATTATATAAACACGCATACACACTTAATGGGGATATAAAGAAAAATAATAACACTAGCCCATGAGAGATCGAAAGGCTGGGATGGGTGCCTAACACCTTCCTATTTCGTAACTTAGCCCCCGAACCTTTGAACTATTGGTTTCGTATGAATCAGTTTGTCCTTGATGCCGCTCCCTCGAAGTGGCAACATGTTATTTTGCCTATTTTGTGGAAAATAGGGTTGCGACTCCATCTCCTTACATTTACCCCAACACAGACGATGGTCGAAGCACCTTTCAAAGACGGATGTGAGATCGTAACATAGTCTTTTCGAGGGATCTCCCACCGACGCCGCCCGGGATGGCCAAAAAATGTTAATGCCAACTAGTCACACCACATTTGACTATGAATTTCAATTGTTTCCATAAAAAAATCAATGCAACACTTATGGTTTAGTTTCCCCTTACCCTAACACACGAGGTAACATAGGTGCCTATCCCTCAACTCGCAGGTGAATAATGTAAAGTTCTTAATCGGAACGGATCCTACCCTCCCCAAAGTGTAGCCAGGACATCATCTACTACGAAGTACTATGCAGTAGTACTAACCTAAGAATGCTATACAAAATAAAAAATTTGGGTTAATACCTTCATGCCAATGTCGGAGCTGGTCCCTCTCCTAATGCGAGTTGATACACACGCCCGTACTGCAACTGCAGCTGCTATCCCTGAGGTGGGGTGGGTAGCACTGGTGCGGATGGCACTATCACCACTGGTTGTACCAGCAGTGGTTGGCCTCCACCTGGAGTGCCTGATGTCCTCGGTGTCCCCTAGTTCTTGTGCCCGAAGTCACCTTTTTCTCCATAAATATAAAAATTTCCCTAGATCTGAGGCCTATGTGGTTGTAGTCCCTGTAATCCCCGATTGTATTGACCATGGCCCTGTACATGTCGGCCTTGTCTGTCCCACTATCTAAGCCCATATATCTCTTGTGTTGTTCTGAAGGTTGTGGATCCAAGCTTGTTGGGCCTCTTGGTTGTTCCTCCCATTCGCCCAACTTTAACGGTTGGATGTCTCGGAGCATTATATCTTCTCACCCTTATCCTTGTTAAATGTCCTATGATCCTAACAATGAAGTGAAGAGGCATTCACTACCTGGTTTTACGTAGTGAAAGTCGGATTTCCCAACAGTGATTATCTGATGTGCCAAGCTGACATAAACTTCTCTATCAAACTTTTCTCTGTGCTCACATCCTCCCTAGAAAAATAGGAAAGATTAGTAAACTCTTCCTCATATTCTTCCATAGTAATACTCCCTTGCTTAAGGTCCATGAACTTCTTTTGCATTTCGGATTGCATTGCTCGCGGAAAGTACTTACCCTTGTATCTCTCCCAAAACTCATCTATGGTAAGACTGTCCCTCCCAACTACCATTGTAATCTCTTCTCACCATTTAAGTGCGTCTCCCACTAATTGGAATGACGCTAACATTTGCTTTTGCATGGATGTGCACTTTACCATCCTTAAATGTCGTTGCATACCTCTACGCCACCTACTCGCCACTAGAATGTATGAATTTCCCACAAACTCCGGTGGTTGGCCTTTAGTAAAGGCCTCCATCACTCTGTCCCAAATTAATCCAGGATTCTGGACTGGTAGTACACCCTGTTGTCGGTGTGGGGGCGGCTAGTGAGGCTGCGGGAGTGGAAAACGCCTTAATATGGCTACCATGGCGGTGGGTAATACCTCGGTCCTACTACAGGTGGGGCTGGAGGTGCCTATTGTCGTGGCTCATATTGGGCATCCTCCTCTGTAATTAGCACGATGGCACGCCTTGGACACAACATTTTCCATCTAAAAGAAAACGAGCTTCTATTAGTAACTAATAGAAGAGAATAAAATGACTCCTAAACATATGGTTATATACATCAAAGAACACAACACAGAATGTAACGATCTCAAACATAGATCCTAAGGACACTAAAATCGTGCTCTGATACCAACTGTAACAAACCCTATTTTCTCATGTAAAGGCTGGCCAGGTACGATACGCTGAAGATTGGGCTTGCTCATCCGTTAATACCATTCTAAATATAACGTAATGTAAATGTTGTTATTTTAAAAGACGACAAGTTAAAACTTAATTAATAAGTCTCTGATAATAATTAAAACAAACCCATACTAAATTAATAATAATAAATCCAACAGTAAGTAGAATCACTACTCTAACATAAATAAATAAATAAATCGTTTTCTTATGCCCATACAATGCTCCCGAAATGAAATAGCTAAACTCTAGGAGAAGAGCACCTAGGATAGAGTCGACAAAGATAAAATCTGATAAGTTCGAGAGATCGCAGGGATGGTACAACAACACTCCCGCTATCCTTATCTAATAATATAACCTGAGGGGGAATTTATAATTTGGGTAAGAGACTGAGGTGTGCAAGAATTAACTTGAATAATTTATAATGAAATAACATGGTCAATGCACAAATATTAAATCACCCTTTAGTATCTCACATGCATAACACCTCACCCCTCAACAAAGTGTGAAATCATTCGCCCCCCAATAATTCCTAAATAATGAAATGGTGACATCAACTAAATTTATACACAGGTATCCCAATAACAATTTATTTAAATGTATTCCCTACATGTAATGTCAACATTCAACTATTTCCTTCTCATTAATTTTTATAGCTAATGTATAAACATCTATTATACATTATAGGTTCTCATGTATAAATAGTGTACACTTTCTTAGACAATTAAATTTATTTAATTTAAGTCTGGTCAATTAATAATATATGTCATTTCATATATTTGACACACAAGGGCATCTACCGGTGGTGTCTATTCATACGCTATCATCATATCAAGAGTCATCTCTTGTTTCGAAGCGGCCATAAAAAACGCATAAATTGGGAGTGGTCCATACACACGACACCTATATAAAACCCATACCCAGCGGTAATACAGGAACGGTCATCAACAATACCTACCTTTCAAGGATGGAGCCTCCACGTAATACCTATAGGGCTTGCACATCCTCGAGCCCACCTGTGCCGACCTGTGGTACGCAGCCTGAATGCAAAAACCCCCAAGCCGATAGGACAGGCTATGACAACCCTACTTTTTAAATCTAATTCGGTTAGCTACGCCTAATAAAATTAAAGCGGAGCGTCAATATGTTGGCATCAGAAATAGAACAAAATAAATGCAGTAAAGTAAACATGTAAACTCCCATACGTGTAACCCAATCACATCATAGAAACTTATAGGATCCATAAGTAATATCAGTACTAAGTATAAAATCCCAAAAATACGCCCTAAAAATAAAGTAGATAAAGTGTATAATGTAAACCTCTTAACGCTCTCAAATCCCTAGCAATAGGAAATCTCTGATACCACAATCTATGGAAGAGCGAAAAAAAAGGATAAGGACCAGCGTCCACCACAATAGGATCCTAAGAGTAGATGCAAGGTCGTCCAGCTCCACAGTCTACTGTCCAATGGGGTGAGGACCTAAATAATATATATATATATATAGGAGAGGGGAGAGGAGAGGAGACATAAAAACGAGCGTCAACAGCAAGAAAATCTATATAGTTATAAGATGTACATATGATCAATGTATACTCAACAAAACTTTTATCGAGTAATTAAGTCTTTCAATTAGCCAACCAATGCTCCTATATCGTGACTACCTAACCCGAACTCGATTAACGTGTAGTCTCTTATCGTATTGTGATTAATCATTATTAATCTTATTTCATTATTTAACGTATCAAAATATTTCCTTCAAGTATAATATCATTTGTATCGATTTAAGATATTACTTTAAAAGAAAAGCACAATATCTCACACAACAAATCATAGCGGGTCACTATTGTTACCCTTGGAAACAAGTCGTGAGGCCTACACATGAATATTTCCCAATAATTCGAGGCAAGGGAAATTATACTATGTCCTAATCACTTGGCGTTCCAAGATCTTCCTAACCGACCTGCATTATAACCACGTGTCCGGTTCCGGCGGTTTATCTCCGACACGCACTCGAGTGGAACCTAAACGGATCAATCACACCAAATCGCATTCAACATGTGCCTACGTCGACCAGAGGACTAGTATAGCATATACTTGACAATATACGTAAAATAATTTCACACATATTTATATATACAGCCGTATCAAGTCTCTTACTCGAGTTATACAATAGTCATTATTTATGGTATAACATAATTTACATCATTAAATTACTAATTGAACATCAAAATCCTTTCAAGGTATATGATCCAGTTAGAATATTAGGCACAACACTAAAATTACCTTACTAACAAGATGAAAAACATTAGAACTCTTACTTCAACAACTTTTTGCCCAGAAATATAAAACGCATATTTGGGGCTTTTCTGATTCATTTTTGAAGAAACTTAAAATTATAAAGTTGTTCCGAATATGATTTTCTACAGGAATTCACGTGCACACTACCATTTCATTCTTAAAACATACCCAAAACTAACCCATAATGTTCACCCCTATTTTCGACAACTTCTGCCCAGAAACATAAAATGCAGATTTGAGGCTTTTTCGATCCATTTTTGAAAAAACTTAAAACTATAAAGTTGTTCAGAACGTGATTTTAAATAAGAATTTTCGTGCACGCTACCACTTACTGCGTAAAACAAACCCAAAACTAACATACAATATTCACCCCTCTTTATTTTTGGATTTGTATGAGTTCAGTTTGTTTCTAGTTGGTTGCATCCTAAATTATTAAGATATTCAGTTGTTCATATACTTTTTCATCAAACATTCAAGATTTAGCAATCTATATTAACTTGCCTTTGTTTTGTGTAGGGAGGTGTTGATGAAGAAGATGATCCACTTTCAAGATTTCCAAGATGAAACCATCTTCTTCTTCTCCTTCTTCTCTTTGAGAGCTCCCTCTCTCTATAAAAACCCTAGCCTCTTTTGTGTGTAATGAGAAATGAAATGTTCTTCTCTAACTATTCTATTTATACCTACGGTTAGTTTATTTACAAAAATGCCATTGGCTCAAATTTAACCCTCTCGATCCTTTTATGCGTTAATTCACTTCCAAAGTCCCGTATTCTTATTGAAATGTATTTATTTTAACTTTTCATTTCCAAACATTTCGAATATATATACGGAAATATTTTCTACGTTCATTAATTATCCATTTTTTAAATATTTAATCGCAAAATATTATTGTTTAGTCGGGATTTTATTTAGCTAGTTCAATTTCAATTTAATAAAAAATGTGGGATATTATATTCTTCCCCTCTACGAATGGGATTTCGTCCTCGAAAACGAAAATAAAGAAAATCAATTCAATTCTAGTCAAGTAAAGTAGTTCCACATATACATTCCGTGAAGAAATATGGATGACTAATTCGCAAGTCATCATCTCTCTCCCAAGTCGCCTCAGACTCATCATGATGACTCCACAAAAATGAACAAGAGGAATGAATTTTGACCTCAACTGCGGCTCAGGACGATCTAGGATCCTAACTGACCTCTCCCCATAGCTCCCGTCGGGCTGCATCTCAACCCCATCTAAATCTATGTGTAGGTGTGATCCCTTGGGACGTTATAACTTCCTCAACATGGATACTTGCAAAAACATCGTGTACCCACTGGAGATGGTCAGGTAGGGCTAAATGGTAAGCAAACACCCCCAACCTGTCCAAAGCTGTAAACGAACCCACGTATCGCCCCGAAATCTTCTCTTTAGACAAAAAGAGAACAACGCGTCTCATGGGTGAGATCCTCAACAACATTTGGTCCCCAACGGCGTACTCTAACTTCCTCCGCCTTGTTTAAGCATTAGATTTCTAACGATCTTGCATGGTCTTCATCCATGCATGAATCAAGTCAAACTTCTACGACGTCTCCCTAACAATATCCGGACCCAGCATCCGGTGCTCTCTGAACTCCAACCCACATGTAGATGATCTACAAGGCCTTCCATATAAATCCTCGTATGGTTCCATGCCAAAAGTCTGTTGATAACTATTATTATGTGCGAACTTCATCTGTGGGAAATGATTATCCTAACCACCTTTGAAGTCCAACACAAAAACTCGCAACATGTCCTCAAAAATATGGTTCACCCACTCAGTCTGGCCATCAGACTGAGGATGGAATGCGGTACTCAAACTCATCTGAACTCCCATTGCCTCCTAAAGACTTCCCCAAAAGTGTGAGATGAATACACTTCCACAATCAGACACGATGTCACACGGTACCCCATGAAACTTCACAATCTCTGTAATAAACATCATGGCGTACTGTTCTACCGTATAATCTATCCTCACTGGAAGGAAATGAGCCACCTTTGTCAGTCTGTCGATGATGACCCAAATCGAATCATGATTGCACTGCGATCTCGATAACCCAATAATGAAATCCTTGGATATGCTTTCCTATTTTGACTCGGGAATGGACAACGGATACAAATCCCCTCCATATATTTGATGCTACGCCTTTATAATCTAGTAAGTGCCACACTTCCAGACAAACTCGGCTACATTATGCTTCAACCCAACCCACCAATACATATACTGCAAGTCTCGATACATCTTATCACCTCTGGGGTGAACAGTGAATTTAGATCCATGCGCCTATAACAAGAAGGACTTTCGTAAATCGTCATCATTCGGAACAATAATTAGTCTCTAATTATTAAGTCCCCCATTGGGACCAATCGAGAAACTTCAAATTCCCCCAGACATCAACGCCTCCACCTTCTCCTGAAAGAAGTCATCAGAAGACTAGGCCTCTACAACCCGCTCAACCATATAAACTGATACAGACACAGTCCCCATAAACACTCTCCAATGTCAAGGCTACCCATCTCCTTCCACTGAGCTTTCCAAATGTCTAATAGTTCAACATTCTCCTCCACATTCAAGGCGGATAACAATGATGCGGTTCTCTGAATCAATGCATCGACAACCACGTTTGTCTTACCCAGGTGGTACTATATGAAAAACTAGTAGTCCTTCACATATTCCACCCATCTACTATGTTGCATGTTAAAGTTCTTCTATGAGAACTAGTACTAAAGACACTTATGGTCAGTGAACGACGTAAGCTGCTCCCCAAGTAAGTAGTGTCTCCACGAATACGACGCAAAAACAGTCATTGCCAACTCTAAGTCATGAGTTGGTTAATAGTCCTCATGAGGCCACAATTTCATCGGTCTCTCCTCCTACATCAAAATAACTCCCAACCCCTGTAATGATGCATCAGTGTACGCACGATACTCCACCACATCTTTCAGCAATTCAAGGACTGGTATTGGAGTAAGCTTCTCCTTTAAAGTGTCGAAAGCCTCCTAACACTCTGAACTCCAAAATGAAAGAAACACCTTTCTTTGTCAAATTGATAAACAAACATTCAATCTTAGAGAAGCCCAAGACAATCCTCCGATAGTAACCCACTAGACCCAGAAAACTCCGATTCTCTGTCGGCATAGGGGGATTCCCTCACTCGACTACCTCTGTAACCTTGTTAGTTTTAACGGCAATCCCAGCCTCTGTCATAATATAGCCTAGAAACTGAACCTCTCACAGCTAAAACCTGCACTTATAGAGCTCAACATACAGTTGATGATCCCTCAAGGTCTGAAGAGCCAATAAGAAATAACCAGCATGCTCCTCCTCGGACTGTGAATAGATCAGGATTTCGTCAATGAACTTGATAAGAAACTGATCCAAGAATGGCCTGAATACACGGTTCATCAAATCCATGAAAACGCAAGAGTATTGGTCAAGCTGAATGGCAAGACTCAAAACTCGTATGAACCATATCGAGCCAGGAACGCTTTATTTAGGACATTAGCCTCTGAATCCTTAACTGGCGATAACCAAACAATCTTTGAAAAGAACAAAGTGCCCCTCAGTCGATCAAACATATCATCCAATCGAGGTAACATATACTTTTTCTAACTCATCACCTTATTTAACTCCCAATAAACGATGCACCTTCGAACTGAACTAGCCATTTTCTTTACAAAGATCACTTGAGATCCTTAAGGCGAGGTACTCCTATGAACAAAATATTTCCCCAACAGCTGATGAATATTCTCCCTAAGCTCCCTCATCGCTGATGGTGACATATGATACGGGGCCCTAGAAATCGGTCTCGTGCCCGACGCTAACTCTATGTAAAACTCTATCTCACGAGCTGGAGGTAAACTAGGAACCTCAGCGATGATGTTCGCGAACTCCCTCACTATAGGGATTGTATCCAAAGAAACGAACACCCCACCAGGAAAATCCTCCCCGATGTAAAAAAGATGTGTGCTGGCTCCACCCTCTAGACCAGGCAATGCTATTAGGTACATATCCTAACCAGGAATGGTAAACGTGATTACACTCCCAAGATAATCAATCTGGGCCTGAAACATAGACAACAATTCACATCCTATAATCATATCATAGGTATGCATCTCAATCAAAATAAGGTCGACAGAGAAGTGAAGTCTCCCGATCTCAATCGGGACCCCTCTACAAACGTGGTGAAGATCTGTATAACCTAAAGATGTATTCACGTGGAAAACAATCGTCTCTGCAACGTCCATAATCACTAACGTCCTAGTAAACCCATAACTAGCGAACGCGTGTCATGTATTAGTGTCAAAAAGTAATCTAGCATGATAATTGTAGACATAAAATGTACCCTGAATCGCAGGTGGTCGTACCGATGGCTAAACTGGTTGAACGCCATATACATGCCCATGGTACAACTGTAGCTGAGTTGGCGCCACTGGTGCTCTTAGTAATGCTAGAAATGGTGGTGACAGGGGGCACGTGTTGCTGCTATCCTCTATCTCCTTGTGTTTATCCTCGGGGATAATCCCTCTTCATGTGCCCAGTCTCGCCGCACTAGAAGCCTACAATAGGACCCCCATCTCATGCCCATTGCACCAAAGCTCCGATGTTGGGCCAATTGCCCCGATGTTGATCCCTCTTACCCTGACCCCGATGTTAAGAACCCCCGAATTGGCTAAGATATCCCCTCAATAACCCTTTGAGTCTTAAAATACTCATTTGCCTGTACCTCAGGAGCGAACTCTACCAATGACGTAGACTCTCGCTCATACTAGAAAACTGAACCAGTCTTCTTCAAGGCATCAAACCTCCTTCTCAAAGCCACAGGCTGCGCGGGAGGCACAAACTTCACCTCGAAATGTGCTCAAGAGTCAGCAATAGGCATAACATCCCGTTGATCTTCGAAACTAATGGAGTCCTATCGGCACAATGAGTCCCAGTCAGACGGAAGGTGGCACAATGACTCTAACCTCACAATGACTCCCACGTACTATGTGATTTATGAGGTCGTATGTGTGGAAAACACATATATATTTATGGGACATAGGTCTTAGGTGTCAGACAGATATTTACCCCACCCAAGTCATTCAGGTTGTTCGGGTAATTCCCGCCCAATATATATATATATATATATATATATATATATATATATATATATATATATATATATATATATCATTTGTAGAGATATGGAGTTATAAGAGGGCTTCAATAGTTTAAATAAACATAAAAAGTAGTGACTATAACTGATGATATTGTTCGATTCACACATTGTATACATTGTGGTTTTTGTAATAAATAGGTAGATTGAGAAATCAAGAGGTATCTAGACTTTGATCCTTAATGACTTTGTTAAATTGAGTTCCACCCCTAATATTTCCTTAAATAGTGTGATTTCCCTTCAGGACACAATAGACTGATTAAAAGAAAAACAAGATTAAACAAACATATCAAAATACTGATAATAAACATATTGATTAAATTGAAACAAAAACCTTGTAATTTAATAGATTGAATGAAAGAATAAAAAAATCATATACAATTTCAAGAAGAATATGTGACACTTCCCCAACGTTGCCAAATTACAGTTTTTGCCACGTAACACTTCTTTCAAATTTCAAAAAATTCCTTGTCCGTGAGGTTGTGAAGTCTAAACTTTCTTTGCAATATAATAGATGGTCGTTTATGCATATTGTAACTCAACCAAGTTATCCCTTATAACACTATTATAGCTCCCCCAATACCACTTGAATATAGCCATGCCCGAGGTCATTGAATAATTCCGCAACTCATCAAACTATAATGAGTGGATACCTATGTGTCCCTAAATGTATTCAAATTGTTTCTATTATGCCCTTAAAGTAATCTTTTTCCATTAAGTTCCTAAATTATTTTTTGACATTAAGCCCCTAAAATATATATATTGTGCAGTTTGCCATTCAATCCATTTCGATCGTTAACTTTAACGGAATTTTGGGGTAGAAATGGTATTTTAGTTTGTTGATAATTAAAAAATAATTTCAATTTTTAAAAAGAATTTAGATATTTTATTAAATAAATTATTTTTTATATTAAAAATAATTTTTAATTGTTTTTTATTTGTAGAAAACGCTTTTTGAAAACAAGTTTCTATATGAAAAAATTTAATGTTTTTAAAACAATTATCATTTTATAACAGAATTTGATGCTCAATAATTTTGTTAAACTATGATCCACCCTCTTTATTTTCCTTAAATAGTGTGATTTGCCCTTAAGAGCATATACACTGACCAATAGAAAAGCAAGACCAAACAAATAGATCGAATACTGGTAATAAACATACTAATTAAATTGGAACAAAAACCTTTAATTTGATAAATTAAATGAAAGAAAAAAAAAAGTCATATACAATTTCAAGAGGAATATGGGACACTTCCCAGCTTTGCCCAATTACCATTTTCATCGTGTAATTCTTCTTTGAAATTGCGAAAATTACTTTATCCATGAGGTTGTTAAATATAAATTTTCCTTGCAATCTAATAGACGGTTATTGATGCATACTGTAAATCAACCCAGTTGTCCCTTGTAACCCTATTGTACCTCCCACAAAACCACTTGCATATAGCCAATCCCAAGGTCAATAAATAATTATGCAATCCATCAAACCGAAAATAGTGAATTGCTTATATGGCCCTTAAAGTATATAAATTCTTTTTATTAAGCCATTAATTTTTTTTTCATTAAGTCCCTAAAGTATCTATATGCTGTCAGTTTAGCCCTTCCATCCATTTTGACCCTAAATTTCGATGGAATTTAGTGGCAAAAATGGAATCTTGGGTCATTGATAATTAAAAAATAATTTAAATATTTAAAAATAATTTAAATATTTATTAATAAAATTATTTTTGTATCAAAAGTAGTTTTTTAATAATGTCTTAACATTTTCATTTATAACAAACGTTTTTGAAAAGAAGCTTCTATATTAAAAAAATTTAATGTTTTTAAAACCGTTATTATTTTAAACAGACTTTGATCCTCAATTATTTTGTTAGTATGGGTGTCAACCTTACTATTTCCCTTAAAAGAGACTCACTAAAAAGGAAAGCAAGATCAAACACAAAAAAACCAAATACTGATAAATTATCTACATGCTGTCAGTTTGACCCTTCCATTAAGCACCTATATTATCAATATGGTGTGACTTTGTTCCTTTCATCTATTTTAATCATTAAATTTTACGAATTTTAGGGGTAAAAATTGTTTTTCGGTCATTGATAACAAAGAAATAGTTAGAAATAGTTTAAATTATCATTAAAAAATATTTTAGTAATAAAAACAATAATTTAAAAAATATCGATGGAGGATGAGATTTAATCTCTTAATGCTTTCTATAGTTGTTATTCAGTGGGGTGTGAGATACAATACCCTTTTTATATAAGCACCTACATGAGTGTGGTAGTGGGGCCGCTTCCTATGAGAATTAAGGTTGATTCCCTAGAGAACCGAAGAAACCTGGGAATGCTCAAGGCCGAAACGAGCACAATAGTGGGAACTCGATGATGATTTTTGGGAGTCACGTGTGTATTCTGTTGACCTAAGTTTACAACAACGGTGAAATAGTTCAAGACATCAGTTCACTATCTACCGCTAAACTCAATAGATTAACACAAAGCAAAGGTTCAAGTAGAGTGACACCTTCGCTATTTACGCCACTCCTTATGATACTCTAGAGCGTCTTTTTATATTTATTTACTCATTTCTTTCATTCACGCGGGGGATTGTTGGGAATAAGTATATATATTCATTTTGAATGAAGTAAATAAGTTAGGCTAAGTGTCCAAGTGGTAAGTTAGTGGGGGTGTGTGCTTGAGGTCGTGGGTTCAATCCCAAGGACGCACACTAATTATTAAGGGTCAAATATTGGGCCTTGGGCCTTGGGGCCTCGGGATCTTGGGGATTTCCAATGTGCATTAAATCTTTTCAAATTCATTTTAATTTTTTAATTAACCCGGTTTTAAGACTTTCCCTGTTTCTTCCATCTGTTAAAATATAACTGTTAGTGGAGAGGTTAGTCGGTTAGTTGCCTAAAACCATTACACACATTTTTTGACCATTTTATATATATAAAACAAAGCCTATAACTTTGAAAATACACACAAAAAAATTCAGTCTCTCTCACTTTCTCTGCAAAAATAATTTTGCTACTTTCTACAATACATTTACGTTCCATTTATTTGGGAGTGCTGAAGTATCCCGAGAGATGAAAGATTTAACATAAAGCTGATGTTTAAATCTGATCGTTGAATACTGGGAGGTGTATGTTCACGAGGCTAACACCTACAAATATCAACGAGCAATTTCACCTTTAGGACTTTGTGTCAAACAAAAACCTCGATCGATAAGTCCTCCTAATTTTATCTATTTCGTATTTGGGTTTTTTCATATATTCTGCAATTATTATTTCCTATGATGTAGTACCTCTGTATCGATGGAGGATGTGATTTAATATCTTAATGCTTTCTATAGATGTTATTTAGTGGGGTATGAGATACAGTACACTTTTCATAGATCCCCCTCTATGAGTGTGGTAGTGGGGCCGCCTCCTATGAGAATTAAGGTTTGTTCTCTAGAGTACTCAAGAAACATGGGCATGCTCAAGGCTAAAACGAGCACAACTATTGGAACTCGATGATGATTTTTGGGAGTCACGTGTGTATTCTATTGACCTAAGTTTGAACACCGGTGAAATAGTTCAAGACATCAGTTCAATATCAACGGGTAAACTCAATAGAGTAACACAAAGCAATGGTTAAAGTCGAATGACACCTTCGCTATTTATGTCAATCCTTATGATACTCCAAAGCGTCTTTTTATATTTATTTACTTATTTATTTCATTCATGTAGGGTATTTTTGGGTATAAGTATATATATTTATTTTGAATGAAGTAAATAAGTTAGTCTAAGTGGCCGAGTGGTAAGTTAGTGGGTGTGTGTGCTTGAGGTCATGGGTTCAATCCCTAGGAGGCACAATAATTATTAAGGGTCAAATATTGGGCCTTGGGCCTTGGGGCGTATAGTCTTGGGGATTTCTAATGTGCATTAAATCTTTTCAAATTCGTTTTAATTTTTTAATAAACCCGATTTTGAGACTTTGACCGTTTCTTCCATCTGTTAAAATATAGCAGTTAGTGGGGAGGTTGATGAGTTAGTTGCCTAAAACCACTACCCATATTTTTTGACCATTTTATATATATAAAACAAAGCCTATATCTTTTAAAATACACACAGAAAAATTCAATCTCTCTCACTTTCTCTGTAAAAATAATTTTGCTATTTTCTACAACACAGTTACGTTCGTCATTTATTTGGGAGTGCTGGATTATCCTGAGAGTTCATAGATTTAACTTTAAGGTGATGTTTAAATCTGATCGTTGAATCATCGGAGGTGTATGTTCCCGAGGCTAACAGCTACAAATATCAGCGAGCAATTTCACCTTTAGGACTTTGTGTCAAATGAAAACCTCGATCGATAAGTCCTTCTAGTTTTATCTATTTAGTATTTGGGTTTTTTCATATATTCTGCAATTATTATTTCCTATGATATAGTTTCTCTGTATCGATGGAGGATGAGATTTAATCTCATAATTCTTTCTATAGCTATTATTGAGTGGGGAGTGAAATACAGTACATTTTTTTATAGAAACACGTATATGAGTGTGGTAGTGGGGCCATTTCCTATGAGAATTAAGGTTGATTCTCTAGAGCACTCAATAAACCTTGGCATGCTAAAGGTCGATAAGAGCACAAGTGTGGGAAATAGATGATGATTTTTTGGAGTCACGTGTGAATTCTAATGACCTAAGTTTACAACAATGGTGAAATAGTTCAAGACAGCAGTTCACTATCTACCGGTAAACTCAATAGATTAACACAAAGCAAAGGTTCAGGTCGAATGACACCTTCGCTATTTTCGTCACTCCTTATGATACTCCAGAGCATCTTTTTATATATATTTACTTATTTATTTCATTCATGTGAGGGATTGTTGGGTATAAGTATATATATTAATTTTGAATGAAGTAAATAAGTTAGGCTAAGTGGCCAAGTGGTAAGTTAGTGGGGGTGTGTGCTTGAGGTCATGGGTTCAATCCCTATGTGGCACACTAATTATTAAGGGTAATAGATAGGCCTTGGGGCCTCGGGCTCTTGGGGATTTCCAATGTGCATTAAATCTTTTCAAATTCATTTTAATTTTTTAATTAACCCGGTTTTAAGACTTTCCCTGTTACTTCCATCTGTTAAAATATAGCTGTTAGTGGAGAGGTTAGTGGGTTAGTTGCCTAAAACCACTACCCACGTTTATTGACCCTTTTATATATATATAAAACAAAGCCTACAACTTTGAAAATACACACAGAAAAATTCTATCTCTCTTACTTTCTCTACAAATATAATTTTTCTTTTTTCTACAAGACAGTTACGTTCGTCATTTATTTGGGAGTGTTGGAGTATCCGGAGAGTTGAAAGATTTAACATAAAGGTGATGTTTAAATATGATTGTTAAATTCTGGGAGGTGTATGTTCACGAGGCTGGTACCTACAAATATCAGCGAGCAATTTCATCTTTTGGACTTTGTTTCAAACAAAAACCTCGATCGACAATCCTTCTAATTTTATCTATTTCGTATTTGGGTTTTTTCATATATTATGCAACTATTATTTCCTATGATGTAGTAACTATGTATCGATGGAGGACGAGATTTAATCTCTTAATGCTTTCTATAGATATTATTCAGTTGGGTGTGAGATACAGTATACTTTTGATAGAAGCACCTATATGAGTGTGGTAGGGGGGTCGCTTCCTATGAGAATTAAGGCTGATTATCTAGAGCACTCAAGAAACCTGGGCATGCTCAAGGCCAAAACGAGCACAACTGTTGTAACTCGATGATGATTTTTGGGAGTTACGTGTGATTTATATTGACCTAAGTTTACAACGACGGTGAAATAGTTCAAGACATTAGTTCACTATCAACCGGTAAACTCAATAGATTAACACAAAGCAAAGGTTCAGGTCGAATGACACCTTCGATATTTACGTCACTCCTTATGATACACCAGAGAGTCTTTTTATATTTATTTACTTATTTATTTCATTCACGTGGGGGATTGTTGGGTATAAGTATATATATTTATTTTGAATGAAGTAAATAATTTACGGTAAGTGGCCAAGTGGTAAGTAGTGGGGGTGTGTACTTGAGGTCATGGATTCAATCCCTAGGAGGCGCACTAATTATTAAGGGTCAAAGATTGGAACTTAGGCATTGGGGACTCGGGCTCTTGGGGATTTCTAATGTGCATTAAATCTTTTCAAATTCGTTTTAGTTTTTTAATTAACTCGGTTTTAAGACTTTGACTGTTTCTTCCATCTGTTAAAATATAGCTGTTAGTGGAGAGGTTAATGGGTTAGTTGCCTAAAACCACTACCCACGTTTTTTGACCATTTTTATATATAAAACAAAGCCTACAACTTTGAAAATACACACTAAAAATTCAATTTCTCTCTTTACGTTCGTCATTTATTTGGGAGGGATGGAGTATCCTCAGAGTTCAAAGATTTAACATAAAGCTGATGTTTAAATATGATCGTTGAAACCTGTGAGGTGTATGTTCACGAGGCTGACAACTATAAATATCGGCGAGAAATTTCACCTTTAGGACTTTGTGTCAAACAAAAACCTCGATCGATAAGTCCTTCTAATTTTATCTATTTCGTATTTGGGTTTTTTCATATATTCTGTAATTATTATTTACTATGATGCAGTACCTCTGTATCAATGGAGGATGATATTTAATCTCTTAATGCATGTTATTGCTGTTATTTAGTGGGGTGTGATATATAGTACACTTTTTATAGAACCACCTATATGAGTGTGGTAGTGGGGTCGCTTCCAATGAAAATTAAGGCTGATTCTCTAGAGCACTCAAGAAACCTGGGCGTGCTCAAGGCCAATACGAGCACAACTCTTGGAACTCGATGATGATTTTTGGGAGTCACGTGTGTATTCTATTGACCTAAGTTTACAACACTAGTGAAATAGTTCAAGACATCAGTTCACTATCAACCGGTAAACTCAATAGATTAACACAAAGCAAAGGTTAAAGTCGAATGACACCTTCGCTATTTACGTCACTCCTTATGATAATTCTGGTGACAATTATTAACCAACACAAATAGATAAGATAAGCACAATCACCAAGAAGAATAAGGAATGTAAAATGAAGATCACACAACAAAGGGTATACGTAGTTCAGCAAAGGTGCCTACGTCAACGGTGGTTCTAAAGGCAATTTTGGTGAGGAGGGCACCAGTGGTTATAGCTCTTCTGACTCGTAAGAGGCTCCTGAAGTTTGAGGATCTTCGAGCACGTCCAGCAGTTCAAGTGAGGGGATGGTTCCTCCCATAAAAAACTTGATTCGGAACGATGACGATGATGATCACATGCTCCTCGCCCAGAGGTCAAAGAAGCAGAAGTCCAGTACTGGGGATGTTGCTACTGGCTCTCGATCTTCTGCTCAGGAGCAGGAGAAGAAGAGGAAATAGGAAGAGAAGTTGCGAGAGAGAGAGAGAGAGAGAGAGAGAAAGAAGGAAGCGGAGAGAAAGAAGACAGAAGAAAAGAAGAGGATGGAGGAGAAGAAGAGAATAGATAAAGAGAAATAAGAGGAGAGGAGAAAGATGGAATCAAGGACGAAGGATAGGTAGGCCTTGGGTCCTGTGTCCGCACTACCCGAGGGGGCCTGAGTTGCTATTTCTCCTTAACTGGTCCCTGCGCTGCTCGAGAGGGCAGTTCTTCCTACAGATCGCCAAAGGGCGTTGGGGTCTGTTCAATTGGCCCTACAAGCTAGTCAGAGGCTGGCTTTGGTAAGATCTTCTCCTTTCTCTAATGCTATAATAAATTTTATCACTTCCTTCTTCTGATGTCTTCTTCTTCTTGCAGTTTGTGACTGACTTTGCCATGCTCTATCGTTCTCGCGATGAGCTGGTGAAGAGAAATGGAAAGCTGGAGCAATAAAATGATGCCTTGAGGTTGAGGGGTATAGAGCTCGAGGCTGGTTTCAAGGCCGTTGATGCTGCTCGGATACCATCCGATATGGCTCTTGCTAATGCCAATCGAGAGAGGGACGCAGTAGTTAAAGAATTGAATGAGCTGCGATAAGCCTACGACCTGGTTTGCTCGAGAAAACTGGATATCGTGGAAGAGAACAGAGTGCTATCCGAGGAGCTGAAGAAGAAGGAGTCTGAGGCAGTCACTGTTAGGGAAGACTCATATAATTCTGTTAGGGAAGACTCATATAATTCTGGAGTCTGAGGTTCAAATAGGCTATATTAGCCGTCTGAATTTCAAGAAGGTCTTGAACAAGGCCCTCTTAGCTGTTGGAGTGGATGTTGCATCTCCTCTGTTCGATGTGCACGACCTAGGGCCAAGGCCAGTTATGGATGAAGTCCCTGCCCCATCTATCGAAGGCACCGACCCTATCTCCCAGACAATTTTTGCTGACATTCACCCTGTTGTGGCGACAGAGGTTATCCCTACTGAGAGGGGTGCTCCTGCTGATGCTGATAAAGGGAAGAAGCCATCGACTTCTGGGTAGCCTGAGGTTGCTAGTTAATTTTTACTTCTAGGACTACCTTGTATATTTGCTTTTTCTGTTTGTAATTTTTTCTTTTTGCAGCTCGATGTACTTTGATCCTCATTAATGAAATGAAAAAGGTTTCTCATTCCCTTAGTGTGCTGAATGAATCTTTCTTTCCATGCTCTTTTATGCCTTGTAGTTGATTGATGCAGAAGAGTATATTCCTGCCACATGTCAATTGGGCAGGACTCATGGTCCCAATGCAAGTCCTTAGGTTCGCCAAGCCTTTGTTAAGCTTTGCAAATCTCTTAGATCAAGGAATCAGAAGTATAAGGATTAGTCTGAGCTTGTAGCCAAGCTGAAGGACAGGCTTCAAGAGATGGAAGAAGTTGGGGCTTCAGTCCAAGAGGAGGTGAAAACATTAAGGGCGAAGCTTCTAGATGCTTTCGAGATCAACCAGGTTGGGGAGGTTCTTCAACAGGAGAACGAGGCTTTACGGAGAGAGGTCTCGCGACTTAGGGAGCATGGTCCGAGCACTGCTCCTATAGTATTACGAGGTTCTTCCTTGTCGCGATCCGGAACTGGTCTGAGCGACGTTCCACTTGTGCTGCAAGGCTCTACTCCTCCAATCGTTCCGCAAGCTGACAAAAATACCAGGAGTTCAGCTAGGGAGATGGAAAATATCCATGGTGAAGTCGAGTAGCTTTGTGGTGATGTCCAACGAGCATATGTGATTGTTACTGGGCTCCAGAGGGACGTCACCCGGTTGAGGCACTTGTTTAAGAAAGGACCTCGACAGGTGTGGGATGATGGTTACGATCAGGGTTGGCTAGGTGCCCCAACAAGGCTGATAGAGTTTGAAGAGCTCGCCTTCATCAGGGGGTGGTTGAGTTCCTTGAGGGAGATGCAAGTCCCGAGGAACTCGATGCTCTGGTATCATCATGAGATTTCTCCTTCCACCCTGATGCCTAACCCCTTCCGAAGAGATGATCAATGGATCCCCATCGATGCCATCCCTTGGCAGTTATTAGAGTCGGATGTGAATGAAGTCGAGGAGGATCCAGCTCCCCATCCCGATGACGGTCGAAGAGCTCAAGTGGCTGATTACCTTGCTCAGAGGCCTCATCCTCATTAAGTTTTTGCCATTAGTAACTTTGTATATTTTGTATTGAAATGATGTAATCTCGATGTTTTGGGCGAGCTCGCCGACTAAACATGCATTGTACTTGTTGTAATTAATATAAACTTTATGATTTGGGCAAATTTGCCGACTAAACAAGTTGTATTATATTTTTCTCATCTTTGTTCAATAATCTTGAGCCTCTCTTGGCTGACTAGATTTGCATGTTTGCATTATCAAGTAAGTGTCCTTCTAGTCCAGTATGCCAACGAGATACCATTCTGCCACACTTTACCTTTTAGGTTGTGTTATCACACTCCCTTAGGCTTAAGTGTGGCAATTGGCGAGGACAGACCTGGTGTTGGATATTTTATCCGATCAGGATTTTATTCCACCAAACACTATTTGGTGACCAATTTCGATTTGGCTATATTGCCTAAAGATCTCCTGTAGGGATTCATATATTGCCAGGGGCAATGCTAAGAGAGGTCTTTCGTGTTTCATAAAGAAAACCTAAGGAGGGTTATTTCCCTACTTTGATGTGATGATCAGTGTGCCTTTCACTTGGAAAGGGTGTGTGAGTTGTAAAGTCTATTCATTGATAGCTCGAAAAATGTAAATTAGTTGATACTTCGTAGAATGCAACTGCCAAATGAATTTTTGTTAATGATAAGGGAATGAACTTCCAGTTTCATAATCAAACATCGAAAGAAGAATCTAGAAATAGAATTTCTTAAGGTTGGATGCATTCCATGCTCGGGGTATCTCTCTTCCCTCCATTGTTTCCAAGTGATAGGCTCCTTGAAGGTCGTCTGTAGTTATCTTGAATGGTCCTTCCCACTTTGGCCCTAGTTTGCCATCATATGGTTTTACTGCGCTGCCCAGGACTTTCCTTAGAACATAGTCCCCAACTTGGAATGCCCTTGGGTTGACCCTTTTGTTATAATGCCTCGCGAGATGTTGTTGATAGCTCGCTAGTTTTACTAGGGCTATCTCTCGGCGCTCATCAGCTAGGTCGAGCTCAGTGATCAATGCTGTATCATTATGGCCCTGGTCGATAAGGCTGGACCTCATTGTTGGTAAGCTTGCTTCTAATGGGATGACTGCTTCCATTCTATATGTCAGTGAAAATGGGGTTTCCCCCATTTCTCGTCGCGAAGTGGTTCGATAGGCCCATAGAATATGTGGTAATTCATTTACCCATGCGCCTTTGGCTCTCTCTAAACGTTTCTTTAGTCCGTCGATCACTGTCTTGTTGGAAGCCTCAGCTTGGCCATTGCTCTAAGGATAGGCCAACGAGCTAAAATGGTGCCTGATTCCATGCTCGTCACAGAAACACTGAAAGGATTTGCTCTCGAACTTCATTCCATTCTCAATGATGATGGTTCTGGGGATGCCAAAATGGGTGATTATATTTCTCCATATGAACCTTATCATATTCGCGTCTCGGATGTTAGCTAGGGGTTTCGCCTCGATCCATTTGGTGAAGTAGTCAGTTGCGACCAATAGATATTTGCGATTACCGGTGGTGGTAGGAAGTGGTCCTACGATGTCCATTCCCCATTGGGCGAACGGCCATGGGCTGGACAGTGATTTTAGGTCGCTAGCCGATTGGTGGACCATAGGGGCGTGAAGTTGTCATTTCAAGAATTTGCGAACATACACCGCAGAGTGCTTTTGCATATATGGCCACCAATAGCATTCCTTTATTGCTCGAAAAGCTAGAGATCTTCCTCTGAAATGGCTTCCACAAATTCATTCGTGAAGCTCATATAGAACTTGCTCAACATTCCTTGGGTGAACGCATTGAAGGTAGGGACCGAAAAAGGATCTCTTGTATAGGTTTCCCTCTGGAGATAAGTGAAAGCGAGTAGCTTTGACTCTTATCTGGTGGGCGGTCTTCTTGTCATCTGGGAGCGTGCCATCCTTCAAATAGTTCTTTAAGGGATCCATTCAGCTGGGAGCTGATCCTATCTGGAGCGCTTGTTCCACACCTGACGGCTTGCTGTTACGGTTAATGCTTGGATGGGTGAGGAAATCGATGGGGATTGTTATTTTTAAGTCAGAATCGACTGCTGAACTCAGGGCTGCTAGGGCGTCAGCATGGATGTTTTGTCCTCTGGGAAACTACTGGACATTGATCTCTTCGAAGCTCACCATTAGTCTTTTCACTAAGGCTGGGTACGCTGCCATTCTTTCATCTTTTGCATTGTAGTCTCCACTTATATGATTGGAGACTAATTGACAATCGCCGAACACCTGTAAATACTTTGCTCCCAAAGTGTGCGCCATCTGGAGGCCAGCTATTAAGGCTTTGTATTCTGCTTCGTTGTTGGAGGCTGCAAATCCCAGCTTGATTCCTTGTTCAAGGATTGTATCCTCTGGAGTAATGAGGACAATGCCTACTCCTGCCCCCTTTGAGTTGGAGGATCCATCAATGAACAATTTCCAAGTTTCCTCTATTGCGTCATTCAATTTTTGTATCGCTGCTCGAGGTTTGTTGGGAAGTTGCTCGCCTGTGAATTCGGCTATGAAATCAGCAAGGACCTGCCCCTTGATTGCGTTCCTTGGTTGAAATTGGATGTCAAATTGTCCGACCTCGACTGACCATTTAGACAGTCTGCCCGATAAATTTGCCTTCCTCGGGATTGCTTTAAGGGGGTGTGATGTAACGACGATTATAGTGTGGGCTTCGAAATAGTGCTTCAGCTTCCTCGAAGCCACTACTAGTGCAAAGGCGAGCTTCCCAGTGGTAGGTGTCTCTTTTCGACATCTAGTTGGGTATTGCTCACGTAATAAACGGGGTATTACATCCCTGCTATTTCGCACACTAATGCGGAACTGACAGTGTGGTTGGAAACAGCGAGGTATAAGTACAAAGGATCTGTTTGCTGTGGAATGACGAGCAGAGGTGGGGAGCTAAGGTAGGCCTTGAGCTCATCCAATTCCTGCGAGCAATCTGGGTTCCATTCTACTGTCTTACTTCCCTTTAGAAGCTGGAAGAAGGGCTTACACTTCTCGAAGGACTTAGAGATAAAGCGGTTTAAGGCAGCGAGCATACCGGTGAGTTTTTGTACATCTCGGATTGTTCAAGTAGGTTGTACCCTATTTATTTCATCGATCTGATCTGGGTTAGCCTCGATGCCTCTCTTACTGAACAAGTACCCAAGAAATTTTCCTGACTGGACACCGAAAGAATACTTGCTCGCGTTAAGTTTCATTCGGTACTTCCTGGGGATTTTAAAGGTGCTTGACAGGTCTGAGAGGTGGTCTTCTTTCTTCTTGCTTTTAACGAGCATGTCATTAATGTAGACCTCTATGGTGTATCCCATCTAGTCCTTGAACTTCTTGGTGACGAGCTGCTGATAGGTTACCCCTGCGTTTTTGAGCCCAAAGGGCATCACCTTGTAGCAGTATAACCCAACTGTGGTGATGAATGCTATTTTGTCTTGGTTTGGGGTATAAAGAGGGATCTAATGCTACCCTGAGTATGCGTCCAGAAAACTCATTCTCTCGTGAGCTGCAATGGCGTCTACCAGTTGATCAATTTTTGAGAGGGGAAACTGTCTTTAGGGCACGCTCTGTTGAGGTCAGTGAAGTCGATGCAAACTCTCCACTTCCCATAGCTTTTTAGAACTACTACTGGGTTGGATAACCACTTGGGGAATTGTACTTTTAGTATCGATCCTGCATCCAGCAGTTTTTCAACTTCTTTTTCTATGATTTTTGCCTTCTCGGGTGCAGTTCGCTGTGCCTTCTGCGCGATTGGTTTGAAGGTGGGATCGATGTGCAGTTGATGACAAACCATACTAGGATCAATTTCGGGCAGCTCGTATGATTCCCATGAGAAGACGTCTATATTGTTCCTTAGCAAGGCCGTCAATTCCTTCTTCTCTTGATCTGTGAGAGAAGCTCCAATTAAGAAAATCCTGCTACCGTCGCTATCTCCAGTTGTGACTTCCTCCAGGTCCTTGATGACCCGTTCGGAGGGGAGGATCCTGGTCTCCTCTACTCTTAGTCTTCTGTACTTTAATTACTATTTCGAAGGTATCAGACCTTCTTATTATTCAATTCTTTCACTGGACTTATCGGCCTTCTTTTCTGGTTTTAGGTAGATGGCCGCTATGAAGCATCTTCTTTCCATTGCTTGATCGCCACTGATCTCCATTACTCCTTGATCGGTCACATACTTGAGCTTCTGGTGGTAGGTCGAGGAAACTGCCTTCATTGCATGTAGCCATCCTCGGCCGAGGATAGCCTGGTATGGCGAGTCAATGTCAACCACCAGAAATTCGATCATTTTAGAAACATTTCTTTCCCTCACTGGCAGTACGATCTTTCCCAAGGGCATAGTCATCTTTCCAGCGAAGCCAACCAAAGGGACGGTAGCTTCCTTTAGGTCGGTGATGCTTAATTTCAATTTTCTGAACAGGTCGAGATACATCACCTCGGATGAGCTTCCTTGGTCGACGAGTAATTTATCGACGTCATAGTTCGCTATTATTAGAGTAATGATTAAAGCATCGTGATGTGGGGTTCTCACTCCCATCAGATCTTCATCTGAAAATACGATATGCTTACTATAGTCGACGTCATCTGCTCGCCGACGCTTTCCTGACTGTGTTTTTGCTGGATCAATCTGAAAAGCTTGCATCACTACTGTAAGGTTTTTTACCTCTATGCGATCTGAATTACTTGGATCTGTTTCGCATCAGATGCCCCATGAATTACTGCAAATTCATGGCTGACATTGTCCTCGAGTACGTTATCAGGCCTTGCTTCTCTATGGGCAGTAACTTTCTCTGCCTTTTTCTCAACGAATTCGTTCAGGTGCCCGGACTGGGCCAGCTCTTCGAGGTTGGACTCAAGAGTTTTGCAATGCTCAGTTTTATGTCCTCCCTCTTTGTGAAAAGATCATCTCAGCGCATTGTTCCTCTTCGAGGGATCTCCTCCCATCTTCCTGGGCCACTTGATGAATGGTTCGTCTTTGATTTTTGCGAGGACTTTGTAAATTGGTTCTTTAAAGATGGTGTTGACCGCTTCAAATGCTTTTGACACATCATTATTGCCTCCGTTTTTGGAGCCATTTTTGCCCCCATTCTTTCCTCCTTTCTTTTGGTTCTCAATCTTGTCACTGCCCTTGGCAGCGAGCTTAGTTCGACCGCTTTCCCCTGAGGCAGGTCACATCTTCCACCTTGACATACTTCTCGATGCGGGCCATTAGGTCGTCGATGGTCATGGCCTCTTTCTTCGTCAGGGATTGGTATAAGGGGTAAAATCTGGGTAGCCCAATTTTGAAAGAGGACACTGCCACTTGCTCTGAACAGTCCTCGACCTCATTGAACAATTCCTAGTACCTCTTCGTGTAGTCTCGGAGGGTGTCTTGGGCCGTCTTTTTCATTGTCAGCAGAGCATCCATCCTTTTGGGATGGGAGCTTCTAGTAATGAATCGGGCCGTAAAGATCTCGGCCAGGGATTTCAAACTCCTGATGGACTTGTGGGGGAGCCTTTCAAACCATTTATGTTCCACGTCATGCAGGGTCGAGGGGAAAATTCGGCACATTAGTGCGTCTCGATGGTTCCAGAAGGTCATGGCCTACCGGTATTGTCTGATGTGATCAATGGGATCAGTCTTGCCATCATAAATTTTGAACCTTGGAATAGAAAACTTCATTGGGGCTTCTTCTTCTTCGATTTCCCTCGAGAAATGTGATTTCATCTGAGTTTTGAGATCTCACCTAGCGAGTTCTCGGGTCGATCTAGTACCGTGATGGGCAGGGTGTTGGTCAAGCTCCTTTCGGATCAGACTTCGTATGTTCTCGTTGCTGCGATCTGGGCTTCTATGACTGCAAGCTAGTCATAGTTTCTCGAGCTGGTCGTCCCCTGACTCGTTTCCCTCAGCTCTCTGGGATCCGCACCTGGGGCTCCTTCCTCTACTTTGAGACTTGCTCGCCTGAGGGCTAGGAGTGTGGTACGGACGTTTCTTGGTATTACGATGGAGCTCTCTCTCCATTCTTTCCAATTTTCTTTTGAGGCGAGCGTTCTCAGCCTCATGCCTGCGAGAAGACTCACTCTGCTCTTGGAGCATCACCTCGTATGCATCAATCAGTCTGGATATCAGCGTGGACCTCACTGGTCCTTGGCTTTCTTTTGAGGCTGGCCTTTCTAGGCGAGCCCTCTGATCTGAATACCGAACTTCAGACCTAATCCTGTAAGGAGCAAGAGGTTCTTGAATATATCCTGCCTGGGGAGCATTACTATTGTGACCTTACATTTCGAACTCCTTTTTTGGTGTGGGATTTCTCAGGGAAGATAAACATTCCCAGAGACGGCGTCAATTGTGGTGATAATTATTAATCAACACAAATAGATAAGAAAAGCACAATCACCAAGCAGAATAAGGAATGTAAAATGCAGATCACACAACAAAGGGTATACGTGGTTCGGCAAAGGTGCCTACGTCCACGGTGGTGCAGTAAGTGTTATTTCTATTTAATTCAGAGAGTGATTATAGAGAATACAATGTGTCCTTTGCCCCGGAACTAGGGTTTATTATATACATGTTCATTCTAGTAAGGGGGGGTGTTGGAATACCCCATGTTTTCCATCTCTTCATAGAACCTCTCTTGGTGGGAACATGGGAGGAGACTGGATCATAATCGGTTAAGATGTGGAGGGTCAAGACTTTGGGCAGCCACAATTGGGCTCCTCGTCCAGGCCCATCATTTCAATTTTGGGTACCCACAATACTCCAATGCGTCTTTTTATATATATTTACATATTTATTTCATTCATGTGGTGGATTGTTGGGTATATGTATATAAATTTATTTTGAATGTAGTAAATAAGTTAGGCTAAGTGGTCGAGTGGTAAGTTAGTGGGGGTGTGTGCTTGAAGTCATGGGTTCAATTCCTAGGAGGCACACTAATTATTAAAAGTCAAAGATTGGGCCTTGGGCCTTGGGGCGTATAGTCTCGGGGATTTCTAATGTGCATTAAATCTTTTCAAATTCGTTTTAATTTTTTAATTAACCCGGTTTTATGACTTTGACTGTTACCTCCATCTGTTAAAATATAGCAGTTAGTGGAGAGGTTACTGGGTTAGTTGCCTAAAACCACTCCCCATAATTTTTGACCATTTTATATACTTAAAAAAAAGCCTACAACTTTGAAAATACACACATAAAAATTCCTTCTCTCTCACTTTCTCTGCAAAAATAATTTTGCTATTTTCTACAAGAGAGTTACGTTCGTCATTTATTTGGGAGTGCTGGAGTATCCTGAGAGTTCAAATATTTAACATTAAGCTGATGTTTAAATCTGATCGTTGAATCCTAGGAGTGTACGTTCAGGAGGCTGACAACTACAAATATCAATGATCAATTTCACCTTTAGGACTTTGTGTCTAATAAAAACCTCGATCGATAAGTCCTTCTAATTTTATCTATTTCGTATTTGGGTTTTTTCATATATTCTGCAATTATTTTTTCCTATGATGTAGTTTCTCTGTATCGATGGAGGATGGGATTTAATCTCTCAATTCATTCTGTAGTTGTTATTGAGTGGGGTGTGAGATACAGTACACTTTTGATAGAAGCACCTATATGAGTGTGGTAGTGGGGCCACTTCCTATGAGAATTAAGGTTGATTCTCTAGAGCACTCAAGAAACCTTGTCATGCTCAAGGCCGAAAAGAGCACAACTGTGGGAAATCGATGATGACTTTTTGGAGTCACGTGTGTATTCTATTGTCCTAAGTTTACCACAACGGTGAAATAGTTCAAGAATTCAATTGACTATCAACCGGTAAATTCAATAGATTAACACAAAGCAAAGGTTCAGGTCGAGTGACACCTTCGCTATTTACGTCACTCCTTATGATACTCTAGAGCGTATTTTTATATATATTTACTTATTTATTTCATTCATGTGTGGGATTGTTGGGTATAAGTATATATATTTATTTTGAATGAAGTGAATAAGTTAGGCTAAGTGGACAAGTGGTAAGTTGGTGGGGGTGTGCTTGAGGTTATGGGTTCAATCCCTAGGAGGCACACTAATTATTAAGGGTCAAAGATTGGGTCTTAGGCCTTAGGGTCTCTAGCGCTTGGGGATTTCTAATGTGCATTAAATCTTTTCAAATTCGTTGTAATTTTTTAACTAATACGGTTTCAAAACTTTGACTGTTTCTTCCATCTATAAAAATATAGCTATTAGTGGAGAGATTAGTGGGTTAGTTGCCTAAAACCACTACCCACATTTATTGACCATTTTATATATATAAAATAAATCCTACAGCTTTGAAAATACACATAGAAAAATCAATCTCTCTCACTTTCTCTGCAAAACTAATTTTGCTATTTTCTACAATACAGTTACGTTCGTCATTTATTTGGGAGTTCTGGAGTATCCTGAGAGTTCAAAGATTTAATACAAAGGTTATGTTTAAACCTGATCGTTGAATCCTGGGAGGTATATGTTCACGAGGCTGGTAGCTACAAATATCAGCGAGCAATTTCACCATTCACACTTTGTGTCAAACACAAACGTCGATCGATAAGTCCTAATTTTATCTATTTCATATTTGGGTTTTTATATATATTCTGCAATTATTACTTCCTATGAAGTAGTACCTCTATATCGATGGAAGATGAGATTTAATCTCTTAATGCTTTCTGTAGCTGTTATTTAGTGGGGTGTGAGATACAATACACTTTTGATAGAAGCACCTCTATGACTGTGGCAGTGGGGCTGCTTCCTATGAGAATTAAGGTTGATTCTCTAGAGCACAAAAAAAACCTGGGCATGCTCAAGGACGAAACGAGCACAACTGTGGGAATTGACTTGCGCACGTCGTTTTTTAGTCACGACCAGTTATACGTAGCATTGTCTCGATGCACAAGTGAAAATCACATTACCCTTGTTTTTAATGATTTCTCTCTTTCGACAACAAACATTGCGTATCTAGAAGTCCTCCTCTAAAGTAAGTAGTGTTATTTTTCATATAAACTACACATATGACCCCTTTATATCATCTTTTGATAAATTTTTTTAATTATTCTTTGGATTGGGAGACAATCGTAAGGCATCAAGAGCGGATAAATACCCGCGGGCTGCTTACATGGGGTTCTACTTCGTCTTTAAAATATTTCCTCTTGTCATTCATTTTTAAAAATTAGTCTTAACTATAAATATTTCTTATTGGTGGTTGTAAATTGTTCCAATCTTCATATGAAGTACGTCGAGCTAGATATGCGGACATTTCGTAGAGTTATTGCGAGGATGTTTTGTGCGAGTCTATGATTGACTATCAAAAGGATAATTCGAGTGATGAATTTAAACTATCTGAACATTATTGGACTATTTGTTATTTGTTAAGCAGGGTGGTTAGTCATATAAACAAATCAAATTATGACCAATTTTTTAAAAATTGAATTTTGTTTTCTTAGCAAATGAATTTTTTTAACAAAGTTTGAAATTGCATTTTGTTATTTTTTTTCTTAACAAATCAGCGTGCCTTCGGGCACAGGCATACCCTATATATATACACTTTTGTCAAATTAATAAATATTGGTGTGCATGAAATTTATGTGAATATATACCCCTCTAGTGCTATCATAGGAAGTTGTGCGATGTGGGTGAATCCCCTGGCTAGTGATTGCAGGGAGAGTACAGTCCCGTGGTCATATCGTCCGGTATTGTAGTGTGGATTTATTTTTGAGTTGGGAAATTTTGGGTATGTTTCGGTCTCACTCTCAGGGAAATATGACTGCCTCCACTATGTTTGTAATTTTAATTACTGATTTCGATGTGAGTTAACCAACTTATGGTAACCGGGTTAAAGTGCGTATAGCTAGGATGATAGCATTTTAGGGACGAGCATCCACTGAGTTGGCACTCAGATAGATGGTTATTATGTGTAACATGTGTGTGATTATTGTAGTATAATTATAGCTATATAATATAGTAGATAAATTATATTTTACAAATGCAAGGTGTGAATGTAATATTTATATAACTATTTAGAATATTATATGATAAATTAAAGTGTAATGATTAACAAAGTTAAAGGGTAAAATAACTTAGGAACCAAAAGAAGGAAATAATTAGGATAGAGTAATACGACAAAAAGAAGTGTAATAGGACTAGTTAGCTGGTGTAGTATAACTAGTTGGGCTAGAGGTTAGTGTTAGGTGTCCACAATAGGTGAGGGTTGAGTAATATCTCAAGAGAGTCCGCACCCTCTTAAATATGAAAAGTGTTAGTGCATATTTAACACTTTAATTACTTGCTAGATATTTTTCAAATAATTTTAAGCGTTGACCCGTGTCAAAATATTTTCTAAAAATAATTTTAGGTGTCCAGCCACAGGGACACCCAGCTTGATGATTCTTTCTAGGGATGTATTATTGCATCACTTGAGGAGGATTACAGAATTTTCTTTAGAAGCTTCAGTTATTCATTCCGAGTTTAGAAGTTTCAGTCAGCATTTATTTGGGCATGTTGCCCCTTCAGACTATTCAGAACTTCACTTTATTTATTCGACTTGATGGATTCAGTTTATTAGTTCAGACTTGTATTTGGATTTGTTTTGGGAACATATGGTTTATTTGGTATTACTTATTTACCTGTCTATTATTTATTTATTTCAGAAATTATTGTGTGGATGGTTTGGTTATTTTAGTTTTATTTAGAATTTTTTTAAGATAATGAAAAGAAAAACATTGGCATCGGCATAATTTAACATAGATGATTAGTAATTTAAAACTGGTTTTGACAATGATGATGAGAATAAATCAAATGTCGTTCCTGCTTACTTTAATAATGCACTGATCACCCGTGATTAAAGTAGGCGAGGTGTCACAGATCGTATTAGAGCATCAGGTAATAGTTTTCATAAAATTAGTACGGATTACTACAATTTCAACGTAGCATTCTTTGACATAGATCCCTATTATTAGGACTGTTGCATTCATGCTTTTGTATTTGAGATTTCGTTCTTCTACTATTATATTTGTATTAACTGTGAACTCAAACAATTCGATATGATTTCAGATCCCACCAAGGACAGGATGACCGTCGAGGGCAGTAGCGAGAGTCGATGAAATAGAGAGTATCGGTAGGAGACACAGGCATCGCAACCACATCCACCGCATGGGATAATTACGGAAGTAAAGGTAGCCGCTATCGTGGGACAAGTAGTTAAGGTCGCTATGACTGGAATGGAAATCCACTTTTCTCCAGCCTAGCAGAAGTAGTAGCTAGTGTCACCAGCTGTCCTTCCCCACACGGGGCCCTCAGATTGGCAGAGAGTGAGGGAGGTGTTTCAGAAGGGACACCCACCATGTTTTAGGGAAGTTCGGACATGATCCTAACATGTCAGTGGAAGAAGGATATTCGGTTCCACCTTCACATGGTTGAGTGTAGTGACATGCAGAGGAAGATTTTGGCCAATTGTAGGCTTGTTGGAGTAGAACTACAGTGGTGGGAGTCGGTTACCACTCTCGAGGAGAGGGATACAATGCCCTTTGCCGAGTTCTGGGTGCTGCTTGATCGCAAGTACTTTTCTCCATCCATGGAGACATTGATGCGGAAGAGATTCAGCGAGGTAGTTCAAGGGGACTATTACGTAGCTGAGTATGAGGAGGAGTTCCCACGTTTGTCTAATTTTGTGTCTGATGAGTTGAATAATGAAGAAAAAAAGAAATTGGAGTTTATAGATTGATTATCCTGGAGGATCAGGCAACATTTAAAAGGGAATCCGCATTGAAGACATATACTGATGTCGTTAAAGTTACACTAATGTATTGTGAGGATCATCCCTTCCACCTAATAGAAAGTAAGAGATAGGATGATCCTATCCAGCCAAGAAAGATGAGTGGGAATGGTGTTAGTGGGGCACCGCAACAGCAATAGACTGGACAATAATAGGGGCAGGATTCCCGACAAGGGTATTTCACCAAGAGATTTATATCAGGGGTTACCTCCCGAGGGAGGTTTCAGATAGGCCTAGTAGGGTCCTCAGTAGCAGTAGCAACATGTTCCTCAAGGCTTCCAGAGCTAATGGAATAATAGGGTAGGCCACTAGGTCCAACAACAGGGATAACCTCATCAGGGTCAGTACGGACAGAGAAAGGGTAACTTTTAGGGGAGTTGCTTTGTGTCAAGGCAGAGAGGTCACATGAAGAAAGAGTGTCAACATAATCACAGAGGACCACAACATTAGGGTTCCTAGCAGGTGCAGCAGGCATAGTTACTACCAACAGAACCAGCATCATCGACCCCATTGTAGTTGGAGAAATTAGAGTATAAACAAGTCTACAACATTCGTGATGTGTCCATACAACAGGATCCACCTGCACTAGAGGGTATGTTTCTAATTCACAAGCTTGAGGGTAAGATTGTATTTGATACGGGGGTGTCACACTCATTTATAACGACCATATTTGCTCGTCCAGTCAATTTATTGAAGACAGTCGGTAGTCTGATTATGTGTGTAGAGTCGTCTTTGGGTAATGAGTCACTGATACACTCGATCTGTAGGGTATGGATATTAATGTGGGGAGATTATGTATAGACTATGACCTCCTAGTATTAGATATGAAGGGTTACGACATTATCTTGGGTATGGATTAGTTAGCGGTATATCACACGATGGTAGATTGTTTTGGGAGGACCATTTCATTATCCATTCCAGGGCAGGAGAGATTCTTGGTGGCGATCCCTCTTCCAGAAGCAGTGTCGAGCACAAACCTATATTACATTGAGGAGGAGACCTCATAGGAGTTAGTTATCTCATCGGACTCGATTTTAGTAGTGAAAGAGTTTGAAAACGTGTTCCAAGAGATTCTCGAGTTGCCGCCTAGCCAAAACATTGAGTTCATTATTGATTTAAGATAGGTACGAGGCCTATCGCCCGAGCCTCATATCGCATGGCTTCATTTGAGATGTGGGAGTTGAGGGAGAAGATTGAGGAACTTCTGGGGAAGTGTTTCATTAAACAGAGTACATCCCCATGGGGTGTACCGGTATTTTTCATCATGAAGAGAAATGGATGGCTTCTGTTATGTATCGACTAGAGTGAGCTAAACAAGTTCATAATCCAAAATAGGTACCCGTCGCCTCAGATATATGATTTGTTCGACCAACTGAGAGGAGAGGTTTAATTCTCCATAAAATATGTGAGGTCTGGTTATCATCAGTTGCGCGTGAGAGAGGAGGATGTTCCTAAGACTACTTTTCTGACACTGTATGGGTCATATGAGTTTAGGGTTATGGAACCTAGGCTCACCAATGCGCCAACAATGTTCATGGATCTGATGAATCGGGTTCTCAGGAAGTTCTTTTACTAGTTTATGATCGTGTACATCGACGATATTTTTGTTTACTCTTGTTATGAGCATGCTGAGCATTTTCATATGGTTTACAGTCACTACAGGATCACCAGTTGTATGCCAAATTTGAAAAGTCTGGGTATTGGCTTCGGAGGTACATCTTATGGGCTACATTGTGTCTGACAGGGGTATTATGATAGATTCAAGCAAGGTGTCAGTTGTGAACGTCCTTGGGTTCGTAGCATTTTGGGGATGGTAGAATATTATCGACGATCATCAATGGTTTCTCAAAGATTGCGGGTCAGTTAATGAACCTAACTCACAAGGGGGTGCTGCTTTTTTAGGATGACTATTGTCAGTTGGCTTTCGCTAATCTAAAGGAGAAACTAACCTCTGCTCCTGTACATTCACTGCCTAGGGGAGGAGTGGAGTACCATGTTTACATAAGTGCATCCTTTCAGGGACTTTGGGATTATTACAACAGGAGGAGAGGGATATAGCTTATGAGTCCCGTAAGCTTAATGATTCGTATCAAATATTGCATATTTCTCCCCTATTTCTTTATGCATTCTAGCGCTTTTACGGTACTAAATGCCTATATTTATGCTCATTAACTAGACAACCTTGGATTTGGATAGATACATGTTTTGCAGGGGTTAATTGTGCTTTTGTAGATATTGGAACGCTAAAAGTGAGGATCCGTTGCATTTCAGAGAAGTTCCGTCGTCAGACGCTACTTCAAGGGAATCTTAGTCAATTCACATTTCTGATCCGGCTCATGAAAATTCCACGGATGCATAGTTCATTGATTTAGCATCGTGTGGCCACAAATGGTGCATCGTTTGGAGTTCGGACGAAGAAGCTATGCCCTATTCTGTAATGGACCTTTTCCCCCTCTTCATGGACCAAAGGAGGCCTGAAAAACAGAGTATCGGTCGACCGCGCCCAGGGGGCCGGTCAATCGCACTTTGCATTTTTTCCGTGGGAAGGAGACAATGCACTTATACAAGAAGGACCGGTCGATCGCGCCCCTGCGACTGGTCGACTAGTGATTGTAGATATTTTGGGATATTTTATTTTCTTTTCTTTTTTCCTTTATTTTCTTTCCCACTTACTATATAAACCATATTTTGGTTTCTATTTCATAGATACTTAGTTAGAATAGGTTTTAAAGAGTTGTAGGTTAGGGTTTGGGTTGTTGGAGAGTTCATCTTTCTTCCTCATTTGGTGTGACAACAATTGGGTTTGTAATTTGTACTATTCATCTTCCCTTCCATTAATATAGTTGTATTTCTGTGTTTCTTGCCTTGTTAATTAGATTTACATACTGTTAAATAGGTTTATATGCTCTGATTTATTGCTTTCTAGTGTAGTTTTACTGCGTTTATTTATTGCGTTTATTTATCGCGTTTTTAATATGCTTTCTAGGTAATTTAAATTAGGTTGTGTTTGAATGGAACTAACTCAGTTTAACACGTTGCTTGGATTTGGTGATAGTGTTTAAGGGTCTATTTCGGGTGTGTTTTTCTAGTTATTGCGTCTAGGAGATTTGACGGGGCATATCATGTATGTCCCGTGCTTACGACCTTTCGTGCGTAATTTTCAGAATATTTGTTGATGCCACAATCATATTAGGCCTTTATGCATATTTAGGGGCCTGACAACCCTTGGTTCAATTAACTGTCGAATAGAGACGCATTCTAAATAACTCATCGACCCATGTAACCATTTTATACAAATTAACTCGGGTGAGGGATATTCAACGCAACCTATAGTTTTACTCACTTTCATAATCTAGTGTCATTTCCCTCGCCTAGTTAACATTTTCCTTCTATGCATCTTTTTCTTTTTAGTTTGTCATCACCTTTTGCACTTTTATTTCGGACTACTAAATCACTTGAATTCTAACAACTCATCCCTGTGGATTCTCGATACTCGACTTACCGCTGTGCTTGCCCCGCAAGTGTAGTTGTAATTTAGGTTTGTTTGTATTCAGTAGGAGAAACGAAAACAACGATCAACATCTTTACACGCGCTACTTTTCGCACTCGATCACTTAAGCCCCAAGAGAGGAATTACCACATGCATGACTTGGAGTAAGCTGTTGTTGTGTTTTCTTTCAAGATCTCGAGGCATTATCTTTTGGGAGAGAATTTTACCTTATTCATGGACCATAAATCGCTTCAGTATATGTTTACACAGAATGATCTGAACATAAGGTAGAGGAGACGGTTAGAGTTTATAAGGATGACCAGTTTTATATTCAGTATCATTCTGTGAATGCTAACGTGGTGGCAGACCCATTGAGCTGATGGTCGGCTAGGGAAATATCAGAGGTTTGGAAGCGGAAGGGGAGAGAGCTTCGATACGACGATGAGATTCCCATAGGTTGTATGTTCATATTACTTGTCACGCCCGAGATTGTTATGAGAATGGTGAAAGCACAGGATGGGGATCAGTATTTCCCGGATAGGGTTTGCCAGTTATTAGCTGATGGGGAGGAGTCTTATTCGATTAGTTCATAGGGAGGCTTGAGCTTTAATGGAAGACTCGTAGTTTTAAAGGTTGAGTATTTGAGACATGCAGTGATGTTAGAGTCTTATTGGTCGAGATTTTATAGTACATTCCGATGTGGATAAGATTTACCAGGATATGCATAGGCAATATTGGTGGTTAGGGATGACGCGAGACATAATGGAGTTTGTCTCACAGTGTGAAACTTATCAGCTAGTGAGGGTAGACCACCAGAGACTGATGGGGATATTGTAACCACTCGATATTCAAGTGTGGGAGATTATCTCCATAGATTTCATTAATGGCTTACCAATATCGCAAGGATTTCACGACTCCATTTGGGTGATAGTAGATCGATTGAATAAGGTGGCCCACTTTCTATCAGTTCAAAGGATTTTGAGACGGGGAAGTATGTGCAATTGTTTATTTCTAAGATACAACGAATGCATAATTTTTCGATTAACATTGTGTTTTATTGGGATCATATTTTTATATTCCACTTTAGGCGGAGCTTTCAGGAGGCCATGGGACGAACTTACAATTTTGTACAGTGTATCACCCACAAATAGTTGGGCAGACGGATTGGGTTACTTAGATGCTTAAGGATATGCTAAGGATGTGCATACTTGACTTCAGGGGAGGATGGGAGTAATATCTTCCCTCTCTTGATTTTGCGTATAACAATTTCTACCAGTTCACCATCGACATGGCACCATTTTAGGTACTATATGGATGGCCTTTAATTTTTCTTCTTGCTAGTTACAGGTAGGGGACAACAAGATATTGGGGGTAGAGATGATTAAGGACACCACTTCTAAGACTGAGTTGATTCTAGGGGGAATACACATAGCTGTGGATAGGCAAAATAGTTAAGTCGATGCAGATATAAGGCACAGAGAGCTAGAGGTTGGTGACTAGGTTCTGTTACGGGTGTCTCCTACAAAAGGGGTCATGAGGTTCGAAACTAATGGAAACTAACGCCGAGATATGTGGGATCATTTCGGACTATTGAGAGGATGGGACCAGTGGCATATACATTGGTCTATCGGAGAATTTATAGCAGATTCATGATGTGTTCCATGTGTCATCGTTGAAGAGGTATTGTAGGATCGAGATGGAATTTTGTCATGTTCCATTAGAGGAGATAGACTTATAGCTAGATATCTCATATGAGGAGATATCTACGACGATACTTGATCGTATTGAGCATAAACTGCAGTCTAAGGTGGTACATTTGGTTCAAGTTCAGTGGGGGAACTATAATATTGACGAGTCGACGTGGCAGCGGGAGGATGACATGTGTGAGCAGTATACAGGGTTATTCACCGTAGGTATGTCAAAATTTCGAAGGCAAAATTCCTTTGTAAGGGAGAAAGTATGTAACACCCCATATTTCTTAGTAATAAATATTTAATTATTTCAATTATTTTAAATTACACGTCTGACATAATTTATTTGAAGTATATATTATGTGGCTTTTAAAATAATAGACAAGAGAGATAATGGTTAATAATTATGTAATATAATTACTAAGAAAATAATATTTATTATTTTACGTCATAGCAAGTGTTAGTGACGCGACAACACTATATCTCAAGCGAGAGTCTCATATAGACTATGTGAGGTCAAGATAAGAAATTATTGTTGGATGACTCGAATGGATAATTTGAGATCACGGTTGGTTTTAGAAGGGTCGAGATAGTAAAAATAGTGTACTAAAGGGTAGTGATCTGGTCCCGGGGTCTTTTTTAGACATAATCTGACTCGTCAGCCTAATTTCGTGATTAAGGATTATAAACCTATGTTTTAGAGTTAGAGGGAGCCACTAATCAAACTCTAAACCCTAGACATTGAGAGACGGGAAAAAGGAATAAGGAAGAAAAAATTAGGAGCCTTAGGAGTTAAAATATAAGGAGATTGAATAGTTCGATTCCCGGATTCATCATCCACAACATGTAATCAGACTCTACGAATAAAAAATGGAGAGTAATTAACTTTATTCTTATTGTAATTGGAAAAAATCAGGTTCATATCATGGTAGGTGTAAACAAATCCATTTTGGGATGGTTGTCATATGTTAATATGGGTTTGGGGGGAATTGAGCATTGAATGTGAAATTATTGTTTAATTTATGATGAGACACGATCGTATGATGTTACGATATGCTTTAGACTCGAAATATAGTATCCAATTTCTTTTTATTAGGATTACAGATATCAAATTGAATTTGAGGGTGATTGAATGAGAGAAAACCCAATTCATGAAATAATTGACTAAATTACGAATCATTAATGGGTAATGATGATTTGGATGATTGAAAACTGTTAGGAACATGTATTATTCCACTACACCAAATCCTGCGAATGGTCACGCCCAGTGGGTCACAGCCCCAGTTCTCGACCAGCTGGTCACGGACTTGGGCCGTGACCCTCTCAATATTTGGCGTGACCATATTTATTATCACACTAAATTATCGACGCTCGGAAAGTGGTCACGGACTTGGTCCGTGACCATAGTGGTTGCGGACTTGGGCCGTGACCAGGTGGTGACCATCTTGGCACCAAAATCCCGCCAAAATTCCCTCCAAGCTTGGTCGCGGGTGGGTCACGGCCCAAGTCCGTGACCCATGGCATGAAGAAGAAGAGAGTACACACATTTAGGGTCACGACTATGGGCCATGACCATTTATGAGTGTGGGTCACGACTATGGGCCATGAACATACCTCATTCAAGCCCTAGGGTGGATGAAAAAGGGTCGCGCGCCACAGATTGAGGGTCACGGCTTGGGGCCATGACCATTTCTTGGTTTGGGTCACGGCTATGGGCCGTGACCATCCCTCATTTGAGCAGCAGCAGGCCACACATGTTATCCCTTATGGTGGTTGCGTATGGGGGTCACGGCTCTAATCCGTGACCATTCAGCAGATGGAGAACTAATGGGTTGCGATGGTGGGTCACGGCTTTAGGCCGTGACCAGATATAGCCATTAAAAAAAGCCACTTATCTCAGTCCCATTTCCTATTTGGGTGTTTGCGATTTCGTCAAAGAGGGTTTGGGGCGATTTTTACGATTCGATTTCTTTGCTAAGATTTTTGAAAGGTATGTGTGTATATGTGTGTGTTCATTTCGATTTGATGATTTGTGGGAGCTGTGTGCATTTCGATTTGATTGGTTTTGAAAGGTATGCGTGTATTTGTGCTAGCATAAGCCGTCACCCCCCAAAACTGATTGTAGGCCATTGAAAATCAATTTCTATTTGGGTTATTATTCTTATTTGTATGTGTGTTTATGTATAAATTTATGTTTATATATGTGTGTATGCATATATTTATGTGTATATGTGTGTTTATGTATGTAACTATGAACAAATAAATTATTTTTTATGTCAATAAACCCTAGATTGTATGAGTGTGTATGTATAGATTGTATGTGTGTGTATGTATAGATTTATGGCAAAAAAAATATTAGGGTTTAGAAAACCCTAGATTGTATGTGTGTGTATGTATAGATTATGTCAATAAACCGTAGATTGTATGTGTGTGTATGTATAAATTATGTCAATAAACCCTAGATTGTATGTGTGTGTATTTTTTTGACAAAATATTATTCAAAAACCTAGACATTATATTTTTTTTTACAAAATGTAATTAAATGGAATTTTAATAAGTAAAAAAAATTACATCCACCTTGTTGTGGGTTATATTCATGTCATCATATTATATTGGGGGTTATATGCATGTCGTGATTTTTTTTTTGACAAAATATAATTAAATGAATTTTTTTTGACATACTAGTCGCAAACACGTGTGCACATTATTATAGTGAGATATTGTTGGCTTGGTTGTTGGATACTATGTTGGATTTATTGAATTGATACTAGTGTCGATAGGTGTAAATGTTATTAAATTTGTTGGGTGTGTTCTTGATTTGCCTATAAAAACTATATCACTTATCTTGCGATTAATGTGCATTTTTTGACGTTTACGTCAAGATATTAGGAGGCTACAACTTGACATGGAACGAAGGCAACTTGATTCCGTTCATTCATATTTTAACTTGAGATGTATACCATAATTCTGTTGATTTTATACAGTTCTATTTTAGTTTGAGATTTGTTGTGATCAACTTGATTGGATATGTATTTTAAAGCCTTAAAATGGCGGCGTAATACTCACAACTACATTGATATTATAGGCATCGGGTTGATATTATACATTTTTGTTCTCCTTTGCCTTTGTGTACTTTTCTCTACATATTATAGGCAGAAGGTTACTCATGTTCGATCGAATTGCGATGTTAAAATGGGGGAATAAATCTGCGTCATATGTAAATCTACGACATATTATAGGCAGCATATCTAATTCTTCAGTGATTTTGTGAGGTACTTTCTTTAATTTTACATACCCTTTCTTCATAACACATTGGTTACGTATTGCAGATCTAACCAATTAGATACCAGTTCTTCATTACATACCAGTTCTTCATTACACACCAGGTACTCTTTACTTTAACTAAAGTAGTTATATAATTGATATACATTATCTATTAAATATTTTAGATGATAGAAGGAGTACGGGATAATTATTGGTCTTGTTTGGTTTGGTTGTTGGATATTTATTGGTTGTTGGTTTGTTGTCGGATAGTATGTTAGAAGGAGTATCGGATAATTAGAACGACTACGGGATAATTATGAGGACTTAAGATTAAAAACAAGGCGTTAGAGGGTGAAAACTCGAAACAACCCCCGTACGGTCCTGTGAGAGGAACCAATACCTCTCATGGGACCAATGTAACACGTTGGAACTGACAGCGCGATAACGGGACTCCCGGTTTAAGAATACGACGATAATTTGAAAATATGAGGACTTAAGCTAGAAAACATTGTGTTAGTGGGTCAAAAGCCGAAACAACCCCCAAACGGCCCCGTGAATGGAACCAACACCTCGCACGTGACCAATGTAACTCGTAGAAACTGACCGCGTGATCACGGGACCCCGGTTTGAGAATACGATGATAATTTTCATATTTCTGGACTCGGGCTTAAAAACATAGCGTTAGAGGGTGAAAAGCTAAAAGAGCCCCCCGAACAGCCCCGTGAGTAGCACCAACAGCTCGCACGGGACCAATGTAACTCATAGGAACTGATCGCGCGATCACGCAACCCCCGGTTTGAGAATACGATGAATATTTGTATATTTTTAGACTTAGGCTTAAAAACAAGGCGTTAGTGGGTGAAAACCCGAAACAGCCCCCGAACGGCCTCGTGAGTGCACCAACACCTCGCACGGGACCAATGTAACTCGTAGGAACTGACCACGCAACCATGGGACTCCCGGTTTGAGAATATGACGGTAATTTGAATATTTCTAGACTTAGGCTTAAAATCATGGCGTTAGTGGGTGAAAACTCGAAACAGCCCCTTACGGCCCCTTAAGAGGCACTAACACTTCTCACGGGACCAATGCAACTCGTAGGAACTGACCGCGCGGTCACGGGACTCTTGGTTTGAGAATACAACGATAATTTGAAAATATGAGGACTTAAGCTTAAAATAAGGCGTTAGAAGGGGAAAACACGAAATAACCCCCGTACGGTCCCGTGAGAGGCACCAACACCTCTCACGGGACCAATATAACACGTACGAACTGACCTCGTGATCACGGGACTCCCGATTTGAGAATACGACGATAATTTGAAAATACGAGGATTTAAGCTTGACAATAAGGCGTTAGAGGGTGAAAAACGGTTAATCCCTCCTTTACTTCCCATTTTCGCTAAAAAGTCCGCCACCTGGTTGCCTTCTCTATATATATGGAAGTTCCTGACTCCCAGACCACCTCCATTTGTAGGACTTGTAATGTCCTCCCATTTACACCATCGATGCCTATTCTCCCCATAATTTGAACTCTAAAAAAACTTTGCCATTAGATTATGCATCCTTTCAACGACAACTTTAGGAGGGGACATATCAGATATTAGATTATGCATAAGTTTTATATACACGCACATAACTGAGTAAATTATATATCTTAACCAATAACTCAATTACACAATGCATTCCCTGATAATAAGTCATGACCAACTATAAAACATTATTTGAATGGCAATCCGTAACGTTATTTTTAATAAACACACACAAACTGGATAGCTACCAGATAAACATACCGCACACACCAAGCAAAAAATTTTAATAAAAAAGAATCTTCAAAGATTAAAAATATTCCAAATCCTCGAAGTTCCATCCAACTCTACATAAGTTAGAGTAAACTAAACATAAAACATAAGGATAACAATGATACCAGTCAAAAGAAGTGACGGATGAAAGTATAACTTAAACTAAGTGTGGTAAAAACATCTTTACATAAATGTGCATACGTTTCAAAATAAGGTAGTACTTAAAATCAAACTGAAAACCAACAGCAATTTGAAATAATCTCCAAAAATGAAGAATTCTGAATCCACTTATGCTGGAATTTGAAGGCCTTATGGATAAGATCAACTATAATGGTAATTTGCATTATCAGTGGACTGTGATCAAATCAAATTTTGTTAAGATGATGAACAACTTCTGTGATCAGAACTTATATTAAGTGAAAATATTTTCACTTAATAAGGACCATAGATCAACCACTAAATCCAGTCAATAAAGGAGAAAATTTATTAGTTATATACCAGTAATTTGTGTATGCAACTATATACCAAAACCCCCAAAATGCAGAACATTTAATCAATTAGGAAGCTATGCGGACCACTAATTGATCGATTCAGTTAGGCAGCTAGGTAGAACATAACACACTCGCACATAACTGATGGCAATATAGCAGCTATTTATGCCCATATATAGCAGCTATATATGTCCATATATTGCAGCTATATATATAGCAGCTATATATGAGCCCATATATAGAAGCTATATATGAGCCTATATAACTGCTATATATGGCCATATATAGCTGCTATATAGATTGAAAACAAGATGAAGAGGGCGAAACCACGAAACATCCCCCGTAGGGTCCCGTGAGAGGCACCGACACCTTTCACGAGACCAATGTAACATGTAGGAACTGACCGTCCGATAATGGGACTCCCGATTTGAGATTATGATGATAATTTGAAAATATGAGGGCTTAAGCTTGAAAACAAGGCGTTAGTGGGTGAAAAACCGAAATAGCCCCCAAACAGCCCCGTGGGTGGCACCAACACCTCGGGACCAATGTGACTCGTAGGAACTGATCGCGCAGCCACGAGACTCCCGGTTTGAGAATACGACGATTATTTGCATATTTCTAGACCTAGGCATTATAATAGCGTTAGAGGGAGAAAACCCAAAACAGCCCCCGAACGACCCCGTGGGAGGCACCAACACCTCCCACGGGACCAATGCAACTCGTAATAACTAACCGTTCAGCCACGGGACTCCCGGTTAGAGAATACGATGATAATTTGCATATTTCTAGACTTAAGCTTAAAAACATGGCGTTAGTGGGGGAAACCCAGAAACAGACCCCTAATGGCCCTGTGGGAGGCACCAACACCTCTCATGGGACCAATGTAACTCATAGGAACTGACCACGTAGCCGTGGGACTCCCAGATTGAGAATACGATGAAAATTTTCATATTTCTACACTCGGGCTTAAAAACAGGGTGTTAGAGGGTGAAAACTCGAAACAACCCTCTAATGGCCCCGTGGGTGGCACCAACACCTCCCACGGGACCAATGTAACTCCTAGGAACTGACCCCGCAGCCGTGGGTCTCCCGGTTTGAGAGTACGACGGTAATTTGCATATTTTTAGACTTAAGCAAAACATGGCGTTAGAGGGTGAAAACTCGAAACAGCCCTCGAACGGCCCCGTGGGTGGCACCAACACCTCCCACGGGACCAATGTAACTCGTAGGAACTGACCCCGTAACCGCGGGTCTCCCGGTTTGAGAGTACGACGGTAATTTTCATATTTTTAGACTTAAGCAAAATATGGCGTTAGAGGGTGAAAACTCGAAACATCCCCCGAACGGCCTCGTGGGTGGCACCAACACCTCCCACGGGACCAATGTAACTCGTAGGAACTGACCCCACACCCGCGGGACTCCCGGTTTGAGAATTGAGCAATAATTTGTATATTTATAGACTTAGGCTTAAAAACATGGCGTTAGAGGGTGAAAACTCAAAACAGCCCTCTAACGGCCCCGTGGGTGGCACCAACACCTCCCACGGGACCAATTTAACTCGTAGGAACTGACCCCACAACTGCGAGACTCCCGTTTTGAGAATACGACCATAATTTGCATATTTCTATACTTAGGCTTCAAAACATGGCGTTAGAGGGTGAGAACAAGAAACAGCCCCCGAACGTCCCCGTGGGTGGCACCAACACCTCCCACGGGACCAATATAACTCGTAGGAACTGATCCCGTAGACGCGGGACTCTCGATTTGAGAATACGTCGGTAATTTGCATATTTCTAGACTTAAGAAAACCATGGCGTTAGAGGATGAAAACTAGAAACAGCCCGAGAATGGCCCCGTGGGTGGGACCAGCACCTCCCACGGGACCAATGTAACTCGTAGGAACTGACCCCGCAGCCGGGGGACTCCCGATTTGAGCATACGACGATAATTTGCATATTTTTAGACTTAGGCTTAAAAACATGGCGTTAGAGGGTGAGAACTCGAAACAGCCCTCTAACGGCACCATGGGTGGCTCCAACACCTCCCACGGGACCAACGTAACATGTAGGTACTGACCCCACAGTCGCGGGTCTCCCGGTTTGAGAGTACGACGGTAATTTGCATATTTCTAGACTTAGGCTTAAAACCATGACGTTAGAGGGTGAAAACTCGAAACAGCCACCGAACGGCCCCGTGGGTCGCACCAACACCTCCCACGGGACCAATGTAACTCGTAGGAACTGACCCCGTAGCCGCGGGACTCCCGATTTGTGAGTACGATGGTAATTTGCATATTTCTAGACTTAAGCAAAACATAGCGTTAGAGGGTGAAAACTCGAAACAGCCCCCGAACTGCCCCGTGGGTGGCACCAAAACCCCAAAGGGACCAATGTAACTCGTAGGAACTGACCCCACAGTCGTGGGACTCCCGGTTTTAGAGTACGATGGTAATTTGTATATTTCTAAACTTAGGCTTAAAAACATGGCGTTAGAGGATGAAAACTAGGAACAACCCTCTAACGACCACGTGGGTGGCACCAACACCTCCCACGGGACCAATGTAACTCGTAGGAACTGACCCCGCAGTCGCGGGTCTCCCGATTTGAGAGTATGACTGTAATTCACATATTTCTAGACTTAGGCTTAAAAGCATTACGTTAGAGGGTGTAAACTCGAAACAACCCCCAAACGGCCCCGTGGGTAGCGCCAACACCTCCCACGGGACTAATGTAACTCGTAGGAACTGACCCCGCAACCATGGGTCTCCCGGTTTGAGAGTACGACGGTAATTTGCATATTTCTAGACTTAGGCTTAAAAACATGACGTTAGAGGGTGAAAACTCGAAATAGCCCCCAAACGGCCCCGTGGGTGGCACCAACACCCCCCACGGGACCAATGTAACTCATAGGAACTGACCCCGTAGCCATGGGTCTCTCGGTTTGAGAGTACGATGGTAATTTGCATATTTCTAGACTTAGGCATAAAAAACGTCCCCGTGGGTGGCACTAATTTGTTTATTTCTAGACTTAGGCTTAAAAACATGGCGTTAGAGGGTGAAAACTAGGAACAACCCTCTAACGGCCACGTGGGTGGCACCAACACCTCCCACGGGACCAATGTAACTCGTAGGAACTGACCCCGCAGCCGTGGGACTCTCGATTTGAGAATACGACGATAATTTGCAAATTTCTAGACTTAGGCTTAAGAACATGGCGTTAGAGGGTGAGAACTAGAAACATCCTCCGAACGTCCCTATGGGTGGCACCAACACCTCCCACGGGACTAATGTAACTCGTAGGAAATGACCCCATAGCTGCGGGACTCCCGGTTTTAGAATTCGACAATAATTTGTTTATTTCTATACTTAGGCTTAAAAACATGGCGTTAGAGGGTGAAAACTCAGAACAACCCTCTAATGGCACCGTGGGTGGCACCAACACCTCCCACGGGACCATTGTAAATCGTAGGAACTGACCCCATTGCCGCGGGTCTCCTGATTTGAGAATACAACAATAATTTGCATATTTCTAGACTTAGGCTCAAAAACATGACGGTAGAGGGTGAAAACTCGAAACAGGCCCCGAACGGCCCCGTGGGTGGCACCAACACCTCCCACGGGACCAATGTAACTCGTAGGAACTGACCCCGTAGCCGCGGGACTCTCGATTTCAGAATATGACGGTAATTTTAATATTTCTAGACTTAGGCTTAAAAACATGACGTTAGAGGATGAGAACTCAAAATAGCCCCCAAACGGCCCCGTGGGTGGCACCAACACCCCCCACGGGACCAATGTAACTCGTAGGAACTGACCCCGTAGCCGTGGGTCTCCCAGTTTGAGAGTACGACGGTAATTTGTATATTTCTAGACTTAGGCTTCAAACATGACGTTAGAGGATGTAAACTCGAAACAGCCCCCGAACGGCCCCGTGGGGGGGACCAACACCTCCCACGGGACCAATGTAACTCTTAGGAACTGACCCCGCAACTGCGGGTCTCCCTATTTGAGAGTACGACAGTAATTTGCATATTTCTAGACTTAGGCTTAAAAACATGACGTTAGAGGGTGAAAACTCGAAACGGCCCCCGAACGGCCCCGTGGGTGGCACCAAAACCTCCCACGGGACCATTGTAACTCGTAGGAACTGACCCCATTGCCGCGGGTCTCCCGGTTTGAGAATACAACAATAATTTGAATATTTCTAGACTTAGGCTCAAAAACTTGACGTTAGAGGATGAAAACTCAAAACAGCGCCCGAACGGCCCCGAGGGTGGCACCAACATCTCCCACGGGACCAATTTAACTCGTAGGAATTGACCCCGTAGACGCGGATCACCCGGTTTGAGAGTACGACAGTAATTTTAATATTTCTAGACTTAGGCTTAAAATCATGATGTTAGAGGGTGTAAACTCGAAACAGTCCCCCGAACGGCCCCGTGAGTGGCACCAACACCCCCCACGGGACAAATGTAACTCGTAGGAACTGACCCCGTAACCGCGGGTCTCCCGATTTGAGAGTACGATGGTAATTTTCATATTTCTAGAATTAGGCTTAAAAACATGACGTTAGAGGGTGAAAACTCGAAACGGCCCCGTGGGTGGCACCAAAACCTCCCACGGGACCATTATAACTCGTAGGAACTGACCCGATTTCCGCGGGTCTATCGGTTTGAGAATACAAGAATAATTTGTATATTTCTAGACTTAGGCTCAAAAACATGACCTTAGAGGGTGAAAACTCGAAACAGCCCCCGAATGGCCCTGTAGGTCGCACCAACACCTCCCACGAGACCAATGTAACTCGTAGGAGCTGACCCCGTAACCGCGGGACTCCCGGTTTGTGAGTACGACGGTAATTTGCATATTCCTATACTTAAGCAAAACATGGCGTTAGAGGGTGAAAACTAGGAACAGCCCTCTAACGGCCCTGTGGGTGGCACCAACACCTCCCACGGGGCCAATGTAACTCGTAGGAACTGACCCCGCAGCCGCGGGACTCCCGATTTGAGAATACGACGATAATTTGCAAATTTCTAGACTTAGGCTTAAAAACATGGCGTTAGAGGGTGAGAACTAGAAACATCCTCCGAACGTCCCTGTGGGTGGCACCAACACCTCCCACGGGACCAATGTAACTCGTAGGAAATGACCCTATAGCTTCGGGACTCCCGGTTTGAGAATTCGACAACAATTTGTTTATTTCTAGACTTAGGCTTAAAAACATGGCGTTAGCGGGTGAAAACTCATAACAGCCCTCTAATGGCACCGTGGGTGGCACCAACACCTCCCACGGGACCAATGTAACTCGTAGGAACTGACCCCACAGTCGCGGGTCTCCCGGTTTAAGAGTACGACGGTAATTTACATATTTCTAGACTTAGGCTTAAAAACATGACTTTAGAGGGTGAAAACTCGAAACAACCCCCGAACGGCACTGTGGGTGGCACCAAACCTCCCACGGGACCAATGTTACTCGTAGGAACTGACCCCACAGCCACGGGTCTCCCGGTTTGAGACTACGATGGTAAATTTAATATTTCTAGACTTAGTCTTAAAAACATGACGTTAGAGGGTGAAAACTCGAAACAGCCCCCAAACGGCCTCGTGGGTGGCACCAACACCCCCCACGGAACCAATGTAACTCGCAGGAACTGACCCCATAGTCGTGGTTCTCCCGATTAGAGATTATGAAGGTAATTTGCATATTTCTAGACTTAGGCTTAAAAAATGTCCCCGTGCGTGGCACCAACACCTCCTGCAGGACCAATGTAACTCGTAGAAACTGATCCCGTAGCCGTGGGACTCCGGGTTTGAGAATATGATGGTAATTTGCATATTTCTAGACTTAGGCTTAAAAACATGGCGTTGGAGGGTGAGAACTCAAAATGGCCCCCGAACGGCCTCGTGGGTGGAACCAACACCTCCCACGAAACCAAGGTAACTCGTAGGAACTGATCCCATAACCGCGGGACTCCTGGTTTGAGAATACGACGGTAATTTTCATATTTCTAGACTTAAGCAAAACATTGCGTTAGAGGGTGAAAACTCGAAACAGCCCCCGAACGGTCCCGTGGGTGGCACAAACACCTCCCACGAGACCAATGTAACTCAAAGGAACTGTCCCTGCAGTCGCGGGACTCTCGGTTTGAGAATACGACGATAATTTGCATATTTTTAGACTTAGGCATAAAAACATTACGTTAAAGGGTGAGAACTCGAAACAGCCCTCTAACGGCACCGTGGGTGGCACCAACACCTCCCACGGGACCAATGTAACTCTTAGGAACTGACCCCACAGCGGCGGGTCTCCCGGTTTCAGAGTGCGACGGAATTTGTATATTTCTAGACTTAGGCTTAAAAACAAGACGTGAGAGGGTGAAAACTCGAAACGGCCCCCGAACGGCCCCGTGGGTGGCACCAAAACCTCCCACGGGACCATTGTAACTCGTAGGAACTGACCCCATTGTCGCGGGTCTCCCGGTTTGAGAATACAACAATAATATGCATATTGTTAGACTTAGGCTCAAAAACATAACGTTAGAGGGTGAAAACTCGAAACAGCCCCCGAATGGCCCCGTGGGTGGCACCAACACCTCCCACGGGACCAATGTAACTCGTAGGAACTGACCCCGCAGCCGCGAGACTCCCAGTTTCAGAATACGGCGGTAATTTTAATATTTCTAGACTTAGGCTTAAAAACATGACGTTAGAGGATGAGAACTCGAAACATCCCCCAAACGGCCCCGTGGGTGGCACCAACACCCCCACGGGACCAATGTAACTCGTAGGAACTGACCCTGTAGCCGTGGGTCTCCCGGTTTGAGAGTACGACGGTAATTTCCATATTTCTAGACTTAGGCTTAAAAACATGACGTTAGAGGGTGTAAACTCGAAACAGCCCCCTAACGGCCCCGTGGGAGGCACCAACACCTCTCATGGGACCAATGTAACTCATAGGAACTGACCACGTAGCCGCGGGACTCCCATATTGAGAATACGATGAAAATTTGCATATTTCTACACTCATGCTTAAAAACAGGGAGTTAGAGGGTGAAAACTCGAAACAGCCCTCTAATGGCCCCGTGGGTGGCACCAACACCTCCCACGGCACCAATGTAACTCCTAAGAACTGACCCCGCAGCCGCGGGTCTCCCGGTTTGAGAGTACGACGGTAATTTTCATATTTTTAGACTTAAGCAAAACATGGCGTTAGAGGGTGAAAACTCGAAACATCCCCCGAACGGCCCCGTGGGTGGCACCAACACCTCCCACGGGACCAATGTAACTCGTAGGAACTGACCCCACACCCGCGGGACTACCGGTTTGAGAATTCAGCAATAATTTGTATATTTCTAGACTTAGGCTTAAAAACATGGCGTTAGAGGGTGAAAACTCAAAACGACCCTCTAACGGCCCCGTGGGTGGCACCAACACCTCCCACTGGACCAATTTAACTCATAGGAACTGACCACGTAGCCGCGGGACTCCCAGATTGAGAATACAACCATAATTTGCATATTTCTACACTTAGACCCAAAAACATGGCGTTAGAGGGTGAGAACTAGAAACAGCCCCCGAACGTCCCCGTGGGTGGCACCAACACCTCCCACGGGATCAATATAACTCGTAGGAACTGATCCCGTAGTCGCGGGACTCTCGATTTGAGAATACGTCAGTAATTTTCATATTTCTAGACTTAAGAAAAACATGGTGTTAGAGGATGAAAACTAGAAACAGCCCGAGAACGGCCCCGTGGGTGGGACCAGCACCTCCCACGGGACCAATGTAACTCGTAGGAACTGACCCCGCAGCTGCGGGACTCCCGGTTTGAGCATACGATGATAATTTGTATATTTTTAGACTTAGGCTTAAAAACATGGCGTTAGAGGGTGAGAACTCTAAACAGCCCTCTAACGGCACCATGGGTGGCTCCAACACCTCCCACGGGACCAACGTAACACGTAGGAACTGACCCCACAGTCGCGGGTCTCCCGGTTTGAGAGTACGATGGTAATTTGCATATTTCTAGACTTAGGCTTAAAACCATGATGTTAGAGGTTGAAAACTCGAAACAGCCCCCGAACGGCCCCGTGGGTGGCGCCAACACCTCCCACGAGACCAATGTAACTCATAGGAACTGACCCCACTGCCGCGGGTCTCCCGGTTTGAGAATACGACTGTAGTTTGCATATTTCTGGACCTAGGCTTAAAAACATGACGTTAGAGGATGAAAACTCAAAACAGCCCCCGAACGGCCCCGTGGGTGGCACCAACACCTCCCACGGGACCAATGTAACTCATAGGAACTGACCCCGAAGCCGCGGGTCTCCGGATTTGAGAGTATGACCGTAATTTGCATATTGCTAGACTTAGACTTAAAAACATGACGTTCGAGGGTGAAAACTCGAAATAGCCCCCGAACGGCCCCGTGGGTCGCACCAACACCACCCACGGGACCAATGTAACTCGTAAGAGCTGACCCCGCAGCCGCGGGACTCCCGATTTGTTAGTACGACAGCAATTTGCATATTTCTAGACTTAAGCAAAACATAGCGTTAGAGGGTGAAAACTCGAAACAGCCCCCGAACGGCCCCGTGGGTGGCACCAAAACCCCAAAGGGACCAATGTAACTCGTAGGAACTGACCCCACAGTCGTGGGACTCCCGGTTTCAGAGTACGATGGTAATTTGTATATTTCTAAACTTATACTTAAAAACATGGCGTTAGAGGGTGAAAACTAGGAACAACCCTCTAACGGCCCCGTGGGTGGCACCAACACCTCCCACGGGACCAATGTAACTCGTAGGAACTGACCCCAAAGCCGTGGGACTCCCGATTTGAGAATACGACGATAATTTGCAAATTTCTAGACTTAGGCTTAAAAACATGGCGTTAGAGGGTGAGAACTAGAAACATCCTCCGAACGTCCCTGTGGGTGGCACCAACACCTCCCACGGGACCAATGTAACTCGTAGGAAATGACCCCATAGCTGCGGGACTCCCGATTTGAGAATTCGATAATAATTTGTTTATTTCTAGACTTAGGCTTAAAAACATGGCGTTAGAGGGTGAAAACTCAGAACAACCCTCTAATGGAACCGTGGGTGGCACCAACACCTCCCACGGGACCATTGTAAATCGTAGGAACTGACCCCATTGCCGTGGGTCTCCTGATTTGAGAATACAACAATAATTTGCATATTTCTAGACTTAGGCTCAAAAACATGACGCTAGAGGGTGAAAACTCGAAACAGGCCCCGAACGGCCCCGTGGGTGGCACCAACACCTCCCACGGCACCAATGTAACTCGTAGGAACTGACCCCGCAGCCGCGGGACTCTCGATTTCAGAATACGATGGTAATTTTAATATTTCTAGACTTAGGCTTAAAAACATGACGTTAGAGGATGAGAACTCTAAACAGCCCCCAAACGGCCCCGTGGGTGGCACCAACACGCCCCACGGGATCAATGTAACTCGTAGGAACTGACCCCGTAGCCGTGGGTCTCCCAGTTTGAGAGTACGACGGTAATTTGTATATTTCTAGACTTAGGCTTAAAAACATGACGTTAGAGGATGTAAACTCGAAACAGCCCCCGAACGGCCCCGTGGGGGGGACCAACACCTCCCACGGGACCAATGTATCTCTTAGGAACTGACCCCGCAACTGCGGGTCTCCCGATTTGAGAGTACGATGGTAATTTGCATATTTCTAGACTTAGGCTTAAAAATATGACGTTAGAGGGTGAAAACTTGAAACGGCCCCCGAACGGCCCCGTGGGTGGCACCAAAACCTCCCACGGGACCATTGTAACTCATAGGAACTGACCCCATTGTCGCGGGTCTCCCGGTTTGAGAATACAACAATAATTTGAATATTTCTAGACTTAGGCTCAAAAACATGACGTTAGAGGATGAAAACTCAAAACAGCACCCGAACGGCCCCGTGGGTGGCACCAACATCTCCCACGGGACCAATTTAACTCGTAGGAATTGACCCCGTAGCTGCGTATCACCCGGTTTGAGAGTACGACGGTAATTTTAATATTTCTAGACTTAGGCTTAAAATCATGACGTTAGAGGGTGTAAACTCGAAACATCCCCCGAACGGCCCCGTGGGGGGCACCAACACCCCCCACAGGACAAATGTAACTTGTAGGAACTGACCCCGTAACCGCGGGTCTTCCGGTTTGAGAGTACGATGGTAATTTGCATATTTCTAGAATTAGGCTTAAAAACATGACGTTAGAGGGTGAAAACTCAAAACGGCCCCCGAACGGCCCCGTGGGTGGCACCAAAACCTCCCACGGGACAATTGTAACTCGTAGGAACTGACCCGATTTCCGCGGGTCTACCGATTTGAGAATACAACAATAATTTGTATATTTCTAGACTTAGGCTCAAAAACATGACCTTAGAGGGTGAAAACTCGAAACAGCCCCCGAACGGCCCTGTGGGTCGCACCAACACCTCCCACGGGACCAATGTAACTCGTAGGAGCTAACCCCGTAGCCGCTGGACTCCCGGTTTGTGAGTACGACGGTAATTTGCATATTTCTAGACTTAAGCAAAACATGGCGTTAGAGGGTGAAAACTAGCAACAGCCCTCTAACGGCCCCATGGGTGGCACCAACACCTCCCATGGGACCAATGTAACTCGTAGGAACTGACCCCGCAGCCGCGGGACTCCCGATTTGAGAATACGACGATAATTTGCAAATTTCTAGACTTAGGCTTAAAAACATGGCGTTAGAGGGTGAGAACTAGAAACATCCTCCGAACGTCCCTGTGGGTGGCACCAACACCTCCCACGGGACCAATGTAACTCGTAGGAAATGACCCTATAGCTTCGGGACTCCCGGTTTGAGAATTCGACAATAATTTGTTTATTTATAGACTTAGGCTTAAAAACATGGCGTTAGCGGGTGAAAACTCAGAAAATCCCTCTAATGTCACCGTGGGTGGCACCAACACCTCCCACGGGACCAATGTAACTCGTACGAACTGACCCCACAGTCGCGGGTCTCCCGGTTTAAGAGTACGATGGTAATTTTCATATTTCTAGACTTAGGCTTAAAAACATGATGTTAGAGGGTGAAAACTCGAAACAGCCCCCGAACGGCACTGTGGGTGGCACCAAACCTCCCACGGGACCAATGTTACTCGTAGGAACTGACCCCACATCCATGGGTCTCCCGGTTTGAGACTACGATGGTAATTTTAATATTTCTAGACTTAGGCTTAAAAACATGACGTTAGAGGGTGAAAACTCGAAACAGCCCCCAAACGGCCTCGTGGGTGGCACCAACACCCCCCACGGGACCAATGTAACTTGCAGGAACTGACCCCATAATCGTGGTTCTCCCGATTAGATAGTATGACGGTAATTTGCATATTTCTAGACTTAGGCTTAAAAAAATGTCCCCGTGCGTGGCACCAACACCTCCCGCGGGACCAATGTAACTCGTAGAAACTGATCCCGTAGCCGTGGGACTCCGGGTTTGAGAATATGATGGTAATTTGCATATTTCTAGACTTAGGCTTAAGAACATGGCGTTGGAGGGTGAGAACTCAAAATGGCCCCCGAACGGCCCCGTGGGTGGCACCAACACCTCCCACGGGACCAAGGTAACTCGTAGGAACTGATCCCTTAACCGCGGGCCTCCTGGTTTAAGAATACGACGGAAATTTTCATATTTCTAGACTTAAGCAAAACATTGCGTTAGAGGGTGAAAACTCGAAACAGCCCCCGAACGGTCCCGTGGGTGGCACAAACACCTCCCACGAGACCAATGTAACTCGTAGGAACTGTCCCTGCAGTCGCGGGACTCCCGGTTTGAGAATACGACGATAATTTGCATGTATTTAGACTTAGGCATAAAAACATTGCGTTAAAGAGTGAGAACTCGAAACAGCCCTCTAACGGCACCGTGGGTGGCACCAATAACTCCCACGGGACCAATGTAACTCTTAGGAATTGACCCCACAGCGGCGGGTCTCCCGGTTTCAGAGTACGACGGAATTTGTATATTTCTAGACTTAGGCTTAAAAACATGACGTGAGAGGGTGAAAACTCGAAACGGCCCCCGAACGGCCCCGTGGGTGGCACCAAAACCTCCCACGGGACCATTGTAACTCGTAGGAACTGACCCCATTATCGCGGGTCTCCCGTTTTCAGAATACAACAATAATATGCATATTTCTAGACTTAGGCTCAAAAACATAACGTTAGAGGGTGAAAACTCGAAACAGCCCCGTGGGTGGCACCAACACCTCCCACGAGACCAATGTAACTCGTAGGAACTGACCCCGCAGCCGCGAGACTCCCAGTTTCAGAATACGGCGGTAATTTTAATATTTCTAGACTTAGGCTTAAAAACATGACGTTAGAGGATGAGAACTCGAAACATCCCCCAAACGGCACCGTGGGTGGCACCAACACCCCCACGGGACCAATCTAACTCGTAGGAACTGACCCTGTAGCCGTGGGTCTCCCGGTTTGAGAGTACGACGAAAATTTCCATATTTCTAGACTTAGGCTTAAAAACATGACGTTAGAGGGTGTAAACTCGAAACAACCCCCAAACGGCCCCGTAGGGGGGACCAACACCTCCCACGGGACCAATGTAACTCGTACGAACTGACCCCGCAACTGTGGGTCTCCCGATTTGAGAGTACGACGGTAATTTGCATATTTCTAGACTTAGGCTTAAAAAGATGACGTTAGAGGGTGAAAACTCGAAATAGCCCCCAAATGGCCCCGTGGGTGGCACCAAAACCTCCCACGAGACCATTCTAACTCGTAGGAACTGACCCCATTGCCGCGGATCTCCCGGTTTGAGAATACAATAATAATTTGCATATTTCTAGACTTAGGCTCAAAAACATGACGTTAGAGGATGAAAACTCGAAACAGCGCCCGAACGGCCCCGTGGGTGGCACTAACATCTCCCACGGGACCAATTTAACTCGTAGGAACTAACCCCGCAGCCGCGGATCACCCGGTTTGAGAGTATGACGGTAATTTTAATATTTCTAGACTTAGGCTTAAAATCATGACGTTAGAGGGTGTAAACTCGAAATAGCCCCCGAACGGCCCCGTGGGTGGCACCAACACCCCCCACGGGACCAATGTAACTCGTAGGAACTGACCACGTAACCGCAGGTCTCCCGGTTTGAGAGTACGATGGTAATTTGCATATTTCTAGGATTAGGCTTAAAAACATGATGTTAGAGGGTGAAAACTCGAAACGGCCCCCGAACGGCCCCGTGGCTGGCACCAAAACCTCCCACGGGACCATTGTAACTCGTAGGAACTGACCCGATTGCCGCGGGTCTCCCGGTTTGAGAATACCACAATAATTTGTATATTTCTAGACTTAGGTTCAAAAACATGACCTTAGAGGGTGAAAACTCGAAACAGCCCCCGAAAAGCCCCGTGGGTGGCACCAACACCTCCGACGGGACCAATGTAACTCATAGGAACTGACCCCACAGCCGTGGGACTCCCGGTTTCAGAGTACGACGGTAATTTGTATATTTATAAACTTAGACTTAAAAACATGGCGTTAGAGGGTTAAAACTAGGAACAGCCCTCTAACGGCCCCGTGGGTGGCACCAACACCTCCCACGGGACCAATGTAACTCGTAGGAACTGACCCCGCAGCCGCGAGACTCCCGATTTGAGAATACGACGATAATTTGCAAATTTCTAGACTTAGGCTTAAAAACATGGCGTTAGAGGGTGAGAACTAGAAACATCCTCCGAACGTCCCAGTGGGTGGCACCAACACCTCCCACGGGACCAATGTAACTCATAGGAAAGGAGCCCATAGCTGTGGGACTCCCGGTTTGAGAATTCGATAATAATTTGTTTATTTCTAGACTTAGGCTTAAAAACATGGCGTTAGAGGATGAAAACACAGAACACCCCTCTAATGGTACCGTGGGTGGCACCAACACCTCCCACGGGACCAATGTAACTCGGAGGAACTGACCCCATAGCCGCGGGTCTCTCGGTTTGAGAGTACGACGGTAATTTGCATATTTCTAGACTTAGGCTGAAAAACATGACGTTAAAGGGTGAAAATTCGAAATTGCCCCCGAACGGCACTGTGGGTGGCACCAAACCTCCCACGGGACCAATGCTACTCGTAGGAACTGACCCCACTGCCACGGGTCTCCCGGTTTGAGACTACGACAGTAATTTTAACATTTCTAGACTTAGGCTTAAAAACATGACGTTAGAGGTTTAAAACTCAAAACAGCCCCCAAACGGCCTCGTGGGTGGCACCAACACCCCCCACGGGACCAATGTAACTCGCAGGAACTGACCCCGTAGCCGTGGTTCTCCTGATTTGAGAGTACGACGGTAATTTGCATATTTCTAGAATTAGGCTTAAAAAAATGTCCCCGTGGGTGGCACCAACACCTCCCGCGGGACCAATGTAACTCGTAAAAACTGATCCCGTAGCCGTGGGACACCGGGTTTGAGAATATGAGGGTAATTTGCATATTTCTAGACTTAGGCTTAAAAACATGGCGTTGGAGGGTGAGAACTCAAAATAGCCCCCGAACGGCCCCGTGGGTGGCACCAACACCTCCCACGGGACCAAGGTAACTCGTAGGAACTGATCCCGTAACTGCGGGACTCCTGGTTTGATAATACGACGATAATTTGCATATTTCTAGACTTAAGCAAAACATTGCGTTAGAGGGTGAAAACTCGAAACAGCCCCCGAACGGTCCCGTGGGTGGCACCAACACCTCCCACGAGACTAATGTAACTCGTAGGAACTGACCCAGCAGTCGTGGGACTCCAGGTTTGAGAATACGACGATAATTTGCATATTTTTAGACTTAGGCATAAAAACATTGCGTTAGAGAGTGAGAACTCGAAACAGCCCTCTAACGGCACCGTGGGTGGCACCAACACCTCCCACGGGACCAATGTAACTCTTAGGAACTGACCCCACAGCGTCGGGTCTCCCGATTTCAGAGTACGACGGTAATTTATATATTTCTAGACTTAGGCTTAAAAACATGACGTTAGATGGTGAAAACTCAAAACGACCCCCGAACGGCCCCGTGGGTGGCAGCAAAACCTCCCACGGGACCATTGTAACTCCTAAGAACTGACCCCATGGCCGCGGGTCTCCCGGTTTGAAAATAGAACAATAATTTGCATATTTCTAGACTTAGGCTCAAAAACATGACGTTAGAGGGTGAAAACTCGAAACAGCCCCCAAACGGCCCCGTGGGTGGCACCAACACCTCTTACGGGACCAACGTAACTCGTAGGAACTGACCCCACTGCCGCGGGACTCCCGATTTGAGAATACGACGGTAATTTTAATATTCCTAGACTTAGGCTTAAAAACATGACGTTAGAGGATGAGAACTCGAAATAGCCCCCAAACGGCCCCGTGGGTGGCACCAACACCCCCCACGGGACCAATGTAACTCGTAGGAACTGACCCCGTAGCCGTAGGTCTCCCGGTTTGAGAGTACGATGGTAATTTGAATATTTCTAGACTTAGGCTTAAAAACATGACGTTAGAGGGTGTAAACTCGAAACAGCCCCCGAACGGCCCCGTGGGGGGCACCAACACCTCCCACGGGACCAATATAACTCGTAGGAACTTACCCCGCAACCGCGGGTCTCCCGGTTTAAGAGTACGACGGTAATTTGAATATTTCTAGAGTTAGGCTTAAAAACATGACGTTGGAGGGTGAAAATTCGAAACGACCCCCGAAGGCCCCATGGGTGGCACCAAAACCTTCCACGGGACCATTGTAACTCGTAGGAACTGACCCCATTTACGCGGATCTCCCGGTTTGAGAATATAACAATAATTTGCATATTTCTAGACTTAGGCTAAAAAACATGACATTAGTGGATGAAAACTCGAAATAGCCCCCGAACGGCCCCGTGGGTCGTACCAACACCTTCCACGGGACCAATTTAACTCGTAGGAACTGACCCCGCAGCCGCGGGTCACTCGGTTTGTGAGTACGACGGTAATTTGCATATTTATAGACTTAGGCTTAAAAACATGAGGTTAGATGGTGAAAACTCGAAACGGCCCCCGAACGGCACCGTGGGTGGCACCAAAACCTCCCACGGGACCATTGTAACTCGTAGGAACATACCCCATTGCCGCGGGTCTCCCGGTTTGAGAATACAACCATAATTTGCATATTTCTAGACTTAGGCTAAAAAACATGACGTTAGAGGATGAAAACTCGAAACAGCTCCCGAACGGCCCCGTGGGTGGCACCAACACCTCCCACGGGACCAATGTAACTCGTACGAACTGACCCCACAGCCGTGGGACTCCCAGTTTCAGAGTACGATGGTAATTTGTATATTTCTAAACTTAGGATTAAAAACATGGCGTTAGAGGGTGAAAACTCGGAACAGCCCTCTAACGGCCCCGTGGGTGGCACCAACACCTCCCACGAGACCAATGTAACTCATAGGAACTGACCCCGTAGCCGCGGGACTCCCGGTTTGAGAATACGACGATAATCTGCTTATTTCTAGACTTAGGCTTAAAAACATGGCGTTAGAGGGTGAGAACTAGAAACATCCTCCGATTATCCCTGCGGGTGGCACCAACACCGCCCACGGGACCAATGTAACTCGTAGGAAATGACCCCAGAGCAGCGGTAATCCCGATTTGAGAATTCGACAATAATTTGTTTATTTCTAGACTTAGGCTTAAAAACATGGCGTTAGAGGGTGAAAACTCAGAACAGCCCTCTAATGGCACCGTGGGTGGCACCAACACCTCCCACGGGACCAATGTAACTCGTAGGAATTGACCCCACAGTCGCGGGTCTTCCGGTTTAAGAGTACGACTGTAATTTGCATAATTCTAGACTTCGGCTTAAAAACATGGCGTTGGAGGGTGAGAACTCGAAACAGCCCCCGAACGGCCCCTTGGGTGGCACCAACACCTCCCACGGGACCAATTGAACTCGTAGGAACTGACCCCGTAGCCATGGGTCTCTCGGTTTGAGAGTACGATGGTAATTTGCATATTTCTAGACTTAGGCATAAAAAACTTCCCCGTGGGTGGCACTAACACCTCCCGCGGGACCAAGGTAACTCGTAGGAACTGATCCCGTAGCCGCGGGACTCTTAGTTTGAGAATACGACGGTAATTTGCATATTTCTAGAATTAAGCAAAACATTGCGTTAGAGGGTGAAAACTCGAAACAGCCCCCGAACAGTCCCGTGGGTGGCACCAACACTTCCCATGGGACCAATTTAACTCGTAGGAACTGACCCTGCAGTCGCGGGTTACCCGGTTTCAGAGTACGACGGTAATTTGTATATTTCTAGACTTAGGCTTAAAAACATGACGTTAGAGGGTGAAAACTCGAAACGGCCCTGTGGGTGGCACCAAAACCTCCCACGAGTTCAATGTAACTCGTAGGAACTGACCCCACCGCTGCGGGTCTCCCGGTTTGAGACTACGACGATAATTTTAATATTTCTAGACTTAGGCTTAAAAACATGACGTTAGAGGGTGAAAACTCGGAACAGCCCCCAAACGGCCCCGTGGGGGCACCAACACCCCCCACGGGACCAATGTAACTCGTAGGAACTGACCCCGTAGCCGTGGGTCTCCCGGTTTGAGAGTACGACGGTAATTTGCATATTTCTAGACTTAGGCTTAAAAAAACATCCCCGGGGGGTGGCACCAACACCTCTCGTGGGACAAATGTAACTCGTAGGAACTGATCCCGTAGCCGTGGGTCTCCGAGTTTGAGAATACGATGGTAATTTGCATATTTCTAGACTTAGGCTTAAAAATGTGGCGTTGGGGGTGAAAACTCAGAACAGCCCCCAAACGGCCCCGTGGGGTCACCAACACCCCCCACGGGACCAATTTAACTCTTATGAACTGACCCCGTAGCCGTGGGTCTCCCGGTTTGAGAGTACGATGGTAATTTGCATATTTCTAGACTTAGGCTTAAAAAAACATCCCGTGGGTGACACCAACACCTCTCGCGGGACAAATGTAACTCGTAGGAACTGATCACGTAGCCGTGGGACTCCGGGTTTGAGAATACGACAGTAATTTGCATATTTCTAGACTTGGGCATAAAAACATGGTGTTGGAGGGTGAGAACTCGAAACAGCCGCTGAACGGCCCCGTGGGTGGCACCAACACCTCCCACGGGGACCAATGTAACTCGTACGAACTGACCCCACAGCCGCGGGTTACCCGGTTTCAGAGTACGACGGTAATTTGTATATTTCTAGACTTAGGCTTAAAAATAATGCGTTAGAGGTGAAAACTCGAAACGGCCCCGTGGGTGGCACCAAAACCTCCCACGGGTCCAATGTAACTCGTAGGAACTGACCCCACAACTGCGGGTCTCCCGGTTTGAGACTACAACGGTAATTTTAATATTTCTAGACTTAGGCTTAAAAACATGGCGTTAGAGGGTGAAAACTCGAAACAACGCCCAAACGGCCCCGTGGGGGCACCAAGACCCCCCACGGGACCAACGGAACTCGTAGGAACTGACCCCGCAGCCGTGGGTCTCCCGGTTTGAGAGTACGACGGTAATTTGCATATTTCTAGACTTAGGCTTAAAAAAACATCCCCGTGGGTGGCACCAACACCTCTCGCGGCACAAATGTAACTCGTAGGAACTGATCACGTAGCCGTGGGTCTCCGGTTTGAGAATACGATGGTAATTTGCATATTTCTAGACTTAGGCTTAAAAACATGGCGTTGGAGGGTGAAAACTCGAAAGATCCCCCAAACGGCCCCGTGGGGGCACCAACACCCCCCACGGGACCAATTTAACTCGTATGAACTGACCCTGCAGTCGCGGGACTCCCTGTTTGAGAATACGATGATAATTTACATACTTTTAGACTTAGGCATAAAAACATTGTGTTAGAGGGTGAGAACTCGAAACAGCCCTCTAACGGCACCGTGGGTGGCACCAACACCTCCCACCGGACCAATATAACTCGTAGGAACGGACCCCACTGCCGCGCGTCTCCCGGTTTGAGAATACGACGATAATTTGCATATTTTTAGACTTCGGCTCAAAAACATGACGTTAGAGGGTGAAAACTCGAAACAGCCCCCGAACGGCCCCGTGGGTGGCACCAACACCTCCCACGGGACCAATTGAACTCGTAGGAACTGACCCCGCAGTCGCGGGTCACCCGGTTTGAGACTACGACGGTAATTTTAATATTTCTTGACTTAGGCTTAAAAACATGACGTTAGCGGGTGAAAACTCGAAACAACCCCCAAACGTCCCCGTGGGTGGCACCAACACCCCCCACGGGACCAATGTAACTCGTAGGAACTGACCCCGTAGCCATGGGTCTCTCGGTTTGAGAGTACGATGGTAATTTGCATATTTCTAGACTTAGGCTTAAAAAACGTCCCCGTGGGTGGCACTAACACCTCCCGCGGGACCAATGTAACTCGTTGGAACTGATCCCGTAGCCGCAGGACTCCGGGTTTGAGAATACGACAGTATTTTGTATATTTTTAGACTTAGGCTTAAAAACATGGCGTTGGAGGGTGAGAACTCGAAACAGCCCCGAACGGCCCTGTGGGTGGTACCAACACCTCCCACGGGACCAAGGTAACTCGTAGGAACTGACCCCGCAGCCCCGAGACTCCCAGTTTCAGAATACGGTGGTAATTTTAATATTTCTAGACTTAGGCTTAAAAACATGACGTTAGAGGGTGAGAACTCGAAATTGCCCTCTAACAGAACCGTGGGTGGCACGAACACCTCCCACGGGACCAATGTTACTCGTAGGAACTGACCCCACAGCCGCGGGCCTCCGGTTTCAGAGTACGACGGTAAATTTGCATATTTATAGACTTAGGCTTAAAAACATGACGTTAGATGGTGAAAACTCGAAACAGCCCCCGAACGGCCCCGTGGGTGGCACCAACACCTCCCACGGGACCAATGTAACTCGTAGGAACTGACTCCGCAGCCGCGGGTCTCCCGATTTTAGAGTACGACTATAATTTGCATATTTCTAGACTTAGTCTTAAAAACATGATGTTACTGGGTGTAAACTCGAAACAGCCCCCGAACGGCCCCGTGGGTAGCGCCAACACCTCCCACGGGACTAATGTAACTCGTAGGAATTGACCCCACAACCGCGGGTCTCCGGTTTGAGAGTACGACGGTAATTTGCATATTTCTAGACTTAGGCTTAAAAACATGACGTTAGAGGGTGAAAACTCAAAATAGCCCCCGAACGGCCCCGTGGGTGGCACCAACACCTCCCACGGGACCAATGTAACTCTTAGGAACTGACCCCACAGCTGCGGGTTACCCGGTTTCAGAGTACGACGGTAATTTGTATATTTCTAGACTTAGGCTTAAAAACATGACGTTAGAGGGTGAAAACTCGAAACGGCCCCGTGGGTGGCACCAAAACCTCCCACCGGTCCAATGTAACTCATAGTAACTGACCCCACCGCTGCGGGTCTCCCGGTTTGAGACTACGACGATAATTTAATGTTTCTAGACTTAGTCTTAAAAACATGACGTTGGAGGGTGAAAACTCGAAACAGCCCACAAACGGCCCCGTGGGGGCACCAACACCCCCCCACGGGACCAATGTAACTCGTAGGAACTGACCCCGTAGCCGTGGGTCTCCCGGTTTGAGAGTACGACGGTAATTTGCAAATTTCTAGACTTAGGCTTAAAAAACGTCCCCGTGGGTGGCACCAACACCTCTCGCAGGACAAATGTAACTCGTAGGAACTGATCACGTAGCCGTGGGTCTTCGGGTTTGAGAATACGATGGTAATTTGCATATTTCTAGACTTAGGCTTAAAAACATGGCGTTGGAGGGTGAAAACTCGAAAGAGCCCCCAAACGGCCCCGTGGGGGCACCAACACCCCCCACGGGACCAATTTAACTCGTATGAACTGACCCCGTAGCCGTGGGGTCTCCAGGTTTGAGAGTACGACGGTAATTTGCATATTTATAGACTTAGGCTTAAAAAACATCCCGTGGGTGACACCAACACCTCTCGCGGGACAAATGTAACTCGTAGGAACTGATCCCGTAGCCGTGGGACTCCGGGCTTGAGAATACGATGGTAATTAGCATATTTCTAGACTTGGGGCATAAAAACATGGCGTTGGAGGGTGAGAACTCGAAACAGCCCCCGAACGGCCCTGTGGGTGGCACCAACACCTCCCACGGGACCAATGTAACTCGTAGGAACTGACTCCACAGCCGCGGGTTACCCGGTTTCAGAGTACGAGGGTAATTTGTATATTTCTAGACTTAGGCTTAAAAACATGAGGTTAGAGGGTCAAAACTCGAAACGGCCCCGTGGGTGGAACCAAAACCTCCCACGGGTCCAATTTAACTCGTATGAACTGACCCCACAACTGCGGGTCTCCCGGTTTGAGACTACAACGGTAATTTTAATATTTCTAGACTTAGGCTTAAAAACATGGCGTTAGAGGGTGAAAACTCGAAACAACGCCCAAACGGCCCCGTGGGGGCACCAAGACCCCCCACGGGACCAACGGAACTCGTAGGAACTGACCCCGTAGCCGTGGGTCTCCCGGTTTGAGAGTACGACGGTAATTTGCATATTTCTAGACTTAGGCTTAAAAAAACATCCCCGTGGGTGGCACCAACACCTCTCGCGGGACAAATGTAACTCGTAGGAACTGATCACATAGCCGTGGGTCTCCGAGTTTGAGAATACGATGGTAATTTGCATATTTCTAGACTTAGGCTTAAAAACATGGCGTTGGAGGGTGAAAACTCGAAACAGCCCCCAAACGGCCCCGTGGGGGCACCAACACCCCCCATGGGACCAATTTAACTCGTATGAACTGACCCCGTAGTCGAGGGTCTCCTGGTTTGAGAGTACGACGGTAATTTGCATATTTCTAGACTTAGGCTTAAAAAAACATCCCGTGGGTGACACAAACACCTCTCGCGGGACAAATGTAACTCGTAGGAACTCATCCCGTAGCCGTGGGACTCCGGGTTTGAGAATACGACAGTAATTTGCATATTTCTAGACTTGGCATAAAAATATGGCGTTGGAGGGTGAGAACTCGAAACAGCCCCGAACGGCCCCGTGGGTGGCACCAACACCTCCCACGGGACCAAGGTAACTCGTAGGAACTGACCCCGCAACCGTGGGACTCCCGGTTTGAGAATACGATGGTAATTTTCATATTTCTAGACTTAGGTAAAACATGGTGTTAGAGGGTGAAAACTCGAAACAGCCCCCGAACGGCCCCGTGGGTGGCACCAACTCCTCCCACGGGACCAATGTAACTAGTAGGAACTGACCCCGCAGCCGCGGGACTCCCGATTTGAGAATACGACGATAATTTGCATACTTCTAGACTTAGGCTTAAAAACATGATGTTAGAGGTTGAGAACTCGAAATTGCCCTCTAACAGAACCGTGGGTGGCCCCAACACCTCCCACGGGACCAATGTTACTCGTAGGAACTGACCCCACAGCCGCGGGTCTCCCGGTTTCAGAGTACGACGCTAATTTGCATATTTATAGACTTAGGCTTAAAAACATGACGTTAGATGGTGAAAACTCGAAATAGCCCCCGAACGGCCCCGTGGGTGGCACCAACACCTCCCACGGGACCAATATAACTCGTAGGAACTGACTCCGCAGCCGCGGGTCTCCCGGTTTGAGAGTACGACTGTAATTTGCATATTTCTAGACTTAGGCTTAAAAACATGACGTTAGAGGGTGTAAACTCGAAACAGCCCCCGAACGGCCCCGTGGGTAGCGCCAACACCTCCCACGGGAATAATGTAACTCGTAGGAATTGACCCCACAACCGCGGGTCTCCCGGTTTGAGAGTACGACGGTAACTTGCATATTTCTAGACTTAGGCTTAAAAACATGACGTTAGAGGGTGAAAACTCGAAACGGCCCCGTGGGTGGCACCAAAACCTCCCACGGGTCCAATGTAACTCGTAGGAACTGACCCCACCGCTGCGGGTCTCCCGGTTTGAGACTATGACGATAATTTTAATATTTCTAGACTTAGGCTTAAAAACATGACGTTAGAGGGTGAAAACTCGAAACAGCCCCCAAACGGCCCCGTGGGGGCACCAACACCCCCCCCCCCCCCCCCGGGACCAATGTAACTCTTAGGAACTGAACCCGTAGCCGTGGGTCTCCCGGTTTGAGAGTACGACGGTAATTGGCATATTTCTAGACTTAGGCTTAAAAACAAGGCGTTGGAGGGTGAAAACTCGAAACATCCCCCAAACGGCACCGTGGGGGCACCAACACCCCCCACGGGACCAATTTAACTCGTATGAACTGACCCCGTAGCCGTGGGTCTCCCGGTTTGAGAGTACGATGGTAATTTGCATATTTCTAGACTTAGGCTTAAAAAAACATCCCGTGGGTGACACCAACACCTCTCACGGGACAAATGTAACTCGTAGGAACTGATCCCGTAGCCGTCGGACTCCGTGTTTGAGAATACGACAGTAATTTGCATATTTCTAGACTTGGGCATAAAAACATGGCGTTGGAGGGTGAGAACTCGAAATAGCCCCCGAACGGCCCCGTGGGAGGCACCAACACCTCCCACGGGACCAATGTAACTCGTAGGAACTGACCCCACAGCCGCGGGTTACCCGGTTTCAGAGTACGATGGTAATTTGTATATTTCTTGACTTAGGCTTAAAAACATGACGTTAGAGGGTGAAAACTCGAAACGGCCCCGTGGGTGGCACCAAAACCTCCCACGGGTCCATTGTAACTCGTAGGAACTGACCCCACAACTGCGGGTCTCCCGGTTTGAGACTACAACGGTAATTTTAATATTTCTAGACATAGGCTTAAAAATATGGTGTTAGAGGGTGAAAACTCGAAACAGCCCCCAATCGGCCCCGTGGGGGCACCAACACCCCCCACGGGACCAATGTAACTCATAGGAACTGACCCCGTAGCCGTGGGTCTCCCGGTTTAAGAGTATGACGGTAATTTGCATATTTCTAGACTTAGGCTTAAAAAAACATCCACGTGGGTGGTACCAACACCTCTCGCGGGACAAATGTAACTCGTAGGAACTGATCACGTAGCCGTGGGTCTCCGGGTTTGAGAATACGATGGTAATTTGCATATTTCTAGACTTAGGCTTAAAAACATGGCGTCGGAGGGTGAAAATTTGAAACAGCCCCCAACCGGCCCCGTAGGGGCACCAACACCCCCCACGGGACCAATTTAACTCGTATGAACTGACCCCGTAGCCGTGAGTCTCCTGGTTTTGAGAGTACGATGGTCATTTGCATATTTCTAGACTTAGGCTTAAAAAAACATCCCATGGGTGACACCAACACCTCTCGCGGGACAAATGTAACTCATAGGAACTGATCCCGTAGCCGTGGGACTCCGGGTTTGAGAATACGACAGTAATTTGCATATTTCTAGACTTGGGCATAAAAACATGGCGTTGGAGGGTGAGAACTCGAAATAGCCCCGAACGGCCCCGTGGGTGGCACCAACACCTCCCACACGGACCAAGGTAACTCGTAGGAACTGACCCCGCTGCCGCGGGACTCCCGGTTTGAGAATACGATGGTAATTTTCATATTTCTAGACCTAAGTAAAACATTGCGTTAGAGGGTGAAAACTCGAAACAGCCCCCGAACGGCCCCGTGGGTGGCACCAACTCCTACCACGGGACCAATGTAACTAGTAGGAACTGACCCCGCAGCCGCGGGACTCCCGATTTGAGAATACGACGATAATTTGCATATTTTTAGACTTAGGCTTAAAAACATGACGTTAGAGGTTGAGAACTCGAAATTGCCCTCTAACAGAACCGTGGGTGGCACCAACACCTCCCACGGGACCAATGTTACTCGTAGGAACTGACCCCACAGCCGCGGGTCTCCCGGTTTCAGAGTACGACGGTAATTTGCATATTTATAGACTTAGGCTTAAAAACATGACATTAGATGGTGAAAACTCGAAACAGCCCCCGAACGGCCCCGTGGGTGGCACTAACACCTCCCACGGGAGCAATGTTACTCGTAGGAACTCACTCCGCAGCCGCGGGTCTCCCGGTTTGAGAGTACGACTTTAATTTGCATATTTCTAGACTTATGCTTAAAAACATGATGTTAGAGGGTGTCAACTCGAAACAGCCCCCGAACGGCCCCGTGGGTAGCGCCAACACCTCCCACGGGACTAATGTAACTCGTAGGAATTGACCCCACAACCGCGGGTCTCCCGGTTTGAGAGTACGACGGTAATTTTCATATTTCTAGACTTAGGCTTAAAAACATGACGTTAGAGGTTGAAAACTCGAAATAGCCCCCGAACGGCCCCGTGGGTGGCACCAACACCTCCCACGGGACCAATGTAACTCTTAGGAACTGACCCCACAGCCGCGGGTTACCCGGGTTTCAGAGTATGATGGTAATTTGTATATTTCTAGACTTAGGCTTAAAAACATGACGTTAGAGGGTGAAAACTCGAAACGGCCCCGTGGGTGGCACCAAAACCTCCCACGGGGTCCAATGTAACTCGTAGGAACTGACCCCACCGCTGCGGGTCTCCCGGTTTGAGACTACGATGATAATTTTAATATTTCTATACTTAGGCTTAAAAACATGACGTTAGAGGGTGAAAACTCGAAACAGCCCCCAAACGGCCCTGTGGGGGCACCAACACCCCCCACGGGACCAATGTAACTCGTAGGAACTGACCCCGTAGCCGTGGGTCTCCCGGTTTGAGAGTACGACGGTAATTGCCATATTTCTAGACTTAGGCTTAAAAAAACATCCCCGTGGGTGGCACCAACACCTCTCGCGGGACAAAAGTAACTCGTAGGAACTGATCCCGTAGCCGTGGGTCTCCGGGTTTGAGAATACGATGGTAATTTGCATATTTCTAGACTTAGGCTTAAAAACATGGCGTTGGAGGGTGAAAACTCGAAACAGCCCCCAAACGGCCCCGTGGGGGCACCAACACCCCCCACGAGACCAATTTAACTCGTATGAACTGACCCCGTAGTCGTGGGTCTCCCGGTTTGAGAGTACGATGGTAATTGGCATATTTGTAGACTTAGGCTTAAAAAAACATCCCGTGGGTGACACCACACCTCTCGCGGACAAATGTAACTCGTAGGAACTGATCCCATAGCCGTCGGACTCCGGGTTTGAGAATACGACAGTAATTTGCATATTTCTAGACTTGGGCATAAAAACATGGCGTTGGAGGGGGAGAACTCAAAACAGCCCCCGAACGGCCCCGTGGGTTGCACCAACACCTCCCACGGGGACCAATGTAACTCGTAGGAACTGACCCCACAGCCGCGGGTTACGCGGTTTCAGAGTACGACGGTAATTTGTATATTTCTAGACTTAGGCTTAAAAACATGACGTTAGAGGGTGAAAACTCAAAACGGCCCCGTGGGTGGCACCAAAACCTCCCACGGGTCCAATGTAACATGTAGGAACTGACCCCACAACTGCGGGTCTCCCGGTTTGAGACTACAACAGTGATTTTAATATTTCTAGACTTAGGCCTAAAACTTGACGTTAGAGGGTGAAAACTCGAAACAGCCCCCAAACGGGCCCCCCCCCCGTGGGGGCACCAACACCCCCCACAGGACCAATGTAACTCGTAGGAACTAACCCCGTAGCCGTGGGTCTCCCGGTTTGAGAGTACGACGGTAATTTGCATATTTCTAGACTTAGGCTTAAAAAAACATCCCCGTGGGTGGCACCAACACCTCTCGCGGGACAAATGTAACTCGTAGGAACTGATCACGTAGCCGTGGGTCTCCGGGTTTGAGAATACGATGGTAATTTGCATATTTCTAGACTTAGGCTTAAAAACATGGCGTTGGAGGGTGAAAACTCGAAACAGCCCCCAAACGGCCACGTGGGGGCACCAATACCCCCCACGGGACCAATTTAACTCGTTTGAACTGACCCCGTAGCCGTGGGTCTCCCGGTTTGAGAGTACGACGGTAATTTGCATATTTCTAGACTTAGGCTTAAAAAAACATCCCGTGGGTGACACCAACACCTCTCGCGGGACAAATGTAACTCGTAGGAACTGATCCCGTAGCCATGGGACTCCGGGTTTGAGAATACGACAGTAATTTGCATATTTCTAGACTTGGGCATAAAAACATGGCGTTGGAGGGTGAGAACTCGAAACAGCCCCCGAACGGCCCCGTGGTTGGCACCAACACCTCCCACGGGACCAATGTAACTCGTAGGAACTGACCCCACAGCCGCGGGTTACCCGTTTTCAGAGTACGACGGTAATTTGTATATTTCTAGACTTAGGCTTAAAAACATGACGTTAGAGGGTGAAAACTCGAAACGGCCCCGTGGGTGGCACCAAAACCTCCCACGGGTCCAATGTAACTCGTAGGAACTGACCCCACAGCTGCGGGTCTCCCGGTTTGAGACTACAACGGTAATTTTAATATTTCTACACTTAGGCTTAAAACATGGCGTTAGAGGGTGAAAACTCGAAACAGCCCCCAAACGGCCCCGTGGGGGCACCAACACCCCCCACGGGACCAATGTAACTCGTAGGAACTGACCCCGTAGCCGTGGGTCTCCCGATTTGAGAGTATGACGGTAATTTGCATATTTCTAGACTTAGGCTTAAAAAACATCCCCGTGGGTGGCACCAATAACTCTCGCGGGACAAATGTAACTCGTAGGAACTGATCCCGTGGCCGTGGGACTCCGAGTTTGAGAATACGATGGTAATTTGCATATTTCTAGACTTAGGCTTAAAAACATGGCGTTGGAGGGTGAAAACTCGAAACAGCCCCCAAACGGCCCCGTGGGGGCACCAACACCCCCCACGGGACCAATTTAACTCGTATGAACTGACCCCGAAGCCGTGGGTCTCCCGGTTAGAGAGTACGACGGTAATTTGCATATTTCTAGAATTAGGCTTAAAAAAACATCCCGTGGGTGACACCAACACCTCTCGCGGGACAAATGTAACTCGTAGGAACTGATCCCGTAGCCGTGGGACTCCGGGTTTGAGAATACGACAGTAATTTACATATTTCTAGACTTAGGCATAAAAACATGGCGTTGGAGGGTGAGAACTCGAAACAGCCCCCGAACGGCCCCGTGGGTGGCACCAACACCTCCCACGGGACCAATGTAACTCGTAGGAACTGACCCTGCAGTCGCGGGACTCCCTGTTTGAGAATACGACGATAAGTTTCATATTTTTAGACTTAGGCATAAAAACATTGCGTTAGAGGGTGAGAACTAGAAACATCCCTCTAACGGCACCGTGGGTGGCACCAACACCTCCCACGGGACCAATGTAACTCTGAGGAAATGACCCCACATCCTCGGGTCTCCCAGTTTCAGAGTACGACGGTAATTTGTATATTTCTAGACTTAGGCTTAAAAACATGACGTTAGAGGGTGAAAACTCGAAACAGCCCCAGAATGGCCCCGTGGGTGGCACCAAAACCTCCCATGGGAACATTTTAACTCGTAGGAACTGACCCTACTGTCGCGGGTCTCCTGGTTTGAGAATACGACGATAATTTGCATATTTCTAGACTTAGACTCAAAAACATGACGTTAGAGGGTGAAAACTCGAAACAACCCCCGAACGGCCCCGTGGGTGGCACCAACACCTCCCACGGGACCAATTCAACTCGTAGGAACTGACCCCGCAGCCGCGGGTCACCCGGTTTGAGAATATGACGGTAATTTTAATATTTCTAGACTTATGCTTAAAAACATGACGTTAGATGGTCAAAACTCGAAACAACCCCCAAACGGCCCCGTGGGTGGCACCAACACCCCCCACGGGACCAATGTAACTCGAAGGAACTGACCCCGTAGCCATGGGTCTCTCGGTTTGAGAGTACGATGGTAATTTTCATATTTCTAGACTTAGGCTTAAAAAAAGTCCCCGTGGGTGGCACTAACACCTCCCGCGGAGCCAATGTAACTCGTTGGAACTGATCCCGTAGCCGCAGGACTCCGGGTTTGAGAATACGACAGTAATTTATATATTTTTAGACTTAGGCTTACAAACATGGCATTGGAGGGTGAGAACTCGAAACAGCCCCGAACGGCCCCGTGGGTGGCACCAATACCTCCCACGGGACCAAGGTAACTCGTAGGAACTGACCCCGCAGCCGCGGGACTCCCGGTTTGAGAATACGATGGTAATTTTCATATTTCTAGACTTATGTAAAACATGGCGTTAGAGGGTGAAAACTCGAAATAGCCCCCGAACGGCCCCGTGGGAGGCACCAACTCCTCCCACGGGACCAATGTAACTAGTAGGAACTGACCCCGCGGCCGCGGGACTCCCGATTTGAGAATACGACGATAATTTGCATATTTCTAGACTTAGGCTTAAAAACATGACGTTAGAGGGTGAGAACTCGAAATTGCCCTCTAACAGAACCGTGGGTGGCACCAACACCTCCCACGGGACCAATGTTACTCGTAGGAACTGACCCCACAGCCGCGGGTCTCCCGGTTTCAGAGTACGACGGTAATTTGCATATTTATAGACTTAGGCTTAAAAACATGACGTTGGATGGTGAAAACTCGAAACAACCCCCGAACGGCCCCGTGGCTGGCACCAACACCTCCCACGGGACCAATGTAACTCGTAGGAACTGACTCCGCAGCCGCGGGTCTCCCGGTTTGAGAGTACTACTGTAATTTGCATATTTCTAGACTTAGGCTTAAAAACATGACGTTAGAGGGTGTAAACTCGAAACAGCCCCCGAACGGCCCCGTGGGTAGCGCCAACACCTCCCACGGGACTAATGTAACTCGTAGGAACTGACCCCGCAATCGCGGGTCTCCCGGTTTGATAGTACGACGGTAATTTGCATATTTCTAGACCTAGGCTTAAAAACATGACGTTAGAGGGTGAAAACTCGAAATAGCCCCCGAACAGCCCCGTGGGTGGCACCAACACCTCCCACGGGACCAATGTAACTCTTAGGAACTGACCCCACAGCCGCGGGTTACCCGGTTTTAGAGTACGACGGTAATTTGTATATTTCTAGACTTAGGCTTAAAAACATGACGTTAGAGGGTGAAAACTAGAAACGGCCCCGTGGGTGGCACGAAAACCTCCCACGAGTCCAATGTAACTCGTAGGAACTGACCCCACCGCTGCGGGTCTCCCGGTTTGAGACTACGACGGTAATTTTATTATTTCTAGACTTAGGCTTAAAAAAAATGACATTAGAGGGAGAAAACTCGAAACAGCCCCCAAACGGCCCCGTGGGGGCACCAACACCCCCCACGGGACCAATGTAACTCGTAGGAACTGACCCCGTAGTCGTGGGTCTCCCGGTTTGAGAGTACGACGGTAATTTGCATATTTCTAGACTTAGGCTTAAAAAACGTCCCCGTGGGTGGCACTAACACCTCCCGCGGGACCAATGTAACTCGTTGGAACTGATCCCGTAGCCGCAGGACTCCAGGTTTGAGAATACGACAGTAATTTTTATATTATTAGACTTAGGCTTAAAAACATGGCGTTGGAGGGTGAAAACTCGAAACAGCCCCCAAACTGCCCCGTGGGGGCACCAACACCCCCCACGGGACCAATTTAACTCGTATGAACTGACCCCGTAGCCGTGGGTCTCCCGGTTTGAGAGTACGACGGTAATTTGCATATTTCTAGACTTAGGCTTAAAAAAACATCCCGTGGGTGACACGAACACCTCTCGCGGGACAAATGTAACTCGTAGGAACTGATCCTGTAGCCGCAGGACTCCGAGTTTGAGAATACGGCAGTAATTTGTATATTTTTAGACTTAGGCTTAAAAACATGGCGTTGGAGGGTGAGAACTCGAAACAGCCCCGAACGGCCCCGTGGGTGGCACCAACACCTCCCACGGGACCAAGGTAACTCGTAGGAACTGACCCCGCAGCCGAGGAACTCCCGGTTTGAGAATATGATGGTAATTTTCATATTTCTAGACTTAAGTAAAACATGGCGTTTGAGGGTGAAAACTCAAAATAGCCCACGAACGGCCCCGTGGGTGGCACCAACTCCTCCCACGGGACCAATGTAACTAGTAGGAACTGACCCCTCAACCGCGGGACTCCCGATTTGAGAATACGATGATAATTTGCATATTTCTAGACTTAGGCTTAAAAACATGACGTTAGAGGGTGAGAACTCGAAATAGCCCTCTAACAGAACCGTGGGTGGCACTAACACCTCCCACGGGACCAATGTTACTCGTAGGAACTGACCCCACAGCCGTGGGTCTTCCGGTTTCAGAGTACAACGGTAATTTGCATATTTATAGACTATTGCTTAAAAACATGACGTTAGATGGTGAAAACTCGAAACAGCCCCCGAATGGCCCCGTGGGTGGCACCAACACCTCCCACGGGACCAATGTAACTCGTAGGAACTGACCCCACAGCCGCGGGTCTCCCGGTTTGAGAGTATGACTGTAATTTGCATATTTCTAGACTTAGGCTTAAAAACATGACGTTAGAGGGTGTAAACTCGAAACAACCCCCAAACGGCCCCGTGGGTAGCGCCAACACCTCCCACGGGACTAATGTAACTCGTAGGAACTGACCCCACAACCGCGGGTCTCCCGGTTTGAGAGTACAACGGTAATTTGCATATTTCTAGACTTAGGCTTAAAAACATGACGTTAGAGGGTTTAAACTCGAAATTGCCCCCAAACGGCCCCGTGGGTGCCACCAACACCCCCCCACGGGACCAATGTAACTCATAGGAACTGACCCCGTAGCCATGGGTCTCTCGGTTTGAGAGTACAATGGTAATTTGCATATTTCTAGACTTAGGCATAAAAAACGTCCCCGTGGGTGGCACTAACACCTCCCGCGGGACCAATGTAACTCGTTGGAACTGATCTCGTAGCCGCAGGACTTCGGGTTTGAGAATACGACAGTAATTTGTATATTTTTAGACTTAGCCTTAAAAACATGGCGTTGGAGGGTGAGAACTCGAAACAGCCCCGAACGGCCCAGTGGGTGGCACAAACACCTCCCACGGGACCAAGGTAACTCGTAGGATCTGACCCCGCAGTCGCGGGTCACCCGGTTTGACACTACGACGGTAATTTTAATATTTTTAGACTTAGGCATAAAAACATGACGTTAGAGGGTGAAAACTAGATATAGCCCCTAAACGGCCCCGTGGGTGGCACCAACACCCCCCACGGTACCAATGTAACTCGTTGGAACTGATCCCGTAGCCGCAGAACTCCGGGTTTGAGAATTTGACTGTAATTTGTATATTTTTAGACTTAGGCTTAAAAACAAGGGATTGGAGGCTGAGAACTCGAAACAGCCCTGAACGGCCCCGTGGGTGGCACCAACACCTCCCACGGGACCATCGTAACTCGTAGGAACTAACCCCGCAGCCGAGGAACTCCCGGTTTGAGAATACGATGGTAGTTTTCATATTTCTAGACTTAAGTAAAACATGGCGTTAGAGGGGGAAAACTCGAAACAGCCCCCGAACGGCCCCGTGGGTGGCACCAACTCCTCCCACGGGACCAACGTAACTAGTAGGAACTGACCCCGCAGCCGCGGGACTCCCGATTTGAGAATACGACGATAATTTGCATATTTCTAGACTTAGGCTTAAAAACATGTTGTTAGAGGGTGAGAACTCGAAATTGCCCTCTAACAGAACCGTGGGTGGCACCAACACCTCCCACGGGACCAATGTTACTCGTAGGAACTGACCCCACAGCCGCGGGTCTCCCAGTTTCAGAGTACGACGGTAATTTGCATATTTATAGACTTGGGCTTAAAAACATGACGTTAGATGGTGAAAACTCGAAACAACCCCCGAACGGCCCCGTGGGTGGCACCAACACTTCCCACGGGACCAATGTAACTCATAGGAACTGACTCCGCAGCCGCGGGTCTCCCGGTTTCAGAGTACGACTGTAATTTGCATATTTCTAGACTTAGGCTTAAAAACATGACGTTAGAGGGTGTAAACTCGAAACAGCCCCCGAACGGCCCCGTGGGTAGCGCCAACACCTCCCACGGGACTAATGTAACTCGTAGGAACTGACCCCGCAACCGCGGGTCTCCCGGTTTGAGAGTACGACGGTAATTTGCATATTTCTAGACTTAGGCTTAAAAACATGACGTTAGAGGGTGAAAACTCGAAATAGCCCCCGAACGGCCCCGTGGGTGGCACCAACACCTCCCACGGGACCAATGTAATTCTTAGGAACTAACCCCACAGCCGCGGGTTACCCGGTTTCAAAGTACGACGGTAATTTGTATATTTCTAGACTTAGGCTTAAAAACATGACGTTAGAGGGTGAAAACTAGAAACGGCCCCGTGGGTGGGACCAAAACCTCCCACGAGTCCAATGTAACTCGTAGGAACTGACCCCACCGCTGCGGGTCTCCCGGTTTGAGACTACGACGGTAATTTTAATATTTCTAGACTTAGGCTTAAAAACATGACATTAGAGGGTGAAAACTCGAAACAGCCCCCAAACAGCCCCGTGGGGGCACCAACACCCCCCACGGGACCAATGTAACTCGTAGGAACTGACCCCGTAGCCGTGGGTCTCTCGGTTTGAGAGTACGACGGTAATTTGCATATTTCTAGACTTAGGCTTAAAAAAAGTCCCCGTGGTTGGCACTAACACCTCCCGCGGGACCAATGTAACTCTTTGGAACTGATCCCGTAGCCGCAGGACTCCGGGTTTGAGAATACGATAGTAATTTTTATATTATTAGACTTAGGCTTAAAAACATGGCGTTGGAGGGTGAAAACTCGAAACAGCCCCCAAACGGCCCCGTGGGGGCACCAACACCCCCCATGGGAGCAATGTAACTCGTCGGAACTGACCCCGTAGCCATGGGTCTCTCGGTTTGAGAGTACGATGGTAATTTTAATATTTCTAGACTTAGGCTTAAAAAACGTCCCCGTGGGTGGCACTAACACCTCCCGCGGGACCAATGTAACTCGTTGGAACTGATCCTGTAGCCGCAGGACTCCGGGTTTGAGAATACGACAGTAATTTGTATATTTTCAGACTTAGGCTTAAAAACATGGCGTTGGAGGGTGAGAACTCGAAACAGCCCCGAACGGCCCCGTGGGTGGCACCAACACCTCCCACGGGACCAAGGTAACTCGTAGGAACTGACCCCGCAGCCGAGGAACTCCCGGTTTGAGAATATGATGGTAATTTTCATATTTCTAGACATAAGTAAAAATGGCGTTAGAGGGTGAAAACTCGAAACAGCCCCCGAACGGCCCCGTGGGTGGCACCAACTCCTCCCACGGGACCAATGTAACTAGTAGGAACTGACCCCTCAACCGCGGGACTCCCGATTTGAGAATACGACGATAATTTCATATTTCTAGACTTAGGCTTAAAACCATGACGTTAGAGGGTGAGAACTCGAAATAGCCCTCTAACAGAACCGTGGGTGGCACCAACACCTCCCACGGGACCAATGTTACTCGTAGGAACCGACCCCACAGCCGCGGGTCTTCCGGTTTCAGAGTACAACGGTAATTTGCATATTTATAGACTATTGCTTAAAAACATGACGTTAGATGGTGAAAACTCGAAACAGCCCCCGAACGGCCCCGTGGGTGGCACCAACACCTCCCACGGGACCAATGTAACTCGTAGGAACTGAATCCGCCGCCGTGGGTCTCCCGGTTTGACAGTATGACTGTAATTTTAATATTTCTAGACTTAGGCTTAAAAACATGACGTTAGAGGGTGTAAACTCGAAACAACCCCCAAACGGCCCGTGGGTAGCGCCAACACCTCCCACGGGACTAATGTAACTCGTAGGAACTGACCCCGCAACCGCGGGTCTCCCGGTTTGAGAGTATGACGGTAATTTCCATATTTCTAGACTTAGGCTTAAAAACATGACGTTAGAGGGTGAAAACTCGAAATAGCCCCCAAACGGCCCGTGGGTGGCACCAACACCCCCCACGGGATAATGTAACTCATAGGAACTGACCCCGTAGCCATGGATCTCTCGGTTTGAGAGTACGATGGTAATTTGCTTATTTCTAGACTTAGGCATAAAAAACGTCCCCGTGGGTGGCACTAACACCTCCCGCGGGACCAATGTAACTCGTTGGAACTGATCCCGTATCCGCAGGACTCCAGGTTTGAGAATACGACAGTAATTTGTATATTTTTAGACTTAGGCTTAAAAACATGGCGTTGGAGGGTGAGAACTCGAAACAGCCCCGAACGGCCCCGTGGGTGGCACCAACACCTCCCACGGGACCAAGGTAACTCGTAGGAACTGACCCCGCAGTCGCGGGTCACCCGGTTTGAGACTACGACGGTAATTTTAATATTTCTAGACTTAGGCATAAAAACATGACGTTAGAGGGTGAAAACTAGATACAGCCCCGAACGGCCCCGTGGGTGGCACCAACACCTCCCACGGGACCAATGTAACTCTTAGGAACTGACCCCACAGCCGCGGGTTACCCGGTTTCAGAGTACGACGGTAATTTGTATATTTCTAGACTTAGGCTTAAAAACATGACGTTAGAGGGTGAAAACTAGAAACGGCCCCGTGGGTGGGACCAAAACCTCCCACGAGTCCAATGTAACTCGTAGGAACTGACCCCACCGCTGCGGGTCTCCCGGTTTGAGACTACGATGGTAATTTTAATATTTCTAGACTTAGGCTTAAAAACATGACATTAGAGGGTGAAAACTCGAAACAGCCCACAAACGGCCCCGTGGGGGCACCAACACCCCCCACGGGACCAATGTAACTCGTAGGAACTGACCCCGTAGCCGTGGGTCTCCCGGTTTGAGAGTATGACGGTAATTTGCAAATTTCTAGACTTAGGCTTAAAAAACGTCCCCGTGGTTGGCAATAACACCTCCCGCGGGACCAATGTAACTCTTTGGAACTGATCCCGTAGCCGCAGGACTCCGGGTTTGAGAATACGACAGTAATTTTTATATTATGAGACTTAGGCTTAAAAACATGGCGTTGGAGGGTGAAAACTCGAAACAGCCCCCAAACGGCCCCGTGGGGGCACCAACACCCCCCATGGGAGCAATGTAACTCGTCGGAACTGACCCCGTAGCCATGGGTCTCTCGATTTGAGAGTACGATGGTAATTTTAATATTTCTAGACTTAGGCTTAAAAAACGTCCCCGTGGGTGGCACTAACACCTCCCGCGGGACCAATGTCACTCGTTGGAACTGATCCTGTAGCCGCAGGACTCCGGGTTTGAGAATACGACAGTAATTTGTATATTTTTAGACTTAGGCTTAAAAACACGGCGTTGGAGGGTGAGAACTCGAAACAGCCCCGAACGGCCCTGTGGGTGGCACCAACACCTCCCACGGGACCAAGGTAACTCGTAGGAACTGACCCCGCAGCCGAGGAACTCCCGGTTTGAGAATACGATGGTAATTTTCATATTTCTAGACTTAAGTAAAACATGGCGTTAGAGGGTGAAAACTCGAAACAGCCCCCGAACGGCCCCATGGGTGGCACCAACTCCTCCCACGGGACCAATGTAACGAGTAGGAACTGACCCCTCAACCGCGGGACTCCCGATTTGAGAATACGACGATAATTTGCATATTTCTAGACTTAGGCTTAAAACCATGACGTTAGAGGGTGAGAACTCGAAATAGCCCTCTAACAGAACCGTGGGTGGCACCAACACCTCCCACGGGACCAATGTTACTCGTAGGAACCGACCCCACAGCCGCGGGTCTTCCGGTTTCAGAGTACAACGGTAATTTGTATATTTATAGACTATTGCTTAAAAACATGACGTTAGATGGTGAAAACTCGAAACAGCCCCCGAATGGCCCCGTGGGTGGCACAACACCTCCCACGGGACCAATGTAACTCGTAGGAACTGACTCTGCCGCCGCGGATCTCCCGGTTTGAGAGTATGACTGTAATTTGAATATTTCTAGACTTAGGCTTAAAAACATGACGTTAGATTGTGTAAACTCGAAACAACCCCCAAACGGCCCCGTGGGTAGCGCCAACACCTCCCACGGGACTAATGTAACTCGTAGGAACTGACCCCGCAACCGCGGGTCTCCTGATTTGAGAGTACGACGGTAATTTGCATATTTCTAAACTTAGGCTTAAAAACATGACGTTAGAGGGTGAAAACTCGAAATAGCCCCCAAACGGCCCGTGGGTGGCACCAACACCCCCCACGGGATAATGTAACTCATAGGAACTGACCCCGTAGCCATGGATCTCTCGGTTTGAGAGTACGATGGTAATTTGCATATTTCTAGACTTAGGCATAAAAAACGTCCCCGTGGGTGGCACTAACACCTCCCGCGGGACCAATGTAACTCGTTGGAACTGATCCCGTATCCGCAGGACTCCGGGTTTGAGAATACGACAGTAATTTGTATATTTTTAGACTTAGGCTTAAAAACATGGCGTTGGAGGGTGAGAACTCGAAACAGCCCCGAACGGCCCCGTGGGTGGCACCAACACCTCCCACGGGACCAAGGTAACTCGTAGGAACTGACCCCGCAGTCGCAGGTCACCCGGTTTGAGACTACGACGGTAATTTTAATATTTCTAGACTTAGGCATAAAAACATGACGTTAGAGGGTGAAAACTAGATACAGCCCCTAAACGGCCCCGTGGGTGGCACCAACACCCCCCACGGGACCAATGTAACTCGTGGGAACTGACCCCGTAGTCGTGGGTCTCTCAGTTTGAGAGTACGATGGTAATTTGCATATTTCTAGACTTAGGCTTAAAAAACGTCCCCGTGGGTGGCACTAACACCTCCCGCGGGACCAATGTAACTCGTTGGAACTGATCCCGTAGCCGCAGGACTCCGGGTTTGAGAATACGACAGTAATTTGTATATTTTTTGACTTAGGGTTAAAAACATGGCGTTGGAGGGTGAGAACTCGAAACAGCCCCGAACGGCCCCGTGGGTGGCACCAACACCTCCCACGGGACCAAGGTAACCCGTAGGAACTGACCCCGCAGCTGCGGGACTTCCGGTTTGAGAATACGATGGTAATTTTCATATTTCTAGACTTAAGTAAAACATGGCGTTAGAGGTTGAAAACTCGAAACAGCCGCCGAACGGCCCCGTGGGTGGCACCAACTCCTCCCACGGGACCAATGTAACTAGTAGGAACTGACCCCTCAACCGCGGGACTCCCGATTTGATAATACGACGATAATTTGCATATTTCTAGACTTAGGCTTAAAAACATGACGTTAGAGGGTGAGAACTCGAAATTGCCCTCTAACAGAACCGTGGGTGGCACCAACACCTCCCACGGGACCAATGTTACTCGTAGGAACTGACCCCACAGCCGCGGGTCTCCCGGTTTCAGAGTACGCCGGTAATTTGCAAATTTATAGACTTAGGCTTAAAAACATGACGTTAGATGGTGAAAACTCGAAACAGCCCCCGAACGGCCCCGTGGGTGGCACCAACACCTCCCACGGGACCAATGTAACTCGTAGGAACTGACACCGCAGCCGCGGCTCTCCCGGTTTGAGAGTACGACGGTAATTTTCATATTTCTAGACTTAGGCTTAAAAACATGACGTTAGATGGTGAAAACACGAAACAGCCACCGAACGGCCCCGTGGCTGGCACCAACACCTCCCACGGGACCAATGTAACTCGTAGGAACTGACTCCGCAGCCGCGGGTCTCCCGGTTTGAGAGTACGACTGTAATTTGCATATTTCTAGACTTAGGCTTAAAAACATGACGTTAGAGGGTGTAAACTCGAAACATTCTCCGAACGGCCCCGTGGATGGCGCCAACACCTCCCACGGGACTAATGTAACTCGTAGGAACTGACCCCTCAACCGCGGGTCTCCCGGTTTGAGAATACGACGATAATTTGCATATTTCTAGACTTAGGCTTAAAAACATGACGTTAGAGGGTGAGAACTCGAAATTGCCCTCTAACAGAACCGTGGGTGGCACCAACACCTCCCACGGGACCAATGTTACTCGTAGGAACTGACCCCGCAGCCGCGGGACTCCCGGTTTGAGAATGCGATGGTAATTTGCATATTTATAGACTTAGGCTTAAAAACATGACGTTAGATGGTGAAAACTCGAAACAGCCCCCGAACGGCCCCGTGGGTGGCACCAACACCTCCCACGGGACCAATGTAACTCGTAGGAACTGACACCGCAGCCGCGGCTCTCCCGGTTTGAGAGTACGACGGTAATTTTTATATTTCTAGACTTAGGCTTAAAAACATGACGTTAGATGGTGAAAACACGAAACAGCCACCGAACGGCCCCGTGGGTGGCACCAACACCTCCCACGGGACCAATGTAACTCGTAGGAACTGACTCCGTAGCCGCGGGTCTCCCGGTTTGAGAATACGACTGTAATTTGCATATTTCTAGACTTAGGCTTAAAAACATGACGTTAGAGGGTGTAAACTCGAAACATTCCCCGAACGGCCCCGTGTGTAGCGCCAACACCTCCCACGGGACTAATGTAACTCGTAGGAACTGACCCCACAACCGCGGGTCTCCCGGTTTGAGAGTACGACGGTAATTTGCATATTTCTAGACTTAGGCTTAAAAACATGACGTTAGAGGGTGAAAACTGGAAATAGCCCCCGAACGGCCCCGTGGATGGCACCAACACCTCCCACGGGACCAACGTAACTCTTAGGAACTGACCCCACAGCCGCGGGTTACCCGGTTTCAAAGTACGACGGTAATTTATATATTTCGAGACTTAGGCTTAAAAACATGACGTTAGAGGGTGAAAACTCGAAACGGCCCCGTGGGTGGCACCAAAACCTCCCACGGGTCCAATGTAACTCGTAGGAACTGACCCCAAAGCTGCGGGTCTCCCGGTTTGAGAATACAACGGTAATTTTAATATTTCTAGACTTAGGCTTAAAAACATGACGTTAGAGGCTGAAAACTCGAAATAGCCCCCAAACGGCCCCGTGGGGGCACCAACACCTCCCACGGGACCAATGTAACTCGTAGGAACTGACCCCGTAGCCGTGCGTCTCCCAGTTTGAGAGTACGACGGTAATTTACATATTTCTAGACTTAGGGTTAAAAAAACATCCCCGTGGGTGGCACCAACACCTCTCGCGGGATAAATGTAACTTGTAGGAACTGATCCCGTAGCCGTGGGTCTCCGAGTTTGAGAATACGATGGTAATTTGCATATTTCTAGACTTAGGCTTAAAAACATGGCGTTGGAGGGTGAAAACTCGAAACAGCCCCCAAACGGCCCCGTGGGGGCACCAACACGCCCCACGGGACCAATTTAACTCGTATGAACTGACCCCGTAGTCGTGGGTCTCCCGGTTTGAGAGTACGACGGCAATTTGCATATTTCTAGACTTAGGCTGAAAAAAACATCCCGTGGGTGACACCAACACCTCTCGCAGGACAAATGTAACTCGTAGGAACTGATCCCATAGCCGTGGGTCTCCGGGTTTGAGAATACGACAGTAATTTGCATATTTCTAGACTTAGGCATAAAAACATTGCGTTGGAGGGTGAGAGCTCGAAACAGCCCGAAACGGCCCCGTGGGTGGCACCAACACCTCCCACGGGACCAATGTAACTCGTAGGTACTGACCCCACAGCTGCGGGTCTCCCGGTTTGAGACTACAACGGTAATTTTAATATTTCTAGACTTAGGCTTAAAAACATGACGTTAGAGGGTGAAAACTCGAAACAGCCCCCAAACGGCCCCGTGGGGGCACCAACACTCCCACGGGACCAATGTAACTCGTAGGAACTGACCCCGTAGCCGTGGGTCTCCCGGTTTGAGAATATGATGGTAATTTGCATATTTCTAGACTTAGGCTTAAAAATATGACGTTGGAGGGTGAAAACTCGAAACAACCCCCAAACGGCCCCGTGGGGGCACCAACACCCCCCACGGGACCAATTTAACTCGTATGAACTGACCCCGTAGCCGTGGGTCTCCTGGTTTGAGAGTACGACGTTAATTTGCATATTTCTAGACTTAGGCTTAAAAAAACATCCCGTGGGTGACACCAACACCTCTCGCGGAACAAATGTAACTCGTAGAAACTGATCTCGTAGCCGTGGGACTCCGGGTTTGAGAATACGATAGTAATTTGCATATTTCTAGACTTAGGCATAAAAACATGGCGTTGGAGGGTGAGAACTCGAAACATCCCCCGAACGGCCCCGTGGGTGGCACCAACACCTCCCACGGGACCAATGTAGCTCGTAGGAACTGACCCCACAGCCGCGGGTTACCCGGTTTTAGAGTACGACGGTAAGTTGTATATTTCTAGACTTAGCCTGAAAAACAATTCGTTAGAGGGTGAAAACTCGAAACGGCCCCGTGGGTGGCACCAAAACCTCCCACGGGTCCAATGTAACTCGTAGGAACTGACCCCACAGCTGCGGGTCTCCCGGTTTGAGACTACAACGGTAATTTTAATATTTCTAGACTTAGGCTTAAAAACATGACGTTAGAGGGTGAAAACTCGAAACAGCCCCCAAACGGCCCCGTGGGGGCACCAACAACCCCCACGGGACCAATGTAACTCGTAGGAACTGATCCCGTAGCCATGGGTCTCCCGGTTTGAGAGTACGACCGTAATTTGCATATTTCTTAACTTAGGCTTAAAAAAACATCCCCGTGGGTGTTACCAACACCTCTCGCGGGACAAATGTAACTCGTAGGAACTGATCCCGTAGCCGTGGGACTCCGGGTTTGAGAATACATTGGTAATTTTCATATTTCTAGACTTAGGCTTAAAAACATGGCGTTGGAGGGTGAAAACTCGAAACAGCCCCCAAACGGCCCCGTGGGGGCACCAACACCCCCCACGGGACCAATTTAACTCGTATGAACTGACCCCGTAGCCGTGGGTCTCCCGGTTTGAGAGTACGACGGAAATTTGCATATTTCTAGACTTAGGCTTAAAAAAACATCCCGTGGGTGACACCAACACCTCTCGCGGGACAAATGTAACTCGTAGGAACAGATCCCGTAGCCGTGGGACTCCGGGTTTGAGAATACGACAGTAATTTGCATATTTTTAGACTTAGGCATAAAAACATTGCGTTAGAGGGTGAGAACTCGAAACAGCCTTCTAACAGCACCGTGGGTGGCACCAACACCTCCCACGGGACCAATGTAACTCTTAGGAACTGACCCCACATCCGCGGGTCTCCCAGTTTCAGAGTACGATGTTAATTTGTATATTTCTAGACTTAGGCTTAAAAAATGACGTTAGAGGGTGAAAACTCGAAACAGCCCCAGAATGGCCCCGTGGGTGGAACCAAAACCTCCCACGGGAACATTGTAACTCGTAGGAACTGACCCCACTGTCGCGGGTCTCCCGGTTTGAGAATACGATGATAATTTGCATCTTTCTAGACTTAGGCTCAAAAACATGACGTTATAGAGTGAAAACTCGAAATAGCCCCCGAACGGCCCTGTGGGTGGCACCAACACCTCCCACGGGACCAATTGAACTCGTAGGAACTGACCCCGCAGCCGCGGGTCACCCGGTTTGAGACTACGATGGTATTTTAATATTTCTTGACTTAGGCTTAAAAACATGCCTTTAGAGGGTAAAAACTAGATACAGCCCCTAAACGGCCCCGTGGGGGGCTCCAACACCCCCCACGGGACCAATGTAACTCGTAGGAACTGACCCCGTAGCCGTGGGTATCTCGATTTGAGAGTACGATGGTAATTTACATATTTATAAACATAGGCTTAAAAAAACGTCCCCGTGGGTGGCACCAACACCTCCCGCGGGACCAATGTAAATCGTAGGAACTGATCCCGTAGCCGCGGGACTCCGGGTTTGAGAATACGGTGGTAATTTACATATTTCTAGACTTAGACTTAAAAACATGACGTTGGAGAGAACTCGAAACAGCCCCCGAACGGTCCTGTGGGTGGCACCAACACCTACCACGGGACCAAGGTAACTCGTAGGATCTGACCCCGCAGCCGCGGGACTCCCGGTTTGAGAATACGACGGTAATTTGCATATTTCTAGACTTAAGCAAAACATGGCGTTAGCGGGTGAAAAATCGAAACAGCCCCCGAACGGACCCGTGGGTGCCACCAACTCCTACCACGGGACCAATGTAACTAGTAGGAACTGACCCCGCAGCCGCGGGACAACCAATTTGAGAATACGACGATAATTTGCATATTCATAGACTTAGGCATAAAAACATGACGTTAGAGGGTGTAAACTCAAAATAGCTCCCGAACGGCCTCGTGGGTAGCACCAACACCTCCCACGGGACCAATGTAACTCGTAGGAACTGAGCCCGCAACCGCGGGTCCCCCGATTTGAGAGTACGACGGTAATTTGCATATTTCTAGACTTAGGCTTAAAAACATGACGTTAGAGGGTGAAAACTCGAAACAGCCCCCGAACGGCCCCGTGGGTGGCACCAACACCTCCCACGGGACCAATGTAACACTTAGGAACTGACCCCACAACCGCGGTTCTCCCGGTTGCAGAGTATGACGGTAATTTGTAAATTTGTAGACTTAGGCTTAAAAATATGACGTTAGAGGGTAAAAACTCGAAACGTCCCCCGAACGGCCCCGTGGGTAGCACCAAAACCTCCCACGGGACCATTGTAACTTGTAGGAACTTACCCCATTACCGCGGGTCTCCCGGTTTGAGAATACGACGATAATTTGCATATTTCTATACTTAGGCTCAAAAACATGACGTTAGAGGGTGAAAACTCGAAACTGCCCCCCAACGGCCCTGTGGGTGGCACCAACACCTCCCACGGGACCAATTGAACTCGTAGGAACTGACCCCGCAGCCGCGGGTCACCCGGTTTGAGACTACGACGGTAATATTAATATTTCTAGACTTAGGCTTAAAAACATGACGTTAGAGGGTGAAAAATCGAAACAGCCCCCAAACGGCCCCGTGGGTGGCACCAACACCCGCCACGGGACCAATGTAACTCGTAGGAACTGACCCCGTAGCCGCGGGAATCCCGGTTTGAGAATACGACGATAATTTGCATATTTCTAGACTTAGGCTTAAAAACATGACGTTAGAGGGTGAGAACTCGAAATAGCCCTCTAAAAGCACCGTGGGTGGCACCAACACCTCCCACGGGACCAATGTAACTCGTAGGAACTGAGCCCACAGCCGCGGGTCTCCCGGTTTCAGAGTACGATGTTAATTTGCATATTTATAGACTTAGGCTTGAAAACATGACGTTAGATGGTGAAAACTCGAAACAGCCCTCGAACGGCCCCGTGGGTGGCACCAACACCTACCACGGGACCAATGTAACTCGTAGGAACTGACCCCACAGCCGCGGGTCTCTCGGTTTGAGACTACGACGATAATTTGCATATTTATAGACTTAGGCTTGAAAACATGACGTTAGATGGTGTAAACTCGAAAAAGCCCCCGAACGGCCCCGTGGGTGGCACCAACACCTCCCACGGGACCAATGTAACTCGTAGGAACTGACCCCACAGCCGCGGGTCTCTCGGTTTGAGTGTACGAATGTAATTTGCATATTTCTAGACTTACGCTTAAAAACATGACGTTAGAGGGTGTAAACTCGAAACAGCCCTCGAACGGCCCCGTGGGCGCGGGTCTCCCGGTTTGAGATTACGACGATAATTTGCATATTTCTAGACTTAGGCTTAAAAACATGACGTTAGAGGGTGAAAACTCAAAACAGCCCCCGAACGGCCCCGTGGGTGGCACCAACACCTCCCACGGGACCAATGTAACTCGTAGGAACTGACCCCGCAGCCGCGGGTCTCCCGGTTTGAGAGTAGGATGGTAATTTGCATATTTCTAGACTTAGGCTTAAAACATGATGTTAGAGGGTGAAAACTCGAAACAACCCCCGAATGGCCCCGTGGGTGGCACCAACACCTCCCACGGGATCAATGTTACTCGTAGGAACTGACCCCGCAGCCGTGGGACTCCCGATTTGAGAATACGACTATAATTTGCATATTTTTAGACTTAGGCTTAAAAACATGGCGTTAGAGGGTGAGAACTCGAAACATCCCTCTAACGGCACCGTAGGTGGCACTAACACCTCCCACGGGAGCAAGGTAACTCATAGGAACTGATCCCGCAGCCGCGGGACTCCCGGTTTGAAAATACGACGGTAGTTAGCATATTTTTAAACTTAAGCAAAAACATGGCGGTTGAGGGTGAAAACTCGAAACAGCCCCCGAACGGCCCCGTGGGTGGCACCAACTCCTCCCACGGGACCAATGTAACTAGTAGTAACTGACCCCGCAGCCGCGGGAATCCCGGTTTGAGAATACGACAATAATTTGCATATTTCTAGACTTAGGCTTAAAAACATGACGTTAGAGGGTGAGAACTCGAAATAGCCCTCTAACAGCATCGTGGGTGGCACCAACACCTCCCACGGGACCAATGTAACTCGTAGGAACTGACCTCACAGCCGCAGGTCTCCCGGTTTCAGAGTACGATGGTAATTTTCATATTTATAGACTTAGGCTTGAAAACATGACGTTAGATGGCGAAAACTCGAAACAGCCCCCGAACGGCCCCGTGGGTGGCACCAACACCTCCCACGGGACCAATGTAACTCGTAGGAACTGACCCCACAGTCGCGGGTCTCCCGGTTTGAGAGTACGACGGTAATTTGCATATTTATAGACTTAGGCTTGAAAACATGACGTTAGATGGTGTAAACTCGAAAAAGCCCCCGAACGGCCCCGTGGGTGGCACCAACACCTCCCACGGGACCAATGTAACTGGTAGGAACTGACCCCGCAGCCGCGGGTCTCGCGGTTTGAGAGTACGACTGTAATTTGCATATTTCTAGACTTAAGCTTAAAAACATGACGTTATAGGGTGTAAACTCGAAATAGCCCCCGAACGGCCCCGTGGGCGCGGGTCTCCCGGTTTGAGATTACGACGATAATTTGCATATTTCTAGACTTAGGCTTAAAAACATGATGTTAGAGGGTGAAAACTCAAAACAGCCCCCGAACGGCCCCGTGGGTGGCACCAACACCTCCCACGGGACCAATGTAACTTGTAGGAACTGACCCCGCAGCCGCGGGTCTCCCGGTTTGAGAGTAGGACGGTAATTTGCATATTTCTAGACTTAGGCTTAAAAACATGACGTTAGAGGGTGAAAACTTGAAACAACCCCCGAATGGCCCCGTGGGTGGCACCAAAACCTCCCACGGGACCAATGTAACTCGTAGGAACTGACCCCGCAGCCGCGGGACTTTCGGTTTGAGAATACGACGATAATTTTCATATTTCTAGATTTAGGCTTAAAAACAGGGTGTTAGAGGGTGAGAACTAGAAACAGCCCCCGAACGACCCCGTGGGTGGTACCAACACCTCCCACGGGACCAATATAACTCGTAGGAACTGACCCCACAGCCGCGGGACTCCCGGTTTGAGAATACGACTATAATTTGCATATTTTTAGACTTAGGCTTAAACACATGGCGTTAGAGGGTGAAAACTCGAAACAGCCCTCTAACGGCACCGTAGGTGGCACTAACACCTCCCACGGGACCAATGTAACTCGTAGGAACTGATCCCGCAGCCGCGGGACTCCCGGTTTGAAAATACGACGGTAGTTAGCATATTTTTAAACTTAAGCAAAAACATGGCGTTTGAGGGTGAAAACTCGAAAAAGCCCCCGAACGGCCCCGTGGGTGGCACCAACTCCTCCCACGGGACCAATGTAACTAGTAGTAACTGACCCCGCAGCCGCGGGAATCCCGGTTTGAGAATACGACAATAATTTGCATATTTCTAGACTTAGGCTTAAAAACATGACGTTAGATGGTGAAAACACGAAACAGCCACCGAACGGCCCCGTGGGTGGCACCAACACCTCCCACGGGACCAATGTAACTCGTAGGAACTGACTCCGTAGCCGCGGGTCTCCCGGTTTGAGAATACGACTGTAATTTGCATATTTCTAGACTTAGGCTTAAAAACATGACGTTAGAGGGTGTAAACTCGAAACATTCCCCGAACGGCCCCGTGTGTAGCGCCAACACCTCCCACGGGACTAATGTAACTCGTAGGAACTGACCCCGCAACCGCGGGTCTCCCGGTTTGAGAGTACGACGGTAATTTGCATATTTCTAGACTTAGGCTTAAAAACATGACGTTAGAGGGTGAAAACTGGAAATAGCCCCCGAACGGCCCCGTGGATGGCACCAACACCTCCCACGGGACCAACGTAACTCTTAGGAACTGACCCCACAGCCGCGGGTTACCCGGTTTCAAAGTACGACGGTAATTTATATATTTCGAGACTTAGGCTTAAAAACATGACGTTAGAGGGTGAAAACTCGAAACGGCCCCGTGGGTGGCACCAAAACCTCCCACGGGTCCAATGTAACTCGTAGGAACTGACCCCAAAGCTGCGGGTCTCCCGGTTTGAGACTACAACGGTAATTTTAATATTTCTAGACTTAGGCTTAAAAACATGACGTTAGAGGCTGAAAACTCGAAATAGCCCCCAAACGGCCCCGTGGGGGCACCAACACCTCCCACGGGACCAATGTAACTCGTAGCAACTGACCCCGTAGCCGTGCGTCTCCCAGTTTGAGAGTACGACGGTAATTTACATATTTCTAGACTTAGGGTTAAAAAAACATCCCCGTGGGTGGCACCAACACCTCTCGCGGGATAAATGTAACTTGTAGGAACTGATCCCGTAGCCGTGGGTCTCCGAGTTTGAGAATACGATGGTAATTTGCATATTTCTAGACTTAGGCTTAAAAACATGGCGTTGGAGGGTGAAAACTCGAAACAACCCCCAAACGGCCCCGTGGGGGCACCAACACGCCCCACGGGACCAATTTAACTCGTATGAACTGACCCCGTAGTCGTGGGTCTCCCGGTTTGAGAGTACGACGGCAATTTGCATATTTCTAGACTTATGCTGAAAAAAACATCCCGTGGGTGACACCAACACCTCTCGCAGGACAAATGTAACTCGTAGGAACTGATCCCATAGCCGTGGGTCTCCGGGTTTGAGAATACGACAGTAATTTGCATATTTCTAGACTTAGGCATAAAAACATTGCGTTGGAGGGTGAGAGCTCGAAACAGCCCGAAACGGCCCCGTGGGTGGCACCAACACCTCCCACGGGACCAATGTAACTCGTAGGTACTGACCCCACAGCAGCGGGTCTCCCGGTTTGAGACTACAACGGTAATTTTAATATTTCTAGACTTAGGCTTAAAAACATGACGTTAGAGGGTGAAAACTCGAAACAGCCCCCAAACGGCCCCGTGGGGGCACCAACACTCCCACGGGACCAATGTAACTCGTAGGAACTGACCCCGTAGCCGTGGGTCTCCCGGTTTGAGAGTACGACGGTAATTTGCATATTTCTAGACTTAGGCTTAAAAAAACATCCCCGTGGGTGGCACCAACACCTCTCGCGGGACAAATGTAACTCGTAGGAACTGATCCTGTAGCCGTGGGACTCCGGGTTTGAGAATATGATGGTAATTTGCATATTTCTAGACTTAGGCTTAAAAACATGACGTTGGAGGGTGAAAACTCGAAACAACCCCCAAACGGCCCCGTGGGGGCACCAACACCCCCCACGGGACCAATTTAACTCGTATGAACTGACCCCGTAGCCGTGGGTCTCCTGGTTTGAGAGTACGACGTTAATTTGCATATTTCTAGACTTAGGCTTAAAAAAACATCCCGTGGGTGACACCAACACCTCTCGCGGAACAAATGTAACTCGTAGAAACTGATCTCGTAGCCGTGGAACTCCGGGTTTGAGAATACGATAGTAATTTGCATATTTCTAGACTTAGGCATAAAAACATGGCGTTGGAGGGTGAGAACTCGAAACATCCCCCGAACGGCCCCGTGGGTGGCACCAACACCTCCCACGGGACCAATGTAGCTCGTAGGAACTGACCCCACAGCCGCGGGTTACCCGGTTTTAGAGTACGACGGTAAGTTGTATATTTCTAGACTTAGCCTGAAAAACATGACGTTAGAGGGTGAAAACTCGAAACGGCCCCGTGGGTGGCACCAAAACCTCCCACGGGTCCAATGTAACTCGTAGGAACTGACCCCACAGCTGCGGGTCTCCCGGTTTGAGACTACAACGGTAATTTTAATATTTCTAGACTTAGGCTTAAAAACATGACGTTAGAGGGTGAAAACTCGAAACAGCCCCCAAACGGCCCCGTGGGGGCACCAACAACCCCCACGGGACCAATGTAACTCGTAGGAACTGATACCGTAGCCATGGGTCTCCCGGTTTGAGAGTACGACGGTAATTTGCATATTTCTTAACTTAGGCTTAAAAAAACATCCCCGTGGGTGGCACCAACACCTCTCGCGGGACAAATGTAACTCGTAGGAACTGATCCCGTAGCCGTGGGACTCCGGGTTTGAGAATACATTGGTAATTTTCATATTTCTAGACTTAGGCTTAAAAACATGGCGTTGGAGGGTGAAAACTCGAAACAGCCCCCAAACGGCCCCGTGGGGGCACCAACACCCCCCACGGGACCAATTTAACTCGTATGAACTGACCCCGTAGCCGTGGGTCTCCCGGTTTGAGAGTACGACGGAAATTTACATATTTCTAGACTTAGGCTTAAAAAAACATCCCGTGGGTGACACCAACACCTCTCGCGGGACAAATGTAACTCGTAGGAACAGATCCCGTAGCCGTGGGACTCCGGGTTTGAGAATACGACAGTAATTTGCATATTTTTAGACTTAGGCATAAAAACATTGCGTTAGAGGGTGAGAACTCGAAACAGCCTTCTAACAGCACCGTGGGTGGCACCAACACCTCCCACGGGACCAATGTAACTCTTAGGAACTGACCCCACATCCGCGGGTCTCCCAGTTTCAGAGTACGATGTTAATTTGTATATTTCTAGACTTAGGCTTAAAAAATGACGTTAGAGGGTGAAAACTCGAAACAGCCCCAGAATGGCCCCGTGGGTGGAACCAAAACCTCCCACGGGAACATTGTAACTCGTAGGAACTGACCCCACTGTCGCGGGTCTCCCGGTTTGAGAATACGATGATAATTTGCATCTTTCTAGACTTAGGCTCAAAAACATGACGTTATAGGGTGAAAACTCGAAATAGCCCCCGAACGGCCCTGTGGGTGGCACCAACACCTCCCACGGGACCAATTGAACTCGTAGGAACTGACCCCGCAGCCGCGGGTCACCCGGTTTGAGACTACGACGGTATTTTAATATTTCTTGACTTAGGCTTAAAAACATGCCTTTAGAGGGTAAAAACTAGATACAGCCCCTAAACGGCCCCGTGGGGGGCTCCAACACCCCCCACGGGACCAATGTAACTCGTAGGAACTGACCCCGTAGCCGTGGGTATCTCGATTTGAGAGTACGATGGTAATTTGCATATTTATAAACATAGGCTTAAAAAAACGTCCCCGTGGGTGGCACCAACACCTCCCGCGGGACCAATGTAAATCGTAGGAACTGATCCCGTAGCCGCGGGACTCCGGGTTTGAGAATACGGTGGTAATTTACATATTTCTAGACTTAGACTTAAAAACATGACGTTGGAGAGAACTCGAAACAGCCCCCGAACGGTCCCGTGGGTGGCACCAACACCTACCACGGGACCAAGGTAACTCGTAGGATCTGACCCCGCAGCCGCGGGACTCCCGGTTTGAGAATACGACGGTAATTTGCATATTTCTAGACTTAAGAAAAACATGGCGTTAGCGGGTGAAAAATCGAAACAACCCCCGAACGGACCCGTGGGTGCCACCAACTCCTACCACGGGACCAATGTAACTAGTAGGAACTGACCCCGCAGCCGCGGGACAACCAATTTGAGAATACGACGATAATTTGCATATTCATAGACTTAGGCATAAAAACATGACGTTAGAGGGTGTAAACTCAAAATAGCTCCCGAACGGCCTCGTGGGTAGCACCAACACCTCCCACGGGACCAATGTAACTCGTAGGAACTGAGCCCGCAACCGCGGGTCCCCCGATTTGAGAGTACGACGGTAATTTGCATATTTCTAGACTTAGGCTTAAAAACATGACGTTAGAGGGTGAAAACTCGAAACAGCCCCCGAACGGCCCCGTGGGTGGCACCAACACCTCCCACGGGACCAATGTAACACTTAGGAACTGACCCCACAACCGCGGTTCTCCCGGTTGCAGAGTATGACGGTAATTTGTAAATTTGTAGACTTAGGCTTAAAAATATGACGTTAGAGGGTAAAAATTCGAAACGTCCCCCGAACGGCCCCGTGGGTAGCACCAAAACCTCCCACGGGACCATTGTAACTTGTAGGAACTTACCCCATTACCGCGGGTCTCCCGGTTTGAGAATACGACGATAATTTGCATATTTCTATACTTAGGCTCAAAAACATGACGTTAGAGGGTGAAAACTCGAAACTGCCCCCCAACGGCCCTGTGGGTGGCACCAACACCTCCCACGGGACCAATTGAACTCGTAGGAACTGACCCCGCAGCCGCGGGTCACCCGGTTTGAGACTACGACGGTAATATTAATATTTCTAGACTTAGGCTTAAAAACATGACGTTAGAGGGTGAAAAATCGAAACAGCCCCCAAACGGCCCCGTGGGTGGCACCAACACCCGCCACGGGACCAATGTAACTCGTAGGAACTGACCCCGTAGCCGCGGGAATCCCGGTTTGAGAATACGACGATAATTTGCATATTTCTAGACTTAGGCTTAAAAACATGACGTTAGAGGGTGAGAACTCGAAATAGCCCTCTAAAAGCACCGTGGGTGGCACCAACACCTCCCACGGGACCAATGTAACTCGTAGGAACTGAGCCCACAGCCGCGGGTCTCCCGGTTTCAGAGTACGATGTTAATTTGCATATTTATAGACTTAGGCTTGAAAACATGACGTTAGATGGTGAAAACTCGAAACAGCCCTCGAACGGCCCCGTGGGTGGCACCAACACCTCCCACGGGACCAATGTAACTCGTAGGAACTGACCCCACAGCCGCGGGTCTCTCGGTTTGAGAGTACGACGATAATTTGCATATTTATAGACTTAGGCTTGAAAACATGACGTTAGATGGTGTAAACTCGAAAAAGCCCCCGAACGGCCCCGTGGGTGGCACCAACACCTCCCACGGGACCAATGTAACTCGTAGGAACTGACCCCACAGCCGCGGGTCTCTCGGTTTGAGTGTACGAATGTAATTTGCATATTTCTAGACTTACGCTTAAAAACATGACGTTAGAGGGTGTAAACTCGAAACAGCCCTCGAACGGCCCCGTGGGCGCGGGTCTCCCGGTTTGAGATTACGACGATAATTTGCATATTTCTAGACTTAGGCTTAAAAACATGACGTTAGAGGGTGAAAACTCAAAACAGCCCCCGAACGGCCCCGTGGGTGGCACCAACACCTCCCACGGGACCAATGTAACTCGTAGGAACTGACCCCGCAGCCGCGGGTCTCCCGGTTTGAGAGTAGGATGGTAATTTGCATATTTCTAGACTTAGGCTTAAAACATGATGTTAGAGGGTGAAAACTCGAAACAACCCCCGAATGGCCCCGTGGGTGGCACCAACACCTCCCACGGGATCAATGTTACTCGTAGGAACTGACCCCGCAGCCGTGGGACTCCCGATTTGAGAATACGACTATAATTTGCATATTTTTAGACTTAGGCTTAAAAACATGGCGTTAGAGGGTGAGAACTCGAAACAGCCCTCTAACGGCACCGTAGGTGGCACTAACACCTCCCACAGGAGCAAGGTAACTCGTAGGAACTGATCCCGCAGCCGCGGGACTCCCGGTTTGAAAATACGACGGTAGTTAGCATATTTTTAAACTTAAGCAAAAACATGGCGGTTGAGGGTGAAAACTCGAAACAGCCCCCGAACGGCCCCGTGGGTGGCACCAACTCCTCCCACTGGACCAATGTAACTAGTAGTAACTGACCCCGCAGCCGCGGGAATCCCGGTTTGAGAATACGACAATAATTTGCATATTTCTAGACTTAGGCTTAAAAACATGACGTTAGAGGGTGAGAACTCGAAATAGCCCTCTAACAGCATCGTGGGTGGCACCAACACCTCCCACGGGACCAATGTAACTCGTAGGAACTGACCTCACAGCCGCAGGTCTCCCGGTTTCAGAGTACGATGGTAATTTTCATATTTATAGACTTAGGCTTGAAAACATGACGTTAGATGGCGAAAACTCGAAACAGCCCCCGAACGGCCCCGTGGGTGGCGCCAACACCTCCCACGGGACCAATGTAACTCGTAGGAACTGACCCCACAGTCGCGGGTCTCCCGGTTTGAGAGTACGACGGTAATTTGCATATTTATAGACTTAGGCTTGAAAACATGACGTTAGATGGTGTAAACTCGAAAAAGCCCCCGAACGGCCCCGTGGGTGGCACCAACACCTCCCACGGGACCAATGTAACTGGTAGGTACTGACCCCGCAGCCGCGGGTCTCGCGGTTTGAGAGTACGACTGTAATTTGCATATTTCTAGACTTAATCTTAAAAACATGACGTTATAGGGTGTAAACTCGAAATAGCCCCCGAACGGCCCCGTGGGCGCGGGTCTCCCGGTTTGAGATTACGACGATAATTTGCATATTTCTAGACTTAGGCTTAAAAACATGATGTTAGAGGGTGAAAACTCAAAACAGCCCCCGAACGGCCCCGTGGGTGGCACCAACACCTCCCACGGGACCAATGTAACTTGTAGGAACTGACCCCGCAGCCGCGGGTCTCCCGGTTTGAGAGTAGGACGGTAATTTGCATATTTCTAGACTTAGGCTTAAAAACATGACGTTATAGGGTGAAAACTTGAAACAACCCCCGAATGGCCCCGTGGGTGGCACCAAAACCTCCCACGGGACCAATGTAACTCGTAGGAACTGACCCCGCAGCCGCGGGACTTTCGGTTTGAGAATACGACGATAATTTTCATATTTCTAGATTTAGGCTTAAAAACAGGGTGTTAGAGGGTGAGAACTAGAAACAGCCCCCGAACGACCCCGTGGGTGGTACCAACACCTCCCACGGAACCAATATAACTCGTAGGAACTGACCCCACAGCCGCGGGACTCCCGGTTTGAGAATACGACTATAATTTGCATATTTTTAGACTTAGGCTTAAACACATGGCGTTAGAGGGTGAAAACTCGAAACAGCCCTCTAACGGCACCGTAGGTGGCACTAACACCTCCTACGGGACCAATGTAACTCGTAGGAACTGATCCCGCAGCCGCGGGACTCCCGGTTTGAAAATACGACGGTAGTTAGCATATTTTTAAACTTAAGCAAAAACATGGCGTTTGAGGGTGAAAACTCGAAACAGCCCCCGAACGGCCCCGTGGGTGGCACCAACTCCTCCCACGGGACCAATGTAACTAGTAGTAACTGACCCCGCAGCCGCGGGAATCCCGGTTTGAGAATACGACAATAATTTGCATATTTCTAGACTTAGGCTTAAAAACATGACGTTAGAGGGTGAGAACTCGAAATAGCCCTCTAACAGCATCGTGGGTGGCACCAACACCTCCCACGGGACCAATGTAACTCGTAGGAACTGACCTCACAGCCGCAGGTCTCCCGGTTTCAGAGTACGATGGTAATTTTCATATTTATAGACTTAGGCTTGAAAACATGACGTTAGATGGCGAAAACTCGAAACAGCCCCCGAACGGCCCCGTGGGTGGCGCCAACACCTCCCACGGGACCAATATAACTCGTAGGAACTGACCCCACAGTCGCGGGTCTCCCGGTTTGAGAGTACGACGGTAATTTGCATATTTATAGACTTAGGCTTGAAAACATGACGTTAGATGGTGTAAACTCGAAAAAGCCCCCGAACGGCCCCGTGGGTGGCACCAACACCTCCCACGGGACCAATGTAACTGGTAGGTACTGACCCCGCAGCCGCGGGTCTCGCGGTTTGAGAGTACGACTGTAATTTGCATATTTCTAGACTTAATCTTAAAAACATGACGTTATAGGGTGTAAACTCGAAATAGCCCCCGAACGGCCCCGTGGGCGCGGGTCTCCCGGTTTGAGATTACGACGATAATTTGCATATTTCTAGACTTAGGCTTAAAAACATGATGTTAGAGGGTGAAAACTCAAAACAGCCCCCGAACGGCCCCGTGGGTGGCACCAACACCTCCCACGGGACCAATGTAACTTGTAGGAACTGACCCCGCAGCCGCGGGTCTCCCGGTTTGAGAGTAGGACGGTAATTTGCATATTTCTAGACTTAGGCTTAAAAACATGACGTTAGAGGGTGAAAACTTGAAACAACCCCCGAATGGCCCCGTGGGTGGCACCAAAACCTCCCACGGGACCAATGTAACTCGTAGGAACTGACCCCGCAGCCGCGGGACTTTCGGTTTGAGAATACGACGATAATTTTCATATTTCTAGATTTAGGCTTAAAAACAGGGTGTTAGAGGGTGAGAACTAGAAACAGCCCCCGAACGACCCCGTGGGTGGTACCAACACCTCCCACGGGACCAATATAACTCGTAGGAACTGACCCCACAGCCGCGGGACTCCCGGTTTGAGAATACGACTATAATTTGCATATTTTTAGACTTAGGCTTAAACACATGGCGTTAGAGGGTGAAAACTCGAAACAGCCCTCTAACGGCACCGTAGGTGGCACTAACACCTCCCACGGGACCAATGTAACTCGTAGGAACTGATCCCGCAGCCGCGGGACTCCCGGTTTGAAAATACGACGGTAGTTAGCATATTTTTAAACTTAAGCAAAAACATGGCGTTTGAGGGTGAAAACTCGAAACAGCCCCCGAACGGCCCCGTGGGTGGCACCAACTCCTCCCACGGGACCAATGTAACTAGTAGTAACTGACCCCGCAGCCGCGGGAATCCCGGTTTGAGAATACGACAATAATTTGCATATTTCTAGACTTAGGCTTAAAAACATGACGTTAGAGGGTGAGAACTCGAAATAGCCCTCTAACAGCATCGTGGGTGGCACCAACACCTCCCACGGGACCAATGTAACTCGTAGGAACTGACCTCACAGCCGCAGGTCTCCCGGTTTCAGAGTACGATGGTAATTTTCATATTTATAGACTTAGGCTTGAAAACATGACGTTAGATGGCGAAAACTCGAAACAGCCCCCGAACGGCCCCGTGGGTGGCACCAACACCTCCCACGGGACCAATGTAACTCGTAGGAACTGACCCCACAGTCGCGGGTCTCCCGGTTTGAGAGTACGACGGTAATTTGCATATTTATAGACTTAGGCTTGAAAACATGACGTTAGATGGTGAAAACTCGAAAAAGCCCCCGAACGGCCCCGTGGGTGGCACCAACACCTCCCACGGGACCAATGTAACTGGTAGGAACTGATCCCGCAGCCGCGGGACTCTCGGTTTGAGAGTACAACTGTAATTTGCATATTTCTAGACTTAGGCTTAAACACATGGCGTTAGAGGGTGAAAACTCGAAACAGCCCTCTAACGGCACCGTTGGTGGCACTAACACCTCCCACGGGACCAATGTAACTCGTAGGAACTGACCCCACAGCCGCGGGTCTCCCGATTTGGGCGTACGACGATAATTTGCATATTTCTAGACTTAGGCATAAAAACATGGCGTTAGAGGGTGAGAACTCGAAACAGCCCTTTAAGGGCCATGTGGGTGGCACCAACACCTCCCACGGGACCAATGTAACTCGTAGGAACTGACCCAGCATCCGCAGAACTCCCGGTTTGAGAATACGATGGTAATTTGAATATTCCTAGACTTAGGCTTAAAAACATGGCGTTAGAGGGTGAAAACTTGAAACAACCACCAAACGGCCCCGTGGGTGGCACCAACACCCCCCACGGGAGCAATGTAACTCGTAGGAACTGACCCCGTAGCCGTGTGTCTCTCGGTTTGAGAGTACGATGATAATTTGCATATTTATAGACTCAGGCTTAAAAAAATGTCTGCGTGGGTGGCACCAACACCTCCCGCAGGACCAATGTAACTCGTAGGAACTGATCCCGTAGCCGCGGGACTCCGGGTTTGAGAATACGATGGTAATTTGCATATTTCTAGACTTACGCTTAAAAACATGACGTTAGATGGTGAAAACTCAAAACAGCCCCCGAACGGCCCCGTGGGTGGCACCAACACCTCCCACGGGACCAATGTAACTCGTAGGAACTGACCCCGCAGCCGCGGGTCTCTCGGTTTGAGAGTACGACTATAATTTGCATTTTTATAGACTTAGGCTTAAAAACATGACGTTAAAGGGTTAAAACTCGAAACAGCCCCCAAACGGCCCCGTGGGTGGCACCAACACCTCCCACGGGACCAATGTAACTCGTAGGAACTGACTCCGCAGCCGCGGGTCTCCCGGTTTGGGAGTACGATGGTAATTTGTATATTTCTACACTTAGGCTTAAAAATATGGCGTTAGAGGGTGAAGACTCCAAACAGCCCTCTAACGTCCCCGTGGGTGGCACCAACACCTCCCACGGGACCAATGTAACTCGTAGGAACTGGCCCCGCAGCCGCGGGTCTCTCGGTTTGAGAGTACGAGGGTAATTTCATATTTCTAGACTTAGGCTTAAAAACATGATGTTAGAGGCTGAAAACTCGAAACAGCCCCCGAACGGCCCCGTGGGTGGCACCAACACCTCCCACAAGACAAATGTAACACATAGGAACTGACCCCGTAGCCGCGGGTCTCCCAGTTTGAGAGTATGACGGTAATTTGCATATTTCTATACTTATGCAAAACACGGCGTTAGAGGGTGAAAACTCGAAACAGCCCCCGAACGGCCCCGTGGGTGGCACCAACACCTCCCAAGGGACTAATGTAACTCGTGGAAACTGACCCCACTGCCGTGGGACTCCCGGTCTCAGAATTCGACAATAATTTCTATATTTTTAGACTTTGGCTTAAAAACAAGGCGTTAGAGGGTGAAAACTCGAAACAGCCCTCTAACGGCCCCGTGGATGGCACCAATACCTCCCACGGGACCAATGTAACTCGTAGGAACTTACCCAGCAGCCGCAGTACTCCCGGTTTGAGAATACGACAGTAATTTGAATATTTCTACACTTAGGCTTAAAAACATGGCGTTAGAGGGTGAAAACTCGAAACAGCCCCGTGGGTGGCACCAACACCCCCCACGGGACCAATGTAACTCGTAGGAACTGACCCCGTAGCCGTGGGTCTCCCGGTTTGAGAGTACGATGGTAATTTGCATATTTCTAGACTTAGGATTAAAAAAACGTCCCCGTGGGTGGCACCAACACCTCCCGAGGGACCAATGTAACTCGTAGGAACTGATCCCGTAGCCGCGGGACTCCGGGTTTGAGAATACGACGGTAATTTGCATATTTCTAGACTTAGGCTTAAAAACATGACGTTAGATGGTGAAAACTCAAAATAGCTCCCGAACGGCGCCGTGGGTGGCACCAACACATCCCACAAAACCAATGTAACTCGTAGGAACTGACCCCGCAGCCGCGGGCCTCCCGATTTGCGAGTACGACTGTAATTTGCATATTTCTAGACTTAGGCTTAAAAACATGGCGTTAGAGGGTGAAAACTCGAAACAGCCCCCAAACAGCCCCGTGGGTGGCACCAACACCCCCACGGGACCAATGTAACTCGTAGGAACTCACCCCACAGCCGCGGGTCTCCCGTTTTGAGAATACGACGGTAATTTGCATATTTCTAGACTTAGGCTTAAAAATATGAGGTTAGTGGGTGAAAACTCGAAACAGCCCCCGAACGGCCCCGTGGGTATCACCAACACCTCCCACGAGACCAATGTAACTCATAGGAACTGACCCCGCAGTCGCAGGTCTTTCGGTTTGAGAGTACGACGGTAATTTGCATATTTCTAGACTTAAGCAAAATATGGCGTTAAAGGGTGAAAACTCGAAACAGCCCCCGAACGGCCCTGTGGTTGGCACCAACACCTCCCACGAGACCAATGTAACTCATAGAAACTGACCCCGCAGCTGCGGGTCTCTCGGTTTGAGAGTACGACGGTAATTTTCATATTTCTAAACTTAAGCAAAACATGGCGTTAGAGGGTGAAAACTCGAAACAACCCCGGAACGGCCCCGTGGGTGGCACCAACACCTCCCACAGGACCAATGTAACTCGTTGGAACTGACCCCACAGCCGTGGGACTCCCGGCCTGAGAATTCGACATTAATTTGTATATTTTTGCACTTAGGTTTAAAAACATGGCGTTAGAGGGTGAAAACTCGAAACAACCCTCTAACGTCCCCGTGGGTGGCACCAACACCTCCCACGGGACTAATGTAACTCGTAGGAACTGACCCCACAGCCGTGAGTCTCCCGTTTTGAGAATACGACGGTAATTTTCATATTTCTAGACTTAGGCTTAAAAACATGACGTTAGAGGGTGAAAACTCGAAACAGCCCCCGAACGGCCCCGTGGGTGGCACCAACACCTCCCACGAGACAAATGTAACTCATAGGAACTGACCCCGCAGCCGCGGGTCTCCCGTTTTGAGAGTATGACGGTAATTTTCATATATCTATACTTAAGCAAAACATGGCGTTAGAGGGTGAAAACTCGAAACAGCCCCCGAACGGCCCCGTGGGTGGCACCAACACCTCCCACGGGACCAATGTAACTCGTAGGAACTGACCCCATAGTCGTGGGACTCCCGGCCTGAGAATTCGACAATAATTTGTATATTTTTGCGCTTAGGTTTAAAAACATGGCCTTAGAGGGTGAAAACTCGAAACAGCCCTCTAACGGATGTAACTCGTAGGAACTGACCCAGCGGCCGCAGTACTCGCGGATTGAGAATACGATGATAATTTGAATATTTCTGGACTTAGGCTTAAAAACATGGCGTTAGATGGTGAAAACTCGAAACAGCCCCCAAAGGGCCCCGTGGGTGGCACCAACACCACCCACGGGACCAATGTAACTCGTAGGAACTGCCCCGTAGCCGTGGGTCTCTCGGTTTGAGAGTACGACGGTAATTTGCATATTTCTAGACTTAGGCTTAAAAAACGTCGTCGTGGGTGGCACTAAAACCTCCCACGGGACCAATGTAACTAGTAGGAACTGACCCCACAGCTGCGGGTCTCTTGGTTTGAGAATACGACGATAATTTGCTTATTTCTAGACTTAGGGTTAAAAACATGACGTTAGAGGGTGAAAACTCGAAACAGCCCTCGAACGGCCCCGTGGGTGGCACCAACACCTCCCACGGGACCAATGTAACTTGTAGGAACTGACCTCGCAACCGCGGTTCTCTCGGTATGAGAGTACGACGGTAATTTGCATATTTCTAGACTTAGGCTTAAAAACATGACGTTATAGGGTAAAAACTCGAAAGAGCCTCCGAATGGCCCCGTGGGTGGCACCAACAACTCCCACGGGACCAATGTAACTCGTAGGAACTGATCCCGCAGCCGCGGGTCTCCCGGTTTGAGAGTACGACGGTAATTTGCATATTTGTAGACTTAGGCTAAAAAACATGACGTTTGAGGGTGAAAACTCGAAATAGCCCCCAAATGGCCCCATGGGTGGCACCAACACCTCCCATGGGACCAATGTAACTCGTAGGAACTGACCCCGCAGCCGCGGGTCTCCCGATTTGAGAGTACGACGGTAATTTGCATATTTCTAGACTTAAGCAAAACATGGCGTTAGAGGATGAAAACTCGAAACAGCCACCGAATGGCCCCATGGGTGGCACCAACACCTCCCACGGGACCAATGTAACTCGTAGGACCTGACCCCACTACCGCGGGACTCCAGGTGTGAGAATTCGATAATAAGTTGTATATTTCCAGACTTAGGCTTAAAAACATTGCGTTAGAGGGTAAAAACTCGATACAGCCCTCTAACGGCCCCGTGGGTGGCACCAACACCTCCCACGGGACCAATGTAACTCGTTGGAACTGACCCCGTAGCCGCGGGACTCCCGGTTTGAGAATACGACGATAATTTGCATATTTCTAGACTTAGGTTTAAAAACATGGCGTTAGAGGGTGAGAACTAGAAACAGCCCCCGAACGTCCCCATGGGTGGCACCAACACCTCCCACGGGACCAATGTAACACGTAGGAACAAATCCCGGAGCCGTGGGACTCCCAGTTTGAGAATACGACGGTAATTTGAATATTTCTAGATTTAAGCAAAACATGGCGTTAGAGGGTGAAAACTCGAAACAACCCCCGAACAACCCCGTGGGTGGCACCAACATCTCCCACGGGGTCAATATAACTCGTAGGAACAGACCCCACAGCTGCAAGTCTCCCAATTTTAGAGTAGGACAGTAATTTGCATATTTATAGACTTAGGCTTAAAAACATGAAGTTAGAGGGTGAAAACTCGAAATAGCCCCCGAACGGCCCCGTGGGTGACACCAACACGTCCCATGGGACCAATGTAACTCGTAGGAACTGAACCCACTGCCGCGGGTCTCCCGGTTTGAGAGTATGACGATAATTTGCATATTTCTAGACTTAGGGTTAAAAACATGACGTTAGAGGGTGAAAACTCGAAACAGCCCTCGAACGGCCCTGTGGGTGGCGCCAACACCTCCCACGGGACCAATGTAACTTGTAGGAACTGACCCCGCAGTCGCGGTTCTCCCGGTATGAGAGTACGACGGCAATTTGCATATTTCTAGACTTAGGCTTAAAAACATGACGTTACAGGGTAAAAACTCGAAAGAGCCTCCGAATGGCCCCGTGGGTGGCACCAAAACCTCCCACGGGACCAATGTAACTCGTAGGAACTGACCCCGCAACCGCGGGACTCCCGGTATGAGAGTACGACGGTAATTTGCATATTTTTAGACTTAAGGAAAACATGGCGTTAGAGGGTGAAAACTCGAAACAACCCCCGAACGGCCTCGTGGACGGCACCAACACCTCCCACGGGATCAATGTAACTCGTAGGAACTGACCCCGCACACGCTGGTCTCCCGATTTGAGAATTCGGCGATAATTTGCATATTTTTAGACTTAGGCTTAAAAACATGGCGTTAGAGGGTGAAAACTCGAAACAGCCCTTTAACGGCCCCGTGGGTGGCACCAACACCTCCCACGGGACCAATGTAACTCGTAGGAACTGACCCCGTAGTCGCGGGACTCCCTATTTGAGAATATGACGATATTTTGCATTTTTCGAGACTTAGGCTTAAAAATATGGCGTTAGAGGGTGAGAACAAGAAACAGCCCCCGAACGTCCCCGTGGGTGACACCAACACCGCCCACGGGACCAATGTAACTCGTAATAACTTACTCCACAGTCGCGGGACTCCCGGCTTGAGAATACGACGATAATTTGCATATTTCAAAACTTAAGCAAAACATGACGTTTGAGGGTGAAAACTCGAAACATCCCCCGAACGGCCCTGTCGGTGGCACCAACACCTCCCACGGGACCAATGTAACTCGTAGGAACTAAATCCGCAGCCGCAGGACTCCCGGTTTGAGAATACGATAATAATTTGAATATTTTTAGACTTAGGCTTAAAAACATGGCGTTAGAGGGTGAGAACTCGAAACAGCCCTCTAACGGCACTGTGGGTGGCACCAACACCTCCCACGGGACCAATGTAACTTGTAGGAACTGACCCCACAGTCGCGGGTCTCCCGGTTTGAGAATATGACGATAATTTGTATATTTCTAGACTTAGGCTTAAAAACATGACGTTAGAGGGTGAAAACTCGAAACAGCCCCCGAACGGCCCCACGGGTGGCACCAACACCTCCCACGGGACCAATGTAACTCGTATGAACTGACCCCACAGCTGCGGGTCTCCCGATTTGGGAATACGGCGGTAATTTGCATATTTCTAGACTTAGGCTTAAAAACATGACGTTAGAGGGTGAAAACTCGAAACATCCCCCAAACGGCCCCGTGGTTGGCACCAACACCTCCCACGGGACCAATGTAACTCGTAGGAACTAACCTCGCAGCCACGGGTCTCCCGGTTTGAGAGTACGACAGTAATTTGCATATTTCTAGACTTAAGCAAAACATGGCGTTAGAGGGTGAAAACTTCAAACAGCCCCAGAAAGGCCCCGTGGATGGCATCAACACCTCTCACGGGACCAATGTAACTCTTAGGAACTGACCCCACAGTCGCAGGACTCCCGGTTTGAGAATACGATAATAATTTTCATATTTCTCTACTTAGGCTTAAAAACATGGCGTTAGAGGTTGAAAACTCAAAAAAGCCCTCTAACGGCCCCGTGGGTGGCACAAACACCTCCCACGAGACCAATGTAACTCGTAGGAACTGACCCCGCAGCCGCGGGCCTCCCGGTTTGAGAATACGATGATAATTTGCATATTTCTACTTGGTTACTGATAATTTTAACTCATATATCTAATTTTTCAGCTTGATTAATATTTTTGTAAAACTACTTGGTTACTGATATTTTTTTTATGTATCCTATCATTTGTAGTATTTTTACACGCGGAACAAATGAAGGAGGCAATGGTCTACAGCATGAAGATTGTTTATATGTTGTGGACATTCAGGATTTTGTTTTTTGTGTTACAGTCGTGCGGGCTTTTATTGTTTAGTTTTATGACCGTGCGGGCTTTTATAATTTTATTGTTTAATTTTATGGCCGTGCGGGATTTATAATAAGCAGGTTTTACATTTACAGGTTTTGGAATGTCAAGAAAATAAAGGAAACTCTGCCCAATTTTTTTTTGGTCTGTGAATTATTAAGACGTGTAATATTTATAAGTTTGTAAATATATTTGTTTATGAACAATGTTCTCGATTCGCAATTTGTGATTTTTTTTATTGTTTTGCAAATAATAAATATTTGTAACACCTCGTACGCGTCCAACGTTACACGTAGCAACTGACGGTGCACTCACAGGACCCCCAATTTAAGGATTGGACCAAAAAAATATAAATTTTTTTTAAAATTATAGTTAAATATGGTCATGGACTTTGTCCATGACCATTTTTATTTTTTTCGTCGCGCATAAAAATGGTCGCGGCCAAAATCTGCGACCTTTTTTTTTTTTTTTTTGTCACGGTTGTGGGTCACGGACTTTGGCTGCGACCAATTTGTCACGGTTGTGGGTCACGAATGAGGGCCGCGACCAATTTTTTTTTAATTTTTTTGTTACGGTCTTGGGTCGCGGACTTTGACCGCGATCGATTTGTCACAGTGGTGGGTCACGGATGAGCGCCGCGACAAATTTTTTTTTATTTTTTTGTCACGGACGTAGGTCGCGGACTTTGGCCGCGACCAATTTGTCACGGTTACGGGTCACGGATGAAGGCCGCGACCAATTTTTTATTTTATTTTTTGTCACAGACGTGGGTCGCGGACTTTGGCCGCGACCAATTTGTCACGATTGTGGGTCACGGATGAGGGTCGTGACCCGTTACGGTATGGGTCACGGCCCAAGTCCGCGACCATCTGCCGTGACCCCTCTCGACCGTGACCATTTTTTGGTCACGGACTTGGGCCGCGACCCACGAAAATGGATGAAAATGGTCACGCCATAAATGGTCACGGACCAAGTCCGCGACCCACAGCTTTGGTCAGGGATTTTGGTCGTGACCAATCGTCAGTTTTAGTGTAGTGTTCGTTGAGTGTGTCTTGGTTGACACTAGGGATGAAGCTTTGAAGCTTATAGGGTTCAAAATGGAGGAAAAACAGATTGGGTAAGAAGGTTGGGTGTCAGTCGATCGATCATCTATTTTTTTTTCCAGCAGTTTTGCCCATTTTTAATTTTGGGTTCAAATTTCTTAGGGAGTTAATGTATATTTATTTATTTAGGGAAAAAATAGGGGGCCAATTTCCTAGTAATCATGGGTGGATATAATTGGGTTTAGAAAAGTGAGATTTGGTAAGCAACCTAAGAAAATAATTTACTAAAATAAATTCTTTAGTATTTAAATAGGGGATGATTGGGTGAGTCCGTGTATCTTAAAAAGAGAAGCTACGTCAATCTATTTAACGGATGTAAAATAAATAAAATAGGAGTCAGGAAATAGGCTAGGGCTATAGGTGTTAGGCACGAGTTAACCGGATTTAATTTATATATATATATATATATATATATATATATATATATATATATATATATACTTGTGTGAAATTAATAAATGTCGGTGTGAATGATATTAACGTGAATACATACCACTCTAGTACTACCATAGGAGGGGGTACGATGTGGGTTAATCCCCTGTCCAGTGAATGCAGGGAAAGTATAGTCCCGAGGTCATATCGTTTGGTATTTTGTTGTGTTGTTTATTTTTAAGTTGGGACATTTTAGGTATGATTCGGTCTCACTCTCTGGGAAATATGACTGTCTCCACTACGTTTACGATTGAAGTTTCCTATTACGGTCTGAGTTAACCGAGTTATGGTAACCAGGTTAGAGTGAGGATACCTGAGATGATACCATTTTAGAGACAAGCATACAGTGAGGTGGCACTCGAAATGATTGTTATTATATACGACATGTGTGTGATTGTTGTAGTATAGTTATACGTATATAATAGAGGAATCAAATTATAAGAGTAATAAATAAATAACAGGTGAAAAAAAAAAATTACACCTGGCCTCCTATACTTTGCCCCTACATACACTTCCCGCCCCTCGTTATTCCTTTAATTTTTTCAACTTACACCTTATACTTTGACAAAGATTACAAGTAGCCCCATACCGTCCAATTTCGTTAACTTTTGACAAAAATTGTTAGTCATGTGTGTGGCACATGACCTTAGGTAAGGGCATTTTTATCTAGCCTTTTTTTTTCTTTTTTCTTTTTCCTTCTTTCGTATCTCTTCCTCTTTCCTACGTATTTTACTTTTTCTTTTCCTTCTATCTCTCTCTCTCTCTCTCTCTCTATCTGTATGTATCTCTCTCTCTCTCTCTCTCTCTCTCTCTCTCTCTCTCTTTACCTCCATGGTTGGAACCCTTGCCACCCCCACGCACTTGTTCCCCTCCCCCCTCCGCCCCTTGCACAACCCCCTCCCCCGCCTCTGCCCCAATCCCCTCCCCTACCTCTATCCTTCCCCTACACCCACCCCTCCCCCACCTCTGCCCACCCATTGCTCGCAGCCATGCTACACCCCCTGCCTCCCCACATTCATCCACCCCCCACCATCCCCTCCCCCACCCCGATTAGATCTATTTTCTTTTTTCCTGCTCATTTTTTTCTTTCATTTTTTTCACTCTTTATTTTTGAAGGTTTTGACCTATTTTGCTTGAAATAATTATTGGTGGAAAAAATTGTTTTGCTTGAAAATAAAGGTTTAGCTAGAAATTTTTTTTTCTTGAAATAATTAAAAATAAAATTCTCATTAGATATGTTTTTTTGTTGCAAATAAGTTTTGGAGATTTAGATGTGTTTTTTTTCCTTACATCCGTTTTTTTTTCTTGCGTGAAAGTAATGTTGGAAATAATTTGTTATTGCTGAATTTTTTTTTTTTTTGCTAGAATTCATTTTTTAAATGCTATAAATATTTGTATTGCAAAAATATAATTTTATATTGTTGGAAATTATTTGGATTTGATGGAAATAATTTATTCATGCTCGGAATTATTTTCTTTGCAAGAAATTATTTTTTAAGTGCTAGAAATACTGATAATGCAAACAAATTATGTTTTATTACTAGATATAATTTAAATTTGATGGAAATGATTTATTATTGTTGAAATCATTTTATATTTGTTGAAATTATGTGTGTGTGTGTGTGTGTGTGTATTAAAAAATTCCTATTTTTTAATATTTTTTTTGGTAATTTTCAGAATTTTAATTGTTTACCCATTTTTAAGAATATATTTGTTTTTTCTAAATGTATTTTCCAATGCGTATTCCTATTTTAAATATGTTTTCCTTAACTATTTTTTTTGGATTTTTCTAAATTATTTTTTCTATTTTTTTCATTACTTAGTTCTTAATAGTTTGCTGGTTTAAAATATTATTTGGTACTTTTCTGAATTTTTAAATATATAATCGTTTATTTTTTAAATCCAATATTTTTTCATATTTTTAAAATATTTGTTGGTATTTTCTTGATTTTTAAATATATTTTTCTGTTATTTAATGATTTTTTCAAAGATAATTACGTTTGGATAAAAATGCACTTACCTAAGGTCATGTACCATGCACATGAGTAACGATTTTTGCTAAAAGTTAACGGAGTTAGACGGCGTGGCGATAGATGTAAGCATTGTTAAAATATCGGGTGTAAATTGAAAATATTGAATGAATGAGGGGGAAAATGTCAGTAGGGGCAAAGTATAAGGAGCCCATGTGTAATTTTTCCTAAAAAAGTTACAATAATTTATGGTTCAATTATTAACAAATTGAATCTTTAAAAATTACTTAATAAAATAAGAATCAAATGTTTTTTATCATAAAAAAAATATGACTTGTGAAATAGAAAATATTTTTTCCGATTAGCCCTGTCTAGTACGTATGCTGCCGAAACATTATTTTTTCTATCAATCATTTAGTGCTTTGGATACCCACTTGACTTAGCTCAAGCAAACTCCTGGGATCTCAATAATCATGGTACACATGATAACACCATATTAGACATAGATATCTGCGCATGTGGAACATGGATATATATATAATAAAGTATGGATGATATGGTAAAAATGTATGTAAGATAGTTTTTTATTTTTTTGGATGATATTTTATGTATTTTTATGTGTTTTATGCATTATATTTTATGTATGTATGTACATACATAAAATATCATGCTAAAAGTAGTATATATATACTATTATATATACTATACTACTATTACTTGTGCGGACTAATCCGCATTTTAAGAGTGCGGACCGGACATGTGTTAGTTGGCGGTGAGGGTAAAAATTATTCGCTAAATTATAGGCACACTTTCTCTTTTTTCTGATCTCACCGTCAGGTGATTAAAATGCGGACTGATCCCCACTCTAAAAATCCAGAGTGATCCGCACTCTTAGGGAGATGTTCAGAGTCGAACATAAAATTTGAATATTTTAATGAACCTTAAGAAAAAACACCTAACACCCAATTAATTCTAATTTCTATGTTTTAATTGGTCCGCTCTATCGGCAATAGACACGCGTGTTACACGCTCCAGCGGCAACGTACACGCGTGTCACACGAGTGTATTAAAAAACACGCGTGTTCATTACCGTTGACGTTGACCAATTACAATATAAAAATTAAAATTGATTTGGTGTTAAGTTTTTTTGTTAAGGGTAATTAAATTGGTCATTTTTTATGTTCCTTCTGAACATTAGATGAGGTGTGAGACAGTTAATGATCGTGAGTAACGATGGAAATGTTACATTTTTTCAAATTTAAAACAAAAAAGACATTTTTTTTCTATCAATCATTTAGTAGTTGTGGATAGGGCTGTAAACGGATATTCGAAAATCCGCATCCGTCCGATATCCGAATCCTAATTTGCGGATATTTATCCGAAAATATGAAAACGGATACGAATATGGATACTCTATAAAAATATCTGAGAAAACGGATACGGATACGGATAGTACTAGTATCCGATATGGATAATCCGTATCCGATGCGGAGTATCCATTTTATCGGATATCCGCTTTACCGGATATCCGTATCCGTCAAACATATGTTTAAAATATTACTAATAATATTAGTATTAGTATTACTAATAAATAAATATTAAAAAAACCTTAATTGTTTATTCCCCAAAATAAAATAAACACATACTCCACTCAAAACAAAAATACCATAAAGTTATTATTTTATTGCGTATATTATAAAATGTCATGTATTATTATTTTATTAGGTATATTATCATTGAGTTACACTAAAGTTACAATACACCCTATCACACACAACATACACCGACTAAAGAACATATACTCCAATAAAAAAAAACTTCGTTTCATTTCTCTTTCGTACAAAACAAGAGAAAAGAAACTTTTATGTGATTGTTCGTTAGTTTTCTTAATTATAAATAAATGTAAGAGAGAAACAGAAAAGAATGTAAGAGAGAAACAGAATAGAATGTAAGAAAGAAACAGAAAAGTAAAGAGATGGTTTTGATTGTGACGAGAACTGAAGTTAACATGTATATTATATACAAAATCAAAATGTATACTTATTAAAATAAAAATAACAGTATGTTTTGAGGACAAAAGGTCCATGAGGTTATCATTCTCAACAAATTTGATTAATCTAAAAGGTGCATATTTATTTCTACTGTCATGGAATGCGACTGTTATTTTGTTTTGGATGGTTGTAAATTATGGATGACTTTAAGCCATATTATCATTATGGAATGATACTATTATTATGGAATCCATAATTGTTGATATTAGGAGGCAGTAATTTTGTTATATATTTATTTGGATTGGATTGGATATTTTAATTGTTATTTTTTGCGATGGCTAAATAATGTAAACGGATACGGATATTATCCGAATCCGAGGTATCCGAGCGGATACGGATATGGATAGTTGTTTTAACTATCCGGGCGGATACGGATACGGATACGGATAGTACATTCAGATATCGGATACGGATATGAAAAACATGGTATCCGATCCGTATCCGTCCGTTTATCACCCCTAGTTGTGGATACCCACTTGGCTTTGTTTAGGCGAGCTTGAGGAATCTCAATAAGCATGGTACACATGATAACATTACATAATGGGAGAAGACCTTTCGCATAGCATAATTATGTCTTCTGATTTTTAAAATTTTAACAACCACGTGCCAATATATATATATATATATAGTGGTACCCTATATATATATTCAAGTTTACTTATCGATTTTTTTTAAAATAATTAAAAAAAAAATTTGAGTTGAATCTCTTTCTATGATATTTATATATTTCAGGGGATTGATATAAAAACAATCAGTAAAAAATAATTTTATTTATTATTTTTAAAAAATTGATAAAATTTTAAGAGTTTTTAAAGCACTTTAAAGAAGCTGATTGGTAGGATTCCCCCTGCGAGATGCACCATCGACCGACCTTGATCTTTTGAGAAGGGTTCGAGTGTGAGCATATGTCTGTCGGGACCCGAAAGATTGTAAACTATGCCTGAGTGAGACGAAGCCAGAGGAAACTCTGGTGGAGTCCCGCCACGATACTGACGTGAAAATCGTTTGTCTGACTTGGGTATAGGGGTGAAAGACTAATCGAACCGTCTGATATTTAAATATTTTAAGGACAGATATAAAAACAATCAGCACAAAATAGTTTTATTTACTATTTTTAAAAAATTAGCCAAATTTTAAGAGTTTTTAAAGCACTTTAAAAGCTGTGAATATTTAACTGTAAGCTGTGAATATTTAACTGTGAATGTTTGACTGATTTTTTAAAAATAATAAAAATATTATTTTGAGCTGATTTTTTTATATGAGTCCCTTTAAATAATTAAATATTACATTAAAAAATTAAACTCAAAAATATTTTTAATATTTTTTTTAAATTAGTTTACGATACCATGTATGTAAACTTTGTATGTATAAAATACTGTGACATGTAAAACTATAATGTCCGCCAATAAATGTAACGTCACTCAATGCTTATCCACGAGATTTGTATAATTGTACAATAAAGTAACCAGTCCTTTTTTTAATAAGGTCTCCGAAGGCTTGTATGCTTCATATTTTTTAGTTTTTTTTTCTAACATTGACATTAATGCAAAATTAAATAATCTTTTGTTATATTAATAATATCAAGGAAAATGCTTTGAGTCCCTAGCAACTCCCCCAAATCTCCCTCAAATCCTACGTGGACGCCACGTCATTCTCCACTTGCCTGTCATCTATTACCATGTGGTGCGGGTCCCGTCAGGGCACAAAGCCCAAATCATTTTGGGAGAAGTTTGGGAAAATTATTTGGGGTATGTAGCATTACTCTAAGGCCCTGTTTGATAGAAGTGGGTGGAATTAATTTCCAAGTCATTAGATTCTTGGAATTCAATTCTTTGGGGACCCCTAAAGAATTGAATTCCATGGCAAATCAATTCTTTGTGCTTTATGTGTTTGTACCTTAGTGCAAGTGGTAAATATTTTCCAAAGCAAATAAGTGCTATCAAACGCAACTAAAAGCTGAAAAATGAGAAAGATTCCTTATTTGCCATGGCAAATGTTGCTATCAAACGGACCCTAATATCAATTGGGAGAGAGAGAAGACCACGAAAGTGAGTTGGTTTATGAAAAAATGTGAAATTAAAAATCCAAGTTAAATCAATTTGATGATTGACTACTATCCCAATTGTATTGCATTTATCAGTGGAGGTTCCCAAAAAAGATATGTTAGGTGGTTTAGTGGGTGTATCATTTTCATTTTCCCACATACCACCTTTCTTTCTTAACATTTTCTATCGCCCAACTTAAATTATGTACGGAACAAAAAATGAACTAGTTTTGTCTTATAATATGCTAGGAGAAAAAAATAAGATGAATTAGTTTTGTCTTAAGCCTTGGGAGACTTTATTGAAAAGAGGCCAGTGGTTTTATTTCAGCATGAAAATAAATTCATTTATAAAGAAGTAGGAGAAAAAGACTCACCTAAGGGCTAGGACAAGCACTAAAAAAATAGGAAAAATTACGAAAGCTTGAACAAGAAGCGAAAGGCACTAAATTATATTTAAGCCATTTTTCCTTTGAGTTAATGTTGGAAAAGAATCCACATTTTGATTTCTAGGTCTTTTTGAATAATTCCAACCACCACATCTTGATCGGCTAATGTTGAATCTTCCATCTTGCCAAAGATATCAATTGAATTGCTGACTTGAGAAATAAACATTTGATATTCATTTTTTTTACATTTTTACCAACTGAGTATGCAATAAATACACGATCTTTGAAACAATTAGACGACATTCCGACATCATACTTTGAGATCTCGACATATAAATTTCTTTTAGGATTGGTGTTATCTTCTTTTATCTGCAATGTATCCTTTGTGTGAGCTGACATAATATAAGTTAACTTTGGAATGTCTTCTAGAAGAGCATTTCATCATAAGATTAGGACTCATCAATATCACAAATAATTATATCTCCTGAAGAAAAATTATCACTAATATTTTGATCGGAAACTGTAAATTTAGGAGTATGCACAATTTTCTAATATAAACATAATAGGTATGTTTATTTTACAGGGTTTTTCTCTATTTTATTTTATCTTTAATTTTATTAGGTTAGTTTTATTATTATTTTTATTTTATTTGTGTCTTTTCTTAATAGGTTAGGATTTTCATTTTCTAAGTTTAATCAATTTTAATTTTTTTTGTTTTATATTTTTAGTTGACTTGCTAACGTTTACATAGTTTGTAATTTTTCAATTTGTTTTGTTTTAGTTAGGTACAAAACAAACACTCACACGCCAAATCCAACCTCTTACATCTTTCCTCTTACTCGTACCTATCACCCCTCATCTAAAAAAATCGACGCCAAGAAAAACCCAAAATTCCAAGACTCTGATCTTTGTAATACCCAGTAATTTTCTAGAATAAGTAATAAAGTAATACTTTGGATTAATAAAAAAATATTTTTTTAAGAAGAAAATTTTTATTAACAACCAAATAGGAGAAAAAGCCTCTCATGGTGGCTATTACAAGCGCTAAAGGAAAAATAAATAAAACTAAAATTTACGAGATCCCCAACAAGAAAAAAAGACGTTAAATTATATTTAAGTGTCGATTTCTCCTCACAAGTTAAGGTCGAAAAATTGACTTGATAATTCTTGTTTCTTTTCTTTTGAGAATTGCCATCCACCAAATCATCTTTAATGTTGCCTAGGATATCGAATGAATTGCTAATTCGAGTTTGAAAATTATTGTTTCGACTCTTTTCAATAATTGAATCTTCAATAAAAGCCCAAGATTTGACGGAATTGGGACTTATTCCTTAATTATATACATAACAAAAGATGAATTCATTTTGCCTTATGACAAAGTTTGGAGGAAAAAAAAAGATGAATTAGTTTTGTCTTAAGCCTTTGGAGACTTTAATAAAAAGAGGACAGTTGTATTTTTATAGAAAGAAAAGAAATTCATTTATAATTAAATAGGAGAAAACGACTCACTTAAGGACTCTTACAAGCATTATAAAAAATTACAAAATGTTGAACAAGAGGTAAAAGGCCTTAAATTATATTTAAGCGCCGATTCCTCCTTTTCAGCTAATCCTATAAAAGAATCCACCTTCGGATTTCAAGGTCCTTTTTATTAATTCCAACTACCACATCTTGACCAGCTAATATTGAATCTTCCATTTTGCCTAAGATATTAAATGAATTGTTGACTTGATAATTAAACACTTAATATTAATTTTTTCGCATTTTCTACCAATCGAGTCTTCAATAAAAACACGAGCTTTGACAGAATTAAACGACATTCTTTTATTCATCAATATTTTTATAACTGAGTCTCATGGATCAACGTATGTGTGAATAATGGACTTGAAGAAGGAAGAAACAATTTGTATGTGTGAATACTAACTGAGACTTCAATAAGGCATGCGGTTATGACTGAGTCTCATGGATCAAGGTTTACGGTACATCCCAGGGGATAAGATGTACCAAGACATGAGGATAAAGTATTGGTGGGTAGGGATGAAGAGAGACATAGAGGAGTTTGTCTCAAACTGTGTTACCAGTCAGTTAGTTAAGGTAGACCACCAGAGACCTTCAAGGATGCTACAACCATTAGATATTCCCATGTGTAAGTGGGAGAGAAATTTGATTGGCTTAATTACCGGACTGCCGGCATTGTAGAGGGATCACAATTACATTTGGATGATAGTGGATCGGCCAACCAAGGTGGCCCATTTTTATTCAGTTCGCACTGACTTTGAGATGATATAGAATGTGCAATTGTTCATAAAGGAGATAATTAAGCTGGACGGAGTACCAATCAACATTATATTTGATAGGGAAAAGATCTTCGTGTTTCATTTTTTGTGAAGCTTTCAAGAGGCCATCAACATTGACTTGAGGATGAGTACATCATACCACCCATATATGGACAAACTAAAAAGGCAAATTAGATGGTAGAGGACATGTTGAGGATGTGCATCTTGGATTTTGAGGGAGGATGGGAGCAATATCTTTCATTGGTAAAGATTTGGTATAACAACTCTTATCAATTTTCTATTGGCATGGCACTGTTTGAAGCGCCTTATGAGAGACCTTGTCATTCGCCCGCTTATTTGTTAGAGGTGGGGGACAACAAGTTGTTGGCGTCAGAGATGATACAGGAGCTAACTATCGGGATCGAGCTAACTCGGGGACGTATTCGAATAGCTCAGAACCGGAAGAAAAGTTATGCTAATGTAGATTAGAGGCAAGTAGAGCTAAAGGTTAGCGACTAGGTGCTGGTACGTGTGTCTCTCACGAAGGGAGTTATGAGATTTTGTAAGAAAGGAAAGATAGATCTGAGATATGTGGGACCTTTCCCGATTATTAAGAGAGTGGGGCGAGTGGCTTATATAATGGGTTTACTACAGCATCTTCAGCGGATACATAATGTGTTCCATATGGCGTCGCTGATGAAGTACGGGAGGAGTGAGAGAGATTTCTGGCACATTCCACTCGAGGATATTGACTTGCATCCAGATGCCACGTACTAGGAGAGACTCATGTCTATACTAGATCATAGTGAGCAAAAGTTGCGATCTAAGGTGGTACCATTAGTCGGAGTTCAGTGGGTACACTACTTTGTTGACAAGTCTATATGGGAGCGGGAGGATGACATGCGAGAGAAGTATCCAGGGTTATCCGCCACAGGTATGACCTAATTTCGAGGACAAAATTCCCTTTAAGGGGAAGTATGTAATAAACAATATTTATGCGTATTTGGAATTTAATTAATTCGGTAAATTATTCGTTTTATTTTAAATTACGCGAGGGAAGTAATTTAATTTAACTAAATAAAAATGTGGTTATTAAATATTAATGAAGAGAAAGAGATAATGATTAATATTATGTGTTAAATTTACTACGTAAATAGTAAATGATTTACATAAATTATTATGTGTCATAACAAGGGAAATTGGCTTAGTTGAATTTATCTCAACCGATAGTCGCGGATAGACTAAATTGAGTTCGAGATCGAATAATTTTTTAGAGTGACTCAGATTAGGTTTTTGAGGTCACGGATGACTCCGGAAGGATCAAAATAATCATAATAGTATACCCGAGGGTGTCTATTGAGTCCAGGGGCAATTTTATACTAAACTGGTACTGTATGGGGCATTTTTGTCATTTAGTAAATAAGGGTTGGTTGAGAGACCTACATAATTCCAACTTATTTATTAGCATATAGATGACAAAGGATAGGGTCTAGAGGTTAGAAAACTGAGAGAAGCCGTTGGAGAAGAAGAGATGTCATTTGTGAAGCCTAAGAAAGAGCTTTTGAGAGATTGTAGGGTGATTTTGCCCCATGATCGATCTCGAAGAGCGGATGGTGAAAGAAGGAACACCATCACAAATCTAAACCATGAAATCAGATCATCTAATACAAGGTAAGTGTTTATTTATAATTCTCCTTGAAGTTATGATGCCTATGTTGTCAGGGTTTTTGAAAAATGTTGATTAAAGTTATGTTCTTGGAAAAAAAGAATAGTTTAGTGCCATGTTATGGGTAGGATCTCATGTAGATTGATTATATGCTTGTAGAGGTTATGAAATCGGATCATGTGTGAAAACCTATATGTGGAAAATCTAAGTTTTTTGTTGTGTATAAATGAAGGACATGAAATCTAGGGATTTTCATGAATAGATGTTATGATCCAGATTTAATTCGAAAGTTTAATGTTTTGGGGTTTATATCATGTGGGAAATCATCCTAATACATGTTGAAAAGGGTTAGGATAATTGTTTTGATGTTTGGTAAAGAACCTTGGATAATTGAATGAGAAAAGTGGTGAAAAATGTAATTGCGTACTGAGGAATAACACATTTGTGTAATTTCGAATCAATTCGATACAAGGGAAAATCGATTCGTTTTCCTAGATAATGTAAAATTTTCCCTTTTAAGCCTATAACTCCTAAAATTCGATCAAGGAATTTTTTGGGACTTTGTTAAAAGATAATGAGAGATTTGTTATATTACAGAAGGATTGTGATGGGATTATGACTTAGTGTTAATGAGAGGATTTAGGCGAGATTTAAAATACTTAAATTAATGTTTAATTAATTCAAAATAATGAGATCGAATTATGGGGAAGTAAAGTGAATTTATGTAAAGTTAAGTAGTGTAGGATAGAGCTAGCTACTGAATTTCATTATGGGGTAACTATGACCCTTAGAGTAGAGAGTAATAATCGGATTAACACGATAGTGAGATCAATCGTAAAACTGATGGTATGGTGAGTATTCAAGAGAAAAATACTACGTACCAAATTTTATAATTGGGTTATTAATATGTATATATATATATATATATATATATATATATATATATATATATATATATATATATATATATATATATATATGTGTGTGTGTGTGTGTGTGTGTGTTTATATGTGTGTGTGTATGTGTGTGTGTATATATAGGTTGTGTGTATACATAGGGCAACTCACTATGTGTTGTATATTAGTAAGACTCGCAAGTCGTTTGGGTACATTAGGTATGTGTGTATCCCGAAGGATTAGAATGATGTTTGCCTCCATTGTTTGTTATTTGATTTTTGTGTTCGAGGAGACTTGCCAAGCCAATAGTTCTTATTTAGTACGAGAGGTACGTGGACTGATAGCAGAGTATGCCCATTGTGTACGGTGATCCTTTTGAGAGACACCGCAATTATATATATTAGTGAGATAAATATATACAACCGTTTGAATAATTCTACTTACGCGTGATAGTAGACAGATTGATAGTGTTCATATAAAATAATGAATTAAGTTGTGAAACTAAATTAATTAATTAAATGATAAGAGATGCATAATGTTACTTATGATATCAATAACATATGAGAGATGTTAATTCAGATAGTGTACTGTATGGGCGGTACATGGATTTATAGGTGTCGATAGTCCAGACAGATACTTATGACTATTTATCTCGGATAGTATGGCTAGGTGGGCTAAGTAGAAGAAGTTAGGCGGGCATAGTAATTGAGAGGTGAGGAAACTCGAGAGAGTGTACGTGAATCTAACATGTGTAATCAATAACTTATTTTTAAATTGTGATAAATACTTGCAAAGTATTTTCAAAATGTTTTGGGTTCTAACGGTTGCTATAATTTTTATTTGTTAAGCAGGGTGGTTAGTCATATAAACAAATCAGATTATGACCAATATTTTTGAAATTGCATTTTGTTTTCTTAGAAAATAATTTTTTTGTCTTTTTACGATTATCAGCGTGCCTTCGGGCACGAGCATACCCTAATATATATATATATATATATATATATATATATATATATATATATATATATACAGTTTTATGAAATTAATAAATTTCGGTGTGCATGATATTTATGTGAATACATACCCCTCTAGTTCTATCATAGGAGGTTGTGTGATGTGGGTGAATCCCCTGGCTAGTGATTGCAGGGAGAGTATAGTCCCGAGGTCATATCGTCTGGTATTTTAGTGTGGATTTATTTTCGTGGTGGGACATTTTGGGTATGTTTCGGTCTCACTATCAAGGAAATATGACTGCCTCCACTATGTTTGTAATTTTAATTACCTATTTCGATGCGAGTTAACCAACTTATGGTAACCGGGTTAAAGTGAGTATAGCTGGGATGATAGCATTTTAGGGAAAAGCATCTACTGAGTTGGCACTCGGATAGATGGTTATTATGTGTAACATGTGTGTGATTGTTGTAGTATAATTATAGGTATATAATATAATAGATAAATTATATTTGGGTTACAAATGCAAGGTGTGAATGTAATGTTTATATAACTACTGAGAATATTAAATAATAAATTAAAGTGTAATGATCAAAAAAGTTAAAGGGTAAAATAACTTACGAACCGAAAGAAGGAAATAATCAGGATAGAGTAATACGACAAAAAGAAGTGTAATAGGACTAGTTAGCTGGGGTAGTATAATTAGTTGGGCTGGAGGTTAGCGTTAGGTGTGCACAATAGGTGAGGGTTGAGTAATATCTCAAGAGAGTCCGACACCCTCTTAAATATGAAAAATGTTAGTGCACATTCAATATTTTAATTACTTGCTAGATATTTTTCAAATCATTTTGAGCGTTGACCCGTGTCAAAATATTTTCTAAAATAATTTTAGGTGTCCAGCCACAGGGATGCCCAGCTTGATGATTCTTTCTAGGGATGCATTGTTCCATCACTTGTGGAGGATTACAGATTTTTCTTTAGAAGCTTCAGTTATTCATTCCGAGTTTAGAAGTTTCATTCAACATTTATTTGGGCAAGTTGTCCCTTCAGACTATTCAGAACTTCAGTTTATTTATTTGACTTTATGGATTCAGTTTATTAGTTCAGACTTGTATTTCGATTTGTTTTGGGAACGTATGGTTTATTTGGTATTACTTATTTACCTGTCTGTTGTTTTTTATTTCAGAGAATTATTGTGTGGATGGTTTGGTTATTTTAGTTTTATTTAGCATGTTTTTAAGATAAAGGAAAGAAAAAAATTGGCACCGGCTTAATTTAACATAGATGATTAGTAATTTAAAACTGGTTTTGATAATGATGCTGAGAATAAACCAAATGTCGTTCTTGCTTATGTTGATAATGGAATGATCACGCGTGATTAAATTAGGTGAGATGTCACAGATGGTATCAGAGCATCAGGTTATAGTTTTCATAAAATTAGTATGGCTTACTACAATTTCAACGTAGCATTCTTTGGCATAGAGCCCTATTATTAGGACTGTTGCATTCATGCTTTTGTATTTGAGATTTCGTTCTTCTACTATTATATTTGTATTAACTGTGAACTTAAATAATTCGACATGATTTCAGATCCCACCAAGGACAGGATGACCGTCGAGGGCAGTAGCGAGAGTCGACGAAACAGAGAGGCTCGGTAGGAGACACGGGCATCGCAACAACATCCACCGCAGGGGATAAATTATGGCAGCAAAGGTAGACGCAATCGTTGGACATGGAGTTAATGTCGCTATGACTACTGTGGAAATCCACTTTTCTCCAGCCTAACAGAAGATGCAGCTAGTGGCACCAGCTTTCCATCCACTCACGGGGCCCTTAGATTGGCAGAGAGTGAGGGAGGTGTTTTATAAGGTCCACCACCATGTTTTAGGGAAGTTCGAACATGATCCTAACGTGTCAGTGGAAGAAGGATATTTAGTGACACCTTCACATGGTCGAGTGTAGTGACATGTAGAGGAAGATTTTTGCCAATTGTAGGCTCGTTGGAGTAGAACTACAGTGGTGGGAGTCGGTTACCACTCTTGGGGAGAAGGATACAATGCCCTTTGCCGAGTTCTAGGTGTTGCTTGATCGCAAGTACTTTTCGCCATCTATGAAGACATTGATGCGGAAGAGATTCAGTGAGGTAGTTCAAGGGCACCATTCCGTATATGAGTATGAGGAGGAGTTCCCATATTTGTCTAATTTTGTGTCTGATGAGTTGAATAATGAAGAAAAAAAGAAACTGAAGTTTATAGATTGATTAGCCTGGAGGATCAGACAAAATTTAATAGGGAATCCGCATTGAAGACATATACTGATATCGTTAAAGTCGCACTCATGTATTGTGAGGATCATCGCTTCCTCCTGATGGAAAGTAAGAGATAGGATGAGCTTATCCAGCCAAGCAAATGTGTGGGAATGGTGTTAGTGGGGCACCACAGCCGGAGCAGACAGGACAATGACAGGGGAAGGATTCCCGACAAGGGGATTCCGCTAAGAGATTTATATCAGGGGTTACCGCTTGAGGGAGGTTTCAGACAGGCACAGTAGGGTCCTCAGTAGTAGCAGCAACATGTTCCTCAGGGCTTCCGAGGCTAATGGAATAATAGGGGAGGCCACTAGGTCCAACGGTAGGGATAACCTCAACAGGGTCAGTAAGGGCATAGCAACGGTAAATTTTAGGGGAGTTGCGTTGTGTCAAGGCAGAGAGGTCACATGAAGAAAGAGTGTCACATAAGGGCAGGGGACCACAACATCAGGGTGCCCAGCAGGCACAGCAGGCATCGTTACCACCAACAGCACCAGCATCATCGGCCCCACTGTAGTTGGGAAATTTAAAGTATAAACAAGTCTATAACGTTCGTAATGTGTCCATACAACAGGATCCACCTGCAGTAGAGGGTATGTTTCTAATTCATAAGCTTGAGGGTAAGATTGTATTTGATACGAGGGTGTCACACTCATTTATAATGACCATATTTTCTTGTCCGATCAATTTATTGAAGACAGTCGGTAGTCTAATTATGTGTGTAGAGTCGTGTTTGGGTAGTGGCTCACTGATACACTCGATCTGTAGGGTTGTGGATATTAATGTGGGGAGATTATGTATAGCCTCCGACCTCCTAGTATTAGATATGGAGGGTTACGGTATTATCTTGGGTATGGATTGGTTAGCGGTATATCAGGCGATGATAAATTGTTTTGGGAGGACCATTTCATTATCCATTCCAGGGCAGGAGAGGTTCTCGATAGCGATGCCTCTTCCAGAGGTAGGGTCGAGCACAAACTTGTATTACATTGAGGAGGAGACCTCATAGGAGTTAGTTATCTCATAAGACTCGATTCTAGTAATGAGAGAGTTTGAGGACGTGTTCCAAGAGATACTCAAGTTGCCGCCTAGGAAGGAAATTTAGTTCATTATTGATTTAAGAGAAGGTACGAGGCCTATCACCCGAGCGTCATATCGCATGTCTGCATTTGAGATACGAGAGTTAAGGGAGAAGATTCGGCAAGTTATAGGGAAGGGTTTCATTAAATGGAGTACATCCCCATCGGTTGTACCGGTGTTTTTCGTCATGAAGAGAAACGGATGGATTATGTTATGTATCGACTGGAGTGAGCTAAATAAGTTCATAATCCGACATAAGTACCCGTCGCCTCAGATATATGATTTGTTCGACCAACTGAGAGGAGCAGTTTAATTCTCCATGATAGATTTGAAGTCTGGTTATCATCAATTGCGCGTAAGAGAGGAGGATGTTCCTAAGACTACTTTTTTTAAACTGTATGGGTCATATGAGTTTAGGGTGATGGCATTTGGGCTCACGAATGCGCCAATAATGTTCATGGATCTGATGAATAGGGTTCTCAGGAAGTTCCTTTACTAGTTTGTGATCGTGTACATCGACGATATTTTGGTTTACGCTTGTTCTGAAGATGAGCATGCTGAGCATTTGCTGATGGTTTACAGGCACTACAGGATCACCAGTTGTATGCCAAACTAGAAAAGTGTGGGTATTGGCTTCGGAGGTGCATTTTATGGGCTACATTGTGTCTGACAGGAGTATTGCGATCGATTCAAGAAAGGTGTTAGTTATGAGGGAGTGGGGACCACCCACGACACCGATAGAGGTTCGTAGTGTTTTAGGGATGGTAGAATATTATCGACGATTCATCAACGATTTCTCAAAGATTACGGGTCCGTTGACGAACCTAAGTCATAAGGGGGTGCCGTTTATTTAGGATGACTATTATCAGATGGCTTTTTATAAGATAAAGGAGAAACTGACCTCTGCTCATGTACATTCACTGCCTAGGGGAGGAGTGGAGTACCATATTTATATAAGAGCATCCTTTCAGGGACTTTGGGATGTATTACAACTGGAGGAGAGGGATATAGATTATGCATCCTGTAAGCTTAAGCCCTAAGAGAGGAATTATCACACGCATGACTTGGAGTAAGCCGTTGTTTTGTTTTCTTCCAAGATCTGGAGGCATTATCTTTTGGGAGATCATTTTACCTTGTTCATGGACCATAAATCACTTCAGTATATGTTTACACAGAATTATGTGAACATAAGGTTGAGGAGATGGTTAGAGTTTATAAGGATGACCAGTTTGATATTCAGTAACATTCTGTGAATGCTAACGTGGTGGTAGACCCGTTGAGCTGATGGTCGGCTAGGGAAATATCAGAGGTTTGTAAGCGGAAGGGGAGAGAGCTTTGACACGACGATGAGATTCCCATAGGTTGTATGTTCATATTAATTGTCACGCCCAAGATTGTTATGAGAGTGGTGAAAGCACAAACTGGGGATCAGTATTTCTATGATAGGGTTTGCTAGTTGTTAGCTAATGGGGAAGAGTCTTATTCAATTAGTTCATAGGGAGGATTGAGCTTTAATGGAAGACTCATAGTTATAGAGGTTAAGGATTTGAGACATGCAGTGATGTCAGAGTCTTACTGGTCGAGGTTTTATAGTACATCCCGATGTGGATAAGATTTACCAGGATATGCATAGGCAATATTGGTGGTTAGGGATGAAGCGAGACATAATGGAGTTTGTCTCACAGTGTGCAACTTATCACCTAGTGAAGGTAGACCACTAGAGACTGATGGGGATATTGTAACCAATCGATATTCAAGTGTGGAAGTGGGAGATTATCTCTATGGATTTCATTAGTGGCTTACCAATATCGCAGGGAGTTCACGACTCTATTTGGGTGATTGTGGATCGATTGAATAAGGTAGCCCACTTTCTACTGGTTCAAAGGATTTTGAGACGGGGCAGTATGCATAGTTATTTATTTATAAGATACAATGACAGCACGATTTTTTGACTAACATTGTGTTTTTTTGGGATAATATTTTTATGTCCCACTTCCGGCAGAGCTTTCAGGAGGCCATGGGCATGAACTTATAATTTTATACAGTGAATCACCCACAAATAGTTGGGCAGATGGATTGGATTAATTAGATGCTTGAGGATTAGCTAAGGATGTGCATACTTGACTTCAGGGGAGGATGGGAGCAATATCTTCCATTTGTCGATTTTGCATACAATAATTACTACCAGTTCACCATCGATATGGCACCATTTTAGGTACTATATGGATGGCCTTTCGTTTGCCTACTTACTAGTTAGAGGTAGGGGACAACAAGATATTGGGGGTAGAGATGATTCAGGACACCAATGCCAAGACTGAGTTGATTCGAGGGCGAATTCGTGTAGCTGTGGACAGGCAGAAGAGTTACACCGACGAAGATATGAGGCACATAGAGCTAGAGGTTGGTGACTAGGTTCCATTACGGGTGTCTCCTATGAAAGGGGTCATGAGGTCTGGCAACAAATGGAAACTAACGTCGAGATATGTGGGACCATTTATGATTATCGAGAGGGTGGGACCAGTGGCATATACACTGGGACTACCGGAGCACTTATAGCAGATTCATGATGTGTTCCACGTGTCATCGTTGAAGAGGTATCGGAGGAGCGAGAGGGATTTTTGTCATGTTCCATTAGAGGAGATAGACTTATAGCTAGATATCTCATATGAGGAGATATCGATGACGATACTTGATCGTATTGAGCGTCAACTGCAGTCTAAGGTGGTACCTTTGGTTCAAGTTCAGTGGGGGAACTACAATATTGACGAGTCGATGTGGGAGAGGGAGGATGACATGTGTGAGCAGTATCCAGAGTTATTCACTGTAGGTATGTCCAAATTTCGAAGGCAAAATTCCTTTATAAGGGGGAAAGTATGTAACACCCCGTATTTCTTAGTAATAAATATTTAATTATTTCAATTGTTTTATATTACATGTGTGACATAATTTATTTGAATTATATATTATGTGGCTTTTAAAATAATAGTCAAGAGAGATCATGGTTAATAATTATGTTATATAATCACTAAGTAAATAGTATTGATTATTTTACGTCATAGCAAGTGATAGTGACGCGACAATATTATATCTTAATTGAGAGTCGCGTGTAGACTATGTGAGGTCAAGATAAGAAATTATTTTGGGGTGACTCGAATGGAGAATTTGAGATCATGGTTGGTTTTAGAAGGGTCGAGATAGTAAAAATAGTGTACTAAAGGGTAGTAATCTGGTCCCGGGATCTTTTATAGACATAACCTGACTCGTCAGCCTAATTTCGCGATTAAGGATTATAAACCTAAGTTTTAGAGTTAGAGGGAGCCACTAATCAAACTCTAAACCCTAGAGATTGAGAGACGGGAAAAAAGAATAAGGGAGAAAAAGTTATGAGCCTTAGGAGTTAAAATAGAAGGAGATTGAAGAGTTCGATCCCCGGATTCATCGTCCACAGCATGTAATCAGACTCTACGAACAAAAAATGGAGAGTAATTAATTTTATTCTGATTGTAATTGGAAAAAATCAGGTTCATATCATGGAAGGATTAAACAAATCTATTTTGGGATGGTTGTCACATGTTAATATGGGTTTGGGGGGAATTTAGCATTGAATGTGAAATTATTGTTTAATTTATGATGAGACACGATCATATGATGTTGTGATATGGTTTAGAGTCGAAATCTAGTATCCAATTTCTTTTAATTAGGATTATATAAATCAAATTAAATTTGAAGGTGATTGAATGAGAGAAAACCCAATTCGTGAAATAATTGATTAAATTAAGAATCATTAATGGGTAATGATGATTTGTATGATTGAAAATTGTTAGGAACATGTATTATTCATTGAGTATGTTTTGGTTGACAATAGGGATGGAGCTTTGAAGCTTATAGGGTTCAAAATGCAGGGAAAACAGATTGGGTAATAAGGTTGGGCATCAGTCGATCGATCATCTGTGTTTTTTTTTCAACACTTTTGCCCATTTTTATTTTGGATTCAAATTTCTTTAGGATTTAATGTATATTTATTTATTTAGGGAAAAATAGGGGGCCTATTTCCTAGTAATCATGGGTGGATATAATTGGGTTTAGGAAAGTGAGATTTGGTAAGCAACCTAAGAAAAGAATTTACTAAAATAAATTCTTTAGTATTTAAATAGGGGATGATTGGGTGAGTCCGGGTATCTTAAAAAGTGAAGCTACGAAAATAGGCTAGGGCTACAGGAGTTAGGCACGAGTTAACCGGATTTAATTTAATTATATATATACGGAATGTGTGATAGTGTATATATATATATATATATATATACTTGTATGAAATTAATAAATGTCGGTGTGCATGATATTAACGTGAATACAGACCACTCTAGTACTATCATAGGAAGGGGTGCGATGTGGGTGAATCCCCTGTCTAGTGAATGTAGGGAAAGTATAGTCCCGAGGTCATATCATTCAGTATTTTATTGTGTTGTTTATTATTAAGGTGGGACATTTTAGGTATGATTCGATCTCACTCTCATATGATTGACTCCACTACGTTTGCGATTGTAATTTCCAATTTCGGTATGAGTTAACCGACTTATGGTAACCGGGTTAGAGTGGGGATACCTGGGATGATAGCATTTTAGAGACAAACATGCAGTGAGGTGGCACTCAGAAGGAATGTTATTATATACGACATGTGTGTGATTGTTGTAGTATAGCTATACATATATAATAGAGGAATCAAATTATAAGTGTAATAAATAAATAACAGGTGAAAAAGAAAAGAAAATTACACCTAGCCCCCTATACTTTGCCCCTACTTACACTTCCCGCCCCTCGCTATTCCTTTAATTTTTTCAACTTACACACTATACTTTGACAAAGATTACAAGTAGCCCCCTACCGTCCAATTTCGTTAACTTTTGACAAAAATTGTTAGTCATGTGTGTGGCACATGACCTTAGGTAAGGGCATTTTATCTAGCCTTTTTTTCTTTTTCCTTCTTTCTTATCTCTCCCTCTCTCCTACGTATTTTACTTTTTCTTTTCCTTCTCTCTCTCTCTCGCTCTCTCGCTTTCTCTCTTTACCTCCATGGTTGGAACCCTTGCCACCCCCACGCACCTGCCCCCCTGCCCCCTCCCCCCTTCGCCCCTGCACAACCCCCTTCCCCCGCCTCTGCCCATCCCCTTCCCCCACCCCTTCCCTCGCCTCTATCCTTCCCCTACACCTACCCCTCCCCCACCTCTGCCCACCCATTGCTCGCAGCCACGCTACACCCCCTGCCTCCCCAAATCCATCAACCCCCCACCATCCCCTCCCCCACCCCCGGTTAGATCTATTTTCTTTTTTCCTCCTCATTTTTTTCTTTCATTTTTTTCACTCTTTAATTTTGGAGGTTTTGGCCTGTTTTGCTTGAAATAATTATTGGTGGAAAAAATTGTTTTGCTTGAAAATAAAGGTTTAGCTAGAATTTTTTTTTTTTGCTTGAAATAATTAAAAATAAAACTCTCATTAGATTTTTTTTTGTTGCAAATAATTTTTGGAGATTTAGATTTTTTTTTCTTACGTGAAAGTAATGTTGGAAATAATTTGTTATTGCTGATTTTTTTTTATTTGATAGAATTCATTTTTTAAATGCTAGAAATATTTGTATGGCTAAAAAATAATTTTATATTGTTGGAAATTATTTGGATTTGATGGAAATAATTCAGTCACGCTCGGAATTATTTTCTTTGCAAGAAATTATTTTTTAAGTGCTAGAAATACTTAATTGCTGACAAATTATGTTTTATTACTAGATATAATTTAAATTTGATGGAAATGATTTATTATTGCTGAAATCATTTTTTATTTGCTTGAAATCTTCTTCTATATTTTTTCTAGAACTTTGCAAATTTTAAAATTCTTTTTTGTATTTTTCAAAATTTTTAAATATATATATATTTATATTAGAAAAATTCTTAGTTTTAATACTTTTTTGTTAATTTTCAGAATTTTAATTGTTTACCAATTTTTAAGAATACATTGGTTTTTTCTAAATGTACTTTCCAATGCGTATTCCTATTTTAAATATGTTTTTCTAAACTATATTTTTTTTATTTTCTAAATTTTATTTTCTATTTTTTTCATTACTTAGTTTTTAATAGTTTGCAGATTTGAAATATTATTTGGTACTTTTCTGAATTTTTAAATTTATAATCTTTTTTTTTTTAAATCCAATATTTTTTCATATTTGTTGGTATTTTCTTGATTTTTAAATATTTTTTTCTGTTATTTAATGATTTTTCAAAGATAATTACGTTTGGATAAAAATGCACTTACCTAAGGTCATGTACGACGCACATGGGTAACAGTTTTTGCCAAAAGTTAACAGAGTTAGACGGCAAGGCGCTAATTGTAGGCATTGTTAAATTATTGGGTGTAAATTGAAAATATTGAATGAATGAGGGGAAAAATGTCTGTAGGGGCAAAGTATAAGGGGTCCAGGTCTAATTTTTCCTAAAAAAGTTACAATAATTTATGGTTCAATTATTGACAAATTGAATCTTTAAAAATTACATAATAGAATAAGGATCAAATGTCTTTTATTAAAGAAAAAAGATGACTTGTCAAATAAAAAATATTTTTTCCGATTAGCCCTGTCTAGTACGTATGTTGGCGAAGCATTATTTTTTCTATCTATCATTTAGTGCTTTGGATACCCACTTGACTTAGCTCAAGCAAACTCCTGGGATCTCAATAATCATGGTACACATGATAACACCATATTATACATAGATATCTGCGCATGTGGAACATGGATATATATATATATAATAAAGTACGGATGATATGGTAAAAATGTACGTAAGATAGTTTTTTTATTTTTTTGGATGATATTTTATGTGTTTTTATGTGTTTTATGCATTATATTTTATGTATGTATGTACATACATAAAATATCATGCTAAAAGTAGTATATATAGACTATTATATATACTATACTACTATTATTTGTACGGACTAATACGAATTTTAAGAGTGCAGATCGGACATGTGTTTCGTTGGCGGTGAGCGTAGAAATTATCCGTTAAATTATAGGCACACTTTCTCTTTAATCTGATCTCACCGTCAGGTGACACATATCCGGTTCGCACTCTTAAAATGTGGACTGATCCCCACTCTAAAAATGCGGAGTGGTCCGCACTCTTAGGGTGATGTTCAATAGCAAACATAAAAGATAAACATTTTAATGAACCATAAGAAAAAACACCTAACACCTAACCCCCGATCAATTTCAATTGCTATGTTATAATTGGTCCGCGCCATCGGCAATGGACACGCGTGTTACACGCCCCAGCGGCAACGTACAAGCATGTCACACGAGTGTATTAAAAAACACGTGTGTCCATTATCGTTGGCGTGGACCAATTGCATCATAGAAATTAAAATTGATTCGGTGTTTGGTTTTTTTTGTTAAGGGTCATTAAATTGGTCATCTTTTATATTCACTTTTGAACCTCTCTACACACACACACATATATATATATATATATATATATATTGTGAAATTGAATAAAAAACAATATATTGTATTACTATTAGATAAGGTGTGAGACATTTAATGATCGTGAGTAACGATGGAAATATTACATTTTTTTCAAATTTAAAACAAAAAAAAAACATTTTTTTTCTATCAATCATTTATTAGTTGTGGATACCCACTCGACTTTGTTTAGGAAAGCTTGTGGAATCTCAATAAGCATGGTACACATGATAACATTTTATTATGGGAGAAGACCTTTCAGAAAGCATAATGATGTCCTGTGATTTTTTAAAATTTTAACAACCACGTGCCCAATATATATATATATATATATTCAAGTTTACTTATCAATTTTTTTTGAATAATTAAAAAAAAAAATTGAGTTGAATCTTTTTTATGATATTTATATATTTCAGGGGACTGATATAAAAACAATCAGCACAAAATAATTTTATTTACTATTTTAAAAAAATTGATCAAATTTTAAGAGTTTTTAAAGCAATTTAAAGAAGCTGATTGGTGGGATTCCCCCTGCGGGATGTACCACCGACCGACCTTGTTCTTTTGAGAAGGGTCCGAGTGTGAGCATGCCTGTCGGGACCCGAAAGATGGTAAACTGTACCCGAGCGAGACGAAGTCAGAGAAAACTCTGGTGGAGGCCCGCAACGATACTGACATACAAATTGTTTGTCTGACTTGGGTATAGGGGCGAAAGACTAATCGAACCGTCTGATATTTAAATATTTCAGGCGCTGATATAAAAAAAATTAGCACAAAATAGATTTATTTACTATTTTCAAAAAATTAGCTAAATTTTAAGAGTTTTTAAAGAACTTTAAACGCTGTGAATGTTTGACTGGTTTTTTAAAAATAAAAAAATATATTATTTAAAGGGACTCATATAAATAAAATATTAAAAAAACAATCAGCACAAAATACTTTGTATCGTGAACTCAAAAATATTTTTAATATTTTTTTTAAATTGATTTACGATACAACGTATGTAAACTTCATATGTATGAAATATTGTGACATGTAAAGCTATGATATCCGCCAATAAATGTAACGTCTCTCAATGCTTATCCACAAGATTTGTATAATTGTACAATAAAGTAACCATTCCTTTTTTTAATAAGGTCTACGAAGGATTTTATGCTTCGTATTTTTTAATTTTTTTTCTAACATTGACATTAATGCAAAATTAAATAATCTTTTATTGTATTAATACTATCAATTGGGCGGGAGAGAAGACCATGAAAGTGAGATGGTTTGTGAAAACTGTGAAATTAAAAATCCAAAGTTAAATCAATTTGATGACTGACTACTATCCCAATTGTATTGCATTTATCAGTGGAGGTTCCCAAAAAAGATATGTTAGGTGGTTTAGTGGGTGTATAATTCTCATTTTCCCACATACCACCTTACTTTCTTAACCTTTTCTATCGTCCAACTTAAATTATGTACGGAACAAAAGATGAATTAGTTTTGTCTTACGATATGCTAGGAGAAAAAATAAAATGAATTAGTTTTGTCTTAAGCCTTGGGAGACTTTATTGAAAATAGGACAGTTGTTTTATTTCAGCATGAAAAGAAATTAATTTATAATGAAATAGGATAAAAAGACTCGCCTAAGGGCTAGTACAATTCATATATATATAGGTTGTGTGTATACATAGGGCAACTCACTATGTGTTGTATATTAGTAAGACTCGCAAGTCGTTTGGGTACATTAGGTATGTGTGCATCCCAAAAGAATTAGAATGATGTTTGCCTCCATTGTTTGTTATTTGATTTTTGTGTTCGAGGAGACTTGCCAATCCAATAGTTCTTATTTTAGTACGAGAGGTACGTGGACTGATAGCTGAGTATGCCCATTGTGTACGGTGGTCCTTTTGAGAGACACCGCAATTATATATATTAGTGAGATAAATATATACAACCGTTTGAATAATTCTACTTACGCGTGATAGTAGACAGATTGATAGTGTTCATATAAAATAATGAATTAAGTTGTGAAACTAAATTAATTAATTAAATGATAAGAGATGACGAATGTTACTTATGATATCAATAACATATGAGAGATGTTAATTCAGATAGTGTACTGTATGGGCGGTACATGGATTTATAGGTGTCGATAGTCCAGACAGATACTTATGACTAGTTAGCTCGGATAGTATGGCTAGGTGGGATAAGTAGAAGACGTTAGGCGGGCATAGTAATTGAGAGGTGAGGAAACTCAAGATAGTGTACGTGAATCTAACATGTGTAATCAATAACTTATTTTTAAATTGTGATAAATACTTGCAAAATATTTTCAAAATGTTTTCGGTTCTAACCGTTGCTATAATTTTTATTTGTTAACCTTTTAGGTGTCCAGCGGCAGGGACGTCTGACTTGACGATCTATTCCATGGATGTTTTGATGCAGCGCTGTGGAGGCTTGCATGACTTGAGTAGACGCTTCTACCTTTCATTCCTAGTGCAGGATTTAATTTCAATACTTCATTTGGGCATATTACCCGTTCAGACTTCATTTATTTCAGTTATTCATTTCACGCATGTAGTGAGATTTATTTATTGTTTGTTGGACATAGTATTTGGATTTAGATTTCATAGCTGATGGTTTATTCGGCAAGGCCATATTTATTTATTCTTTGTGATGGTTAGACTACATTCATTATGTGAATGTTTTAATTTAGTTTTCGCATATTATTACCGATTGTGTAATGAAAGATCAAATTTTGATATCGGCTTAATTAACTAATAGGTAGTTGGTAATTGATATAGTTTTTGACAATGATGCTGAGAATGAACCAAATGAGAAACCTCTTTTAATTTAATAAAGGACTGGTCAATCGGTATTTAATTAGGTGGGGTGTCACATTATTTTATTGCCTAATTCGATGTGAGTTAATTATCTCGTGGTATCCGAGTTTGACTGAGTATACTTGGCGTGATAGAATATTTGAGAAAACATCGAGTGAGTTAATACTGAGGAGGATGGATATATGACATGTGTGTGAATGTTGTGGTATTATTATACGTATATTATTAGTGTGAATATTTATATACGGGTGAAATACACGATGTTAATTGGTATTACTTATATAACTAGTGAAGACGTTATATGACTTTTATTTTACTAGAATAAAAGAGTTACTGGGTGAAATAACCTAATAATAAATTGTAATATTACTCGGTCAAGAGTAGTTGATAAGTAAGGGTTCATACCTAAGCTAGATGGACGGGGTGGTATAATTAGGGAAATATTAACAAAGTCTTAGGTGTGCACATTAGTTGAGGTGTGAGGATTATCTCAAGTGAGTGCGACACTAGCTTAAGTATGAAAGATATTCATGCATTTTAATTACTGCAACCTTAATCACTTGCAAATGTTCTCAAAATTTTTGGGTTCTAAACCTTGCCAAAAATATTTCAAAACCTTTTAGGTGTCTAGTCACAGGGACGCGAGACATGATTATCTATTCTAGGGATGTGCACCTATAACATATGTGGATGCATTCAAGATTTGGACAAAACACCTCAGTTGTTCATTATGGATTAGGATTTCAATATTTCATATTTGGGAATCTTTCCCTACAGTACTTCATTCAGTTTATTCAGTTTAGACTTGTATTAAGATTCGTTTATTTTCTGTCGGATTTATCATTTGAATTTGGGGTTTGTATCCGATAGTTTATTCGGTAAGAGATTTATTTATTTATATCATGTGATGGTTTAGACTATATTACTGTGCCAATGGTTTAATCTAGTTTCTATATTGTTAAATATTAAATGAAAAGATAAATTTAACACGAGATTAGTAAACTAGTAGGTGGTTAGTAATTAATGGTTTTCGAAAATGATGTTATGAATGAACCAAATGGGAATCCTATTTAAATTTAATAAATGACTGTTCACCTGGTATTTAATTAGATGGGGTGTCACACCCAGTCATATGGGTTAGTTTGGGTCAGAGGTAGGGAAGCCTTCGTGAAGGGCCAACCTCAAAATTTCTTGGACAGTCTAGATATCCTAATGGAAAGAATGTGGAAGAAGGACATACAAAGACACTTACAGATGTTATAGTGCATGCCAGTGCAAAAGCAGATGTTAGCCTCATTCCAGCTAGTGGGGGCCGCGCACCACTGGTGGGAGTCAGTTACGTCGATTGTAGAGCTAGATAGCTTAATTATTGATGAGTTTTTCATGAGATTTAAGGGGAAGTACTTTCCCTAGGTTATGTAGTCTTAGATGAGGGGTCAATTTATGGTGCTCAGATAGAAGGGACATACTGTGATTGAGTATGAGGAAGAGTTTGCTGTATTTTTTACTTTTCAAAGGAAGACGTGAACAATGAACAAAGGAAGATGGACATATTCATAGAGGGGTTATCTTGGCACATTAGGAAGGCCCTTTTGGGGCTTCCAACTTTTACCGGGTATAATCGGTTGGTGAAGGTCGAACTTATCCATTATTAGGATCACAGTGCCTTTTAGAAAAACAAGGATTGGAAGGGACATGGAGTTGATTAGTCGAGCTAATAGGGCAAGACAAGATGGGGTAGCGAATCTGGGACCCAACAGTTTAGGGGTAATTCATCTGTATATATCATCATAAGAAATTCAAGGTTTCCGATTATCAAAGCAGACAAGGCTAGCAGGGCCATAATAGCCAACAACATAAAGGCCATCAGGGGTCAAAGACAACAGGGTTGTGAGAAATTGGGCTAAGGATAAATCGATGCACATTTCAAAGTAATTTCTTCAGTAGAAGAGAGAGAGGTCATACGTCGAGATGGCTCCCTTGAGGTAACCAGAAAGCTCAGGAGCATAGACGTCGGAGGGGACATCACACACTACTGGGAAAAGTCCCACCATTACCAGCTCTAGGATTTACTACACGAGTCTCTCCAAAACTTGAAGCCCAACCTCAGGGACAAACTCCACTACAATAAAAATGGGTTTATCATATTACGCCCATAGAGAGGCCAGTGCTAGCTCAGGCAGTTAAGGGTATGTTCCCCATTTTTGGACATGTAGGTCCTATTTTATTTGACACGGAACATCTCACTCGTTTGTTATCATGGGTTTTGCATAAGAGACTGGAATGGTAGACTTTGTTTTCGATGTCCTAATATACATAAATTCACCAGTGGGTAAATGGTCAACTATACGCTCAGTATCTCAGGGCATATGGATTGAGATATGGCAACTCACAATTGTAGTCGACTTATTGGTACTTGATATGCATGAGTACGACGTTATTTTATGGATGGACTAATTAGCTACATACATAGCATCTCTTGATTATTACGAGAGGTCCATCGTTTTCTCCATTATAGGGAAGGAGATGTACATGGTTGTGATGCTTCACCCTTGGGGTGGGTCGAGAATGCACTTATACTATATCGAGGATGATACTTCTTCGGAGGTTATGGTTTCTCTAGATACCATCCCCATAGTCAACAAATTTTCAAGCGTGTTTAAGGAGATCCAAGGGTTTCCACCTCGTCATGAGATAGACTTCCTGAATGACTTAGTTACGAACAGAAGACCAATTGCACGTACACCATATCAAATGGCTCCTCTTGAGATAAAGGAGCTTCGGGATCATATTGAGAAGTTAATCGGACAGGGTTTCATTAGGAGGTTACTTAACTGTGGGGTTATCTAATGTTGTTCATCTAGAAGATGAAAGGATTATTGCGACTTTGTATTGACTACATGGAGTTAAACAAGGTCACCATATGGAATAAATAAATGTTGCTCTGCATTGATGATTTATTTGAACAGTTCGGGGTGGTGCGTAATTCTCTAAGATTGACTTGATATCGGGTTATCACTAGTTAAGAGCTCGGGAGTAGGACATCTCGAAGATGACATTTCTTATGAGATATGGGTCATATGGGTTTCTGGTTATGCCTTTTGGGAAAATGAACGCGCGGATGGTACATACGGTTTTAATGAATTTGGTGTTTGGAGATTATTTGGATCGGTCCGTCATAGTGTTTATTGAAGATATCCTAATTTATTCTCGGACTGCAGATGAGAATGCCCAACATTTACAAGTAGTCTTACAGACACTACAGGACCACCAGTTGTATGCTAAGTTCGAGAAATGTGTTATTTGGTTGAGAGAGGTGCAGTTCTTGAACCACATTGTGAAAGATAGGGGATATTAGTGAACCCGGGGAAGGTTTCTACAGTGATGGAGTGAGGAAAACCCCTATACCCACTGGGGTACGAAACAATTTGGGATACGCTGGTACTACTATCGATTCATTCAAGGGTTATCCAAGATAGCCGAGCCCCTAACAAATTTGATGAAGGGAGTGGCGTTTGTATGGAATGATATTTTCAAATAGATATTTGATGAGCCGAAGACTAGATTGAATACAACAATGATTGTGGCTTTACCTCAAGCAAGGATAGATTATAAGGTAACCATGAATGCATCCTTGAGGGGACTTGGAGGAGTTTTGATGCATGAGGAGAGACCAATAGCTTATGTTTCATGAAATATTAAGCCTCACGACGAACATTACCCCACCCACGACTTGGAGTTAGTTGTTGTCATTTTTTCACTACAAGTATGGAGGCATTATCTTCTATGAGAGAAGTTCCAACTATTCTAAGACCATAAGAGAATACATTATTTGTTCACACAGTGGGAGTTGAACATGAGGAAGAAGAGGTGGATATAGTTTATGAAAGCTACCAGTTAAACATTCAACACCAACTGAAGAAGATGAATGTTGTAGATGATTCTTTAAGCCACAAGCCGATGTTGGAGTTAGCGGCAATGTGGAAGGAGAAGTGGAAATCACTACATAGGGATGCCGACCTAACCTGTGCAGTTATGATAGTTCTCATGATCACACCCGAGATCATTATTCAGGTGGTGAAGGCACAAGCTGGAGATTAGCTTTGCTAGGAGCGAGTTAGACAGTTGTTAGCGGAGGGATATGAGCATTATTCTATTGGATCGAATGGTGGTTGGAGATTACAATGCGGATTAGTTATCCCAGATGACGAGAGTTGAGGTGAGATATTATGTCTTAGGCTCACTATTCACGCTTTATGGTACATCCCAAAAGAAACAAGACGTACCACGACATGTGACGGTAGTATTGGTGGGCTGGGATAAAAAGGGACATAAGAGATTTTATGATCAAGTGTGCTACATGTTAGTTGGTGAAGGTGAACCATCAACATTATGCAGGTGTGTAACAATATTTAGAGATCCCGGTGTGGAAATGGTTGAGAATCTCCATGGACTTCATCATCGGGCTACCTACATCATAGAGGGGGTATGATTCCACATGGGTGATCATTGACAGGTTGAAGAAGGTTGCTCCCTTCGTACTAGTTCAGACAGATTACAACTTCGATCTGTATGCTAGACTTTTCCATGCATAGATTGTAAAATTGCATGGTGTGCTTCTCAAAATTGTGTGAGATAGAAACAAGATGTTTGTGTCCCACTTTTGGAGAATTTTTCAGCAGGCTTTAGGGAAAAAATTGATATTTAGCATCTCGTATCATCCTCCAACCGACGGGAAGACGGAGGGGGTGGATTTGATGTTGGAAGAAAGGTTACGGATGTGCATTTTAGATTTTAAGGGGAGCTAGGACTCGTATTTTACTTTGGTGTAGTTTGCATAAAATAATAGATACCAATTCATGATTCGGATGGCACCGTTTGAGGTGCTTTACAGGAGACCTTTCCATTCACCCTCATGCTAGTTTGAGGTGGGCGAGAGCAAGATACTTAGTCCACATTTCATTTAGGACACCTCAGAGAAGGTAGATATGATTCGAGTCAGGATACATATTGCCCAAGATAGACAATAATGCTATGTGGATGGTGGCAAGAGATACTTAAACTTTGATGTTGGGGACCAGATGTGGATTAAAGTGTCTTCCATGAAGGAAGTGACATGGTTTGGGAAGAAATGGAATTTGTCTCCCCGATACCTGGGACCATTCCTTATTCTTGAGATGAATGGGCCTTTAACATATCAGGTTGGTGTATCGGACCAGTTGCAACAGATGCAAAATGCTTATTATATATCTGCATTACGGAGGCTTTTCGAGACGAGATAGTGTACCAGTATATTGATATTAATGACATAGATCTCCAACAAAATGCTATCTATGAGGAGAAACCCGTAGCCATTCTGGACCGTTAGGAGCATCGACTTCAATCCAAGGTTGTTCCTTTAGTTCAGGTGCAGTGGGGACACCATTGAGAGGACGAGTCGACTTGGGAGATGAAGGATGACATGCACACAAAATATACCGAACTCTTCTGATTATGTACATCCTTTTCTACATTTCGAGGATAGAACCCCGTTTTTAGGGGGAAGAATGTAATACCACATATTTTTCTAGAATAAATGAAACTATATATTTTGGAATAAAATAAAAATTGGTGGAAATTAAATTAAATCGGTGAATTTAATTGTGTAATTACAAACAAGTAAATTGTTGTTATGTCGTAATCATGTGTGGTTTATTTTTTGTTATGTTAATGATTACAACAATTTCATGTGTAGTTTAAAACTTATAAATGATGTGTGATGCGATTCTAAAAATATGATTTGGATAAAATAATTGGGACATATTTTTAGGTGTCATATGGACTTGTTTAGGTATTTAAATCTTTAGAAATGGTTCTTGGGTATAGGTATATTAGTTGGGAGACTTTTGGACTAGTCTAATTATGGGTTCGGGCTCATTCAGGGGTTCAACACTTGGGAATTAAACCCAACTCGTGATTAATGAACTAATTGCCTATATTAAAAGGCTAATAAATTCCCTTGAGATTTCATTTACGAACTCTAGCCTAAACCACTAAGAGAGAGAGAAGACAAGTAGCCACAACAAGGAATTGAAGAGGAACATTCAAAGAGAAAATCATCCACCTCATATTAAAGCAAGAATTTTCTTACTTAATTTAAATGTTCAATGTTCTTGATCCATCATAGTAAAAGCCATATGATTTCTCACATATTAGTTTGAAATTTGATGATTTAATATTATGAATTAATCCTTTTCATGTAGAGGATTAATTCGAACATAGATTGTTAACACATAAATTTAGGATAATCGAATTCTTGAATTAGATGATAGATGCCTTAGGGTTATTGGTATAAATTTGGAGAAATTCACATGTATAGGTTTTGATGCATGTTTATGATATGGAATTTTGTGACATTGAAACCATGTTATATGGCCCAAAATTCTAAATTATATATAGTTCATGTTGTGGTAGAAAATCTGGGCTAAGGGTCTTGGTTAATTATATGAATTCTGAGAATTTGGGAAATGAAATTGGGGTTAAAACATGAAATTAATTACTCTAAGATGAATAACTAAGTGGTAAGGACCTAATCATATGGTTATGAAAAGGAGTTAGCGTTTGGAAGAGATCTTATAAAGGAATTAAGGAATATCGTAATAAAGAAACTACAAGAATTGAGCTGGTGTGACATTTGAAATCGATTCGGCCTTGATCCAAATCGATTCGACTGGGTAAATCGATTCGGTCATGGAATGAAATAGATTCGTTCCTAGGAACAGGTTGAGTTGGGTCCGGGGTTAAATCCGAAATATTTTTAGAATTCAATACGAGTTGGTGGGATGATGTTTGGGTCAACGATGAATTTATTAAAAATGAAAATGTGGAACATATGTTTATTATTGAAAAATTATATTTTACTAAATAATCTTTCTAGATGAATCAATGAATAATTAACTAGATGGTCAATTATTAATGGCTGAATACTTATGGACATCATGTGGGATACTTTGGGTAATTATAGAGTAGTTACCTACACATATTAAATGGGAATGATAAAAAGTATTAATGTTTACATGTGTGGACATAGCAATGTTTGTGTACAGTCCTCTCGGCTTGGGATTTTGCGAGTTAGGGACCATATCACACGTCATCACAGGTGGGCTAGACGTTGTGTAGGTCATTTTAGGTACTACGTATCAGCGCCATCTATGAGAGGTGGGTGTTTATGTTGGGATGCTTTGTCACCTCTAGGTATGGGCCGTGAACTGCGGTACTACTTAGGGCCGCCCAATTTATGTGTGTTTTATGATATCTGACTTAGATAGAGATTTTCTTTGAACTTGTTGATAGAGAACGAACGAGACACCAACGGTAGATGCCTTTGTGTGTCGCATGTAGGAAAACACACACACACACACACACACACACACACACACACACACACACATATATATATATATATATATATATATATATATATATATATAACTTGTCTAAAAGAGATTGATTAATTCGTATAAGAATGTAGAAGGTAAATCATGGACCCTTATTACGTTGTGCATAATAGACGTTTATGCCTCTTTCATAAGATATACAAGACTTTGATACCTTCAGCTTTTGTGATTGAATATAGTTGGCTCCGTGTTAGAAATTGATTATAGCAAATTCATTTAATATTAAATTGGCACGTTTGTCACATATTATTCTGGGACTTGTTTGGATGCGGGTAATATCGCATTTAGTTGATGGGTGAGATGTTAATCGCATGTGAGTGACGATGGGGATTGTTTACTTTGCATCGACTGTATTTATTGGAATTTAAATTGAATAAGTTAATTCTTGAACATATAAGGATTTGACCCAAATTTAAAAGTTTTCTCCCCTCAGGTGGTCTTAGACAAGGACAACAAGACTGTTCACATATCAGCCTTGCAGCCTCCTTTTTGCTCCTCAAACATTTCATATTTGTTGATCCTAGCATAGGTTCGATTCAAATCCAGTTAGTTATTTCATTTGATATATTTGTATAGGCATAAGCCCGAGATTTATTTACTTTATGATTGTTTGAGTTATTAACATTTTTGTTGGATTTATCATACACTTGGTATTGGATTGGATTTTATCATTATTGGAGTGTTGATTTAAACTCAATTATGGGCAATTAATATATGCTTAATTGTATGTTGTTGATTAAAATGGTATTAATTGACAAACAAGCCCCGTCTTTGGCGTATCGTGCCTAGCCAGCCTTTACAAGAGAAAATGGGGGTTGTTACAATTGGTATCAAAGCATCAAGGTTTTATCTTTAATTAAGATAACCACTTGTGGAGAAAACATAAATATTAACTTGTCCATAACAAATATAAGAGTCTGAATAATCACACCATAAATAGCTAGATAGCTAGATAAATAATACCGAATAAACCACTGGTTCCAAAAATGGAATCCAAACCATAAGACTACAGAAATAAAACTGAATCCAAATACATTATCTGATAAATAAAACTAAAAATATATCAACTGAAAGGATAAACATGCCCAAATGAAGAAATGAATCAAAATCCTAATCTATGATGGAATATCTGAAGTGTCTAAAAAAAAATCTATCAATCCTCTCTAATGTTGCCGCTACGCATCCCTGGAATGAGTCATCAATCTTGGCGTCCCTATGGATGGACATCTAAAATATTTTGAAAAATATTTTTGACATGGGTCAAAGCCCAAAAACTTTCGAAAAATGTTAATCAAGTAATTAAGATGAACTAAATAAATATGTATTAACACTTTTCATATTTAAGAGGTTGTGGAACTCTCTAGAGATATTACACACCCATCAACAATTGTACACAAGTAATGCTTACCTCCCAACCCATCTAGTTATACTGCCCTACATAACTAGACCTGATACAAATCTTTCTATCACCTTACTCTGTCCCGAGTACTTCCTCCCTTCTATTCATAAGTTATTTTAGTGATCAACTTACTAAATCATTTCCACTTTAATTGGTTATATAACATTCACACTAGTTATATAAGTAATACTGTGAGAACCCGTATATAATTATGATAAATTATATTTAAATCATACTTATCTCATGTGATATTAATAATATGTTATTAGTATATCTAATGTTAAGTTATTATGGTTAGTATAATTCTACTTTCATAAATAATGTAATGTTGAATTATTTACGAACACAAGATTTGGTTATTTTCGATAGAAATGTTCCTGTTTAAGACTAGTTTTGACCCTTATAACATTAAAATTGACTTGAGCTAAGAACTACATAGTTGTAGACATGTGAGTTAGGGTGGTAACACAACAAATTTTGCATCAAACAGATGTTTGAGTAAGAAGTTAGGCCAAAATTACGAACAAGGGACAAATCTGTCAATTCCCTTAAGTCGTAAATTGTCTTTTATTAAACCAAATGTTTTAATTTGATTGGATGGATTGGGAGGCAGCCTTGGCCGACTTAAAACTCTTCTTCTAACATATTTCTTCATCCAATTTAAGCCTAAGTTGAGTTTTAAGGGTTTTTGGTTTGAGGAAAGAGAAAGTAGAAGTTAAGGAAGAAAGGGTTTCATTAAAAGCTAGGAAAAGAATTCCAAGAAAATTCTTAAGGTATTTCCAAGGTAAAATTATGTGTTAATATTGTTTTAATATTATATTATACTTATTTCAAAGAATATAAATCGTGAAGTATTGATTAAAATTCCATCCTCCTTTGTGATAATATGTATTGGTTCATTTATGAGATAAGTGGTGTTATAGATCATATTGCTTTGTATTGAAACCCTTTGTATTAAAACTTGTATATCTCTTTGTGTGCTTACTGGAATTCAGAAATTCCAATTGGATATGAAAATAGACTCATATATTCATATCATATCCGAAAACTAGAATTTAACTCCTTATAGTTCGGTCTTAGTGATTGTTGCAAGTTGTTATATAGTTGCTGTTTATATATTTCATTTCGGTATGCCCTGAGTTTGGTCAAGTTTTTGAGATAGCAAATGAAGTCCAAATATTATGAAACTTTAATTTTGTGCTTTCAGTATGTGTACTAAAAGTGTGTTGAAAATCATGTAAAGTTATGCTGGAGAAAAATTATGAAAATTCTTGGAATTTGAAGAAACAATAGAGGAGCTTGTAGGGCAGATTTCTTGGGTTGTAAAGAAATAGTCATAACTTGCCCTAGGGAGCTTGAAAAATTACACCGTCACTTGTGATGGAAAGTATATTCATATATGTTTTCATATTTATAAGGTTGGACACCTGTATGTGGGAAATTAATGAATATGAGAAGGTTAAATATGGAGGACAATAATTTCAGGCCATACTTGATATCCCATGAAAGAATATTTTTATTTGCTCCTTCCCAAGGGTATTTTGAGTACATGTTTCATTTGTATATATATTCAGAAGTATACTTTTATGTTTACTTGAGTTTAGTTATAAATTCCTTACGAGGTAGTTTCTAGGGTTCAATGTTCATGGCCTTATCAATATATATATCATCGTTTCGTCTTTACACATGTTTCATGGAATATGACTTGAGTAGAATCATATTGTGGTTGTGTACTCATTGAAAGTTACATAATTATATTAAGATAATACTTATTATTGAGTTTCAGTACTGATTTAGTTGGATTAACAGGTGTAAGGTCAAATCAACGAAGTTCAGCTCCACCCAAGGGAAACGTGAATACATAGTTGACAACACAAGGTGAGTGTACTTACTGAGTTGATTCGGGATATGATGTGTATGTATTATATATTGAGATGATATGGCTTATTAAAAGTCATGAGATGTTAATATGTTATGGCTAATTAAAAGCCAAGAGATATTGAGATGTTATGGCTTATTAAAAGCCAAGATATGTCGAGTTGCTATGCAATTCAGGAGATGTTAGGTTATCAAACCTATGGATATGATTATTGACTACGGGCAGGAGATGTGGGGTTTATTAACTCCGGATTTGTATATGTCCTAATTCGGCACAGAGATGTATATATTGATATGTTGAGATGTTAATATAGTACTTTTACTATAGATAGTTGTAGTACATTCATTGAGTTTTTAAACTCATGGTTTTATATGTTTACATTTTCAGGTTTTCCAGCTGCCACTGCCAGGTTTAGGAGGTTGAGTAAATAGAAGTAGGGTCTTGTTAGTTTGTTTTATACACTGTACTAGTTGTAATTAAGTTAAATGATATGTGAGTTCTGTTGAAATTATGTCTCCTTAAAACGATTGGATTTTTAGTATTTCACATTTTAACCTTGAAGTTGTTTCAATATGTATTACTAAAATAATAAATAAATGATAATTGTGGTTTGTAAACTATTTTGTTAATTATATCCTAATGGGGTTAGGGGGTGACAAATACATTCACACCTTATATATTTAATTCGTATATAACTATCTACTCTAACATATACGTATAATTATACTACAACAATCACACATATGATTCGTATAATAACAATCCTCCCGAGTAATAACTCACTAAATGCTTGTATACTCACTATATCCCATGTATACTCACTATAACCCGTTTACCATAAGTCGGCTAACTCACACTGAAATAGGTACATAAAATCGCAAACGTAGTGGAGGCGGTCATATTTCACTGAGTGTGAACCAACTCATACCCAAAGCATCTCACCTAAAAAATAAATCACAGAATCAAACATCGGACGATATGACCTGGGGACTATACTCTCCCTGCATTCACTAACCAGAGAATTTATCCACATTATGCAACCTTCGATCACAGCACTAAGGAGGTATGCTTTCACATAAATATCATGCACATAGACATTTATAAAGCGCGTGCACACACACACACACACACATCCAGTTACCCATGCTTAGCTCCCATATCACTATCCCATAATATTCGAGTCTATTTCCTCGATCCTTAATTTATTTAATTTCACAACCATTAAATAATTAATGTATCTTCACTTGCTAAAATACCCAGACTCACCCAATCGGTCGGTATTTAAATATTTATGAATTTATCTTACATTATTCGCTTCTTAGGTTACTCACCATTTCACACTTTTCTAAACCCAAACATAGTTCCCACAATCCCTAGGTAATATGACCCCAATTTATTTTTCACTAAACAAATAGCCCTAAATAAATCCGAAGAAATTGGAGTCCATATTTAAAAATAAGCAAAACTGCCCCATTTTAGCCTTCATTGATCAATCGGTGAAATCGATCGATTGATCGATGTTGGACGGCCAACCCTCCTTCCCCAATGCATTGTTCTCCTTTTTTGTTTCTAAAACCTCCATGGATTTACCCCAAACTTCAACCCATTTGTACCCCAAGTTTATTACACACCTAAACAAGTTCAAATCCTATTGTAAATAATCAAACATCATTGATTTCTACTAAGATTCATAAATTTCACGAATTAGATTTTCTCAATTTCATTCAATCATCGCATTAATTTTGACTCTACATTCCAAATTAAATGAAATTATACTTCGGTTTCGAATACAAATCATATTCCAACAATGCTATATCGTATTTTGTCATCAATTGAGCATTAAATCTACATCTAATTCCCAATTCACCCAAAACTCATTTTACATGTGTCAACCCTCACCAAAAACGGATTTGTCTACACCTACCATGATACATGAGTTTTTGCAATTTAAATGTAGATAAAGTTAATCGCTTGCATTTCTAGGTTTGTATGGTCTGATTACATGTTGTTGAAGATGAATTGATGACATCCCACCCAATTCCTCTTTGAATTTGAATCCTAAAGTTCCCCTCTCCCTTCCGTCTCTCTTCTTTCAATTTATAGGGTTTATATTTTGAATTTTTGTAGCCTCAAACCCTTAGACTTAGGTTTAGAAATCCTAATCCAAAAATTTGGCTAACAGCCTCAACCTAAATGCCCTGAGTGCCCCCGTTTGGGCTCGGTTTTGTCTAAATAGACCCCAGGACCCAATTATTACCTCCATGTACACTATTCTAACTATACCGACCCATATGGAATTAATCATCACATCGAAATCACCATTAGATTCACTCTACATTATATTTCTATCTCGACCTCATGTAGTCTGCACGCGACTCTCGATTGAGATATAGCACTGTCACATCACTATTACTCGCTACGACGTAAAATATTTATTTACTATTCACTTAGTACTTATATTCCAAAATATTAATCATTATCTCTCTCGATTAATATCTTAATACACACATAATAACTAATTCATTTAAATTATGTCACGCATGTAATTTAAAATTACCTGAATTAGTTAAATGATATATATTAAAAAATACGGGGTGTTACATACTTTTCCCCTTATAAAGGAATTTTTCTTTCGAAATTAGGACGTACCTACGGTGAGTAACTCTGGATACTTCTATTGCACGTCATCCTACCGCTCCCACGTCAACTCAGCACAATTATGGTTCCACCACTGAACTCGAATCAAGGGTACATGCTTAGACCGCAGTTTATGCTCACTATGATTAAGTATAGCCACCGGTCACTCCTCATACGAAATATTTATCTGTAAGCCAATCTTCTCTAATGGAACATGCCAAAAAGTTCTCTCACACCTTTGGTACTTATCTAGCGATGACACGTGGAACATATCGTGAATCCGCTTTAAGTGTTATAGTAAGGTCAACCTATAAGCAACTAGTCCCACCTTCTCAATAATCAGAAAATGTCACACATACCTCAGTGCTAGCTTCCTTTTCTTTCCGAACCATAAGACTCCCTACCTAAGGGATACCCATACAACCAACCTCGTCACCAATCTCTAACTCTATATGTGTCATGTCTGTATCGACGTAACTCCTCCGCCTATCCTGAGTTATACAAATGCATCCCCGAATCAATGTATTCTTAGTAGTAGTATCCTGAATTATCGATAGGCTTAACAACTTGTTGTCTCCCACCACTAACCAGCAAGCAGGCGAATGACAAGGCCGTCCATGAAGTTCTTTAAAAGACGATCCTATACTCCACTTATCTACTATCTGTAGATCAGAACATGCCTTATAGGCGCCAATTTCCTTCTAGCCAAACACGTAACTCCATTCATGGGAGATACCCGCAACAATCCCTCACCACTCATTTCAGACTTTTAAACTAGATACACGATAATATAACTCTCCTTATGCTCTTCAACTTCACTAAAATGACATAGATTAACTCAATCCTTAACGATGGACCATGAATCACTGCGAGTTCGAGAATCTTGTTAATCCCCACTCAACCGAAGGGTGGATGATAAGATCTTCGTGTGAAGCCTCAGAATACGGTTTTCAAATACCATTATTCTAGAAGTTGGGTGAAAGAGATTAGTTAGGCGGGGTAGCTTAACTAGGTTGTTTAAAATGAACACGATAGGTGTGCACTATTAGAATAGGGGTGAGGTGTATCTCATGGGAGTGCGATACCAGTTTTAAATATGAGATATTTCATATTTTAAAATATGTCATTTGAAGCACTTGAGGAATATTTTCAAACTCGGTCCCTAACCTGTTTCTCTATTTTTTCCTCTGTTGCTATATATGTATATATATTATGTGTCCAAACACAAGGACGCCTGGATGATGAATCTTTTGAGTCACACGTTTGCTGCAGCAGATGTGGATGCATGCAGGTTTATAGTTGACACTTATATCCTTGATTTCTAGATAGGAATCATTATAGAATACATGGGACGGTAGCCCACCTCTACCCATTTATTCTTTTACCGCATTTCAGTTTGCGGAATTCGATTTGGTTGTATTATATTGTAACGAGTGTTCGGTTATTTTATTTCATTTCAGTTTCGTGTATATAAACTCTGTGAATGTTTTATTTAGTTGGTTTGGTTAAAAAGATTAGTTAATAAAATTTTGACGCCAGCCTAATAAGTTATTAGTAATGAAATTGGTTTTCGATAGTGATGCTAAGAATGAACCATACGAGATTGCTATTTTAATCTGGTATAGGATTGATCACCCGATATTTCATTAGGCGGGGTGTCACAGATGGTATTAGATCATCAGGTTCTAGTGTCCTTCGGAATCGGTGTGTACGTACTACACTTTCAGCGTTGCTTTCTATTTCATATAGAGCCTTATGATTAGGATTGTTGATTCCTATTATGAAATTTCTCTCTCTTACTATTATGTAATATATTAGTAAATATTTTGCGTGCTTGTTCAATATTCATGTGCTGATTGATGAAGGGCGATCGTGGAAGGTCGTGATAAGGGCAGTAGGAGGCGGGGCATGGTAGGAGTTGTGAGTTGAATTCGGGGATGAGGACCGCATAAGAGGTCACCCCCATTGCGGCATTGTTATGGATTGCTGCAACAACTACTAAGTATAGTAGTTATAATTATCTACATACCGATGTAGTAGAGAGTGGTTCTAAACTTGAATTACTGAATGAAGTTAAATTGGAAAAAGTTTGAAAGGTCTTCGATAAGGACCATACGTTGAAATTTAAGTTATGCGGAGGCGGTGTAGCGTCATTCAGTGGAAATAGAAGTTTCTGAAGCTTTTGCTTAGAGCAGGGTATAGAAATGCCCAGATGTGAAAAGTTGAGGAAAATTTTTCACTCGTTGGAGTAGTGTCGAAATGGTGGGAACAGTGATCACCATATTTGGGGGAGCAGGATGTTTTGCTCATAGAGGAATATTACGATGGTTTTAATGTTTAGTTCCTTTGTTTTATTAGAAATGAAGGAAGTGTAGTTTATGAATTATTCATATGAGGATAGGTCAGAGGCCGACAGTGAATAAAGAATTATATGGATAAGTGAACTTTGTACCAAATTAAGGTAGGTACAATGAAGAGAGAGTCCTTAGGTGGAATGATAGTCTCACTAGTAAGTATTTCTAATACTTATAGAGAATCTGTGTTCGTAAAACACCACCGGTGGACATCCACCTAGGAATTCATTGAAATAAGGCAGTTCAGGCCAGTAGCATGTTCCCTTTTAGTCGGATGAGATAAGGGAACTATGAGGGTGATTATCAGGATCGAGGCTATAGAGTCTGAGATATTGATAACCTTAACATGGTCAGCGAGGCCATACATGGAGAATAGGGTGATGTGGAGTGTAGAACCACACAGTTAGTCGTTTCCCATTGGGAGTTAAAGGACGAGAGTAGGATTCCTAAATGGAGAATTGATTAAAGTAGATTTCAAATCGGAAAAGACAAGTGTACTATGTCTGGGAACAAATTGGAGTAGTCAGGGAGATTGTCAAAGTTATCGTTAGGAGTTTTACCTCAGATGAAGGAGGTATATTTTATGGCTAGATAGAGTCACAGTATTTTGTTAACCCTAGGTTTGTGTGTGTGATTCGAGTTTTGTGTCAGTACCAGTAATATTATAGAAGGTATATCTATATGTTTTTTCGTGATAGTGGGGTACATTTGTTTTTCTTCATTCGTTGGGAAAGCAGGTGTTGGTATATTGAGCTTATATTTGGGCTTGCAATGCTCATTTTGAATGTTTTATATGAGTATAGTATGTTTCTGATTGGTCATAGAGATAGTAGGATAATGATTGCAAGGCTATCGTACCCGCGATTCCAAGGTGGAATTGGTTGTTTTTGCGATATCTCACCTAGATATGGGTTGAGCTCTCCATTTATTACATGTTTAGATGGAACTTTGATGAGTATATGTTTCATTATCACGATGTTAGTGCATAGAAACCTTATAGATATGATTTAAAGTATATAGGATTTATTGTTAATCTGTGAATTTAAGCTCGTTGTTGCTCGCGTAAAATACTTAGTGTTAGTACAAGCGCTTGTGGTATGTCTCCTTAAAAGAAGTAGGAGTTCAGACCACATTTTTTCGATAGAGGGGATGGGAGTATATCAGTTGCATAATTGAATCTAACGGACCTCCACGACTGACAAAGTTAAGTAGTAGTGTATCGAAGGGGTTCCTTGTTTGGATTTCACTTGCGAGACACTCCACGCATGAACCTTAATGACGTCGGTAATGGAGAGATGTTATGGGATGCAAGGATGTTGGTTTTGATGATAAGTTACCTAGTGTGAAGAAAACACTATGAACTGAGAGCCATATCATAACTAGAGGTTTATGGATATGGAAGTGCTATGGAAAACCATTGAAATGGTTCTCACACCGTAAGTAATGGGTGAGGTAAGATTTAGAGAATTGATTTGAGGCTTATACCCAGGCCTTGATTAAAAGGCAAATTCGGAAGTAATATGTTTTAGGTATGATACTTTGTAGAACTGATGCAGAGTATAGGTAACCCGATTAGTTAGACTTTCCATTTCGCCAAGATGGAAGAACATAGTGGTAAAAGAACTTAGTAGGTTTGAGAGGTAGGATTTAGAACGTCCCGATTGTGTGCCTTAGGCCGTTATATCTTGATGACAAACGACGTAAGGTTGTAGTGTAACAGAAGGGATCCTTGTTTGGATTTTATTTTACGAGATTTCCCACGCACGAAACCGAGTTGATGTTGGGAGTTAGGAAAGGCCTTGGCCACTAGGGATATAGTTAGTAAAATACTCATTTTTGTGTTTAGGAAAACACATTGATCTTTGGACTACCATGAAGTAAGGCCAGTGGGGCAAGGGGCGCTGTTATAGGAACAATTGAATTTTGAGTTATTCGGGTTAGGAATACCTAGGTATTAGTACCATGTCGAGAATATGAGGCCCATTTTTAGAGATGGTGTTACGTGTGTGACGTTTGCAATAGTTGTGCCGATGTGCACGGATTAAAGGGTGTGTGGGTACCTTGGTAAGTTGGTTTTATATATCGTCAGAAATAGAAGGAGCATAGTATATAATGTTGAGGAAGGTGTGATGGGGCAGTTATAAACAGAATTGGAATGTGTTAGTTGGGATGTCGTAGGAGGTACGTAATAATTCGATTATATAGGTGCGACGAGAGTTAGCACACCTGCGATGGAAGATTGACGGGAGTAGTCAAGTGCTAGTATAGTTTCCCTTTTGAGGGAAATTCGAAGTCGTGAGGTAGGCGAATGGACACTTATGGCGTCGGCTTTCCGATAGGATTAATGCGTTAGAGATGTGATTGTAGGCTCCTTTTCTTTTAAAACGTCTATAGAAACACTAGGTTCGATGTGTCGTTGTTAGAGTTGATCTTATGATCAAGGTAGTGTTGTAGCATATAGAGATTTAGTTAATCTTGTTATTAAGCTAGTGCGTTAGAGCATAGGCCTAGAGATAGGTGGGTACCGTGAATAAGTATATGGTAGGGTACAATTTAGGTTAGTACCTTTTGACTTGGGGTACCAGGATGAAGTGTGATTAGCGATCCTAGGTTGGTAGTACCAATCATATCTGAATTTCGGGGACGAAATTCCGTTGTAAGGGCAGGAGAATGTAATACCCCGTACTTTTATGGATATTTAAATTACAGAAGTGGGTCAAGTTTGGTAATTGAGAAATTACTGTGAATAATAATTTTTGGAGTTTATGAGTGTTAGATGATTACCGACGCGTGTTACATTTACTTAGGGGACTGAGTAAAGGAGTCAAAATATTTTATGTCATGTCACAGTTGGGTTAAGTGATGCGTGATTATAGGAAACGCGTGTTGAGAAGTGTCGGGTACGATTAGTGAATTTTAATTAAGTAACTCTGATTGAGATTTTGAGTGCACAATTGGTTTTGGAATAGCCGAGATAGTCATAATATAGTATCCAGGGGTAGTGTTTGGGTTTTGGGGACTTTGGGACTAGTAGGGACTCGCAATTGTGTAAACGAGTCATTTTTGGGTTTAATAGGAGATAAACTCCTTTTCTTTCTTATAAGGCACGAGAGAGTAAGAGAAAGGAAAGGAAGGAGAGAAAAGAAGAAAGAAAGAAAGGAAGAAGGGAAAGAGGGGATAAAAAGGGATTTTGGGCCAAACTTAGCAGGATTCGACTCGATGTCATCGGATTTTATCCACGAGGCAAGTATTTACTTGCTTTATTCATTTGAGTGTGTATCTCATATTATAGTTGGTAAACTAGATCATTTTTGGGTGATAACCCTTAAAATAAATTTGGTAAATTTGATTTTAAGTTTACAAATTGATGTATTGTTAACTCTTGATGACTTCTAGTGTTAAACCCGTGTTAATTGTGTGTGGAAATGAGAAGAAATGGGAATAACAAATAAACTAGGGATTTAATGGTTTTAGGGTTTAAATCTAAGAGAAATGGTTTAATACCACAAATTAATTAATTGGTTAATTATAAATTAGTGTTAGGATAATTATATTGTTGTTGGTTGAGATTAGAAACCATTAAAATGTAGATTGAGTTGATATTTGGGTATTTTTAGAGAAGATGAAATCGCCCAAACAGTGCCCTCCGAACAGGGCGAATCGATTCGGGTCTAGACCGAATTGATTCGCGCAAGGGGATCTGTAAAGGTGTCTCAGGACGAATCGATTCGGATTAAGACCAAATGGATTCGCCTATGGGGACCTGCTTCTAGAGAAATTTTTGGATCGATTCGGATGGAGACCGAATCAATTCGCATTTAGGGAGAATCAATTCGCCTTTAATGGTTTTTAACTGTCTTCCCTCGTCTTTCTTGAGGACAGTGGTGGGGTCGTCCCCTCCACTGGTCCCCATTATAGACGAGGGATCAACTTACCAATTTAATGGTTTTTAACTGTCTTCCCTCGTCTTTCTTGAGGACAGTGGTGGGGTCGTCCCCTCCACTGGTCCCCATTATAGCCGAGGGATCAACTTACCAATTTGATGGATTTTTAAGTCTTCCCTCGTCTTTCTTGAGGACAGTGGTGGGGTCGTCCCCTCCACTGGTCCTCATTATAGCCGAGGGATCAACTTACCAATTTAATGGTTTTTTAAGTCTTCCCTCGTCTTTCTTGAGGACAGTGGTGGGGTCGTCCCCTCCACTGGTCCCCATTATAGCCGAGGGATCAACTTACCAATTTGATGGATTTTTAAGTCTTCCCTCGTCTTTCTTGAGGACAGTGGTGGGGTCGTCCCCTCCACTGGTCCCCATTATAGCCGAGGGATCAACTTGCCAATTTAATGGTTTTTAACTGTCTTCCCTCGTCTTTCTTGAGGACAGTGGTGGGGTCGTCCCCTCCACTGGTCCCCATTATAGACGAGGGATCAACTTACCAATTTAATGGTTTTTAACTGTCTTCCCTCGTCTTTCTTGAGGACAGTGGTGGGGTCGTCCCCTCCACTGGTCCCCATTATAGCCGAGGGATCAACTTACCAATTTGATGGATTTTTAAGCTTTCCCTCGTCTTTCTTGAGGACAGTGGTGGGGTCGTCCCCTCCACTGGTCCCCATTATAGCCGAGGGATCAACTGCCCAATTTAATTGTTTTTAACTGTCTTCCCACGTCTTTCTTGAGGACAGTGGTGGGGTCGTCCCCTCCACTAGTCCCCATTATAGCCGAGGGTGGTTCTCTGTAGATGTTTCTATGCGTGCTAGAACTGATAACCATAGTATGAGGGGAAACTGATATTTCTCATTAATTTTCAAAGTGTTCTGTTGGAGCAACTCTTATTACGATTATGGTCTATCAAGACCTTACAACACTACTGATAGTATTTCCTCAAATGATCTGTATTACAGGTGTTGGAAAAAGGTTCCCCTTCTAGGTTTTCTAGTCCATAGGTCCCAGGGATGACTTCATCGATGACCCTATAGGGGCCATGCCAATTAGGATGGAGCTTGTTGGGATTTTGCCAAGTCTTCTTGAGGACCAAGTATCCTACTGCGATAGGCCTCTGTTTCACCCTCTGATTGTAAAACCTTGCGGTCCTCTGCTGGTAGGAAGCCTGCCTTATCTCAGCGTCTTCCCTCCTTTCCTCAATCAGGTCTAAGTCGAGTCTTCTCTCTTCCGCATTTCCCTTGGGGTCGTACGTTTGGACCCTATGAGTAGGAAACTCAATTTCGATGAGGATGACGGCTTCTGAGCCATAAGCTAGCATGAATGGGGTCTCCCCGGTAGAAGTCCTTATTGTCGTCCTGTATGCCCACAGCACGGCATACAACTCCTCGACCCATCTTCCTTTTGCATCCTCAAGCCTCTTCTTGATTCCATCTAGGATTGTCCTGTTCGTAACTTCGGTTTGCCCGTTGGCCTGAGGTCGGCCTGGGGTGGAGAAAAATTGTTTGATGCTTACCCTCTCACAGTATTTCTGTAGAGAGGCATTCTTGAACTGGGTCCCGTTGTCCGAGATGAGGGTGTTGGGTAGACCATATCTGCATATCACATTTTTCCAGATGAACTGGAAGGTCTTCTGCTCTGTAATCGTGACCATCGGTTCGGCCTCCACCCACTTTGAGAAGTAGTCAATCGCTACAATGAGGAACCGATAGTTATTGATTGCTCTTGGTAAGGGTCCTACCAGGTCGATCCCCCACACTGCAAACGGCCATGGAGATGTAATGGAGGTAAGAGGCTGATGAGGTTGATGAGGGATGATAGCAAATCTTTGGCATTTATCACACTTTTTAACATATGCGGCAGCATCTTTCCCCAGGGTCGGCCACCAGTAGCCTTGGGTGATCACCCTCTTTGCCAAGGATCTACCCCCAATGTGGCTTGAGCACGACCCTTCATGCACATCTTGCAAAATAGAAGGGACTTCTGAGGGATGCACACACCTAAGTAAGGGGAGCAGAAACCCCTTTTTGTACAGCGTGTCTTCGATGACAGTGAATTTTGCAGCCCTGTATCTCATCTTCTTCCTTTCTTGCCTTGCTTCTGGCATCTCTCCCTCTTTAATGTATCTGATCAGAGGGTTCATCCATGAAGCTTCTTGAGAAACATTCATGCAATTGCTAAGTGTTCCCTCAGCATCTTCAATAGTTGGTCGAAGCAAGATTTCTACCGGGACTGTCCTCCTTATGTCTGTCCTAGTCGCCGAGGCCAACCTTGCAAGGGCGTCAGCACGGCCATTGTCGAGCCTAGGTACCCTCTTGAATTTCACTTCTTTAAAGCCTTTCAGCAATGACCTCACCTTCTCAAGGTACCTAGCCATCCTCTCGTCCTTAGCCTCGTAAGCTCCTAGTATCTGATTCACTACCAGCCTTGAATCACTATGGACCAAAATCTGACCGACACTAAGATACTTAGCTAAGGAGAGGCCTGCTACCAAGGCCTCATATTCATCCTCATTGTTGGAGGCTTTGAAATTGAACCTCTGGGCGTACTCAATGTCTGTGCCATCGGGTGCTGATAATATCAATCCAGCTCCACTTCCATTATCACAAGAGGACCCGTCAACGAAGAGGCTCCACAGGGTCTTTCCCTCTGAAAAATTTCCCTCAGAGAGGGATCCTTGTCTAAAGATGTATCTTCCCTCTTCATTTTCAGTCGCTTTCCTCCTAGCGGTGCTTGTCTCAACCCTATCTGCGGGTGTGTCAGTGAGTCTGTCTTGTTGTGTATCTGTCTTCCCGAGGGCCTTACCCTCGGCTTCAGCGCCTTCCCAAGTAAACTCAGCCACGAAATCTGCTAGCGCTTGCCCCTTAATGGCTGTCTTAGGCTGATACACAATATCGAACTCCCCCAACTCTATAGCCCAGGTCATTAGCCTTCCTGATTTTTCAGGCTTGTGTAGGACCTGCCTAAGAGTAGAGTCAGTAAGGATGACCATAGTATGGGACTGGAAATACGGCTTCATCTTCCTCGAGGCATGGATCAAGGCGTTTGACAACTTCTCCATCCTCAGGTATCTTTGCTCTGCCCCATGGAGTGCCTTGTTGTTAAAATATACAGGCTTCTGTATCCCGTCTTCGTCTCTCACGATTGCTGCACTGATGGCAGATTCTGAGACGTCGAGATACACATAAAGTCGTTCACCCTGTACTGGGCGTGACATCAGTAAAGGAGACCCCAGATATGATTTTAGCTCTTTGAAAGCCTCATCACACTCTTCACTCCATTCGAAGGCCTTCCTGAGGATTTTGAAGAATGGTAGACACCTGTCTGTGGCCCTTGACACAAATCTGTTCAAGGCAGCAACTCTCCCTGTGAGCCTCTGAACGTCTTTAATGGACTTGGGGGTCTTCATCTCAATAAGGGCCTTTATCTTTTTAGGATTGGCCTCGATACCTCTTTGATTGATAATGAACCCCAAGAACTTCCCTACTCCGACCCCGAAGAGACACTTGGCCGGATTAAGCTCCATCTGGTACTTGTCCATCGTCTTAAAGGTCCTCTCCAAGTCTGCCACATGATCCTCTGCCTTCAAACTCTTGGTCAGCATGTCATCTAAGTAGACCTCCATAGACTTCCCAATTTGGTCTTCGAACATTTTGTTTACGAGGCGCTGGTATGTTGCCCCCGCATTTTTTAGACCAAAGGGCATGACCCTATAGCAGTACGTCCCCTTGTCAGTGATGAAGGCCGTCCTCTCCGAGTCTTCAGGGTTCATGAAGATCTGATTGTACCCTGAATAGGCATCCATAAAACTCATGAGCTCATGGCCTGCGGAAGCATCTACCATCTAGTCGATGCAGGGGAGAGGGAAGCTGTCTTTAGGACAATGCTTGTTGAGGTCTGTGAAGTCCACACACATTCGCCACTTCCCGTTGGCTTTTGGGACAATGACTGCATTGGACAACCATTCAGGGTAGATGACCTCTCTGATAAATTCAGCGTCTTCTAGCTTTTTGACCTCTTCCCTGATGACCTCATACTTCTCTTTAGAGTAGATCCTCCTCTTCTGCTTTACCGGCTTCACTCCATCTACCACATTGAGCTTGTGGCACATGATTTCAGGGTCGATCCCCGGCATATCTACATGAATCCACGCAAAGACGCTTCGTCTTCTCCTCAGCATTTTAATAAGGTCTTCCTTGATATGGGGCTTCAGAGATTTGCCGACTTGGACGGTTTTTCCCAGGTCATCCTCATCGTGGATGATGGGTTCTACCTCCTCAGCGGCCTCTCCTTTCTTGAGCTTCGTCTCATCCCTGGGGTCTAAGGTATCAATATTGTAAGTGGTAGTAACCCTCTTGTGTGCCTCCCTTTCTTCAGCGGAGTTGTAGTAACATTCTCGTGCTGTCGTTTGGTCTCCCTGAACTTCCCCCACCCCGTAAGGGGTAGGAAATTTGATCAACTGGTGTACCGTAGATGGCACAACTTCAAACCCCTTGAGGGCCACACGCCCCAGTATGATGTTGTATGCCGAAAACACATGCTCATCCATCACAAAGAAACTGACCTTCTTGGTGAGCCATCTCGGCCATTCGTTACCCATCCTGACATCAGCCTCATACACTCCAAGGTGATGAACATTTTCCCCGCTGAACCCAATTAGTGGATGATGGTACGGGACAAGTCTAGCACGACTGAAACCTAAGGCTTGGAAGCATGTCCAAAACATCACATCTTCAGAGCTACCTCCATCTACCAGTATCCTCGGCACCTCACACCCGTGCACCCTGGTAGTGATGACGAGAGGGTCATCATGCGGGGCCAATAGGCCTTTGAAGTCCATTCTTGAAAATCCCACTATCAGAGTGTCCATATCAACCTTCTTTCTCTTTTCTGACTTGACCTCCAGAGAGGTCGAGTGTACCGTCTTCGTCACTGCTTTGGCCTCGTCCACATGGGCCTTCCTGTCGGCGACCTCAGACCCTCCTCCTGCTAGACCCCCGGAGATCATTCCTACTCCGAGTGAGATCATATTAAGACTCTTGACAGGGCCGTGGTCATCTCTCGGCGGGAGGTCAGGGTCGTCCTCATCATTAGAAGGGTCGTCCCCTCTTTTTTGAGGGCCTTCCCTACATGCATCGCCTCGCTTCTTTCTGGGGTCGTCCCCTCGGCCCCTCTTGAAGGCACCTTTGTCGACGTACTTTCTGAGCTTCCCTTCCTTCAGCATCTTCTCAATCTCATCTTTCAGAGCAAAGCATTTGTCTGTCACGTGGCCGTGGTCTTGGTGAAATTCACACCACAAGTTCTTATTCCTCTTGCCAGGAGCTGCCCTAAGCTTCTCAGGCCCCTTCAGAGACCGATCACTCTTTATCTCATTGAGAATCTGTTCACAGCTGACCGTTAGAGGGGTGTAACCAGCAAACTTATCTTCCGTGGACCTCTTTTTCCCTTCTTTCTTTTTCTTAGGGTACTTACCTCCGCTAGCACCTTCTTTTTCGTCTTCATATTTTGCGGCCATCGCCTCTTCGGCATTCATCACCTTCCTTGATGTCGACAGCAGCTCAGCCATCATCCTCGGAGGGTCTTCGGCAAGCTTCCATAACAGCTTCCCCTTTTGGAGTCCTCCAACCAGGGCTGTCATAGCTATGCTCTCCTCATAGTCTTCCACCTCCAGCTTCTCTTTATTGAATCTGGCTATGTAGTCTCTCAGACTCTCATTCTTTCCCTGCTTAACATAGAGCAGGTGTGTGGTCTTCTTCTGTGGTCTCACCCCGAAACAAAAGTTGTGGATGAATCGGTTTGCCAACTGCTTGAAGTTTTCAATGGAACTTTTTAGAAGAGACGTGTACCAGACATGTGGAGCCCCTGTCAGGGTACCAGAAAAGGCACGAAACCTCATCTCATCTGAGATAGAGTATATGTCTGCTGCTGATTAATACATCTCCACGTGGTGGACAGGGTTGGTGCTCCCATCGTATCTTGGGGTGACCACAGGAGGCTTGAACTTTGATGGCGTGGGGAAGTTGACTATCTTCGCCACAAAGGGTGAGCCTATGGTGTATCCCTTCTGAAGAGGGTACCGGCTCTTCATTATGTCACCAATCTTATCCTTTAACCGCTGGATTGAGTCATTCCAGGGCCTCACAGGGTCGGCCTGGCCGATGTTATCCCCTGCCGCCTCTCCGAGGTGGACGGAGGGTTCTGCTGCAGTAGGCCTGTGTCGGCTGTTCACTTCCCTTTGGCCGTCATCCCGTCCTCGGGGTCGGCCATCTGCTACCTCCCTCGTGGATCTCGCAGCACTTCTTGGCCTAGACAACTGTTCCCGCAGGTCATTTACTGGGCCTAGCCTCTCAAAGGCCGACCCCCTGCTCAAGCGATCAAAAGCAGAGCCTCTCGGGCGATCCTCAGGGTTTGGTCTCCTGCATTTTCCTCTACTGTCCTGGAGAGGTCGTACAGTATTGTTGGAGACCTCATAGGGTTCCCAGCACTCTATAGGGGCCTCATCTCCCTCCAAATAGTCATACCTGTCCTCAGGGCAAGGGTTTCCTTGCCTCCCCAGGCGTAAACGCCGGGGGTCAGCAACATCCCTACGCCGCTGAGGGAGTGGCAGGTCTTTGCGTGGTGCCTGGGGTGGTCCCCTGGCCTCATGCTGTCTTGGAGCTGCTGCCGGAGTAATCATCTCAGGTGAAACCCCTGGTGGTCTCATTATGTTCTGGCTTAGAGCTGTGAACTTCTCCTGCATCATCCGCTGGCTTGCTACCAGAGACTTTAGGGCTGCTGCCACATCAGCCATCTTTGACTGAGGCGGCGGCTAACTAGAACTGGGTCTTCCCCCCTCATCCGGCGGGGGAAGTGGTGGTGGTGGCATCTCAGGTGCCATGTGCTTTAGCTATGAAAAGTTGAACTGAAGAAAATACTGGTGAGATTGGGAACCTTAGTGGGTCTCTTTCAATGGTGAAACACCTCCTCTCAGGGGGAGTGTTGGTTCACCACCAGAGTGCCCAGTGAGGTCAAGATGTACACAGGAAGAGATGTCTTCTCGTTCCCACAGACGACGCCAAACTGATGATGCTGGATTTAGCACCACCGGATAAGTGATAATGAGCTCAAACAGTAGTAGCCATGGCAGCCATAGAGATGTATAAGGGTATAAGCATGTAGAAGGGGATGACTATAAGAGGAAATAAGACTGGTGTATAGTGGTTCAGCCAATTTGGCCTACATCCACTGTGAGTGTGTGATCCACTAAGTATGGGCACTAATGGCCTTGGATACAATGCACATAAGCCTCTCTCTCTCTACTGTGTGTACAAGCAGAGATTTTTCTAGGGTTACAATGAATCGATCGATCCCCTGTAGGGTAGTAGGTGACAAGTATATATAGGTCTTAGGGGGTGTAGTGTACCCCCCAAGTATGCATGGTGCATGTGAATGATGATCTAGCCAATCCCCTGTTGACACCTGTAGATGCCAAATGATGACATAATATTCCCTCACGTGAGGGTGTGATTTGGTTATAGCGGTCTTCCACATGTCATATGAGCCTCACGCGCACTGTTCCACGCGTCTCCTAAACCACGCGCTGTCATGATGTCACCCTCGGCCTATGGGCCGAGGCCGAGGGCAAAACATCTTTCGGTAGTGGGCCTGGTCCAATTCTGGCCTCGTACTTTCGTACCCTCGTACTGTCGTCTGGAGCCTGGTGGAGGGTCGGCCCCTTGTACTGTCGTCTGGAGCCTGGTAGAGGGTCGGCCCCTCGTACTGTCGTCTAGAGCCTGGTAGAGGGTCGGCCCCTTGTACTGTTGTCTAGAGTCTGGTGATGAAGGGTCGGTCCCTCGTACTGTCGTCTGATGGGTCATCCGTTTGGGGGCAATCTTCAGCCAGGACGAGGATATAAACGGGTTTATCAACGGGTACATGGTGTATGGGTGCTCTGGTTAATTACATTCGCTTAATAACTTTGTGTAGGAATGCTAAGGGTAAGATACTGTGGGGCTAGTTGAGACTGGGAATACTTGGCTTATTCGAATTTTAAGGACGAAATTCCATTATCAGGGGGAAGTATATAACACCCCGTAAATTCAAGGACCTTTAATTAAATGATATTTGAGAGAAAAATAATTTCTTTTATTGGGATGAATTAAATTCATGATTTGGGAAATTTTTAAATTTGAGGATTTATTATTTAGACTATTTTGTGTGTCGCATTTTAAGGTCAAGAATTTAGAGAATGTCATAAATTAATTAGGATGGCAATTCAGAGTGCACGGTTAAGTTTGATGGGTCAAAATAGTTGGAAAAGAGTGTCCGTAGGTATAATATGGGTTTCAGGACTTTTCTAGACACATTTGAGCTCCCAATTAAGTGTTTGGGTCCTTTTTAGAAGGCCATAAGCACAAAAACGGGAGTACAGATAATAACCATAATTGTGAAAGGGTGAGGGGACTGTAATTCATTTTAGAAGACCAAAATTGGGGGGATTCTTAGAGGAGAACAATTAGAAGATATTTTAGATATTTTGCAAGATTACTTCAAGAACAAGAGGAGACCCTTGAATCCAATCCATCATCTTCATCAAAGGATTTGATTTTACAAACCCTTAGGCAAGTGGCTTAACTTGCATTTGTTAAATTTCATTTTTCTTATTCATATTAAAGAAGGTGTGAATTAATTAATATGTTAGGGTTTATTCTACATTAGAATTTGGGGATTTCATGTTTGGGATTTATAAATTTGTAGAGATGACAATATTTTGTAGATTTGATGCCCCAATTGGTGTAGATGATGTAGTTAAATTGAGTAAATAAAATCGGTGAATTTATGATGAAATATGAGAATGTTTTGGGGGATAATCTCTACAAAATTGGAGGTTTTAAAACTTTATTGGCGGATTGATTTTCTGGGCAATGAAAGAGGATAGAGAACACCAGCGTCATTCGAACGACCTGGTGTCTCGTTCAAACGAGAGCCAGCATCGTTCGAATGACATGGTTGGTTATTTGAACGACGTGAGTAATTCTGACAGATTTCTCCCCTTCCTTTGTTTCAGACCTGATTAATAATCTATGATTAATTATTCCTGTGTTGGTTGAATCTAAAAATTATGGTTATAATTTAGGGTTTGAATTTGTGACAAATAACCCGTGGATTAAGTAGATGATAAATTCAATCAGGGAATTAAGGTTGTGATTGGTTGATTTGAACCCTATTAATTAAGTGGGTTAACCTAATTCAATGAAATTGAATAATAAACTGGGGAGTTTTAATTTCATGCCAAGAGAGGTAGGTCGGGTATATTTTCTAGAGTGACACCATGATAGTAAAAATAATTAGTGCATGATAAATTGAAATTAAGTCGGATTGTATACTTGTATGTTTTAGGCTTGTGTACGGATCTAGTACACCGGTAGCCTGGATTTAATATATATATATATATATATATATATATATACATACATATACGGTGATGGGTAGTATATATAGTTTATTTACAAATATTTGTATATAATATTTATAGTAAAGCATACCAATATCAATTATAACTTAGGAGGTTGCGCGATGTGGGTGAGTCCCCTAGCTAGCGAATTAAGGGTGAGTATAATCCCCAAGTCATAGCGTCTCTTATTAGGGGTGAGTTGTCATGGTATGGGAGGGGCACTTTCGGGGGTAACTATGGCTGCCTCGTACGCATTTGTGATATCATTTATATATCTACGACATGCGTGTGAATGTTGTGATATAGAGATACATACATATGGTGCATATTTATATACGGGAGAATACAGAGACAATGTATACGAAACTGTATACGAAACCCATAAAAATTAAGACAGAGACCAAGTATTTCTAAACCCAAAATTTTGTAGTCGTTAATACCTTTAATAAGGGAAGTATTCTCCTATTTTAAACCTAATTAATGTATTACATGGGGCTTTCATCATGATATTTATACAAAAACTCAATCCATAAATTAATATGGAGAACCTCTACACCAATTAATCAACTACACCCAAATAATCATCAAAACCTTAAGGAATCTACCATCAAGTTTCAGATTTACTATACATAAATACCTGGGACAAATTCTACATTAAATTCAGTCCTCTACATGCATTGCTCATCATCAAATCAATCAAATTAAAACCAAATTCCCAGAAATTTAAAGGGTCATTACAATGCATTAAGAAATATATTGGAAAGCATAAATCAAGCAAGAGAATTATTGCCTTAAAATTCATGGAGAAAAGCTCCTTGAAATTCCCTTGGTTTCTTGCCTTTTTTTTCTCTTTTTTCCCTTCTCATATTCTCTCCCATAACTGTTGTTTTTAGGTTTTCTGGAATGATAGTGGGGGAGTCGTTTACCCCCACTAAAATGATAAAAAAAATTCTAATCCCGAGTTGGGCCTAAGACCCAACTTTTGGACCCCCAAATGGACCAGAATCCATAATCCAACTACCCAAAAGTTTCCCAACCTATATACTATTGATCCGAGACTAATTTTAAAGGTCCAATTCATCTAAATGAGCCCATATGTGTCTTGAAATATGTTTTGAATTATTTATATCAATAATACTTTTAATTTGTGTCGCGTATAAATTACGTATTTTACTACATTACATGAATATGCCATATCCATGCACATAAAAATCAGTCTCACACAAACATAACTAAATAACAATTTTCAATTGGGCCATTTTTAAATAAAAATTTAATTAGGTCCAATTTTCGCAATTAAATATTTATTTCAAAAATATTATTTCATTATTTATTTTAGAAGAAAAATACGCAGCTGCGGTCGAACTTGAATTCTAGAAATAAGTCGGGGCCCTTTTACCAAGTCTACCAGATAGAAGATGATAGGGGGCCAACTATCGTTGCGTTACACAAGACGGTGTCGTTTCACTTCGAGTTCCTTCCTTCGTAGTCAAATTTGATGATACGCTTCGGCGACGTTACCTAAAAAATCCCCCTAATAACGAGATTCTGTTCTTGGAATCATGAAAAGTACGTACCTAGATAGAAGAGTTCAGGATAATTCGTGCGCATGTCATCCTCCCTCTCCCAGGTTAACTTGTTCTCCCGATGGTGTCCCCACTGCACCCGAACTAACGGAACTACCTTGGATCAAAGTCGGTATTCCCGTTGGTTCAGAACGGCTACCGATCTATCCTAGTAAATAGTGTCTGGATGGAGCTTAATCTCGTTGATGTCAATGTGCTTGTATGCCACCTTATCTCTAAGGAATCTCCGCAGTGAAGATATGTGAAAGACATCATGCAGTCGCTGTAAGTGATCCGATAATCCCAGCCGGTATGCTACGGGCCCAATCCTCTCTAGAATGGGGAATGATCCCACATATCAGGGATCCAACTTCTCTTTCTTCCCAAATCTCATCACCCCCTTTATGAGAGACATTTTAATCAAATCTTGGTCTCAAACATCGAAGTCTAAGTGTCTCCGGACCGCATCCACATAGCTCTTTTGCCTCTCGTGGGTAATTATCCTGGCCTAAATTATCTTTAACTTCTATGAGGTGTCCTAAATGAATTCTAGCCCATGTTACTTGGTCTCCTCCACCTCTAACCAGCATTAGAGTGAACGAAAAGGTCTCCCATAGAGTGCTTCAAACTGTGTCATCCCTATCGTGAATTGGTAGCTGTTGTTGTATGCAAACTCCACCAACGGCAAATACTGCTCCCAGCTCCCCATAAAATAAAAAATGCACATCCGTAATATGTCCTCCAGGATTAGGATCATCCTCTTCATCTACCCATCGGTCTGAGGATGATATGATGTGCTCAATCTCAACTCTACCCCTAAGGCCTCTTGAAAGATCCTCTAAAAGTGGGACACAAATGTCATGTCCCTCTCTGATACGATGTTGATCGGTACCCCATGCAACTTTATAATCTCTGCAAGGAAGAGTTAAGCATATTTCTCGGAGCTGTAATATGTTCGAATGGTAATAAATGAGCCACCTTTGTTAATCTGTCGATAATTACCCATATCGAATCTTGCCCTCGCTGTGACATAGGTATCCCAGTGATGAAGTCCATGGAGATGCTTTCCCACTTCCACATCCGAATCTTCGAAGGCTGCAAAGAACCTGCATGGCACTGGTGATACACCTTCACCAGCTGACACATAGCACAGCTGGATACAAACTCGGCTATATCCCTTTTCATTTTGTGCCAACAATACTGATGAAACATGTCATGGTACATCTTATCCCCATGATGGATCCCCTAAAATCCTCATCATTCAGAACAACCTCTCTCCCCTGGAATCTCAAACCACCATTCAACCCAATACAAAAGTGCTTCACCCCCTCGACTAGCAACTATCTCACCCTCTCCTGGCAAAGATGATCTCCCGCCTGTGCTTTCACCACCCGAATAATGATCTCGGGGGTGATGTTGAGAACTAATATAAATTCGTGGGTCAGGTCAACGTCCCCATGAAGTGACTTTCACTTCACCTACCACACTCCTGCCAACTACAAAAATGGCTTGCTGCTCAATGCATCCACCATGACATTTGCTTCACCGGGTGGTACTGAATGTCGAACTTATAATCATTCATAAACTCTAGCCACCTCCTTTGTCTCATGTTCTTCTCCCATTGTATGAACAAGTACTGTAGGCTTTTGTGGTCTATGAAAAGCTAAAATTTCTCCCCCAGGAGATGGTGTCTCCACACTCGCAAGGAAAAATCCGCTGCTGCTAACTCCAAGTCGTGGGTTGGGGTAATGTCCCTCGTGAGGCTTAAGATTTCAGGAAGCATTAGCTATCGGACGCTCATGCTGCATAAAAACCCTGCCAAGTCCCCTTAGAGATGCATCCATATAGACTCTGTAATCAATCCCTGATCGAGGCAATGCCAAAATCGGTGTTGTAGTCAATCTAGTCTTCAGATATTCAAATGCTTGCTGGCACATCTTATCCTAAACAAATGGTACCCACTTTCTCGTAAAATTCGTTAAGGGACCGAATATCTTGGAGAACCCCTGGATGAATCGACATAGTAGTCGACCAGTCCCAAAAAACTGCGCACCTCGATGGTGTAGTGGGTTGTCCCCACTCAATCACGGCAGAAACTTTCCCTAGGTCTATGGATATCCCCCGCTCGGACACAATGTGGCCAAAAAACTGATGATCCCAAAGTGTTTGTAAGACCACCCGTAGATTCTATGCGGGCTTCTTCGCAGTCCTAAAATAAATCAAAATACCATCTATAAACTTGATAACAAACTGATGAAAATAGTCCCTGAACACTCGATCGATTCATCAATTCCATAAATACTGTTGTTGCATTGGTTAGCCCAAATAGAATCACCAAAAACTCATACGATCCATATCTCCTAAGAAAGGCTATCTTTAATATGTCCTTCTCCTGAACTCTCAACTAGTGGTACCCCGACCTAAGATCAATCATCAAAAAATATGCAGCACCCTTAAGCTGGTCAAATAAATTATCTATATTTATTCTGAATGTGATGTTGTTCAACTCCCGATAGTCGACACAAAGTCGTAAATATACTCTCTTCTTGACGAATAATAATGGATCACCCCAGGGCAAAGTACTCTTCCTGATAAATCCTTGTCCCAACAACTACTCAATCGTCTCTCGTAGCTCCCTCATATCCAACTGAGCCATTCGATATGGAGTACGGGTAATAGGTCTCATCCCCAGAATCAAGTCGATCATGAAGTCGATCTCCTGAGTAGGTGGTAACCTAGGAATATCCCCAAAAGTATCAAAAAACTCACTCACCACTAGGATGGAATCTAACATCACCACAACCTCCAAAATAGTATCCTCCTCGATGTAATACAAATGGGTACTTGACCCACCCCGCGATGCGGCATCGTAACTAGGCACATCTCATGTCCCGAAATGGCGAAGATGATGGACCTCCCATAGGAATTCACACATGCTCTATATGTAGCTGGCCAGTCCATCCCCAAAATGATGTTGTATTCATTCCTGTCAATTACTAGTGAATTAGCTACAAAGGCGAGTCGACCTATCTCAATACTGATACCCGACATACTGATCATATGGGTGCCCCTCTACCCACTGGTGAGCCTATGTGAAAAACAATATCTGATGCAAAATCTACTATACCCATCTCCCGTGCAAACCCCGTGTTAATAAAATAATGAGATGCACCCGTATCGAAAAGAATGCGACCAATATGTCCAAAAATGGGAAACATACCTTCAACTACTTGTGGTATTGCTGTCCCGTTTGCTGCTGCAACATGATAAACCCACCCATACTATAATGGTTATTGCCCCTGAGGTGGGGCGACGGGTGCAGGAGCGGTTGGTGCAGCTACTCCTCGAGCTGAAAATGGTGGGCGCTGCCCCTGTGGCACCTGTTGTCCTCTAAAACCTCCTTGCCCATGGGCGGCCTAGTCCCCTCAAGTGAAATTCTTGAAAGTGTGGCCCTTCTCACCACATGTATAGAAATTTTCCTAAAATGGTCCCATTGAAATCATCATCCTTGTTGTCCTCTACCCTACTATCCCTAACCCTTATAACATATGTAATGTTGGTCGTGATGGCCTCGGTACTGCAGGCCCTGTCCTGTCTCACCTTGGCCCTGTTTCTAACGGTCATCTGCACCTCTAAACTTCTTATTTTTATTAGTGGATGGGGTGCCCCTGAGATGCTACTAGCTTGACGACTCTCCTTCGTCCTATTTCTCCCCCTTGCTTTTGAGAAATGCCCTATGATACTGGCTATGGAGAAGTGCAACACTAACCAACTTGTTATATAGCGTGAATGTTGGATTCCCTATAATATCCCTCCTGATGTGCCATGTCGATCCCTTAATAAAACTATCCATCCTCATATTATTAGTATGAACATACTTCCAGGAGATGTACGAGAGGGAAGTGGACTCCTCCTCATCTCGGACTACATGGTTAGGGGAAAGTATTGTCCCTCAAACCTCTCCCCAAATTGATTAATAGTGAGGTTGTCCCTCTCTACAACAGTCATAACCACCTCCCATCACTGAAGGGCGGCCCCCACCAATATAAATGAAGCTAGCATCTGCTTTTGAAGCGACGTGCACTCAACCATTCATAAGTGCCTCTCAATATCCTTCTTCCATCGACTCGCAACTAATATATCAGAACTGCCTATGAACTCTGGAGGTTGGCCCTTAACAAAGGCATCCCTCGCTTTGTCCCACATCTAACCTGGTGCATGTGTTTGTATAGCCACATACTGTGGTGGTGGCTACTGAGGTGCCTGTGGTGGTGGGAAGTGCTGAAGCATGGGTGTCAAAGCTGTAGAGATCGCCTGAGACACGATGGTGGCTATATCAGCAGGAGTAATAAGTTGTCGGGCCAGTGGAGACTTCGGATGAGCCTCCTCCTCCTGAACTGGTGCAACTACTCGCCTCAGTCTGCCCCTCCATCCGTTTTCCATCTGAAAGAAAAAAGGTTCGAATTAGTATCAATCGTAAGAATACAATGGATCCTAAGTATAGGCTCTACATATTAAATAACGCAACGCATAATGTAATCGGCGCAAAACATATCCTAAGGAAACTAGAATTGTGCTCTGCTACCAACTGTAACAACCCCTATCTTCTCACGTAAAGCATGTCCAGGCACGATACGTCAAAGATAGGTTTTGCTTGTCAATTAATTCCCTACTTGGCACAAATGCTAATATAAAATAATTATTATTTAAGGTCCGTATCTGAAATGTCACGTACATATCCACAATCCAAAAATACATCCAAACCACCAAATTAAAATAATAATCCAACCAGTGTAATCGAAATCTCAACCAACATAAATGTAAGGACATGTTTTATAAATGTCCGGGGTACAATCTAGGAATTTTCCAAGTATCCTGGATCTCAATTAAATATGACTGATACAGCTACATTCGGCATGTCTCCATGATCATCCTCTACGGCCTCGATCCGAATTCGTGCATCCATCATCTTCATGCGTGCATCATGTGTCAAGCAACGTACACTTCAATAATTCTCACTATTCCACGTACATATGGTAAAAAATAATTTAATTGGAGTGTTTAAATTATTTGCGTAAATAGTTGGGAGTATTTTTTAAATAAAATTTTCGAAATCTGGAAGTTGATTATCACGCAAAATATTTTTAAGGAGTTTTTCAGTGACACGTCACTGATGTCATTCGAACGACATCGTATCTCGTTCGAACGATGCACCGCCTCAACTTACTATTTAAACAGTGTTCATGCTACACGTTTTTCCAAGTCTGCATATCTCCGTTTGTGCATAACAGACCCTGTTTCCACACTTGATATTTTAAGGTTTCAATACCTTTTTTGATTCACAAATAATTCCCAATCCTTTACGTGAGTCCTCTAAACCCCAGGGAAGATTATTCTACTCATCTAGAGTACACTTGTTGAGAAGACGAAGCTTTTCCATTGCTGACTTTCTGGATCTCTTGCGGGAACTCTTGCCGACGACATCTAAATCGACACCTGAGGGTATTTTGTATGTCACTAATTGTATTTTCATTTTAATCCATGTAAACCATTCTTTACAAAATTACAGTGAAAATAAGATGGTTTTCCCCCTGTGGGGGATTTTTCCTCAATCATGATTGTCTTGCATGCTTAGATTAATTTTTATTCAATCACATTTGTTTGAAAAAGTTGAGACTTGTTGGGACTAAATTGGAATTTAATCAAATAAGTTTGACATTAATTATTTCACACTCTCAAATTGATATTAGAGCCATTTACACAAACTTACCGTGTATTTTTTTTGCAAAATCTTTTCTCGTTATCAATTTTGTTCTAAAATTGATTATTTTGAAAAGGCGCAATTTCAGTGGATAAATCATATAATAAAGTTCTAACTCTTGACGGGTAAAATTATGCCTATTGGAAATCACGCATTAAGTCTCACCTAAAGGCTATTGATGAACATTTCTAGGTTATATGTGAAAGAGGTTGGACACCTCCCACTGTCACTGTTGAAAATGTAACTACTTTAAAATCTGTGACTGTATGGACTGAGGATGAATTTAAATGGAGTACATTTAACTCACATGGGATTATTTCCATTTCTGGAGCCGTCACACCTGACGAGTTCCAACGCATCATGAAGTGTACCACATATAAAGAAGCATGGGATGTTTTGCAACTTACCCATGAAGCCACAAATGTAGTGAAAGAATCCTAATTGCAAAGCTTAACTACTTAGTTTGAAACTATCTGCATGCATGAAAATGAGTATTTTGATGAATTTTATGCACGCTTATCTGATATCGTGAACACTAGTTTTAATTTAGGACATGAAATTCCTGATGCTAGGTTAGTAAATAAAATTTTGAGATCACTGCCTAAGACATTTATCCCCAAAGTAACTGTGTTAAATTCAATAGGTAATTTGAATACGCTGAAATTAGAGGAGTTAGTTGGAGACCTACAGACCTATGAAATTGACATGTTCCCAAACACGATAAAATCAAAAGATAAGGGGGTAGCTCTTAAAGCCCAAGCCAGAAAGGTTGAGGGGTCAAAGAGAGGTGAGTCGTAAAAGAAAAGAGAGGAATAGATGTCTAATTCTGATTCTAATTTTGACTTAGATAATTTGGCCCTTTTTGCGAAAAATTTCAAGAAATTTCTCAAATTAAAGAAAAATGGAAATTTTAAAGATAAAAAGAATTTTGAGAAAACTAAATCTTAAAGGAAATTTGAGAAATATAAAAAGGACACCTCTAAGAAAGATAGTGAGAGATGTTTTGAGTGCGACGGTAGAGGTCATAGGGGGTTTGAGTGTGCAGCTAGGTTGAAACGTCAAGAACAATCCAAATTTGCATTTAACACTACCCTTAGTGAAGATAGCGAGGTCGAGTCGATGGACTCTGGAGACAAGTCATCGTATGAATGTAACTGCACCGCGTTCATGGCTAGTCATGTGATTACTGACAGTGCTCCTCACAACGATGAGGATGCAAGCTCACAAGGACACCTCGACAATGATAGTAGTGTGAGTGAGGGGGAGGAAGATACAAGTGAGAGCGAGAGTGATCTCCAACGTATGTACACTGATTTATATGCTGATACTTTCAAAACCAAAAAGTATAACAAAATGTTAGATCTTAGGATTGTAGCTCTAGAGAAGGAATTAGGAGAGATGAGAGAGAGAGACCTCCATATCCACTGCATTGAGAGAGAGAGAGAGAGAGAGAGAGAGAGACTGCATGTCTTGAGAGAGATAAAGTTTTTGGAGAGAGAGAAAGTGTGTTTTTGAAAGAAAAAGGGGATTTCACTAAGCAAGTGGCTGATCTGATGAGTGAGCTCCATTCCTCCCTGGACACTCGAAAGAAACTGGATACCCTTGTAGCCCAACTCACTCAGGACCTTTAGAGAGCCCGGGAAGTCAAGATAAGATTTGAGGACCAATGTGGTAAGATGGGAAAGATGCTCCTCGCCCCTGCTTTGGGTTTCGGTGAGAGGTCGAAAATAGGTTTTGATGGCACTTCCACATCCCATATGACATTAGAACCGGTTCCCGAGTTTATTACAAATCCTTATGGCAACCCACCTATAAATCAGAAGAGAGATCGGCTAAGAAGAACAAACCAAAGTCAGCCTAAGTCTACAAATTTATGTACTTACTGCAAAAGAAAGGGCAGCCTTCGTGAGTTTTGCTATAGTTTGGGTTGGACACAACGTACTTTTGCTCCACCACATGCCACTACTTATTTTAAGAGTCTTAGAGAGGGAGTTGAGTTTCTAGTCGCGACATCTCAGAGTATAGTAGAAGAGTTCCAACGGATTTTTATGCCGTCAGTGGGGACTTCTAAAATCTTGACTAGAGTCAACAATAACAAGGGGACACATAAGGTTACCACTACTTGGGTGCCTAAACGTAATGCAAAAGCCCTTGTTTCTCATGCTGCACTTAAAGCACATAATTCCCTACAGTGGTACGTCGATAGTGGATGCTCCAAGCATATGACTGGTGACGTCTCTTTGTTTACCTCCCTCGAGGATCATAAGTAAGATAAAGTCACTTTTGGAGATGGGAGTAAGTCTAGCATAGTAGGACGAGGTACAGTAAAGTTACACAGATTTCCTAAGCTAGAGAATGTGTTGTACGTCAAAGGATTGAAGGAAAATTTACTCAGCATTAGCCAGTTGTGCGATGCTGACCGGAATAAATGCCACGTCTATGATCAAGCCGGTAAACTTTTATTGCATGGGGTGAGGACTAAAGAAAACTGTTATGGGATCATGCATGAGTCCTCCTTTGTCTGTAACAGCACCACCATCACTTATATGGATCTGTAGCACCAATGTCTAGGTCATGTGAACTTTCGAGATTTGGAAAAGTTAGCCAAAAAGGACCTAGTACATGGCTTACCATCACTTGGAAAGCCAACTTTCGCAGTTTATGGACCCTACCACTTGGGAAAGAAAATTCATAGCCCACTCGGAAGTTAAATTCCATTACCACCTCTCGCATCCTTGAGTTGATACACATGGATATTATGGGTCCTACTCGTACTGAGATTTTAGGTGGTAAGAGGTACATTCTCGTGATGGTAGATGATTCTCACGATACTCTATTGTAGGTTTTCTACTAGAGAAATCCGATGTTGTGGCCTTTCTTATGACCAAGTGTCGTGCCCTGCAAAATCAACATGGTGTCGCAATCAATAGAATACGTAGTGACAACGACACTGAGTTTATAGAAGTAAAAGTAGATCTTTTCTATGATAGCCTCGGAATCAAACACGAATTTTTGACTGTTAAGACTCCTCGGAAAAATGGGATTATTAAGAGGAAGAATCGGACGATACATAAAATGGCTATATATATGCTCCTAGGTCGTAATGTTGCAAGAAGATTTTGTCCAGAGGCGGTGTCTACTGCATGCCACATGGTGAATAGGGTATATCTTCGTCCATACACTTTTACAATGCCCTATGAATTGTGGACTAGAAAGAAGCCCAACCTTTCATAATTCTGTGTCTTTGGGAAAAAAATGCTGCATCCTACGAGATAGAGAGCAATTACGAAAGTTTGACGCCTAGAGCGACGAAGGGATATTTTTAAGTTATTCATCATCTAGTAGAGCTTATTGGGTGTATAACCTGAATAGATCTAAGGTTATGGAGTCAATAAAGGTCACTGTTCAGGATGACGAACCACCGGTGTTTATTGATTCTAACCTTTTGGGTGATGATGATGCTCTTATACCGTTATGCCTCCCATATCTATAGTGGATCCCATTCCTGACTTAGGGGACACTCCTCCTTGGGTTCACAAGAGTCATGATCCTTCTACTCTATTAGGAGATCCCACCCCAGGGGTCAAGACTCGTGCTCAACCAGAGAACATTGTCACCCATGTCTTATACACTTCCAAACTCGAGCCCAAGAACTATAAGGAAGCACTCAAAGATGAACACTGGATATGTGCTATGCAGGATGAGTTTCTTCAGTTTAGAAAGAATGATATCTGGGATTTGGTCCCTCGACCTAGTGAGACAAATGTGATTGGTACCAAGTGGATCTCCAAAAATAAGGTGGATGAGACTGCCACCATCATTCGAAATAAGGCTAGGTTGGTCGCTCAAGGATATACACAGATTGAGGGTATGACCTTGATGAGACATTCACTCCTGTAACGAGGGTTGAGTCCCTCCTCTTATTACTCACCATCGTATGCCATCTGCGCTTCAAGTTATATCAGATGGATGCCAAGAGTTCCTTTATGAATGGCATTCTACAGGAGGAGGTTTTCGTGGATCAACCAAAAGGGTTTGAAGACACTAAGCACCCTGATCACGTCAACTATATAAGGAAATCCTTGTACGGTTTGAATTAAGAACCTCGTGCTTGATACGAAAGGCTTGCTTCCTATCACTTAGCCCGTGGCTTCAAGATAGGGGGAGTTGATATGACGTTGTTCGTCGGGAGAGATGATGGTGCTATTTTGGTTGCCCAGGTCTATATGGACGACATAGTCTTTGGATCCACGTGCTCTCAGCATGCTCAGCACTTTGAGGAGGAGATGAAGAGTGAGTTTGAGATGAGCATGGTTGGTGAGCTTACTTTCTTCCTTGGTCTCTAGGTTCGTCTGCTAGAGGATGGGATGTTAATCTCCCAATCCAAATATGCTAGAGACCTTGTGAAGAAATTTGGTTTAGACTCCGCTAAGCATGCACGTACACCGATGAGTACCTCTACTAAGATTAGCAAGGAAACTTCAAGAACGGACGTAGAGCAAATCTTGTATCAGAGTATGATAGGTAGTCTTCTCTACTTGACTACAAGTCATCCCGACATAGCCTTTAGTGTTGGAGTCTGTGCGCAATATCAGGCATCCCCGAAAGAGTCACTCTTACTCTCTCTCAAATATATTATCAAATACATGAATGGGACTCTCTCACTTGGCATTTGATATTCCTTTGATACCAATAACCGTTTATCCACCTATTCGGATGATGATTGGGCCAGGAATGCACATGCATATATGAGCACTTCTAGTGGGTGTTTCTTCTTTGGTTCTACTTTTGCCTCTTCGTTGAGAAAGAAGTAAAATTCCATCTCTTTGTTCACTACGAAGGCTGAGTACATAGCCGTCGAGAGTTATTGAACGCAACTTCTATGGATCAAGCAGATGTTGAAGGATTATGGGATATCACATGACACCATGACTATTTCCTATGATAACACGAGCGCGATACACATATCCCGTAATCCAGTCCAACATTCGTGTACAAAACACATTAGGATACGCAATCACTTTATCCGTGAGCTTGTAGAGGAAAAGGTCATATCCTTGAGTTTTGTATCTACCAACCTCCAGTTAGACGATATCTTCATGAAGCCTTTAGATGCCCTTAGATTCGAGAGTCTTAGGAAGTCTTTAGGAATTTACTCAGTTGACTAAGGGGTGGTCCCCGGGTCTAGAATAGGATAATACACTTTTCCTTGATCATATCATTTGATTCTTATATCTATATTGTATCTTATGTATATTTATTTGTTTGTTTTTATTATTTTTAAATTGGAAAAAGGCAAAAAGATTTTATTTTTATAATTTTTTTTTGAAAATTCATAAAAATAGTTTTGTATTTTGTTTACATCGTTTATGGATGAACATTTAAGATAACCATAGTCACAACTTCATTCCATATTCATGTGCCTGTTTGATAGATATTTGAGAAGCTACATCATTTCATCCATGTGTTTTACATTGATTGGAGTCTTTGAGATGTAATTCGTGATATATTCTACATGTTTGGCTCCTTATCTCCTTTATTGCACACATGCACGATATTATTTGAGTATTGTACTTGTCTTTCACATATTGGCTTGAGTGTTTCCCTCTCACTTCTGTCTATACAACAAATCAAATGCAAAAAAATAAGATAATAAAAGATGTGCATGTTTTAAACCGTTTTTCGTGAGTTTGTGCGAATTTTAAAAACGATTAAGGGCTACAAAATGTACACATTTATCCTTTGATATTAAGCCGCCGTTTAAATTGGACCTAAAAAATTTAGGAATTTTAATTATCCGGGGTCCAAAGAGGTTTAAAAGAGCCCCAAAATATTGAATGGCAATAAAAAGAAATATATGCCAATAATGGGCCATTAGGTCTATTCACCAATTCTCAAATGTTTGAGAATTTAGGTCTGTAAGGACATAATTTTATAAATGCCCGGAGTAGAATCTAGGAATTTTCTATTTTCTCCTAGATCACAGTTTGTATGTCTGGTACCGCTATATTCGGCACGTCAACACGATCAACCTCGATGGCCTTTATTCGAATTCAATGCATCCATTATCTTCATGTGCATCATGCTACATGTGACGTGCTTCTCAGCTCATTCCCACTACTCCACTACACTTTATCGGTAAAATGTTTTATTGGAGCTTTAAATATTTGCATAAATGTTTGGGAAATTTTTTGAAAATTGTTTTTGAAGTCTGGATTAATTTTTTATCAAAATCAGAATTTTTTCTAAGTGTAGAATTCTTGCTTGAACGCACCTAGATGCATGATTTTTCCTCATAAATTAGAATTCTTGCTTGATTTTATCATCATCAATCACACCTAGATGCATGTTTAGGACTTAATTGATAAAAACTGAGTTTAATTAAATAACCTCCTTATTTGAACGCAAGCGCACTCTTCTCAAATTGGTATCAGGGCCAGTTACACAACTTTATCGTGTAATTTTCCGCAAAATTTTTCTAAGATATCAATTTTCTGAAAAATTGATTTTTTGAAAACAAGTGTGTTCATACTGGAGAAGTTATATAATAAAATGCCAGTTTTTTACGGGACAAACTATGCATACTGGAAAGCCCGCATGAGATCTGAATTAAAAGCCATTGATGAACGTGTCTGGATTTTGGTTGAAAGAGGGTGGACACCTCCCTCTGTCACTCTTGAAAACATGACCAATATAAAACCTGTTACTACATGGACTGAAGAAGAATTTAAATGGTTATCTTTTTCTTCTAAGGGTTTAAGTGTTATTTCTGGTTCTGTCACTCCTGATGAGTTCAAACGCATAATGACGTGCACCACGTCAAAAGAGGCATGGGATGTTTTGCAACTTACCCATAAAGGTACTAATGCCATGAAAGAGTTTAAACTGCAAAATTTAACAACTCAATTTGAAACAATCACCATGCTTGAATCTGAATGTTTTGATGAATTTTATGCTAGACAGTCTGATATTGTTAACACTAGCTTTAATCTTGGTGAACACATTCCTAATGCTAGAGTTGTTAAAAAGATTCTTAGATCACTGTCTAAGCGTTTTATCCCTAAAGTCACTGTGTGAAATTCTATGGGTAATTTAAATACGCTTAAATTGGAGGAACTTGTAGGAGACTTGAAAACGTATGAAATTGATATGTTTCCTAAATCTGTCAATTCTAAAGATAAGGGAATTGCACTTAATGCCCAGGAGAGAAAGAGTGAGGGGTCGACAAGAAAGAGGGGAGAGTCATCTAGAAAAAGAAAGACAGATACGTCAGATTATGAGTGTGATTTTGACTTAGATGATTTGGCCCTTTTTGCTAAAAATTTTAAGAAAATTCTCAAATTCAAGAAAAATGGTAATTTTAAAGATAAAAAGAAGTTTGAGAAAAATAAGTTTGAAAATAAGAATGAAAAAGACTTTAAAGTTCCTCATAAGAAAAAAACTGAGAGATGCTTTGAGTGCGGCGGTAGGGGTCATAGAGCTTTTGAGTGTACTACTAGGCTAAACAGAGAAAAGGACAAAGCTGTCCTTAAAGCTACCCTTACTAATGACAGTGAAGTCGAGTCATTGGATTCTGAAGATGAGTCACCGCATGAGTGTAACTTCACCGCATTCATGGCTAGTCATGTGAGTAATTCTAGTGATCCTCACGACGATGAGGATGCTTCTTCATAGGGACACCTCGACAGTGAGATCGATGTGAGTGAGGAGGAGGATGACACAAGTGAGATAGAGAATGATCTTCAATGCGCCCACGCCGAGCTTTATTCTGAGTCATTTAAAACTAAAAAGCGTAACAAAGCGTTGGTTCTTAGGATCACCGCTTTAGAGGAAGATTTAAGAAAAGCGAGAGAGAGAGAGTCCTCCACCTACACTACCTTAACAGAGAGAGAGTCTGCCTGTGTTGAGAAAGAGAGTTTGTTTAGAGAGAGAGAGATAGAGAGTTATTTTGAGAAAGAGAGAGGGGACTTGACTAAACAAGTGGATAGTCTTACGAGTGAGCTCCATTCCTCCGTGGAGACTCGGAAGAAACGTGAAGCCCTTGTAGCCCAGCTTACTCATGATCTGGAGAGAGCACGGGAAGTCAAGGTACAAATCGAGGACAAATCTGGGAAGATGGGAAAGATGCTCCTCGGCCCTGCTTTAGGTTTTGGTGATAGGCAGGGAATAGGTTATGATGGTGACTCCACGTCCTAAATTACACCTGGACCAGTTCCTGAGTTTACTACGACTCCTTATGGCCATCGCCAAAACCTTGAAGGAGAGTTCGACCAAGAAAAGCAAACCAAGGTCCGCCATTGACTGTGTTTTTTTGTACATATTGCAAAAGAAAAGGCCACCTCAGGGAGTTTTGCTGTAGTATGGGTCGTACATGACGTACTACTGCTCCACCACAACATACTGATGATTTTACCAGACTGAGAGAGCGAGTTGAGTTTTTAGCTGCCACATCACAGAGTTTGATGGAGAAATTACGACGAATGTCTTTACTGTCAGTGAATATTTCTCACATTTTGACTAAAACCAACAACAATAAAGGTAAACAAAAGGTCACCACTTCATGGGTACCTAAGAAAAATAAAAAGGCCTTTGTTGTTCATGTCACTCTCAAAGCACATAATACCTCACAGTGGTATTTTAATAGTGGGTGCTCTAGACATATCACAGGTGATGCCTCATTTTTTCCTTACCTTGAGGATTACAAGGATGGTAAAGTCACCTTTGTAGATGGGAGCAAGTCTAGCATTGTCGGACGAGGTACTACAGAGTTACCAGGATTTTCTAAGCTAGAAAATGTTTTGTACGTTAGAGGTTTGAAAGCAAACCTTCTCATCATTAGCCAGCTGTGCGACGCTGACTTTATCGTAATATTTGACCGGGACGCTTGTAATGTATATAATCAAGCCGGTAAACATTTAGTGCGAGGGGTGAGGACAGAAGATAATTGTTATGGGACTGAGCCCATGTCCTCACTTATCTGCAATAGCACCACGATCACTCCTATGGATCTGTGGCACCAATGTTTAGGTCATGTGAATGTTAGAGATTTAACTCGTTTAGATAAAAAGGACCTAGTACGTGGCTTACCATCGCTTGGAAAGCCAACTTTGATGGTTTATGGACCCTTTCAGTTGGGAAAACAAATTCATAGCCCCCCATTGGAAGTTGCATTCCATTACCACCTCTCGTGTACTTGAGCTTATTCACATGGATCTTATGGGTTCTACTCGTACTGAGAGTCTGGGTGGTAAGAGGTATATCCTCGTGATGGTGGATGATTTCTCCAGATACTCGATTGTAGGTTCTCTGAGGGAAAAATATGATGGTGTGGAGTTTTTAATGACCAAGTGTCGTGTCCTACAAAATCAACACTGAGTCACTATTAACAGGATACGTAGTGACAACGACACTGAATTTAAGGAAGAAAAGTTAGATCTTTATTGTGATAGCATTAGGATCAAACATGAGTTTTCTGCTGTGAAGACTCCTCGGCAAAATGGGATTGTTGAGAGAAAGAATAGGACGATCCCGGAAATGGATAGATCTATGCTTCTAGGTCATAAGGTTTCAAGAAGATTTTGGGAAAAGGCAGTGTTTACTTCATGCCACACGGTCAATAGGGTTTACCAGCGTCCACTCACACTTAAGACGCCTTATGAATTGTGGACTGGCAAGAAACCCAACCTTGCATATTTCCGTATTATTGGGAGTAAATGCTACATCCTACAGGATAGAGAGCAATTAGGAAAGTTTGACTCCCGAAGCAATGAGGGAATTCTATTAGGCTATTCATCGAATAGTAGAGCGTACCGGGTATTTAACCTAAAGAGCTCTAAGGTTATGGAGTCAATAAACGTCACCGTGCAAGATGACGAACCTTCGACGTTTATTGATTCTAGCCTTCAGTGTGCGGATGAGGATGTTTCTAGCAGTAATTTACTTGTACCTCACCCACACTCTATGGACCGTACTCCTGTGTTAGGGGACACACCTTCTTGGGTTCGCAAGAGTCATGACCCTTCTACTATCGTTGGTGATCCCACTCTAGGGGTATAGGCTCGTGCTCAGCTAGAGAACGTTGTTAGCCATTTTTGCTACACGTCCAAAGTCGAGCCCAAGAATCATAAAGAAGCACTCAAGGATAAACACTGGATATCTGCTATGCAGGATGAGTTGCTTCAGTTTAAAAAGAATAATATCTGGGAACTCGTCCCCTGACCTAGTGAGACTAATGTGATAGGTACCAGATGGATTTTCAAGAATAAAATGGATGAAAATGGTACCATAATCAGAAACAAGGCTAGGTTGGTTGCTCAAGGCTACACGTAGATAGAAGGTGTAGACTTTGGGGAGACATTTGCTCATCACTTTGAGGAGGAGATGAAAAGTGAGTTTGAGATGAGAATGGTTGGTGAGCTTACTTTCTTCCTTGGTCTCCAGGTTCGTCCACTAGAGGATGGGATGTTCATCTCCCAATCCAAGTATGCTAGAGACTTAGTGAAGAAATTTGGGTTAGACTCCGCTAAGCATGCACGTACACCTATGAGTACCACTACCAAGCTTAGTAAGGACACTTCAGGCAAGGACGTAGAGTAAACCTTGTATCAGAGTATGATAGGTAGTCTTCTCTACTTGACTTCCAGTCGTCCCGACATAGCCTTTAGTGTTGGAGTTTGTGCGCGATATCAGGCGTCCCCGAAAGAATCACATTTACTTGGTCTAAAATGTATTATTAAATACGTGAGTGGGACTCTGTCATACGGTATTTGGTATTCCTTTGTGATTAGGCACATATTCTTCATATTTATCCCCTTAATTTAGGTATTTTTATGATCCCGTGCAGTGTAAATAGCTTGGATTTGTCTCGTATTTATGCTACTAACCTCTTTTGGTAATTATTTCAAGTTTTGTGTATTTAACATGTGTTTTATATGTATTTCATGCAAATTAGTGCGAAAAAGAATGCAAAACAGTGAAGGAAAGCAAGAAATGGGGAGTTGAAGGGCATTTTCGTAATTTTACATCCATATTCCAGAGCTGGGGCCAACTAGAAAGTTGAATAGATCTAAATTACAAGAACATTGGAAAAAACGGCACCCCAATCCGAGCTACGGTGAAGAAGTTATGCCCATTTAAAGTTGGAGACAAAAAAGTCAAAAGTTGAAATTAATTGTGGAAGTTGAAGAGACAACTCTTGAAATTTCTTATTTAATTCTTTTTTATTAGTTTTAAAACGTGGAGAGGCATGGGAAGAGTCTCATTTAGGTATATTAAAAGGATAAAACGTGGAGAGGCATGGGGAAGAGTCATTTTTAGGTGTATAAAAGGCCAAGCCTTACATCCTTCCAAGGGAGTCGAATTCTAGAGAGAGAGTTAGATTTTAGAGAGTTGTTTTATCAAGTTGTAGGAGGCTAGTAGTTAGTTTTTAGAGGATTATTGTAACCAAGAACCCTAGTTTTGAAGTTTGTCTACTATTCAAGATTCAAAGTTCTATTCAAGATTCTTCATTCATCCATTGCAAGTAATTTTAATTTATTATTTTTACTGCTTTCCAAGTTAGTTTAATTAATTGTTGATTTCTAGTTTTCCATTCCCAATTCAAGTCATGTTCTCAATTTTCTAGAGTTAGTTATGAATTCCTACAATTTAATTCGTAAGTTTTATTTTTCTTTCATCATGTTAAGCTATGTTTTTAAGGGTTGGGATGCATGAACCCATCCCAATGTAAATTACTTATGTAGAAAATATAATTTAAATTTAAAATTTGAAAGAGTCGTGCGAGACAATTTTACAACCATCTTTTAATCTCTCTTGCCCTAGGTACTTGGGATGTTTAAGAATATGATGTGCGTAAAATTATTTATCTTCGCTTTATATTTACCTTTGATTTCGTATGGTGCGGGCTTGATCATCATATATGTAATGCTTAGGATCTATAAAGACTGGATTCATTCAAATTTATAATTTACACCTACTTTCTCATTCATCTTAATTAATTTAACTTCTTTCTTTACTTATTTTTTTTTCCTTTTCAACCATCATCATCTTTTTCACTTTTTCTTTAGAAGTAATAAATCAATTAAATTCTATCAACCATTCCCTGTGGATTCGATACCCAGACTCACCACTATACTCCGCAAGAGTGTAGTTAAAGTTAAGTTTTTTTGTATTGAGGTTGGAAGCCGATAACAACGACTAGCGTATTACACGGACGCTCGGTTTTTCCACTCCATCAAAATGGCGCCGTTGCCAAAAACTTGACACGACTAAGAATTTGTCTCAAAAGTGCATTTTCTATAGGCTCAAGTGCAAGCCTGTCGCGTTAGTAATAATCCGACAAGTCGGGATCGTATCCACAGGGATAAAAAATTGGCACTTTTGTAGGAGAAGTTATTAAATCTTGAAATGATTCCTCCAAAGAAATATAAAGATGATTGATGATGAGAAATTTCAATTGGAATAAAATATACTCAAAGAAAAGAAAACCCTAAAAAATTGTGGAGAAATTAGATTGAAAAATAAGAGAAAATAGGGTAGGGTACAATCCCTCAAACCTTAACGAATTACCGTGTAGAATACTATAATTGTAAATTAAAATTCTTGACTAAATCCAATCTTTATAAATCCTAAGCATTAGATATATGAAGGATCTAGCCCTCACCATATGAAATCAAAGGTAAATATAAAGCGGTGAATGGACAATTACACTTGCAAAACGTTCTTAAACATCTCAAGTACTTAGGACAAGAGAGATTAAAAGATTGGCATGTTCATGTAATTTCCTTCCACGATTAGGTCAATATTTAATTTACCCTCTATTTTCTACATAAGTAATTTGCCTCGGAGTGAATTCATGTACCCCAGCCCTTAAGAATTTAGCTAGACATGATTTGATTAGAAGACAAATTCATACACAGAATTATAGACCTACCAAACATTGGAAATAATTTGCAATACAATTGAAATTTAACTAACATAGATACCAAATAAGAGAATGGAATTGTTATACTTGTATTCAGCAACAGGAAAAGACTTTGAATCCAGAAATTTTGTCTCTCTCAACCTTACAAACTAGGGTTTATGAAAACTCCTACCCAAGAAAATGAAAATTTTCTAGCTTCTGAATTGCTCTCTCTAAATCGACCCCCTAGAATGAGGTAGGGCATGGGCTTTTATAGCACCAAGTAGTACGAATTTGATAGCCAGAATCGCTTGTTGCGCAAGATTTCACCAGCTATGCACATCAAAATCTTCATAATAAATGCCAGGATTTCGCATGACCGGACCGGTCCGGATAGCCCTCGGATCGGTCCATTTTTCATCCACCGGATCGGTTCCTTTTTTATTCTACCGGATCGGTTCGATCCCCACTAGATCGCTTCTGCTTTCATCGATTTGTCATCCATCCGGGGTCTACTATAAGGATACGCGAGCACTTTATACGTCAGTTAGTTGAGGAGAAAGTCGTATCCCTGAGTTTCGTACCCACCAACCGTCAGTTAGCCGATATTTTCACGAAACCTTTAGATGCCCTTAGATTTGAGAGTCTTAGGAAGTCTTTAGGGATTTGCACAGTTGACTGAGGGGTTGGTGTGTGTCTAGGATAGGATGCTTTTTCATGTTCATATAATATGCTTCCTATTGCTAGTTTGTTTTATATGTATTATTGCTTGGTTGTACAGATATTTATTTATTATTTAATAAAAAAAATACAAAAAAAATTTCGTTTTATAAAAAATTTTGAAAAATCCAAAAAGATTTTTGTATTTTATTTACGCCTTTTATGGATGAGCATTTAAGATAGCCGAGTCAAAATTTCATTTCATTTATCCATGTGACTTTTTGATAGAGATTTTAGACGCTACATCATTTCATCCATGTGCTTTACATTGTTTAGAGTCTTTGAGATGTGATTAGTGATAACTTTCTACATGTTTGACTCCTATCTCCTTTATTTCACACATGCACGACTTTACTTGATTATTATACTTGTCCATAACATATTGGCTTGAGTGTTTCCATCTCAATTCTGTCTATACAACTAACAATATGCGATAAAACTTGACGAGATTGGAATGCATGTAAAAACTGTTTTGGTGAGACTGATTTTTATTTGAAAACGGGGAAGGGCTGTGAAAGGTTCATTTAGCCTTTGCGATTCTAAGCCACCATTAAAAAGGACCTAAAATATTGAGGAATTTTATTATCCGGGGTCGAAAGAGGTTAAAAGAGCCCGAAACAAATTAAAGGCAATAAAAAGAAAAATATGCCAAATATGGGCCATTAGGTTTCACCATCAATTCTCCAAAGTTTGAAAATTTAGATCGCCTCTATACAAAATATAAATCTGAGGGAGTTTGGTTGGAGGATATAAACGGTTTTGCACTTCCTTGAAAGTCCTGAAAAAGCATGAAATGGTTTTGGACGTTATTGGTGTGGAAATCACTTTGAGCTTTGAATTGTTGATTTGATTGAGTCAATGTCTCATGTTACCACCTTTTTACACCAAAAGAAGATTTTGATTTCATTCCTTAGGAGTTTCGATATTCATCGTGCACATATGTAATGTTTGTATGCATTGATTTTCCTATCGAATTTGATCACACCCCTTCATTTACACTATCATCGACTTGGTTGTTTTTGTGTTCTTTCATGGTGTGATTCTTTGTTGTATATTATGTGTGAAAATTTTTGAAACATACAAAATAGCAGTTTATTCCCGTGTGTCATTCTCCATGTGCATTCATTTATGCTTCTCATATCTGTCTATTTAGGGACATCATAAAAAGGGGGAGAATAATTATGGGGGAGAATTGTTTTGGTGTTTGGTTGATTTATGAATGATTTGCTTAAGCTTAATTGGTCATCAATTTTTGCATATCATTATATTTCAAGTTGTTGCTTGTCACGGGTATTTGCTTTATCTCATGTGTGTAGGTACAACATTGTTCATTATATGATTACACACCCTGATGAGAAAAGCTTTGAAAGTTTCTGAAGAGCTGAAGATTTGGAAGACATGTCACTTAGTATTCTCAGTTTGAGGGTTTAATGGGGATATTATCTTGTATGTCATTTGATTGCATAATTTGGATTTTTTATGTATTTACAGGCATAGACATAGGGGGATATTTGTAAGGACATAGTTTTATAAATGTCCGGCGTAGAATCTAGGAATTTTCTGTTCTCTCCAAGATCATAGTTTGTATGTCTGATACCGCTACATTCGGCACGTCAACACGATCAACCTCGACGGACTTTATCTGAATTCAATGCATCCATTATCCTCACGTGCATCATGCTACATGCGACGTGCTGCTCGGCTCATTCCCACTACTCCACTACACTGTATCGGTAAAATATTTTATTGGAGGTTTAAATATTTGCATAAATATTTGGAAAATTTTTTGAAAATTGTTTTTGAAGTCTGGATTAATTTTTTATCAAAATCAGAATTTTTTCTAAGTGTAGAAGCTAAGTGCCTTGAACGACGAGCTCGCTCAAACGACTTTGAATGTCGTTCGTGCGAGATAGGCATGTCGCGCGATCTCGTTCGAATGACATATGTCCTTCGTTCGAGCGATATTCCTATCTCGTTCGAACGAGCCACTGCCTCATTTTTTTCTATAAATACCTGTTCACCTTCTACACGATTTTCAAGTCTTTCTGCAATCTCAAGATTCTACAAAAACAGTCCAGAATAAGACTTCATCTTTTTAAGGTTTTCTAAACCTTTTTGATTCACAAAACCATTCCTATATATGTGTGTGAATCTTTAAACTTTCAAGAGGATCTTTTACTCATATTGAGTAATTTTTAAGGAAGTCGTTATCTTCTTCACTGCATCCATACTGGAAAGGGATAGTTCCAGCCGACGACATCAGAACCGATACATGAGGGTATTTCTGTGTCACGTATTTTCATTGTAATCCGTGTAAGTCATTTTCTTACAAAATTATAGTGAAAATACAAGGTTTTTCCCCTTTGGTGGATTTTTCCTTATTTGTGTGTGTTTTAATGTTCTTGCTTGATTTTATCATCATCAATCACACCTAGATGCATGTTTAGGACTTAATTGATAAAAATTGAATTTAATTAAATAACTTCCTTTTTTAACGCAAGCGCATTCTTCTCAAGATCACCTCAAAAAGAAAATATATATGAGGGAGTTTAGTTGGAGAATTAAAACGGCTTTGCACGTCCTTAAAAAGTCTTGAAAAAGCATGAAATCATGTTGGACGTTATTGGTGTGGAAATCACTTTCAGCTTTGATTTGCTGATTTGATTGAGTCAATCTTTTTTAATTCCACAATCTTTACACCAAAGGAAGATGTTGAGTTTATTCGCTAGAAATATCCAATATTCATCATGCACATATGTTATGATTGTATGTATTGATTTTTTTGTTAATTTTGCTCACATCCCTTCATTTCTGCTATCACGTACATGGTTGTTTTGGTGTTCTTTCATGGTGTGTTTTTGTTTCCTTTAAAAAATTTTGAAAAATTGAAAAAGATAAAGTTTATTCCCATATGACATTCTCCATTTTCATTGTGATAGAAAGAACTTTTCGGTGTGTATTTGTCGTTGTTGTACAAGCTCCTTCTAATCAAAATCCTTATGTACCTACAAAATATATGATCTCAAGTGTAGAGGTAAGTAAGGGTATCAATCCACTTCCTAGGGAGTAAGCTAGAGACAAATTTAATTGTAATTCACTTTTAATTTTCTTTTTGTGCGTTTTCACTTTTCTAATTTTTTTAGCTTTTTCAATATTAAAACAATAGGGTGAGGTGATGATTTAAACTAAACTAAACTAAGATGAAAATAACTAACTAGAAAGTGACTAAAATGAAAACAAAGTCTAACACTAAAATAAAAGATAAAGTGAGGTAAATAATTGTGAGAACAATCAAGGAGTGAGATTACACCACAAATTTTAGCTATTCTAATTAATTAATTTAATTATTTGAACTCTCCCAAATTAATATTAAAATTACAAATCAACTCTCGTTGCAAGTGTAATTATAATAGTAATCTTTTAGAATGTTAAGTTTGACACCCCACAACTCTAGAAAAATAGATCCACGCTCCTGTTAATTAATCACCCGCTAGGATCGATTAATTAGAATTTATGTCAATCTTATAAAATAAATTTAGAGTTTAAATTCAAGTTATAATACCCCACTTAAGAAACCCCTATCTCTAGTTCGAATCTAAAATGGGTATTATAACTAGAATTTTGTTTTTCTCTCGAAAATCATTTACCCTCTCTCGAGGTGTAAATCTAAGGGTGAGGGATCAACATTAACATTCAAAGGGAATTTTCAAGTAATCAAACTAATTAAACTAAAATAAAATCAAATAAGGGTTTCACCCCACCCCTTGAAAGGGGATTTAGCCTTACATGGTATCAAACATAATATACAAATATTCAATAGACATTTAATATAAAAGAGTAGAGAGAAGAATAATCAAACCAATCTCTTGAATTCAATAGACTTCAATCCTTGAATGAGAAGCATACACCTCTTAATTGAGCATCCAAATGATTTGAAATTAAATATCCACTCAATTAAATCTCAATCAATATTTCTCCTCCCAAATCTCTAAAAGAAAAGAAAAAAAAATAATAAAACTATTTACAAAATGGTGTTTATCTCTCTAGAATTTTCCTATCTAAAAGATCTCCTCCTAATGGGCTCTTCATCGTCAATTTATAATAGGCATGGAGCTAGGGGCAAATTGGGTAGAACAAAGGTGCACATGGGGTGAGTAAGGTATTGGGTGAGGGTTAATTTAGGAATTTAATGGAGGGTGCATGTGGATTGGGTTTGAGGTCATGTGGGTAGTGAGGTGAGGGAATAAAATCAGATTTGGGGATGAGAGGTTTGGGGTCATTTTGGGTATTGAGTTAAAAAAGATTAGTTGGGGGTATTATGGGAAAATGGGTTTTAAGTGGTTTTAGGAACATGTGGATTTAGTTTCATTTTTGGCTTTGGTTTGGTTTGTATTTGGCAGGTAGAAGTCGTGGGTTTGGAGAAGTGGGTCTTTGGGTTGAATTGAGTTGGATGGCACGGGTTGATGTTGTTTGGGATGTATTGAGCTGGCCGGAGTTGGAGGTCACGCTGGAGGTGAGGGGTAGCATAGGCAGATTGGCGGCATAAGGGGGTTCGTCGGCTGGAATGACGCCGGAGTGGTCGTTGGTAAACATCGGAGGTCAGCTGGGCGGTTTCGCGGAGTGAGGGAGAGAGGGTTTGGTAGGGGTAGGGGTTGGCATCGGAGTCAGGGGTGAGAGGTTGCCGAAGCAGGGGTCAGGAGAGGTTGACGCCGCCGGAAGTAGGTCGGCGAGTAGCGGCTGTAAGGGGTGAGTTGGGTTTGAGGTTGGGTTGAGTGGTTGTTGATGCTGTTGGGTGATATGAGAGTTGATGGAGGTTAGATTGGCTATGGTGGTTGTGGATGAGAGAGAATATGGGTGTAGGGAAGAAGATGAAGAAGATGGAGGTTAGAGTGTGGTGAGGGTGTGTGTTAGTAGAATGAGGGTGAGGGTTGGTGTTATGTGTAGTGTGGTGTATAGAATTAGGGTGTGTGAGTGTGTATTGGGTATATGTGTATGTTTAATTTGTTAAATAAATTATACTAACTAACTAAAATAAAATTAATAAAATAAACTAAAAATCTAAAAAAAAAAGCGATTCTAAAATAAAACAAAGACTCAATTAAAAATGAAACTAGAAAGAAATAAAAATAAAAATAAAAATAAAAAATAAAAATAAAAATAAAGCCTAATAAAACTAAAACTAAAATTCTAAATAAATGTAAAATCAAATAAAACTAATGAATGAAATCCTAAAAACAATGTAATACTAATAAAATAAAATAAAACTAAAACTAAAAACTAATAAAATAAAAATGAAAATACTAAATAAAAAGAAATATAAAAATTGGATAATAAATCCTAGAAATTCTAAATAAATCAAAAATAAATCCTAAAAATAGAAATGAATCAAACTAAAAATATAAAAAGACACAAACTAAACACACACATGCTTGGGGTAAGTCTGGGCTAGGTTTAGGCTCGGGTTAGGGTACAGGAGAGGGAATTAGCTCCATTTTAACTGCAAATTGCCTTGAAATATAGCTTTTGACACCGCAACTACAATTAAACCTGCATAATGAATATTTAAGCACATAAGACCCAAATTGTGGGGAATTAGCAACAAAAGTACGTCTATTTGGGGTATAAATTCTACAGTTTTCGGTGCTTATCACATCACCCCCAAACAGAGCGTTGCTAGTCCTCGAGCAATAAGATAGAGGGAAAGAGAAAGATAAGAAACCAATAGTGTACCACTTTCGCGGGCACTTGCGATTGCACATAGCATGTGCAACAAGCCTTTAAACCTATAGGTTTACTTACAGGATGAGTTGTATCTCGTGAGGGTTTGCAGGGAATATACCCACAAAATTCTTATTTTGCAAAAAATTATTAAAAGGCTGTCAATCTCTTATTAGATGTATAATAATCGCACAATCCATCTTATGAGAAATATTTTCAGAAATAAAAGCTATAAGTGTAAAAAGCTTAGCTAAGTAAATACAAAAGGCACACCCTTCCTAGAAATCAACGTGTGTAGTGTGAATCAGTCAAAACGGGTCGAGTATCATCAAAGTAATTCCTAGATTGCCTTGTCGGAATCAACGCTTCAACTTCAAATCTCACTAAAATATAACTCTCTCAAACGAACTCCCGAGATATGGGTTAGTGTATCCCTCTTGTGTGTGAGGAGGTGAGTAAATGTAAGCAAGTTCAAACGTCTCACACACACATAAGAAAGAACGTATAATTAGAAAGAAAATTTATCTCATGAAAGAATGCTAATCACTATAGTGAGAACGTCGAGTTATTCACCACGTCGACTGTCATTTGCCCGAACACCTAGGGGAAAATGTGGATGATAATGGGTGAGGGGAAAATGAGATGGGAAGGATATGATGATATGAGGGATAATATGGATGGTGATAGTAAAATAGGATGGGGTGATGATATGGAAAGGGTAAGAGATGGATGTGATATGGATGCGAAAGAAGAGTGTATACACTTTAGGCACATGTCTTTATTTAAAAACTAACTACAAACTCTCTTTCTTTTCTTTTCTCTCTTATTTTTTTTCTTTTTTTTCTTTTTTTCTATTTTTCCTATATATATTTTATTTATTTATTTATTATTTTTCTCTCTCTTTCAAACTAACAATGAAGACATTTACATTTGAAATCATAGTCATTTATTTGAAAATGATGATGGATGATATAAATGGAGGTGATAGGTGATGGTGTGGGGAAATATATGGGAATATGGAAGAGCATGGGAATATAATGGGTGAAGTGAATGGAAATGTGATATGGGGGAAAAGTGGTAGGTGTATGGATGAAAATCTAGTATTCGGGATAAATTTCAAGACACGCATTTCTTACAACTCGAAAAAAATGTCATTCTCAGTGATCAAGCCAAATTTTTATGAAATATAATGAGATAATACAACAATTAAGTGCGGGCCCAAAGGAAGTTGAATCAACTTGTGACTCGGAGATTGCGTAAAACTCTCAAAAAGGGTGAAAGGCACGAATCTCACAAGCTAAAGTCTCTACTAGTGATCCTTAATGTTCTCTTTATAATTGTAGTACTCCTCACCTCTAAACGTAGTGACGTGACAAGTGCACCAATTTTGTTGAGTCTAGACATTCATGGTGCAAAATGCCTTGTTATGTATTACATAAGCTATTTAGAAAAAATATTCTCTAGCTTGATTCCTAGACTTTTGAAAGATGGATGATTGAAAATTCACATCAATGAGTGAGATGAAAGAAACTGCACGAAATTTTAAAAATCAGGTTTAAAAATAAAAAAAATTCAAAAGAGGTACAATTTTGATAAAATTCCCCACCCCCAAACAAAAAGGAACATCGTCCTCGATGTTAGATAAATTGATTTTTAAAATGGAGATCAGAAGGTAGGAAAGAGATTACCAGAATGAACCGCATATGAAGTGGATAGATAAAGCCAAGAATAAACCTGAATAAAAAGTGGAAAAAAAAGTGTAGAAGTCTATAAGCATGATAAAGCATTGGGTGGTGTGAAACACCACTCCCAAAAAGGATGAGACTAGTACAAGAAATGCGGGCTGCTTCCCGATAGCGCTAAGTTTAATGTCTTCAGCCAGACCGAAGGGATCTCACCCTAAGGATAAGATCTATGAAAGCGCGGGGTGGCAGAAATATTGGGTGATGAGAATCACCCCCAAACAAGATTGAAGTGTCAGTCTTGCTGGATAATGGCTAAAGGTATCAATGCACTTGTATGGCAAAGTGCATCACACGATGCAAAGCATCGGTGGACCATGGGCGGGTGGGTATTAAGGTAAGGGTGAGGGTGAATAGGCATCGATCACGAGCCTTGTTGAGCTTAAAGGTGAGGGCAACTAGGGCCCTATAAGAATGGTTCTCTAGTTGGTTAGGGAGGCAAAAAGGTTTGAAAAGTGTAATGGGATAGGCCTCATAAAAATCATATGACCGTTCTATGAATGTGCGATGATAATGGTCGCGCCGTGACACGCCAGGGAGCTGTCGATGGGAAAAATCAACACCAGAAGGAAGTGGTGTGCATGGAGGAACAAGATCGATGTCACGGAAGTGGAGAGTATCAGCACAAATACTCTCATAATTGGTGGAGGATAGTTTCAGGTGAGGATCTAAAAATTTAGATGGAAACATGAAATGTGTAAAGTCAAGATCCAAACCAGGTGGTGGGGTGGAAAGGACAATGGGTGGGTCGGGTGGGATAAATAGTGGATTGGGTGGGATAAATAATGGATCGGGTGGGATAAATGGTGGAGGAAGATGATCTAACTCAAGAGTGGGAGACACACACTCCTCATGAGGCGCGGAGTGATCCACAAGGGAACTCGCAGGAGGAAGTGTGGAAATAAATGAGTGAGTGATCAACTTATCCACCATTATGTCGCCATCCGATGTGGTGAACAGGTCTAATGAGGCATTAAGATTCGAGATAGATGAATCAAAATCAATATTCGGCTCAAGGGAAGCCAAATATGACAGGGTATGATTCATATCAAGAGAGGTGGGAACCATCTCTGACGCCATGTCGGGCATTTGTTTTGGATTTATCGAGAAAGGGAATGGGAAACGCAAGGTGGGGTTCATATGGACATGGCGGGATTTGATCAGGCTCACTATCGAAAGGTAAGTCAACACAATTGTCGACTTGGGACCCGGACCATGGAATGGTCTCAACTTCAAGATTCTCGAGGTGGTAGGGTTGGTCACACTCAAAATTTGTGTCACGAGAGGACAAATAATTTTCACACTCGGTTGCAACGATGGGTGGGGCCATGGGAATATCCGACTCTCGCGCACACTCCAATTCATTTAAACTTTGTTCAAGCCTTTCGAGAGCTTGAGTTTGAATTTGAGTGGCTTGCTCTTGCTCGAGTAGGAACTTTTGCAAGAGGCCTTCGAGAGCGGATGTGGATGGTGGTGTTGGTGGAATGATGGGTGGTGGTGGTGGTTGAGGTGGACACAACGTGCTATAATCGGGACTATATGGAGAATACTCAAAGGAAGTGTGTGGAGTGGCGCCAAGTTCATCATACATGGAAGGATCGCTTCCATGATGGACAAATGGTTCATACTCATGGGGTGCGTAGTGAGGGGACGGATTGGAAATGGGTGCACAAGGATGCGACACGCCGACACATGACACTGAGGGTGATGGAATAGGAGGTGCGTGCAAGGACGGGTCAAGATTATCAAGGGTACTCATGAGAGAGCCAAAACCATGAAAAATCTCATAAAGAGACGGTTCGGGATCACTCTCACACGTGTCGCGTGTCAATGGAAAATGACCAAAGTAGTCCCGTAAAGGACGTTCTTCGGCCATGAGGAGAGAAAATATTTTTTGGATTTTATAAATTCTTTTGAAAAGGAAAGAAAATATTTTTGGGATTTTCTAAAAATAATGGAAGAAAATATTTTTGGATTTTTCTATAAAGTGAAAGAAAGAAAATATTTTTGGATTTTTTTGTAAAAAATAATAGAAAAAAGATAGTTTTGGATTTTTGTGAAAAATAGAGAAAGAAAATATTATTGTATTTTTTAGAAGAAAAGGGTGGGGAAAAAAATATGTGGACTCTTTGAATTTGCACGAACTCACTAAAACTGACTACCGAAAAATGGAATTGGACACACACACAAGTCAAGAAAAATTCCTAACTAGCACATAGCCAATTTTTATCTTTAAATTTAGTGAGAGGGTAGTCAAATTTTAATTAAGTCCGCGGACGATAACAAATCACGGAAATATTTAAGTGATCGCCATTGCAAAATGTTCTCCTAATTGGGCCCCTAGTTAATGGATTTTAAATTTAATGATGGCTAGGGTAGCACACAATTAGTAAGCGAGTGAGTCGGGTGATGAAATCCCTTCTCGTGAGTAACTGGGTGTAGGTCTTAGTTAATTAATTCATCACACCATTAGAAAATAAATGTGAGAATAAAATCAAGTAAGAGCACACAAAGCACACAAAAGAATTGACTCGCTAACAGGAGAGGCGCGAGGGTGTAAGAAATGTACCTCCCACGATTTTTACACCGTGGGGTGCTGAAAAATTTGAGTCGACCGGGGGGAGATTACGCCTATCTCAGTCGGCCCTAGGAGTCATACCGACCCAAGGTAAAAAGGCTTCAAAATCATTGCCTTGTACGCCCTCTCTCTACCTTGTCCGGCTTCCCTATCATGCTTGTCTTTAATTATTACAATTTTAAATGGAAAATAAATGGTGTCTCTAAGCACCTCAATACAAGCAATGATAGAATAATCCTAATACAAGCCTTCTAAAAATATAAAATGGTACTAAAATGCAACAAAATATAGGAAATAAATGAACTACAAAATTGAATCCGCTCCGAGCGCTTCACAATCCCAAGAATGGAAATGGCGCCATTTGATAACTATGACTTTTTATGTCCCCGAGAACGGCGCCATTTGATAACTTGACTTTTGCATATGGGTCGTTGTTGAAAGCCAAATTAGTCAAAACCTCAAATACCTACAAATATAAAACAACTCAAGTGTAGAGGTAAGTAAGGGTATCAATCCACTTCCTAGGGAGTAAGCTAGAGACAAATTCAATTGTAATTCACTTTTTATTTTCTTTTTGTGCTTTTTCACTTTTCTAATTTTTTTAGCTTTTTCAATAATAAAATAATAGGGTGAGGTGATGATTTAAACTAAACTAAACTAAGATGAAAATAACTAACTAGAAAGTGACTAAAATGAAAACAAAGTCTAACACTAAAATAAAAGATAAAGTGAGGTAAATAATTGTGAGAACAATCAAGGAGTGAGATTACACCACAAATTTTAGCTATTCTAATTAATTAATTTAATTATTTGAACTCTACCAAATTAATATTAAAATTACAAATCAACTCTCATTGCAAGTGTAATTATAATAGTAATCTTTTAGAATGTTAAGTTTAACACCCCACAACTCTAGAAAAATATATCCACACTCCTTTTAATTAATCACCCGCTAGGATCGATCAATTAGAATTTAGGTCAATCTTATAAAATAAATTTAGAGTTGAAATTCAAGTTATAATACCCCACTTAAGAAACCCCTATCTCTAGTTCGAATCTAAAATGGGTATTATAACTAGAATTTTGTTTTTCTCTCGAAAATCATTTACCCTCTCTCGAGGTGTAAATCTAAGGGTGAGGGATCAAAAATAACATTAAAAGGGAATTTTCAAGTAATCAAACTAATTAAACTAAAATAACATCAAATAAGGGTTTCACCCCACCCCTTGAAAGAGGATTTATCCTAACATGGTATCAAACATAATAAACAAATATTCAATAGACATTTAATATAAAAGAGTAGAGAGAAGAATAATCAAACCAATCTCTTGAATTCAATAGACTTCAATCCTTGAATGAGAAGCATACACCTCTTAATTGAGCATCCAAATGATTTGAAATTAAATATCCACTCAATTAAATCTCAATCAATATTTCTCCTCACAAATCTCTAAAAGAAAAGAAAATAAAAATAATAAAACTATTTACAAAATGGTGTTTATCTCTCTAGAATTTTCCTATCTAAAAGATCTCCTCCTAATGGGCTCTTCATCTTCAATTTATAATAGGCATGGAGCTACGGGAAAATTGGGTAGAACAAAGGTGCACATGGGGTGAGTAAGGTATTGTGTGAGGGTTAATTTAGGAATTTAATGGAGGGTGCATGTGGATTGGGTGTGAGGTCATGTGGGTAGTGAGGTGAGGGAATAAAATCAGATTTGGGGATGAGAGGTTTGGGGTCATTTTGGGTATTGAGTTAAAAAAGATTAGTTGGGGGTATTATGGGAAAATGGGTTTTAAGTGGTTTTAGGCACATGTGGATTTAGTTTCATTTTTGGCTTTGGTTTGGTTTGTATTCGGCAGGTAGAAGTCGTGAGTTTGGAGAAGTGGGTCTTTGGGTTGAATTGAGTGGGATGGCACGGGTTGATGTTGTCTGGGATGTATTGAGCTGGCTGGAATTGGAGGTCACGCCGGAGGTGAGGGGTCGCATAGGCAGATCAGCGGCATAAGGGGTTCTTCGGCTGGAATGACGCCGGAGTGGTCGTGGGTGAACAGCGGAGGTCAGCTGGGAAGTTTCGCGGAGTGAGGGAGAGAAGGTTTTGTAGGGGTAAGGGCTGGAATCGCAGTCGGGGGTGAGAGGTTCCCGAAGAAGGGGTCTGGCGAGGTTGACGCCACCGGAGGTAGGTCGGCGGGTAGGGGTTGTAAGGGGTGAGTTGGGTTTGAGGTTGGGTTGAGTGGTTGTTGATGGTGTTGGGTGTGATGAGAGTTGATGAAGGTTAGATTGGCTATGGTGGTTATGGATGAGAGAGAAGATGGGTCTAGGGAAGAAGAAGAAGAAGAGGGGGGTTAGAGTGTGGTGAGGGTGTGTGTTAGTAGAATGAGGGTGGGGGTTGGTGTTGTGTGTAGTGTGGTGTATAGAATTAGGGTGTGTGAGTGTGTATTGGGTATATGTGTATGTTTAATTTGTTAAATAAATTATACTAACTAACTAAAATAAAATTAATAAAATAAACTAAAAATCTAATAAAATAAAATTATATTCTAAAATAAAACAAAGACTCAATTAAAAATGAAACTAGAAAGAAATAAAAATAAAAATAGAAATAAAAAATAAAAATAAAAATAAAGCCTAATAAAACTAAAATTAAAATTCTAAATAAATGTAAAATCAAATAAAACTAATGAATGAAATCCTAAAAACAATGTAATCCTAATAAAATAAAATAAAACTAAAACTAAAAACTAATAAAATGAAAATGAAAATACTAAATAAAAAGAAATATAAAAATTGGAAAATAAATCCTAGAAATTTTAAATAAGTCAAAAATAAATCCTAAAAATAAAAATGAATCAAACTAAAAATATAAAAAAATATAAAATGGCACAAACTAAACACACACATGCTTGGGGTGAGTTTGGGCTAGGTTTAGGTTCGGGTTAGGGTACGAGAGAGGGAATTAGCTCCATTTTAACTGCAAATTGCCTTGAAATATAGCTTTTGACACCACAACTGTAATTAAACCTGCATAATGAACATTTAAGCACATAAGACCCAAATTGTCGAGAATTAGCAACAAAAGTACGTGTATTAGGGGTATAAATTGTACAATTTTGGGTGCTTATCACATTGCGTATTTTCTTCATATCTATCTATTTGGGACATCATAAAATGGGGGAGAATGAATTATGGGGGAGAATCGATTGTTTGTTTATATAATGATTTTAATTGATATTTTTTTCTGCTTATCATTATAGTTCAACTTGTTGCGTGTCACGGGTATTTGTTTCTTGTCTCATGTGTGTAGGTATTAAAATGTAGAATCATTTTTGCACTCCCTAATGATGACATAGAAAGTTTGAAGAGTTGAAGATTTGAAGATGATCGAATTTGTGAAGACACACATTTAGTATTTCCAGTTTTCGGATTTAATAGGGATATTAGATTGTATGTCAGTTTGTTTATTTGGGGCAGCATAATTCGGATATTTTTATGTACGTACCGACATAGACATAAGGGGGAGATTTGTAAGGACATGTTTTATAAATGTCCGGGGTAGAATCTAGGAATTTTCCAAGCATCCTAGATCTCAATTAAATATGTTTGATACCGCTACATTCGGCATGTCTCCGCGATCATCCTTGACCGCCTCGATCTGCATCCATTATCTTTATACGTGCATCATGTGTCAAGCAACGTACACTTCAACAATTCCCACTACTCCACGTACATATGGTAAAAAATAATTTAATTGGAGGGTCTAAATTATTTGCATAAATAGTTAGGAATATTTGTTAAATAAAATTTTCGAAGTCTGGATGATGATAGTCACGCAAAATCTTTTTAAGGAGTTTTTCTGTGACACGTCATTGATGTCATTCGAACGACATCGTATCTCGTTTCAACAAGATGCCATCTCTCTCGAATGACACTGTGTTTCGTTCGAACGACGCACTGCCTCAACTTCTTATTTAAATAGTGTTCGTGCTACACATTTTTTCAAGCCTATATATCTCCGTTTCTGCAAAACAGTCCCTGTTTCCAGACTTCATATTTTAAGGTTTCAATACCTTTTTTGATTCACAAATAATTCCCAATTCTTTATGTGAATCCTCTAAACCCCAAGGAAGATTATTCTACTCATCTGGACTACACTTGTGGAGAAGACGAAGCTTTTCCATTGCTGACTTTGTGGAGCTCTTGCGGGAACTCTTACCAACGACATCGAAACTGACGCCTGAGGGTATTTTGTATGTCACTACTTGTATTTTCACTGTAATCCGTGTAAACCATCCTTTGCAAAATTATAGTGGAAATAAGATGGTTTTGCCCCTATGGGGTATTTTTCCTCAATCGTGATTGTCATGCATGCTTAGATTAATTTTTATTCGATCACATTTGTTTGCAAGAGTTAAGACTTGTTGGGACTAAAATTGAAATTTAATTAAATAAGTTTGACATTGATTGTTAGCGCACTCTCAATAAAGTAAAGAAGTCTTGGGCTTATGCCCTTAAAAATGTTCGAAATAATTAAATAATTACAACAGGAAAAACACCTATGCTAGAATCAAATGTTCTGGAGTCTGGAGAGCAAGTGAGACTGCATGACTGCTGTAACTCAATCCAGCTATCCCTATGTAGGAGCACCTGTGGGGAAACATTTAAATTTGGGTCAGAGCCCGAGGTGTACAAGAATTAAAGTAATTAATTTATGATGCAATAGTACAGTCGATTCAAAATAAATATTTCCCTCTTCGTCACTCACATGCGTTTAACACCCCACCCTCATCTATGTGTGATATTATTCGTATCCCAAAACGTCCCAAATACTTATTATGACCTCATCTCAAATTTATAATATGGATATATCGATAATTAAATATTTAAATGTAATCACTACACTTAATTGCCAACACCCATTTATCCAAGTCTCATAAGTTTCATATATAAGGATTACACCTCTATTATGCATTATAGGGTCAAAATATAATTATTGTCCACATTCTAAGACAATTAAATTTATTTCATTCATGTTCGGGAATTTATCCATATATGCCCTTCCATATATTTGACCGGAAAGGAAACTACCATTGGTGTCTAGTTCGTGCTCTATCGGCAAGTTCGGATGAATCTCTTATCTTAAACGGATGTGACAAACACACATAAATTAGGGGTGGTCCCTATGCGGGATACTTGTTCATGGCCCATACCTAGCTGTGACACAAGATGGGTCAGCGACTATACCCACCTCTTGTGGATGCCACCCCCACGTAGTACCTATATGACCTACACATCATCAAGCTAACCTGTGCCAATGTGTGGTACCTGGTTCTAACGCGCGAACCCTCGAGCCGATAAGACAATCCATGAATATTGGTATGTCCACATAAATACATAATAATACATATTATTATCACATATAATATGTATAGGTAATTACTTCATAAATACCATAAAAGACCAACTAATGTCCACCATATTTTCATTTATTAATAATTTGTCATCTAAAAAATTATAAATTACATTCCATAAAATAATTACTTAACCAACTAATTATTTGTAATTGTTATCAATTAAATATGAGCATAAAGTGTTTTTAAGAATTTCTCATGACAAGTCCCAATTATAGTAAACCAACCAAGCCAAAACCAATAAATCACGCAACCAAAAACCCATTTTAGTAAACCAAACAAGGTTTAAAGAAGGAACAAAATGCCAAAAATCTCAACACATCGCTCGAACGAGAATAGGCTCATTCGCAGGGCATGACATGACGCTCAAATGAGGATCACCTCTTTTGAACGACATTTCGTCATTTTACCCTTGCCTCTTTTCCATCTTAGGTCTTCCCACACTAAGTTCTTAACGCCAGAAACAATATACGAAACCTAGAAAAATCAAGACAGGGGCAATGTATTTCTAAACCCAAAATTTTACATCTGTTAATACCAAACCTAATTAATTTATTACATGGGGCATTCATCATGATATTTATACCAAAACTCAGTCCATAAATTAACAGGGAGATCCTCAACATCGATTAATCAACTACACGCGAATAATCATCAAAACCTTAAGAAATCGACCATCAAGTTTCTGATTTATGATACCTGAATTTCTGGGACAAATTCTACATTAAATTCAGTCCTCTACATGCATTGTTCATCGTATAAACAATCAAATTCAAACCTAATTCTTATAAATAAAAAGGGTAATTATGATTCATCAAGAAATATATTGGAAAGCATAAATTAAGAAAGAGAATTCTTGCCTTAAAATTCATGGAGAAAAGGCCCTTGAAATTCTCTTGATTTCCCTTAGTTTCTTGCGTTTTTCTTTTCTGTTGACCTTTCTACTATTCTCTCCCGCAAATGTTATTTTTAGTTTTTTCAGAATGATAGTGGGGGAGTGGTTTTCCCCCACTAAAATACTATACATTGACTAGTGTCGAGTTGGGCCTAAAACACATCTTTTGGAGACCCAAACAGACCCGAATCCATAATTCAACTAGTCCAAAAGTTTTTCAACCTATATATTATTGATCCAGGACTATTATTAAAGGTCTAATTCATGTAAATGAGCCCACATGTTTCCCGAAGTATGTTTCGATTATTTACGTCAATAATAGGTACTGTTAATTTGTGTCGTGCATTAATTATGTATTTTTCTACATTACATGTAAATGAAATATCCATGCAAATAAAAAGTATTCTCACACAAACATAAATAAATAACAATTTTCAACTGTGTCAGTTTTAAATAAAAACCTAATTAGTTCCATTTTCTGCAATTAATTATTTATGCCCAAAATATTATTTCATTATTCATTTTAGAAGAAAAATACGGGGTATTACAACCCTTAACTAAATACACCATCACTTGTTAGGAATTCCATAGATCCTAATCATTTAAATGGGTTCCCTACTGGTCCTACCCCCATGGTGCCTAAATAGCACCGTTAAATCTAGTATTGACCTTTGACTAAATCCTCCAACTCTCTTGGTTCACTTCAAATGGAAGCGTTGATATTTATATTGAAAATATACGCTACCGTATTCTGCACACTAGTCCATTATCAACTTACAGACCCTTTTTATTTTTTGTATCCACCTTTTCGGGTATGAAGCTCACTAAACAAGTCAACTCTCCTTCATGTCCGACCCTTTTAAAACAAGCACTGAAATTTTCTTTATCGTTCCATTTAAACAGCAAATGAGAGGATTCACGATCAAACCGTACCCCAAATTCTGGTTATTCGTGGTATTTCTCCATGGTTGTGGTGATTGACTCCTATTACTACAACAGTTCTTCAATGAGTAAAAATTTTACCCGAAATTTAATCCGGGGTGTCATTACTCCCCACCTTACGTAATTGACTTTGATGATCTCCTTTAAGTGTCCCATCACACTTCCTTTCTTCCCAGAACTCTTGTGGATGGCTCTTCGAAAGATTCCCTCTGACTCTCCCTTTTATCGACTATGCTGGTTGAGTTTGAGTTTGCACCATTATCTTCTATGACGCTGCTTGGGGAAACTATTATGCCCTAGTGATTATACTAATGTCATCTGCCTGAACAATAATCATGGTGACTTCGATCTCGATCACCATTCCTAAAATACCATATGGCTTCGGCTTAGCCTCTCCTCTTACAGTCCTTCTAATGACCCTTGTTGGTCATTATATATTATTCGGTGTGCAAAGCCAACCCAAACTCGTATAGGATTCGTATAAACTATACTTCATAGCAGGAGAATGTAAGTCACATTACGACTCAAAATTTCTAAGCATAGGGCTCTGTACCAAATAGAGGTAATGTTGAAATCGTAGAAAGTCACACAAATCCTGTGGACACTAGAACCCGATACTCTGATACAATTTGAAACACCCAATTTATTTTAATCATAGGTGATCAGTCATTTATCATAATAAATAGGATTCTCATTTGGTTATTTCTTACTACTACTGTCGAAAACCACTTTATATAACTAACCACCTATCTTAAATTAGGCTGGTGTCAATTAATCTTTGATTAAGATAACCACATGCGAAAAAACATAAATATTAACTCAACCAAAACAAATATAAGGGTTTAAATCATCACACCGTAAATAGATAAATAATGAATAATTAATAAACCATCAGTTCATAAAATAATATCCTAATCATAAGTTTAAAGAAATAAAACTGAATCCAAGTACATCGTCTGATAAATAAAACAAAAAGTATATCATGCCCAAATGAAGAACTGAATCAATATCGCAATATATGAATGAATAACCGAAGAGTCTACACAAAATTTTGCAAGTCTCCACAATGCTGCAGCTATGCATTCGTGGAATGAGTCCTTAAGCTTGACATCCCTATGGCTGGACACCTAAAATATTTTGTAAAATATTTTTGACACGGATCAGAGTCAAACCCCTTTTAAAAAATACTTAGGAAGTAATTAAGATGCAATAAATAAATATGCTTTAAGACTTTTCATATATAAGTGTGTGTCACACTCTCTTGAGATATTACTCACCCCTTAACTAGTGTGCACACCTAAAGCTTACCTCCTAACCTATCTAGTTATACTATTCCACTAAACAAGACCGGATACAAACCTTTCTATCACCCTACGCTATTTCGAGTACTTCCTCCCTTTGATTAGTAAGTTATTTTACTCATTAAGTAACTTAATCATTTCCACTTTAATTAGTTATATAAGTAATACATTCATACTTTATATATTTAACATGTATATAATTATCTACTATATTATATCATATAATTATACAACAACAACCACATATATCCCGCGTATAATAACCCTACCCCCAAGTAATAGCTCATTGGATGCTTGTCTCTACAATGATATCATATCTCAAGTATACTCACTCTAACCCGGTTACCATAAGTCGGTTAACATATACTGAAATTGGTAAATAAAATCGCAATCATATTTCCCTGAGAGTGAAACCGAATGATACCCAAAGCATCTCAACTCGAAAATAAATCACACAATCAAACACCGTGCAACCACAAATGGTAGCATTAGAGAGGTATATTAACCCGTGCCTAGATCCCATACCTCAAGCCCATAATATCCGAGTTTATTTCCCCAGCTCTTAATTTATATAATTTCATATCCATTAAAGAATTAATGTAGCTTCACTTGCTAAAATACCAGGACTCACCCAATCGCCCCGTATTTAAATATTTACGAATTTATCTCACATTATTTATTTTTTAGGTTACTCACCATTTCACACCATTCTAAACCCAAACATAGTCCCCATAATCCTTAAGTAATAGCCCCCCTCTTTATTTTTTCCTAAATAATTAACCCTAAAAAAAATCCCAAAGTAACTAGAGTCCATATTTAAAAATAATCAAACTGCCCCATTTTGGCTTTCACTGATCAATCGAAGAAATCGATCGATCGATGCTGAGCGGCCAACCCTCCTTCCCTAATTCATTTTTATCTATTTTTGTTCATCAAATCTGTATGGATTTACCCCAAACATCAACCCAATTGTACCCAAAGCTTATTACACACCTAAACAAGTTCAAATCCTAATGTAAATCATCAAAAATCATTGACTTCTATTAAGATTCATAAATTTCGCGAATAGGGGTTCCTAAATTTCATTAAATAATCTCATCAATTTGGATTCTACAATCTAAATTAAATGAAATTATCTACAGGTTTGCGTATATGAATCAGATTCCAACAATGTTATATGGTATTTCGTCATCAATTGAACATTAATTCTATATCGATTTCCCAAATCACCAAAAACCCATTTTACATGTTACAACCCTCCCCCAAAACGAATTTCTCTACACCAACCATAATATGAACACGAGTTTTTTCAATTTAAATTAGAAGAAATTTAATCACTTTCTTTATAAGTTCGTAGGGTTGGATTACGCATGTCGAAGATGAATTGATGATAGCCCACCAAATTCTTCTTTGAATTTGACTCCTAAAGTTTTCCTATTTTCTTCCTTCCCTCTTCTTTCGATTTCTGGTGTTTAGATTACGAATTGTGGATGGATCAAACCCTTAGACTTAGGGTACACTATTTTGACTCTCTCCACCTATCCGGAATCAACTGTGACGTCGAAAATCCCATCCGAGTTACTCAACAATAATATCATATCTCGACCTCATATAGTATGCATGCAACTCCCGATTCAAATATAACACTTTCACGTCCCTATTACTCACTATGACATAAAATAACTATTTACTATGCACATAGTCATTATATTCCATCAATATTAATCATTATCTCTCCCGATTAATATTTTAATAAACACATAATAATTAATTTAATTAAATTACGGCACATGTGTAATTTAAAAATATCAGAATTAATTAAATTATAAGTACTCATTAATATGGGGTGTTACAATTATTTTTAATAATTATTCAGAAAAAAATTAAAAAAACAAAAAGGAAAATGGGACAAAATAGAGTGAGAGAGCCTTGGAGTGGATTTAAAAGCCTCACTACTTTTGGTCCATAGGACTTCGGGGACGAATGAAGTTAGGCGAACATCCGTCTGGTCAACTGAACTCGGTCTTCACCCCACGAGTGTAAAAGTGGTGAGAGATATATTTCATTATCACTCGACTCAACTCGGAATTTCGTCACCAACTCAATCACTTCTATCGCATTTGCTTATTAATCGTGCCAGCACATGATTAAAATCAATTAACTAGCAAGCCAATGAGAGTTCGGTGTGCGTTATGAACCATTTGGAACGAGACACTCATAGGATACTATAGTGAGTCATTTCCACCCTTTCCATATTCGATCGACTTTATTAAGACATTGTCTGTAAAACTGGGTTCTAAGTAAGGCCGCCTAGTAAAACGGGTTTGTTCTTTTCCTACTGTGGTAGCGTACGGCTGATCGTTGTTGTAGCTAGTGTGGTGGTGAGACTTAACTAGTAAGCCTCTTGTGCTCTAGATAGGAAAGTAGGAGCAAAATATCCTCCAACGCGATTGTTGATGTAAAAAATTAGATCACTCTAATTATTCAATCACAGATAAATGAATGAGACAAATAATTTTAAAGTGGTTCAGCCTTATAAGAATGGTCTACGTCCACTGTTATGTTATTGTTGAGTGTTTTGGGAATTCTCGATTACAAGTTCTATCAAGAAAATCCGGTCCCCTTTGATGAGGGTAATATAATGTATTTATAGCCTTGAGGCTATAATCTGAAAGGGTGATACATTCAATGATATACATATGAAAGGGTAATTCATTTAATGTTCTTCAAGCATGTGCGTCAAGATGATAAGCAGTCAATGAATAGTTGAAGTGTTGATTATCTGGCAATCAATCCTGTGGTCGAGATGCAGCTCGAACCGCCTTAGTTGCTCATCATTCAAGGGTTCCTCGGAAAACTAGAGTTCCTCGGAGCGTTGGAGTTCCTCGGAGTGAACATGACTTGGTCGGGGAAATGAACTTCCTCGTTGCTATTGTGCCACGTAGATTGACACGTGTCTTCTTATTATTCGTCCATATCAGTATACTAATTTTGGTATCAACAGAAGCCCCCAATGTTTCATATTTCTAACTTTGAGGAGTATGGAACATTCTTTCTCGGTATATGGCAATAGTAAATGACCCTCCTGGGTTTTAGGAGCATTTTCTTCGTATTTGAATTCCCTCCCAAATTCGCAGAATCCGCCTTTTTGCATTTTTATAAGCGCTTCGATCTTCGTGCATTTTTTATCCTTTTAGCCGCCGGTAGCGCAATAGTTTCCTTTTTGTAATCATTTCTTTCACCATTTCCCAAGGCAAAGTATTTAAACTTCATAGACAATATCACCGTCTTCCACCTTTTCCAATTTCTGCTTTCAAGTTTTCCATAGTCTTTCTCTCTCTTGTGCCTTCATCCTTGTCTTCGTTCGTTGTTAACTGATCTCCCTTTTTCCCTGTAAGATCTTCTTCCTTCTTCTTCATTTCTTTTATTCACCATGGTTTATATTATTGAATCTCTTGAAAAGTTATGTTCTGATTATTACATTCCATCTTGGGTAACTTTGGAGGATCTTTCTGAACCTTCAAATTACTTTCGTTTGGCTGAGGGACATTGGTTCCCCAGCCTCTTTATTGCTGAGTGTGGATTTTCTTTTCCACCAAACCCTTTGTGTTTAGAGTTCTGTCATCACTTCTATGTTGTTCCTGCAAAAATAGCCCCCAATACATGGAGAATAGTTAATGGGGGGCATAGGTTAAATCAAACTCATGGAACTCGTATAGGAATTCCAGAGATTATGTTCTGTTATAGATGGGCTATTTTAGACAATGTTTATTATTTAAAAACTAGATTTTTGAATAGGGCTCTAGTAGTTAACCTCCCTGATGCTAACAGGGATTATTTTGAACATGGGGTAGTTATAAAAAATTGGCAACATGCCCCTTTGGTTGGAGACGAAGTATATGAAGGTCCCAAATGCCCTCCATATGGCAATGGGATAGGTTATTTTCATTTTATTTTATTTCTGAAATTGTGATTTCATTATGTTTGAATAAATGCATGATTGACATTTCAATATGTTTTTGTTTGCAGTTGACAGCAAGAGAAAAACTCCCAAAGAATCAGAAGTTAATATAAAGCATTTTAAACATATCTGGAGTTTGCATCAGAAGGTTGCAGACGAGCACGTCAGGTCTGCTTCATACTTGCTGCAGTACAGGAGCTATACATCCTCCTTCACTGCTCGTCATGTGGTTAGCATTAGTGAACCATTGCCAGCTTCTGAATATTCTTCACCAGACTCTCACATTCCTTTGAGTCAGAAGATGGGCAAGAGAAGAGTTCATGCTATCTTCGAGGAGACCTCCTCTTCTGGAGATGGAAAGAGAAACAAGACTGATGTCCCAAAGGGGACAAAGAAAGTGGATGATGCTCCTTCTGTTGCTCCTCAAAAGGCTGCTGAGAAGACCCCAGTGGCTCCTAGTGAGAAGGATGCACTTGTGGAAATAATTAACATCTCTCCAACCAAAAGATCTTCTTTGGTTGAGACTGTTGAAGTGCCACCGAGGAGACTGAAGAAATCCTCCTCGTTCAGTTTTTCTGAAACCATTCCCCATCTCCAAGCTAGTGGAGCTGGAGTTCCAACCATTATTCCCCCGAGTTCTGCAAATGAGCTCGGTAAAAACTTGGACCATTCCTGAGGTCCAAGGAATTGAGGAGAACATGTCTAGGGATATGCTGACATCCCTAGCTACTCGTCACATTGCTTCAGTAAGTTTCTCTTGTCCTGAATTCTTCTTTCTTTCTATCAATATATGTATCTCGGCACTGACTTATCATTATCTTCTTTTTCAGCTGGTGAGTTACTTTAACACCATAGTGAAGAAAGATGAAGTGCTCAAGGCTTCACGATCCTCGTCCGGAGTAGAGGATGCTTTCCAAGGTTTGGCCCAATCTTTGAAGGAATCTCGTCAAAAATATGACGAGGATAAGGGTGAATGGGAAAAGAAGTTGACGGCATCTGAGGCAGAAAAGGTGAAGTTGGGAAAGAAAGTGAAGGACTTGGAGAGAGAGAATAAAAAATATGCCGAGAATCTCACTACCTTCGGGGAGCTTGAAAATAAATTGAAATTGGCCGAAGAAGAGCTGACTCTTCTGCGAGAAGTAAATCGACAGAAGGAGGAGGTGGAGGCCAAGTTGAAAGCCACCGAGGATAATCTGTCCGAGAATCTCTCCTCGGAGAAAATGAAAAGAAAAACGGCTGTGAAAAAATCATTCCGAACTGGTTGGGACAAAGGATGGGACAGGGGGTAGCAGCAATGATGACCCAGGTGCAGTATGGTGTAATACCCCGTACTTTTGGCTATATTTATTTATGGGATTAATTAATTAAATGCGTATTAATTGGAAATTAATCCGGGTTATAAATACTAATGTGATGCGAATTGGTATTTGATTATGTGCATATATGATTATATATGAACTTGGTATTATAAAATTTGTCGTGGGATTTATATACGGCATTTTAGAAATTTTTCTTGAGACGCGTGGGACCGCCGCGTCACGGTATAATATTTTGATAATAAAAGTGAATTTAAAATCTATAAACCGTATGGTCGTTTTGAGTGCGCCAACGCGTCCGGAAGGGTCGAGATAGTCAGAAAAGACTAGCCGGGGGTATAGTTTGGGTCCCGGGGTATTTTTAGGCCATTCCGGCACCATAAAGGGTATTTTAGTAATTTGGTATTTTTGGGTAATTAAAAGTGACGAAAATGGAGAGTTGTAATCTGATAAGGAATTGACCCAACCAACCCTTATTAACCCAACAAGCTACAGAGGTTTATTAAATTAGGTTTTCATAAGTTTCCCCAAAGCAAACCCTAGCCACCATAGCCTTTTGGAGAAGAAAGCTTGGAGAAGGAGAGAGAGAGAGGAATTCTGCAGAAATTCTTCACCAAATCAACACCAAATCCGAAATCAAACCAAGGCAAGTGGTTTAATTATGTTTAACTTCAGCAAATGTTCTTTCCATGTTAGCAAATTGAAGTTTTATAATTGTTATTGGAAGATGAATGAAAACCCATGATTAATTGAACTTAGGTTCTGAATATTGAGGATAAATTGCATGTAGAATAGTTGGAGACGATTAATCTGATGTTAATACATGATTGGGTGAAAGAAAAACGAATTAAATTCTGGGATTTGATGATGATATATAGTTAGGGTTCATGTTCTTGAGAAAAATCTGGAAAAATAGGTTTTTGATGAAGATTGATCCATATGTAGCCTTTAGTTGTTGAATTATTGATTTCTGGACGTTAGTAATATTGTAGGATTGTTATATGTCATTACTATCACGTTATCTTAGAGAATCATACGTTAGAAATTAGTTTTGAGATGGTTTCAAATCTGCAAAACGAAGCAGTCCGTAGCCATACCTGTTTGATCGATCGATCGACATTCATCAGTCCATCGATCGACTCAATCGATCGATCGATATTCATAGGTCGATTGATCGACCTTCCCAGAATGAGTAAATTTTTCCTTAATTTGATTTTAATGGTGGAAACCCTCGGAGTATATGTTTGGAGAACTTATGAATACCCTCAACCTTAGGGAAGACCAGTAGGTGTGATTATTATAGTGGACTTTAATTAAAATACAATTCGAGGAATTATCCTAGATTATTGAAATTCGTTAGTGAGGTAACGTTTGGGTTAATAGTGTAAAATTGTGTAATTTGATGAAATAAGGTTTAGAGCAGAAGTAAAGACCTTAGGAACAAAGGTGTTATATTTGGGAATAATAGGAACCTAATAGTCTATTCGAGTTAGATTCCAATTTTGAGAAACTATGGCGTGAGACGTGTCGACTATTTTAATTATATATTATCGAGAGACTTGAAATATATAAGTTTGGAATAACGATATAATGATGTAGAAAATACCTTATTAATATGGTAATATCTAAGATGTGTGAATGCTTAGTATATAGTTTATGTGTATAACATACCTACCATACTTGCTATCACGGGGGAGGTTTACGTTCGCTTAGGGCCTTCTTATCCTTGTGTTGCCCGGATATAGATTGGTTACCTCGATGAACATAGGTCATTGAAAGACTTATTGTGATATTAATAAGTCCGCTGACCATGGGAGCGTAGGTATGTGCGTGACCCATGTGATGGTGACTATGTTCGCCTCCATTATTTGTGATGTTGTTATCGGTAAACTATTCCTGAGAGATTCGGAATATGTAATCCTTATGTACGTGATGTACCGGGATGGATAGCAGAGTATGTGAGCACTATAGCTTAGATTTGCGGGGTGCTTGTATTGTATATTTATGATATGAATAATATACATTATATTAATGGGAATTCTCATGTTAATATTGTAAAAATATTACGGTATTGTTTCGAGTTATATAATGAGTTAACTGATAGTTATATCAATGGCATATTTAGTAACTGAGTTTACGTTAAACCTCTATTTAATTACGAGTGTTATTATGTTATATGGAACCGAGTAATATGGGTAGAACCTTTGGCAGTCTAGCTAGTTATGTTTTCAGTTAGCTAGTAGTATGGGTCGTTATAGATGGGTACTTACGTTAGGAGTGCACAGTTAGACGAGAGGTGAGGATATTATGCGAGTGTACGTCCTAACATGTACTTTGCATTTAATGTTTTAATTGTTTTTAAAGCACTTGCAGGTTTTTAAAATAACTTCACATTCGGGCTCTGACCCGTTTGCTTTTCAAATCTCTTTTTCTTTGTAAAACCTTTTTAGGTGCCCAGCCACAAGGACACCAAGCATAGGATTCTCATTCAGGTGACGAGCTGTAGCTGTTTGTGGAAGCTACAGGGATTTGCATGTAGACGCTTCTATCTTTTTGATTCCAGAGTCACTATCTATCAGTTGTAGGGCATGTTGCCCAATTCTATTAGACATCTTTTACATTTCAGTTTTCAGACTCTAGCATGTATTGCTCAGTATTCAGTTTTTAGTTATTTACTTCAGTTTACTTATCAGTTGTGGGATTTGTATTGAGGAGTTTTCTTCCAGAGTTTATTTACATTTTGTGATGGTTATTTGTTTTACTTTAGTATAGTGAATGGTGTTATTTAGTTATTCTTTACTCTTGTTGCATGTTAATCAGATTTAATAAAATTTGGCACTTACTTTTTAAATACTAGGTGGTTAGTAATCTTTAAAAATGTTTTCGACAGTGATGCTATTAACTGAGCCAACTTGGCATTTTGAATTAATTTAATAAAGGAGTAGCTACCCGGTATTTAATTAGTCGGGGTGTCACAGGTGGTATCAGAGCATCAGGTTCTAGTGTCCTTTAGGATCTGTACGGCTTGTTACGTTTTCCGCTGAGCTTTCTTTGATGTAGAGCCCTATGTTTAGGATTTTCGATATCTTTGGTGAGATTTCGTTCTCCTGCTTTAATACATATGGTAGTGAATCTTATTTACGATCGGGTGTATTCGTGTGCAGAACAATGCAGTACGTCAGGCGAAGACAGATGGGTGAACAGCAGGAGGCAAACTTATATTGAGAATTATTGATATATTTAAAGAGGGATGACCGTAGTTGAAGTCACCAATACTATAACACAAAAGTCTTGGATGATATAAAAGGCTAAGACGCAACCTGAGACTTCAGGGTAGGGCTATAGTAAGAATGGGGTCAATTCGACACATCCAACAAGGTTAGAATGGGAGTAAAAGAATTTATGTAACATGGAAGAGAACCAGCAGTAGAAATACTCTTAAGGAGGAGACGACATGTGTTAGCCAAACGAACACAAAGTATCCAAAGAATTGGACTCGTGTCGGCATATGGCAAATCTAGAGTGAAAGATTTGAGGAAAATTTTCTTATCACGTGAGAGCGGAGTTTCTATGGGGAGAAACAATCACCACACTTATAGTGGGATGTAACGTCGAGAGAAGGCGTACATGAATGGTTTGACCAAAAGTTCCGTGATCAAATGTTTAGGGTGAGAAACGAATGTCGTTCTGAACTCACACGAAAGGTCCGGACAGAGGTCACTTTGTGAGAAGAAATAAAATTATTTAGTGAACCCTACACCGGGTGAGGTAGGGGAAACGGAATAGGGGATATTAAAGGAAGAATTTACAGAGGAGAATCACAAGTCCTTCGGGCAGAATTCTGCCTGGACGGTTAAAGCAAATGGTATTGTTGCATAGTGTTAATTTGGAGGTAAACATCCCCGAGTGGGGAGACACGAGAATCGAAAACCTTACATAAAGTAAGACTGGGAAAAACTGGTGTTGGAGAAGCACCACAATGGGAAGACCCAAGGGAGAAACCGTTAATATAATTCGATAGAGGAATTACTACCGAGCGATGGTAATTTTAGTAGTGTGATCCTTAGGGCCGTCAACACTAAGGAAACCACAGAGATAGTCATTTGAGTCGAGACTACCAACGTCCGAAAGATGGACCACCTTAACATGATTTGTGAGACAAAAGATAAGTGGAGTATGTGTAGAGATATTTCTGTGTGGAGTGAAACCCATGCGCTATAAAATTTTCCCGATACAAGAATAGGGATCAAGGTATTGTGCCTGGCAAGGGCAACAATTATTGAAATATTCGGTATGGGTCAGATATGTGTGGTATGTACAGGAACCATTTGAGTAGCCGAGACGATTGGTAAAATAGAAGTATGAGTTACATTCTCAGATGTTGATGTATGTTAGTCCTAGCGGGAATGAGTTGCTACATTTGTCACTATTGTTATTTTCACTTGAGAGTCGAATTTAGTGAGTATATCCGTAACTTTATTATATACATGAGAACGTTTTTCCCTGTTAGCGTCGGGGATTTATTTCTATCATCCGCGGAGGATGAATAAGTATAATAATAGCGGTGTTGCTTTATTGATATTACTCGTTTTAGTGTTGTATTATACAAGTATGTGATGATATTATTTATGGTTTTATTTATATATTTATACCGATAGTGTGCTGGTATTGCAAGTTTATTGGGATTGCCACCTTGGGGTAGCATTTTTGTTCTGGCGAGGCCCCATCTGTGAGAGGGTCGGACTCACAATTGTACAATTGTATATAGGTATGTATATACATATATTTGAATATGTTGTGATTTCATAGTGGTATAATGGTCTCGTATATTGAATCCCATTATGCGTAGGGATTTCATTATTATGAGTGGTATGTAATTGATTTTCTATACAACTAAGAGTTAGTTGATTTTTATAATTAACGATAGAGAAGTTATAACAAAAGAGAGTGCATTATTTTATTCCCCGTTAGAGGTTTGGGAGATTATACTCATAGTTGTATGTCTGGGGACGGGATTTTGAGAACCCCGATCTTAATTACGTGGTGTATATGGAATGTGATTACCATCAGTGTCAAGAGAAAGTGACATTCGAAGAGAGATCCTTGTTTAAGTGTCATTGCGGCAAAATGTAACTTTGTTAAGAAATGAGAGTGTAGGGGTACATGCTATGGACAGGGCTTAACTAATTCCGATGACCAACAATGTTAGGTAGTAGTGTATCGGGGGGGTTCCTTGTTTGGATTTCGCTTTGCGAGACACTCCACGCATGAAACTTAGCGTAAGATTGGTAGTAGGGAGAAGTGTGGCCCTTCGTTCATGAATTGGATACCTCTATAGATACGGGAGTATGTAGTTATAACGGGAAGTTACAAAGAGTAAATTATGTTGTAAGGCCATTAGAGCCAGTTGTTAGTAAATGACGATGTAAATACTAATATATTAGTTTTGACACGGCATGTTGAGGGACGCATTGAGGATAACGAGAATTTAGGATTTGTAATTCAGTAACGATTGAGAAAGCATAAGTAGTATAGCGCCGTTGTATTTACAGTGACGATAAAGAGTTTGAGATTTGTATGAAGCGTATAATGTTTAAGAACCATATAGTTGGGATATAAGGGGCAGAGACACCTTGAATTGCTAAAGTGTAAATAAAAGGAAGAGGGAACATGAACGGGCAAGATTACTTCGTATGAGGTTAAACGTCATAAGAAAAGGTATAAGTGAATATCATGTATAGCCAGAATAGTGGTTTCTTGTTTTATTGTGGGATTTGGATGCTGTATACCTTGTTATTTGTGGATTAGTTTAGTTTATCGATAGTAGCGCATCGTTCGCTCTCTCCGAGCGGGCGGGGTGTTTTTCCCATGAATCGAATGTTGAGAATAACTCAAGCGTAAATATAATGAGGATGTCAATCAGGTATAAAGTCTAGTTATGTACAAAGTAGTGGAAAGGGGTATAGTTCCAAACTTTTGGTATCCGTCGGGAGAATAAGATCATCAAGAAACTCGAACGGGGGAAAGTATATGTGAATATCGGCATTGAAAGAGGGATAGTAAATAGTAGACCAGTTAGGGTTAGACGAACCACCAAATAATTTTGTACCAAGTCGACGATTCCAAGTTGGAAGGTCTAGTGGTAAAAGTGAGAAAGGGTTATGTGGTACATGTTGTCCAGAAGGAGAGAAATGGTTGTATACTTGGAGTAATTTACACTATTAGATAGTGAACACGCCGATACGTGGTTTGATGTAGTGCTATTTAGAACTGGGATGAAATCCCCGATATCCACATTCAAGTGGGGTAACTATAAGTAGTGAGATATAGCGATTCAAACGGAGGGTTGTAGCACCTAAAACCCGAAGTGCAGGAGCAAGGTGATTAAAGATTGATAGATTGTATGAAAGAAATTTTGGATCCATTGCAAATTTTTATTCCATATCGGGTATAACTAGTGAGGTACATTGTAGACATGAGGAACAGATATTACCAAATGGTAACGCTAAAGGGGGGGGGAGCACCCGTATATATTTATGGTGGACAAAGTACGTTTAAAGGTTCGTGTAACACCAACAGGCTGACGTGGTTTTCACTTGTGTAAAGGTCACAACGTCGGGAATAGAGATTCAAAGAGGGGGCAAGAGTAATCAGATATGTTATGGATTCTTTCCAGAATGGGTATCTCATGTTTTGAGAAAAGCGGGAGTATATGCGTGGTGAGGTGCGGACTCATAAGGTTATTGAGACAAGATGGCCAATGATGTATAAGGTATTTTTACTAGGATGTTATTTAATAAGAGCACAACGCGTAGTGCATTTATCGAGATTATTCTGATAAGGTATCTAGTATGTTAAACAAACTCATTGTGAAGTGAAGGTTTTAGTAATTTGGACTTCTCTATATAATTGTTTTGAAATTGGAGGATACCTATATTTTTAGGCATACCTTACTTTCCGAATTTCGGGACGAAATTCAGTTATTAGGGGGGAAGTATGTAATACCCCGTACTTTTGGCTATATTTATTTATGGGATTAATTAATTAAATGCGTATTAATTGGAAATTAATCCGGGTTATAAATACTAATGTGATGCGAATTGGCATTTGATTATGTGCATATATGATTATATATGAACTTGGTATTATAAAATTTGTCGTGGGATTTATATACGGCATTTTAGAAATTTTTCTTGAGACGCGTGGGACCGCCGCGTCACGGTATAATATTTTGATAATAAAAGTGAATTTAAAATCTATAAACCGTATGGTCGTTTTGAGTGCGCCAACGCGTCCGGAAGGGTCGAGATAGTCAGAAAACACTAGCCGGGGGTATAGTTTGGGTCCCGGGGTATTTTTAGGCCATTCCGGCACCATAAAGGGTATTTTAGTAATTTGGTATTTTTGGGTAATTAAAAGTGACGAAAATGGAGAGTTGTAATCTGATAAGGAATTGACCCAACCAACCCTTATTAACCCAACAAGCTACGGAGGTTTATTAAATTAGGTTTTCATAAGTTTCCCCAAAGCAAACCCTAGCCACCATAGCCTTTTGGAGAAGAAAGCTTGGAGAAGGAGAGAGAGAGAGGAATTCTGCAGAAATTCTTCACCAAATCAACACCAAATCCGAAATCAAACCAAGGCAAGTGGTTTAATTATGTTTAACTTCAGCAAATGTTCTTTCCATGTTAGCAAATTGAAGTTTTATAATTGTTATTGGAAGATGAATGAAAACCCATGATTAATTGAACTTAGGTTCTGAATATTGAGGATAAATTGCATGTAGAATAGTTGGAGACGATTAATCTGATGTTAATACATGATTGGGTGAAAGAAAAACGAATTAAATTCTGGGATTTGATGATGATATATAGTTAGGGTTCATGTTCTTGAGAAAAATCTGGAAAAATAGGTTTTTGATGAAGATTGATCCATATGTAGCCTTTAGTTGTTGAATTATTGATTTCTGGACGTTAGTAATATTGTAGGATTGTTATATGTCATTACTATCACGTTATCTTAGAGAATCATACGTTAGAAATTAGTTTTGAGATGGTTTCAAATCTGCAAAATGAAGCAGTCCGTAGCCATACCTGTTTGATCGATCGATCGACATTCATCAGTCGATCGATCGACTCAATCGATCGATCGATATTCATAGGTCGATCGATCGACCTTCCCAGAATGAGTAAATTTTTCCTTAATTTGATTTTAATGGTGGAAACCCTCGGAGTATATGTTTGGATAACTTATGAATACCCTCACCCTTAGGGAAGACCAGTAGGTGTGATTATTATAGTGGACTTTAATTAAAATACAATTCGAGGAATTATCCTAGATTATTGAAATTCGTTAGTGAGGTAACGTTTGGGTTAATAGTGTAAAATTGTGTAATTTGATGAAATAAGGTTTAGAGCAGAAGTAAAGACCTTAGGAACAAAGGTGTTATATTTGGGAATAATAGGAACCTAATAGTCTATTCGAGTTAGATTCCAATTTTGAGAAACTACGGCGTGAGACGTGTCGACTATTTTAATTATATATTATCGAGAGATTTGAAATATATAAGTTTGGAATAACGGTATAATGATGTAGAAAATACCTTATTAATATGGTAATATCTAAGATGTGTGAATGCTTAGTATATAGTTTATGTGTATAACATACCTACCATACTTGCTATCACGGGGGAGGTTTACGTTCGCTTAGGGCCTTCTTATCCTTGTGCTGCCCGGATATAGATTGGTTACCTCGATGAACATAGGTCATTGAAAGACTTATTGTGATATTAATAAGTCCCCTGACCATGGGAGCGTAGGTATGTGCGTGACCCATGTGATGGTGACTATGTTCGCCTCCATTATTTGTGATGTTGTTATCGGTAAACTATTCCTGAGAGATTCGGAATATGTAATCCTTATGTACGTGATGTACCGGGATGGATAGCAGAGTATGTGAGCACTATAGCTTAGATTTGCGGGGTGCTTGTATTGTATATTTATGATATGAATAATATACATTATATTAATGGGAATTCTCATGTTAATATTGTAAAAATATTACGGTATTGTTTCGAGTTATATAATGAGTTAACTGATAGTTATATCAATGGCATATTTAGTAACTGAGTTTACGTTAAACCTCTATTTAATTACGAGTGTTATTATGTTATATGGAACCGAGTAATATGGGTAGAACCTTTGGCAGTCTAGCTAGTTATGTTGTCAGTTAGCTAGTAGTATGGGTCGTTATAGATGGGTACTTACGTTAGGAGTGCACAGTTAGACGAGAGGTGAGGATATTATGCGAGTGTACGTCCTAACATGTACTTTGCATTTAATGTTTTAAATGTTTTTAAAGCACTTGCAGGTTTTTAAAATAACTCCACATTCGGGCTCTGACCCGTTTGCTTTTCAAATCTCTTTTTCTTTGTAAAACCTTTTTAGGTGCCCAGCCACAAGGACACCAAGCATAGGATTCTCATTCAGGTGACGAGCTGTAGCTGTTTGTGGAAGCTACAGGGATTTGCATGTAGACGCTTCTATCTTTTGGATTCCAGAGTCACTATCTATCAGTTGTAGGGCATGTTGCCCAATTCTATTAGACATCTTTTACATTTCAGTTTTCAGACTCTAGCATGTATTGCTCAGTATTCAGCTTTTAGTTATTTACTTCAGTTTACTTATCAGTTGTGGGATTTGTATTGAGGAGTTTTCCTCCAGAGTTTATTTACATTTTGTGATGGTTATTTGTTTTACTTTAGTATGGTGAATGGTGTTATTTAGTTATTCTTTACTCTTGTTGCATGTTAATCAGATTTAATAAAATTTGGCACTTACTTTTTAAATACTAGGTGGTTAGTAATCTTTAAAAATGTTTTCGACAGTGATGCTATTAACTGAGCCAACTTGGCATTTTGAATTAATTTAATAAAGGAGTAGATACCCGGTATTTAATTAGTCGGGGTGTCACATATGGAAGTTTGAAATACTTCCGAGATGGTTGGGTTGCTGCCTTGCAAGAATTGAAAGTGAGCGAGGACTCTGAACTATTTCAACAACATCTTCCTGGCCCTCCTCCTGCAATTGAAGATGAGGATGAAGACGAAGTTGCATCTGAAGAGTCTTCAATGATAGTGGGTGATCAAATCCTTGCTCCACAACCCAACAAGACATCCACCGAGGAGATTTCGTCCTTGCCTGCTCCTCCTGAATAAGTCTCAGCTTCTGCCAATCAAATCATTGTTCCCACCGAGCAACCAAGCTCCTCGTCCCAGCCTCCCGAGAAAGTCTTGGGAGACAAGGAAAAGGTGTGAAGTTGTTCGGTATTCTCTTTCTGTTTTTCTTTTACTTGTACTTTGTATTTTGAACGATGTACTCTTTTGATGATGTAATAAAATCACCTCTTTTTGTTCCTCTACATTATTGATGCTCTATCTGCTTTTTTATTAACTCTTGCCTTCTCTTCTTTATTAGTTGATGTCTAGAATGGAACTGATATCTGCCAATGATACAAAGCTGATGCAGCAATGCCATGAATATTATAAGGCTGGTCACACAGACCTGAGTGCATCAGAAATTGCTAACATCCTTGGCCATGATGCTTCAGAGCAGGCAGTTGAGGCTTATCAGTACCTGAAGGGTTTACTTGACCGAGCTGTGGACAATAACATGGCCTATTACGAAATGATAGAAGACTTGCAAGGTACCCTCGACGAACTTCATCAGCAATATAAAGAGTCTTCAGTTCTTTTGCACGAAGGTTATGAGAAGAAACTCAAACAACTTAGTGCTGAAACAGGTTATGAAAAAATGCTTGTTGGGTACCATGTCAGGGAGAGAACTCTAAAGGGTGAAGTTGAAGCTTGTAGACAGATTGCCAAGCTGCTAGAATAAGAAAATAATAATTTGCAGAAAGAGCTAGCACAGTATAAGTCTGCAGCATCTTCTTCAACAGCTGTAATCCCAGTGACTGACGAGGGATTTTCATTTCTAGAGGTTGAGAATGCCAAATTAAGGCAAGAGTTGGATACCTTGAGAAGGTCGGGTACCTCTACTACTACTCGGGGACGAGGAAGAGGTTCTCGTGGACGAGGAAGAGTTTCTCAGGATGTTGTCGTGGAACAAAATACTCCACCTGCTCGGGGTCGATCAAGAACTCTTCGTCGTACTATTGAAGAAGCTCGTACTCAGTCAACATTGGAAACTCAAGCGTACCAATTGAATGCAAAAGATCGGGCTTTGTCTGAACTATCCAATAAAGTTAGAGAATTGGAACTACAAATCTCTACAAAAGAATCAGAGTTGGAGACTAATAAACTTTTCATCCAGAGTCTTCATGAGAAGCTTGAGAGGTTAACATTTCAATTCCATAAACAGCCCAGGAAATTTGGGATGGCTGGATATAACGAGGCACTATTCCATTTAGATGCTCGTATCCAAAATGCCAATAATGAGGGATACAAACAAGGCTGGCTGAAGGCCTTATGTGTGCTGAAACTCGAGCAGGGACACTATTTATGGGACTACTATGAGCCTGGATTGCTTGACTTTCCTGTGCCACCGTTCAAGTTGGACATGGAATGGATACCAGCTCGTGCCATTCCTCGGAGCTTAATTGCAAATTATCTTGGTGACTACAGTTTGCATTCTCAATTTGAAGTATCTCGTCCTGAGCATCTTCTAGATCGTCCCTCTGCTATGAACGTTAGAATGCTGAAGGACTTGAACTTCATTAACTCTCCTCAGACTTTAAATGATCCGCCTGCTGGCGAGGAACTTATTTCAAAAGCTGAGGGGAAAAACCCATAGAATAGGAATTTTAATGTAATAGTTAGTACACATATGTAACTTGTAATTTATTTTGAATTTTAATGAAAGACTTTCATTTTCTGTTTGCAAATCTGTATTGCTTTTGTCTTGTGCTTGTCAAACACGTTATATTTGTGCTTGCATAACAATATTGTGTGGTTCATCGACCATCTTGGTAATAAAAAGTTACAAGTATCAGAAATGTTGCTCGATCACTTAATAATAAAGTAATGAGTATAAAAATGTTTAAAAATTTCTCCAACCAACCAAGGTTGTTAAATTGTGTTTGTCTACCAACCATGATTAGTGAGAGTTTATCCTCGACTAATCATACTTGATAAATTTTTGTCTTTAAAATGTAGTTGACCAACCAAGGTCGTTAAATTCTCCTCGTCGACCAACTACAGTTAGTGGGTTTTTATCCCCGACCAACTATACTTGATTCAGTTTGGAATATTTTGTTCTTCGAGGAACTTATGTAATAATCTTACCTCCCGACCAACATAAGTTGGCATTTGAGAGCATATCTTGTTTTCTAACCAACCGAGATTGGCCTTTTTAGGAGTATCGTGTTCTCACCCTTTTACCAATCGGAGTTGGTCTGAGTTCAAACTATTATGTCCACAAGCTCTTTTACCAACCGAAGTTGATCACGCTAGTGTATGCCTCCTAACCAAAGGAGTATGGTTTTGTCTTGCCCTTTTACCAACCGGAGTTGGTCATAGGTTTGAACTGTCATGTCCACTCGCTCTTTTACCAATCGGAGTTGGTCACGCTAGTGTACGCCTCCTAACCAAAGGAGTATAGTTTGTTCTCGCCCTTTTACCAACCCGAGTTGGTCGTGGGTTTGAACTATCGCCTCCTAACCAAAGGAGTATAGTTTGTTCTCGCCCTTTTACCAACCGGAGTTGGTCGTGGGTTTGAACTATCGTGTTTTTTTTTTTTGCTGAGCAGCGTAGTGTTGCACACTAGTATTCCCCGAAAAACTTGCAATAAAAGAAAGAGGATGGCGAAACATCATCGTTTTATTCATATTGATGGAACTGCTTTTCATTTTACATCACTGATAATACTTGCGTAGGTGTTCAGCATTCCATGCATTCTTAAATTCCTCTCCTTCTAGAGTTGCTATGCGGTAAGTTCCTGGTCGAACAACTTCTGTAACTCGGTAAGGTCCATGCCAGTTTGCTTCCAATTTATTGTGCTTCTGAATGACCTTCTTTAGCACGTAATCTCCTTCTTTTAAGTCGCATTTCTTCACCCTCTTGTTGTAGAACAGAGCTGTTCGTTATTGGTAAGCAGCATTCCTAATGGCTGCCTCTTCTCTAACCTCCTCGAGCATATCCAAATCCAATCTTCTCATTAAGTCGCTAACTGGCGAATTGAAATTCAGCACTCTATGTGTTGGAAGACCCAACTCGACAGGTATTACAGCCTCACTTCCAAATGGCAGCATATATGGTGATTCTCCAGTTGCTGCTCGGGGAGTTGTTCGGTAAGCCCACAATACTGAATGTAGCTCATTAATCTAATTAGCCTTAGCCTCACTTAGCCTCTTCTTCAAACCATTTAGTAATGTTATGTTCGTCACTTCAGTCTGTCCATTGCTTTGAGGATGGCCAGGTGCTGAATGAGTCTTCAAAATGTTTGATTGACGACAATAGGCAGCAAACTCCTCGTTATCGAATTGTGCTCCATGGTCTGTGATGAAGGCATGAGGGAGACCATATAGGCAGATGATATTCTTCCAAACAAACTGGTACGCCTTCTCGTATGTCATGTCAATAAGTGGCTCAGCTTTCACCCACTTAGTAAAATAATCTACTGCAACAACGAGGTACTTGAATCTTCCTCGGGTCGTTGGCAGTGGTCCAACCAAATCAATTCCCCATATGGAAAATGACCAAGGAGAAGTTATGGGTGTCAACAATGCTTGTGGAGTTCGTCGGATGGAGGAAAAACGTTGGCACTTGTCACACTTCTTGGCATATGCTATACAATCAGCCCTCATCGTCGGCCAGTAATACCCCTACGTCAACACTCTTTGCAAAAGTGTCCGACCTGCCACATGTGCTCCACAAGACCCTTCATGGATCTCTTCAATCAATTCTTTCACCTCGGAGGGATGTACACATCTCTGCAAACCTACCATAATTCCTCGTCTATACAAAACACCATTAGTTAGTATATACCGAGCAGCTTTAAACTTCAATTTCTTGGCCGCGAGCTTGTCCTCCGACAATTCTCCCTCCTCAATATATGCCCTAATGGGATCCATCCAAGATGGTCCTAAATCAAGGGTAATAATATTCATCATCAGGTTTTCATCTATGCTCCGACTTTCCAGTACTTCAATCGGTATCGTTCTTCGCAGCTCGGTACGAGTAGCTGATGCTAATCGGGACAATGCGTCTGCTTGTGCATTTTCTATTCTTGGTATTCTGATCAACTGAATGGCATCAAATTCTGCCAACAACTCCATCACCTTTGCATGATACTTGACCATTAATTCTCCTTTGACGGCATATGTTCCCATCATCTGATTCACAATTAATTGAGAATCACTGAATACCATCACTTGTTGTGCTTCCATAATCTTTGCTAAATTAAGACCTGCTATCATGGCCTCATATTCAGCCTCATTATTGGAGGCTTTGAATTGGAATCGCAGGGCATATTCCATATCAATCTCATCTGGAGTTTTCAAAATAATCCCTGCTCCACAACCTGCTGTGCAAGATGACCCATCTACATATAATCTCCATATGGGTAGCTCGTCTTCAAATTTCTTATCTGACAGAGTTCCTCGGTGAAATATCTGCTATTTTCTTTCATCCTCCCCTGGTAATTTTCGCCCCTCGTCGACCATCTCTTCTCGCCCTTTTACCAACCGGAGTTAGTCTGGGTTTGAATTTGATGATCTTTCTACATCCACAAGCCCTTTTACCAACCGAAGTTGGTCTGGACTTATGTCTGTTGATCCTGTAACATCCACAGGTTGATCAGCGAGCAATTTTTGTTCCTCGGGGGTATCAGGATATGTAAATTCTGCTATAAAGTCTGCTACAGCCTGCCCTTTTAATGATGATCTGGGATCATACACAATATCATATTCACCGAGCTCTATTGCCTAATACATCAGTCTCCCTGATTTTTCTGGCTTATGAAGGGCTTGTCTCAATGGCATGTCGGTATACACGACGATGGTATAGGCCTGGAAATATGGCCTCATTCTTCTACTTGCTTCAATTAATGCCAATGCCAATTTTTCCAGCTTTGGGTACCTGATCTCTGCACCTCGGAAAGCCTTACTTGTGTAATAAATTGGTTTCTGGACTCCGTTCTCCAATCTGATCAATGCCGAGCTGACTGCATTCTCTGATACTGCCAGGTATAAGTACAACTTTTCTCCCATCATTGGCCTGGACAACAGTGGAGGTGTTCCCAGATATTTCTTCAAGTCTTGAAAGGCTTTTTCACATTCATCATTTCACTCAAAAGTTTTTTGGAGTGTTTTGAAGAATGGAAGGCACCTATCAGTTGCTCGAGATACAAATCTGTTGAGCGCTACAACTCATCCTGTAAGACTCTGTACTTCTTTCTTCGTCGTTGGAGATCGCAACCCTAAAAGAGATTTGATCTTTTCTGGATTCGCTTCAATGCCTCGCTGGTTGACGATGTACCCGAGGAACATTCCTTCTCGTACTCTAAATGTGCACTTCGTCGGGTTAAGCTTCATTTGGTATTTATCCAGTTGATAGAAGGTCTGACCTAAGTCAACTAGATGATCAGCAGCTTTCTTGCTCTTTGTTAGCATATCATCGACATAGACTTCCATATTGCAACTGATTTGTTCGGTAAAAACCTTGTTCATCAGCCGCTGGTATGTCGCTCCTGCATTTTTCAAACCAAAAGGCATAACATTATAACGATAAGTTCCCCTAGGGGTAATAAAAGAAGTACTTTCCCTGTCTTCAGGTTTCATTTTAATCTGGTTGTAGCCAGAGTAAGCATCCATGAAGCTGAGCAGCTCATGTCCCGAGGTAGCATCCACTAGTTGATCAATTCTGGGCAGTGGAAAGTGATCCTTTGGGCATACCTTGTTGAGATCGGTGAAATCAACACACATTCTCCATTTATTATTTTTCTTCTTCACCATCACTACATTTTCCAACCAGTCTGGATACTTCACATCTTCAATAAATTGGGCTTTCTGGAGCTTCTCGACCTCCTCTTGTATAGCTTGATTCTTCTCGGGACTGAATACTCTTATTCTTTGCTTTACAGGCTTGATCTCCTTATTCACATTGAGCTCGTGACATAAGAAGTTTGGATCTATTCCTGGCATGTCTTCATGACTCCACGCAAAAGTTTTCTTCATGTTTCTCAAGAAAGTTATCAACTCCTGTTTTATTGAAGCATCCAACGACGAACCTATCGGGGTAACTCGTTCAGGGTGCTCGTCGTCCAGAATAACATTTTCTGTAGATTCCACCACCTGTCCTTTTACAAGTTGGGATTCATCCCTGGGATCAAGTGTTTCAATTTCTGTACCTTCTTCCACCTGGTAGGTAGTAGTCTTTTTCCTTGACTCTTCAAGCTCCTCTTGCTCGGCAGATGAATAGTAGCATTCCCGAGCTACTTTTTGATCACCCTTCACAGCTCCTACTCCGAAATTTGTTAGGAATTTTAAGCACTGATGTACTGTAGATGGAACTGCTTCGAACTTCTTCAAATTGACTCTTCCCATGATGATGTTGTAGGCTGACTGCACATTCTTATCCATCACAAAGAAACGTATTCTCTCTGTTCGACAAGCAGGCCAAGTTCCAATGAATATATCCAACTTGATCGTCCTAAGTGAAAAAACATTCTCGCCAGCAAAACCCAGAAGGGGTCTGTGATAAGATTCCAATTGAGATAATTTCAAATTTAAACTATCAAAGCATGAGTAGTACATGATGTCTGCCGAACTGCCATTATCTACCAGAACCCTTGAAATCACTACTTATTTCATCCTCATTTTGATCACCAAAGGGTCGTCGTGTGGGTAAAAAACACCTGCCAGGTCATTTTTTGAAAAGCCAATGACCAGCTTCTCTTTGTTTACTTTCCTCGGGCGATCCTCCTCAGCCAAATTTATTCGCTGAATATATGAACAAGCTTGTGCCTCTCCGAGGTAAGCCTTTCTTTCTGCAGTACGGTCTCCTCCTCCTGCATCTCCTCCTGTAATGACATTACAATCAAATGACCCAAAACGTATGGAAAATACCTCTCGTTCTGGCTGCCTTGGTTTCTTGGGAAGGTCGGGGTCATCATCTGGATCATCTTCATGGTTTCTCTTCTTTTTCTCCTCTGCTCGACGAGGAGATCTAGACCTCTCTCTAGTTCGGACATTATTTCTTCTTTCACCTCCCCGATCAACATACTTTGCTAGCTTTCCTCTTCAGATGAGTGTTTCAATCTCGTTCTGAAGAGCTATGCAATTTTTGGTCATATGACCATGATCCTTATGGAACTCGCAATATTTATCCCTGTTCCTCGTATCAAGGTCTGACCTCAGTTTCTTCAGCCACTTTACCTCCTCACTATTCTTGATTTCTTCCAAGACATGATTAATACCCATTTTCAAAGGAGTATAATTATCGAATTTCTTCAGGACTTCCCATGACGTTTTATTATTCTTGGAATGCCTGTCACCGCCATTGCCCTTATGCTCTTTCTTCTTAGATTTGTCGACTTCCACCTTGGTTTCTTTATCCATATTCTTCTTCGCAGCCATAGCCTCCTCGGCATTCATGATTTTGGCCGCTTTTGCCATCAACTCTGACATAGTTGTAGGTGGATCTTTGGCCAAAGTGTAATACAACTTATTAGGCAACAACCCACTCATTAAGGCGGTGCTTGCTGTCTTTTCTTCATAATCTATGACTTCCAGCTTCTCGTTATTGAAACGAGTTATGTAATCTCTAGTACTCTCACAAGATTTTTGTCTAAAACTTAACAAGTGTGCTACTCGTTTTACTGCCTTTGCTCCAAAACAGAAATTGCCAATGAACAACTCGGCCAACTGAAAGAAAGTTGAAATCTGACCCCGAGGAAGATTGTTGTACCATATCTGGGCAGATCCATTAAGAGTTCTTGAGAATGCTCTGCATCTCATCTCGTCGGGGATAACATAGATATCGGCAGCAGCTTGATATTGCTCTATGTGAAAAACAAGATCTGTCTTTCCATCATATTTGGGAGTCACCACGGGTGCTTTAAATTTCGACGGAGTAGGGAAATCCACAATGGCCTATACAAAAGGTGTCCCTCGCACAAAAGTTAGTTGTAGGGGGTTCTTTGCCTTAGCCATTTCTCCCAATCTATCCTCCAACCGTTGAATGGAGCCTTTCCACACATCATTTCCCTCCTCGGGCCTATTGGTTCGAGAAATTGATTGTTCTGAAGTAGCCTCCTGAGATCTATCTTGACGAGCAACTGGTCGCGATTGTGCTGATCCTTCTCTTAGATCTGATGGTTGTCGAAAACTCCTCGACACGGCTTTAGGTGGACTCCTATTCTTCTTAGGGCCTAATCGACTGAAAGGAGATGCCCTGCTCAGTCTTTCTAAGGCACTGGTCCTCTTTGGGGATAGAGTAACACGTTGCTCAGTATCTGTGGCTCGTATTGATGAAGTTTGCCCAGGTTGATAAGAGAAATCATCAGATTCCTCATTACGATACGTCTCTGTACGCCTGGATCGTGAAGATGGTAAATAGGTTTGCCTCTGACCACTTCGCTATCCAGAATGTGCAGGTGCACCGCCATGAAGGGTTTGTATGAGTTACCTCATTGTTTCTTGCATGGCGTTTTGTCCTTGAGCCAGATTCGTCATAATTCCAGCTAGATCTGGAGGTGCAGAGGGATTTGGAGGATTTCCAGCATTTCCAGCGTTTCGATTGCTAGATTCTGGATTATCTGCCATTGATGATGAATGATTTTTGGTGAAAAACGATAACAACAGTCGTTTCCCACAGACGACGCCAATCTGTTGATGTAAAAAATTAGATCACTCTAATTATTCAATCACAGATAAATGAATGAGACAAATAATTTTAAAGTGTTTCAGCCTTATAAGAATGGTCTACGTCCACTGTTATGTTATTGCTGAGTGTTTTGGGAATTCTCGATTACAAGTTCTATCAAGAAAATTCGGTCCCCTTCGATGAGGGTAATACAATGTATTTATAGCCTTGAGACTATTATCTGAAAGGGTGATACATTCAATGATATACATATGAAAGGGTAATTCATTTAATGTTCTTCAAGCATGTGCGTCAAGATGATAAGCAGTCAATGAATAGTTGAAGTGTTGATTATCTGACAATCAATGTTGTGGTCGAGATGCAGCTCGAACCGCCTTAGTTGCTTGTCATTCAAGGGTTCCTCGGAGAACTGGAGTTCCTCGGAGCGTTGGAGTTCCTCGGAGTGAACATGACTTGGTCGGGGAAATGAACTTCCTCGTTGCTATTGTGCCATGTAGATTGACACGTGTCTTCTTATTATTCGTCCATATCAGCATACTAATTTTGGTATCAACAACGATAGATAAGATTTCGTATTTTTCTCACTCGCGGTAATTAAAATTCAACTAACCCATCACTTAATTGAAGATAAAAATTGACTACTTGTTAGTTAGGGTTTTTCCTTATCCGTGTCCAATTCAACTCTTTTGTTTGTCGGTTTTATGCACAGTCATTATGAGTTTCAACGAATGTCCATTATAATTGTTAGTAATTCTGTACTTTTGATTTCTTTCCCGTGATTTAATTTATAAAATTAGTAGAAGTAACAAACTTATTATTATAAATGTGCTCACATGTTATGCACATGTCTTTCACTTTTTTTTTCTTTTTTTTAATTGTCGAATCGACACTGATCTGTTTTCGATTAATTCAAATCCAATTGTTCTTGGATATGTGCACATGGGATTTGCGTCTTCTGCATTTGAATAGCATGGGCACTTCAAGATGATTTGATGTGAACATGGGTTGTGTGTCTTCCGCATTTGAATAGGATTTCGACACAAATGTAACTTGAAGCATGGGGTGGATTACCTCTACAGCAGCGTCATTTTCTAACCTAGAATTACAATGTAAAATGATTAATTTCGTGTGACTCATTATTAGGACTTACATTTATTTTTCACTTTTTTTATCAGTAACATTCATTTGCCTCCTTTTTTCTTTTAATAAAACTTTTTTCTTTTTTTCTTTTAATAAGATTCAAGATACTTGAAAAAAGTAGTTATTTAGAAATCGGATTCTTAAACTTTACTAGCTTTTAATCTTTGTTTAGAATGAATATTTCTATAATTTTCAAAAGTTATGTGTAATTAAATATTTTGTGGTCTTCTTTTTTTCAATTGTACACCCCTACTTCTAACAATGTCAATTTAATAAAATACATATATTTTTTTATATAACAAATTATTTTAGAATTTGATAAAAATGACGTTTTCATCATCACATTAAAACTAAGTTTGAGCTATTGTAATTGTAAAGTTAACAAAAGATTTTTCCGTTTTATAATAACACATGCCTAGTCATTATCATTTCGAAGTGGTCTTTTGAAAGAATATTTACAATGTTACTTTACGACAAATCACAACTTTAATATAACAAAATTCATAGTGCTTTTCAAGCACATTATTATAAACTTATTTTATTCATAGCGTTCTTTTATCTTAATTGCATAGACTTCATAATTACAATTTTATTTCAACACAATACTTATGGTCTTATTTTAAAGAACTCACAATATTACTCTAAACAAATCGTTGCACCATTTTAGAAAACATCACGGTGTCAATTTAACAAAAATCATATGTTCATTACAAAGCTATATTCATCACCTAATCCAATGCGATTCCATCGTTTTAATAGGAGATAAACTTGTTTTACGCAATGAACTTTTTGAGACTTCATCTTGTGATGAAGAGTCTAGAAGTATTGAAGATATGACTCCCTTATCCCCAGTTAATCCTACAAGTGTACAAATTCACGACGATCGCGGCATTGATTTTTCGTAGATCTCTCCAAACTTGACTCAGCATCTGCGGTGGATTCCGATCTTAGTTCGTATGATGTAAATTGTAATGCGAAAAATGACAATTGGAACGTCGTCCGCAAGCGAACGCGTTCAAGAAATCGTAGGACCTAAATGCTTTTTAAAGCTTTAGATTGTTGTTTCTTTTTGCTTCAATCCTGCTTTAGCGCTTGTAAGTGCCCTTGGAGAGGTTTTTTCTTCACCTATTAATAAAATATTTTTCTTAAAAAAAAAAAATTTAGAGCTTATTTAACCATTTTTAGATAAAATTATAATATTCTAATTGTTAATTATATATATATGTATATATATATATATACGAAACAACTCAAATATTATAAATAAAGGTTAAATAAAAATAAATTTATTTATTATTAAATGAAAACTAACTTGAAAAAATTGTACAATACTTTTGAACAAAAAAACTGACATTACTTGATAACAGACTGGTTAATATATGGAAATGGAAAACCTGATAGAAGGAAGAATCGTGCATAGAAAATACAAAGAAAAAAATACATAAATAAAAATACTCAAAAGATTAAAAGGAAAGGTTAAAAAATAACAACAGTGTGGATTATTTTATTATTTTGAGTCATAATAAAAACTAACTTAAAAAAAAGGTCTGATAGTTTTTAATCAAAAGCCTAACATTAAATGAAAATATTAGATGAGAAAATTTTATCTGTGCTACTATTATTAGAAGGTCAACCAAATCAGTATTTCTTAATAGTGTTATTCATCTTTAGAAACTTTTCTAGTTTTGAGAAAACACATTTGACGGTTTTAGCCTTTAACACAATCCACTATAAATACGACATGGGGGAAGGCCATGGGGATATAACAACCACTCAAATAAGAGAAAGACATGGAAATGAAGAAGGTTGCTTTGATGACATTGTTGGTGGCTATGGTGTTTATGGCCACCATTGTCACCTCCACTGCTGATTCGGTTGTTAACAATCGCAAAATGTTGGACTCCGACGTTCTCCTCGATGTTGATAAATCCCTTGGTGTATGCTTTGGTAAGTTTTGCGCCCCGTGGAGCCCCTGCCAAAGCGGTTGTATTTGCGTCGGAGCTCTTGGTGCGGGTGCTTGTGCGGGTTTTTCGTCTGGATTGACCAACTAGTGTTCCTGGGACATCTACGTATGCGCCTTTAATTATGTGTGTGTATGCTTGTCTGAAATAAGCTCAATCTAGTGTTCAACGGGCATCTGTTTAATTTTCATCTGTTTATCCTGTATAACTATATCCATGTATGTTATGTTATTGACTAATGAAAACTATGCATGTGTTTATCCCAATTTTATTTTTATTTTGTTTTGAAAATGCTTGAGAAAAGGAAACTTAGATCAAATCCAAGAGGTACAAAATATCTACAACTTATCTATGAGCACAAAGCGAGAAAACAATGATATGTTCAAGTAGGTGCCAAGTAAATGGTTTGGCTTATCTTGGAGGGGGTGGAGGCACCTGAGATTTCGCAAAACCCACTCAAACCAACTGCTAGAATTATCCATTAAAATATGTTGTACTTAAGATCATTATTCAGGTGCACTTGAAGGCCATGTGCTTAAGATCATTATTCAGATTTCGCAAAACCTTGTTTATGAACCTCCGCGTGTAATTCAGGTGCCTTAGTAACCACTTCCAAAAATTTGTCATAAAGTTTATTATTCGGATCCTCTTTTAACTGCTTGATTGTGAAAAATATTGTATTTTTATACAAATTATTGTCATGATCAAATTAATATATTCTTATAAAATTAGGACCCTCAGAGTAAATTTGTTGGGACCAAATACATACATATTTTTGGTAGCAAGACGAGTCATGTTTTATACTCTTTTTTTAAGAAAAAGCTAATAATGAATAAGAAGTTTAGTTTCAAAGGGCACCATTAATGTATGAAAATTGTTGAGAAATTTATTTAATTTTCTAGGACGAATTTTCTAAACTGACGTTAAAGGTTGTAACGGTTCGTTCGCTAAATACTGACTTTTTTTCTGTATCATCCCGAAAAGTTGTGACTATTCACTATAAGTTGTGACAGTTCCTGAAAAACGTTCATAAAGTAACCGTTAAGAACAAGATATGTATTTTCATGAAAGAATACTTTGTTTTCTATAAATACAAGACTTGTCTTTATTTGGAAAGAAAGAAAAAAGAGAGAAAAGTATTCCATTCGGAATAGAGTTCGATAGAGTATCAAACGTAGTTGGTTCATGGCACACGCACATTGAACTGCTTCTTACGCGTGGCGAGACCATTTCATCCTGTAAGGCAAATACTCATTATTTATTGTCATAAGCATCGTAACGAGAATGCATTTTGTCTTAAGGAGAAAGTGTCAAACACCTGACTTCATCATATTCTTCGTTTATATGTTTTTTGAGAAATATTAATTTTATTGGATAAATATGATTTATTTCACATTTTAAATTTGATAAAACACAAAAACATATATTTTAAATAACAATCTTAAGATAATTCTTTATGCGCTCTAACATTTTTATAATTTTGTTTTTGCGTTCAGTTTTCAAATGCTTTCGGTGAAGGTTTTGCATCATGCCAATCATAAAATCATAAAACTTAAATGAAGCATGGTCTCTATGCGATTTTAATTATTTTTTATCATGTTTCTGACATGAGATTTGTATGGTGTTCTGTAGATATTATTAACCAATACGTCTTTGTATTCTTGTGATATTATTAATATTTAAATAGAATGAATGGGCATCCTCAATTCTTAAATCAATTAATTAAAGACTGAACTTTTCTATATGGGTTTTGTGTTATTTGCATCGAAATTGAGTATTCACTACGAGACAAAAGTGAAATCCAATATTTTAAAGGAAACAAGGTGTGAACCCGTGACTATATGAAAAATATAGTGGTTATAAAATCCATTCTTCAAATTGAAAAATAGAATTGCCAAACATTTCCATCTTTGACTACCTCATGGCCGTTTGGTTTATTATTAAACACATCCCTCAAATTATCTCAAATAGTGTTAATTACAAATTTAATTTGGGTGATTTTAAAGTTTAGACCATATCTTTAAAATTTTGCAATGTTAACATGAGTACCAAAGGATAATATCAATATTGATATTCAAATAATAAGCACCTTTAGAAATGGAAGAAAAACAACCTTCTCACAAAAAATGGTATTACCAAGATCAAAAGCAAAATTAAGAAGGAAATTTGTCTAAAAATTGAAAAAAAGATTCACAAAAAATATAATGAAACTTTAAATAAAACTGAGGATATTTTCGTCCAAACTAATATAAAACTATAGATAAATGAAAATTACGAAATAATTCCTTTCAAAATATTTACTAAATATTATAATTACAGGAAAATATTATAAAATTTGGACAACACATAAAATAATTCAAGATCTTGAAATCACAATAAAAAAGCAAAATTATAAAAAGAATTTAACAAATCTGGAAAAAAAAAATATTTTTTAAGATGAGAATAATAAAAGAATATTTTGGAATTTATTGAAAAGAACTTTCAACATTCTTGAGATAATAGATAAAGAAGGATAGCACTTCAAATAAAACTGAAGAAATATTTAATATTATTTTTTTAAATTGGAAAAATATTAAAAAGATTTTTTAAAAAATGCAAATATTACAAATATTTTTAAAATATTTGAATCAATTATAAATATAAAAAATTAGAACGTTATAGAAAATATAATAAGAGTTGCAAAAAAATAGAAAAAGATTGAAACTTACATAAAATAATAAAAAACAATTTTAAAAAAGAAAAGCAAAAAAAAAAAGTTTTAATGTCTTAGTAAAATAAAAAATAAGTAAAATTTCTAATAAAAAATACGTAAAATTTGAATATGTTAGAAAATAAATTTAAATATATTTTAAAAATCCAAAAAATGAAAGAAAATAATAAAAATAAAAAATAAACTAAAAGTTATAAAAATGTTTATACCAAATATTGAATGATCATCTAATAAATTTATATGAAACCAATAATCTAAAATCTAAAACACCATATATTTTCTTTCTCGATGATTTGGGACTCCAGAATTGCTCCTAAGATTTCCATATTGATGTGGGGTTATCTTCATGATAGTCTTCCTATTGATTCAAATTTGAAGAAGATTTATATCCATTTGGCATCTAAGTATAAATGATGATTTATTTCTCAAGAAGAATCGGTTTCTCATCTATTTGGTTCTAGTGAAGTTGCTTTATGGGCGTGGTCTCATTTGGAAAATTTAATGGTCCTTCTAATTTCTATTCTTGCAATTTGCTCTCGTCTTATTAATTGGTGGCTTAATTCAAGAGGTGATTCAATTAGAGCAATTTTATGCAAGAATATCTTGTCTCCCATATGTTGGAAGTTGTGGTGTTCAAGGAATAAGTCAACTTTTGAAGGCGTCAAAATGAATCCTAAATCAATAATTGTTGAAATTCACCAGGATTTGATTCCGTCATTTAAAGATAGGTCGTACAAAGGACATTTCTATAGATCTCTTTGTTCTTTTATTTTTAATAGTTCAATATCTTGCTCTTCTATGTACTCTCCTATGTAAGCCCCTCGGGGTAATTGATGTTTATATATTTGGGGTCTAATCCTCATAAAGAAAAGAAAAAAATGCTAAAATCTAAAACACCGAAAAAACTTATAGCAATAAAATTTCAACCAAAACTAAAAGACTAGAAAAAACTATAAAATCTTAAAATTTCCCCCAAATACATATCCATAAACAAACTGAAATTAAAGATATGAAAACCATCAACAAGATATGAAATCCCAATAAATCTCCCCAAAATCTTAAAACCATCACCATCAACAAGATATAGATTTATTTAAAAAATTCATCATAAAAAACCCAAATCACCATCCTTAACCACCCACTGCTGCCAACAACAATGGCCTGACCAAAAATTGAATATGAAATCACCCAAAAATTGCAAGAACTTTTCATATATGAAATCGATATGTATATGTAACAACCCTTATTTTTGCCGGTAAAGGCTGACCAGACACGATACGCTGAAGATAAGGCTAGCCCCAAAATTGTACCGAAGTAAATATCCAAACTCAAATTTAAATAATCACGCATTAATTAATTTACTATCTTGGCATCACTAAACCAATATACCCAGACTTGCTCACTTGGACCGAAGATAAAATAATCAGAATTTATTATCCAAAATTCTATTTAACAAGTCCGCATACTTATTACTCTAAGGATCTTAATTATCTCTAATTAACCTTAATCCCCCTTTTCTTAGGATGTTTACCCATAATTTCCAATCGAAATTCCAAACAAAAATAATAAACCCAAAAATATAAACCCATACAACGCATGACCAACCACAACAATATATTCCATTTTAAACCCAAAGACAACACTACTTCGCAGACATATGAATGTAGACCAAACAGGGGAAGGGACATAAATAGGGGAAGGGGGCTGTGAAATGGTGTCGTTTGAACGAGCACCATGTCGTTCAAACGACAAAGGCTTTCATTCAAACCATACCAAGGTCGTTTGAATGACCATGGGCTCCTTCCCCTCCCTTCATCACATCAGCACAATCCACCATTGATAAGAGTCAAGAACCTCTACCCCAAAAATTTTATATCACGCCAATAACAGTTATGCTAAACCCACGAATTCAAGACTCCGATATCTCAATTTTATAGTCACTGATTTAAGGCTTATAACCAAATTTTAAAATCCTAGAAAACCCAACATTAGATGTCAACAAACTCAAAAACCATATCATCTTATCACACCCACTATGATATGAATAGAAATCTGCAATTAATTTAAAAGCAAGTTTAGCCACTTGCCTTAGGGTTCTTAGGATCTGAATTCGTTGGTGTAGATGATGATTATTTGATGAAGAACACACACTTTTGTTCTTGATTTTGGGTCCCATGGTTTTTCCAATTGCACCCACTTTTATCTCCCTCATTTGGGTTTTCTAAAATGTGTTATGGCTGCCACACCCTCTCACTTTTAGGGTTTAATTACTCAATGCCATTTTTAGGCCTGTGGACTTTATTAAAAGGGCTCAAACACTCTTATGTGGGCTTAAATGTGCCTCAAAATACCCCATGACCCACTTAATACCCTTTGGTACTCTTGTCCAACTATTTCTTTCCATCCGGACTCAATCGTGCACTCAGAATTGTCATTCGAATTAATTTATAACACTCTCCAAATTTTGACCTAAAAAATGCGAGACAAACATACTTCGAATAATTAAATCTCAATTCGCCAAATTAAATAGATCGTTTAATTTAAAAATTCTCCAAATCATGAATTTAATTTCTCCTAATAAAAGAAATTATTTTTTTCCCAAAATAGGGTGTTACATACTCCCCCCCCCCCCCCCCCCCCCCCCCCCACAAAGGAATTTCGTCTTCAAAATTCAGGCAAGCGTAATAGTCCAAAGCCTCGACTAGCTCCCTAATCACATACCCTTAAGGATCGTTACACATTTTTCTTAAGAGAGTGTAGTTAACCAGAGCGCCCATACACCGTGTACCCGTGCTTAATCACACAAAATAACACCCGGCTTTAACCAATATTAAACCATAATATAACTTCGATTTCACAGTTATAACACCCCCAAATACCCTTCGCTTAACATAAAAATATTCACATCCACTCATATGCTACAAAAACAATATACAAGACCGCGCCCTTACTGTCACTAGTTTCCTTGTGCGAAAATAAACCCCGAGCTATACCTCCCCACTCAACAATAAGTCAACCCAACCTGAATCCCCTTAGTAATGCCCCTAATCCCCGGGATTCCAATTAACAATATTAACATTTTATTATGTAACACCTCAGTCATATACACTCGTATATATATGCTAGAGCCTATCTCGGGTGAGACCTAGCAAAGACAATTCATACCCTGGTACCGCAAACACCTAGTCTTACTATAACTATCTACTATAGCCCCAAACTATCACTAACTAGTTAAAACTTGAAAAATCATCCGTCATACTTCCATAATTCTTGAAAGTTGAAATCTCTCGTATAATGCAACCATCCTTTTAGTCTAACCCCCACTCTCTCATAGTTAACACAAAAGAACCCCGCTACCCCATGGTACTTATATATATAATACGGCCATTACGACGAACGCATCCAATAATATCTGTCTCACTCACGAATCCTAGTCGAAACAATCTTAGGTTACGATGTACCTAATGTCACTCCAAACATACCCACGCTCAACGTTTCACCTTTTGAGGAACAACTTATTCCCCTATTTTCGAAATATCTAAAATTCATTGTCCTTGCATTTGCTCCCAAAAACTACTAGGAGACTGGCTAGGAGAGACTCTGGCGCCACCCAGAGTGCCGATACACCCTATGTTCAATGCATATTTACACACATATGTAAGATACTTATCTCAAGCTCGGCCCCCGCATTATCTGCGTGGCTATACCCCCGTGTATTTTCGATGACCTTACCACTTACTATTCAATTCTTCCCGATATTGTCCCACTTATTAATTTGTGGTGCAAATCTTCGCAGTGGGTCTTTCGCATCACTTCCCAGCTCCGCTGGCCCTATCTCTTAGTGGGCTCTCAGCTCAATGTATTTTTTCCATACGTTCACTAATTGTCATTAAATCCGATAACCTAGAATCCAATGTTGTCTTCACACTTTCGACATATATTAAGTCTCATGCGTATAAGACCTCACATCAATGCCCAAAATAACTTTTCCCAATGCATTATTTCTCAGCACTGTCGACCCTCCATTTTTGCAGAACCCAAAGCATACACCTAGGACACTCAACCTCTGTCCCTATACTCACACATCTAATCGTGGAATATCTTCGCTAAAGGAGTCATATATTGATGTGCTCGCACTAACACTAAGTCCTCAGCGCTAAATTAATAACGAGCTAAATTTCTCTACTCCACGATGACCCGATATACCCTAAATCTCATTAGTAAGAGTCCTTACGCGCCGGGATGTAATATAACTAGACATGTGAACTCTCTGGAGCTTACTTCACCCAATATCGCCATGAGTTCAACTCTATTTTCGGTGAGATATCATAAAAATATACATCCTCCCTGGAACAATGATCATGATAGCCTTTCTATAACTGCCCACCATCGCAAACTCGGACGTACCCAAGATAAATCCATACCTCGAATATCACCACCCTAAATAAGCTAACCTCATAAAAATATATATCATCTTAGTGTACCCGCCCGCTCACTTACAGGTGGGAATGAAGAGCGCCCTACTATTCCAGGGTAAAGATACACATACTAGTGATATTAATGATACATCCATTAAATCTGTTTCTCATGTGAATTTACTACTAATACATTACTGTGACCCGCTCGCATCACAAAAAACAGAGCCCAATCATCTTGGAATAAAGCTCGTACTTTTAGTTCCCCGTATGACTGGCTATTTAAACGGTTACTGAACATAACACCCTCATCCTAACCAGACCAATATAAAACGTTTTTAAACCTGTTTGGACATCGAATAATAAAATTCCGCAATTCTCTAGGATTGGTCATTCAATTCCTTCAAAGCTGACTCATGACCAAACCAACAAGAAGACATGACACCTCTTTCGGAGGTTTGCTCATAGCTAGACGATTCCCTGCTTCCCAAAGTTCCTTCCTAAGGCGATGAGGGATTACTTACAAATTCTTGAATTTCACGCTCCTCATTCTAAAAAATTTGTAGGCATTCTCACATAGTCTTGGGTGTGTAACTTAGAAAACTATTCTCATAACAATTAAGGTTATCTAAAGAGTTATAGCGAGACATTTCAAATTAGGTAATTCAAAAATGTGACGAGCACTAAAATTTTAAGATTCTCGAAACAATTTAGCACAAGTCAAAAAGAAAGGAAAACAAAGAATACAAATATAAAGAAAAGAATACTACAAAATAATAAAAGAATTACAATATATTATAAATAACCCCCGATAACGGCGCCATTTTGATGAGGTAAAAATCTAGCGTCCGTGTAGATACACCAGTCGTTGTTATCATCTTTCGACCGCAATACACAAAATCTAAACTTTAACTATACTCAAACAGAGTATAGCGGCTAATCCGGGTATCGAAAATCCATAAGAAATGTTAAATATAATTTAATTTATTTATTACTTCTGAAATAAAAGTGTAAAAGGTGATGATGGTTTAAAAGGGGGAAATGGAGAAAACTAATAAAAGTAAACAAGATTAATAAAATGAAAGCAGGATCACATCCCAGCGGTGGGCTAAACAACACGTATTAAGGATGTTGGTTCGAAAATATTTAACTGAGCATATTCAATTAATTATAAACACCACATATGAAGAAAATTAATTCAACAATGAAAGATTAAACATTTAATCGAAAATGTTCACACACGGATTAAATTCGGAATATCGCTATGAACACTAACGTTGTGTGACAAAGAAAGTTAAACGCCTAATATTCCAACTTTAATACACAAGGTTTCAATTAAATTTATTTTTACCCAAAACCTAGATTTCAAAGCTCAATACCCATTAATGGTGGAAATGTGACCCCAACCCATAACTTAGCTACAAGACATGATTAAATCAAGAAATAAAACTAATTAACTAAAGCAAACAACTAATTAATCAACAAAAGCTAAATACAAAGTAAGTAAATAAGAAACAAAGCAAGAAAAAAAACAATGGAAACTTATATTAATAAGGAAGAAGATGAATAGTGCTATACAAACTCATTTGGGTGCAAACCCTAGGAGAGATAAAGCTCCACCGAAAATCCCCTCTCTATCCAAAAACTAACTTAAAATACAAGGTAAAACAAACTAAAGATAAAATGTCTTCAAATACAACAAAAACCCACTTATATAGTAAGTGGTAAAAGAAATAAAGAGAAAAGAAAGAAAATGAACTATCCTAATAACCAAGAAGGATATCCCCGGGAAAATGGTCATAACATTCTTGTTAGGAACTAGATTAATGAACCGTCAGAGGTCACGTATAGCCGACTCGAAGGGCCACAACTTTCGTAAAGAGTTCGGGCATGAAGCTCGAACACGGAAATGATTAAAATGCCCCTGAAATTGCGTACTACATCAAAAACTTTCCAAATAGCACCAATTTCGCCGCTAAGCACCATAATACCTACAAAAGCTCAATTATACCTCATAAAATATGCAAACATATAAAATAGAGGTAGTCTGGTTAGCGAGCACAAATATAGGAATTAAAGTACCCGAGGGGGCTAAAATGCATAAGTAAAGATGGTAAATAAATGTAATATTCGATCCGAATCACTAATGAGTGTACAAGAAGGAGAAAGTAACCACATAAGGAAGATCAAAGAAGTGACTAGGCAAGAACTTTTAAGAAGGTGGTTTTTCAAATGGAAATGTTATATACAATTTATAATGGTGTGACCGAAAAGTTTTCTTGAATGCGTATGCTATTCAATACCCTAGTGTTTCATGAATAATTTTACCACGTTATTAATCTTGTCTAGGAACCAGAAGATGCTCGAATGCATGCAGGATGGGTCACGCAACAACATGATTTAGTTTAAACTAGCTTGGGTGGAAATAGGTGATGAGAGGCCTATCTTCATTTCTAAAAGTCTGAATCGAAAATAGAGGGATGACATGCTAAATATGTTAAGGGATTTTACAAATGTGTTTTCTTGCAAGTACACAAAAATTCCACGAATTGACCTTAAAATAATGCCTTAATTATTACACAAACCACTCTTATATATAAGGAGAAGTTGGATTTATAAATCAAAGATAAGGTAGAGAAGTTTCTCGTTATTTGGTTCATAAAACCCATCCAATATGTTTGTCTATTAAGCATTATTCCCCGTGAAAAAAAATACAAGTCCCAAATTAGCTAGTATATAAATTTTAGAGATTGAATCGAGATTTTCTTAAGGATGAGTTCCCACTACCGAGTATTGATAGTTTGGTTGATTCAATTTTTTTCCATAAGATGTACATTCGTATGGATGTTTATGTACGTTACAATCATATTAAAATATACCCAGAAAATGCGAAGAATATGGAGTTCAAGACACCATTGGGCAACTTCCATTACACTATTATGCCTTTTGGCTTGAAGAATAATGGCCAAGAGTATCAAAGAACCATGATGATAATATTTTAAAATATATTAAATGATATACTAGAATTTTATGTGGATAGTTTGGTTGTGAAATCCAAGAATATAGATAAACATATTAGATATCTGAGTAAAGTCTTTAAGATATGTAAAAAATATTAAATGAGGATAAACCCCTCAAAATGTGTTTTGGGATGATCATTGGAAAACTGCTCAGTATTATAGATTGTAGGGAGGGAGTCCAGATATATGTGGAAAAGTAAAAGGAAATTTTGTCGATGTGGGCTCTAAAAATTCAAAGACGACTCAAGATCTTTCTGGGCAAATGCTCTTATTAAGGAGGTTCATATCATCTCTAACAAAAAATACCCATCCTTTTTTCATAGTTGAAAGACAAAGGAAAATTTTAATGGGGTTAGGAACATCAACAAGCTTTTGATATAATTAAGAAAATCAAACATCTCTAGCTATGATGATATCACCTGAAGTTGATAAGTCAATATTGTTGTACTTAATCTCCACACCTGAATCTGTTGGTGTCTTGCTTGCTTTGGGGAAGGGGGGACAACAAAAACCTGTATAATACTTGTTAATGATTACTTCAGGGGAATATTCAAGGGACACGAGTGTGTAAATACACTATTTATCTACTAAATTTGTATCTCATAAATTAAGACATTACTTTCTAGCCTATATAGTCCATATTAATACCTTTCTCGTGATAATAATATCAATAGGTAGAGAACTAAGGTGATTTTTCATTTTATCTTAATATAATCTCAAGCGTATAAAGTTAAAGGCCATCAAAAGTCAAGCCTTGGCTGATTTTATTGCAAATTTTCCAATTAAAATCTTTGAGCCACCGAGTGAAGACTTATCTGGTGATGAGTTTTAAGATTATTTGTGCAAAATTGTGTAATAATGGACGATTAAATCATATGGTTCTTTGGTTTAAGGCACTATGGGAGCAAGTGTAATATTTTTGAAAAAGGAAAAAAATCACCCTCTCGGCGAATTGAACTTCAAATGTTCAAATAATAAAGTCAAGTATGGGGCCTAGATCTTAGTATTACTTAAAGCATTGAGGAGAGGTGTTTGTGTTTTTTGCATACATGGGATTTGAATTTAGTGTTCAAATAAGTCAATTGGGAGTTTTCTCTAAAGCACCAAAATTTGGATCCTTTCTGAGAAATCATTCCACAATTGGTGAAGAAATTTGTATCTATCAAAATCAAGAGACAACCCTATGCAATAAATAGACACCTACATGTACTAGCAATAATTGCCCAGTAAGTAGAAATAGGGGAATCCACCATTACAATCACCATTCATAGAAAAACAACACCCACTATGGTGCCAAGGCTATTACCTACTAAAGAACTGGATGATTGGAGAAGTACCATTATTAAGTAATTAGAAACTCGATAGGGTTCATATAGAATTATGGAGATATAAATTATCTTTATGTTACAATGAACTCTTTATTTTAAAAATCCAAGTGGGCACATGGCAAGGTGTGTGGATAAGGAAGAAGCCTAGTAGAAACTAGTGATGATTCATGAACACATTGTGGAGATATATACATCCTCATTTACAGACTCTTACGAACACAAGGTTAGTATTGTCTTAGTATGAGAAAATACGTCGAAAGGTTACAACGAAGTTACATCAAGTCCCAGAATAAATTTAACCAATCTATAATCTAATTTTATAGTGGTGGTAGATGCTTAGAGGAAACCTTACATTTCAAATTTGAAGTATGATGAGTAAATAACGGAAATGAGTAATTTTCCTTAAAAAAGAGAGTTGCTCATTTTTATTTGGTAAATTAGGAGTTGAATCGAAAAGGTTAAAAAAGAAAGAAATAAGTTGCAAATCCAATGAGGAAGTGGAGGAGGTTCTTAAGATGGGACACCCTCTCATATGGGTAAAATCAAGCTTCATGACCCTATATAACATTGGAATATTATTTTCCCATGATGGAGGAAGACTCCATCAAGTTTTTGAGAAGATGTAGATCTTTCTAAGTATATGGTAATTTAGTTCATGCTCCTTCAGCTGTCTCTGGAGTCTAATAACTCCTTACCCTAACCACACATGTCTTTTTGGGGGGGTTGGGAAGATAAGATAAACATTTAAAGGAAAGGCTTTCATATTAATCGTAACTGAACTATATATGATATGGCCAGAAGCGATACCATTAAGAAGAATCACTGACCAAGTGGTCGTATAATTCATAATAGAATACATTATCAATAGTTTTTTCATACCAAAAGTAGTTGCCAATGGTTTTGTGGGTCTATCAATATCTAAAAAGAAGCCGACTAGGTTCACCCCTATTTTGCCAGTGTATAAATTAAAAGATATTTTTCTAATCAATAGAGAAGTCATTTATAAAAGAGTGGAATTGAACTATGATCTCTCACCATGCTCAAGATATGTACGATTGGAAGAACTTGATGACCATACATATATGTCGAAGAGGGATTTTAAAGTGTATATTTAGCAACTCTCTCGAGCATATGAGAAGCTGATTAAACTATGGGAATTCCATGTGAGATATTTAGTTATTTAAATATCCACTCACCATCCAAGAAGCATGTATTGCTTTGAGTTCAATCCAATTAGTAAAGGACTTTTGTAATATGAGGAGTGGAAAAGTCTATATTTTTCCAGATATCAGAGTTAAAAAAAGATTGTTGCATTTAATAAACTACAAGCTGTTGGAGAAATACTATAACTTGAAAATCCCCAGCCCATCTTTAAAGGACTTATTTTGTAACGACCTTAGTATGATGAGGAGTAAAGATATGAAGTTCATTAACCAAGTTTTTGAGGTTGACAATGTAATTCCATTGAGATCGCACATAGCTCCAGTGGTGAAGGTCATTGGATGATGTTTAAAGATAAGTTCAGGCATGTTTGTCGTAAATTTTTTAAATCAGAGGGGATCTTTCTCAGTCCACATCCAAAATGAGTACCTAAGAATCCATAAACGTATGTGAGAATAAGGAAATATGTTAAGTAATGCAAGAAATGTAAAAGTATAGCAAAAAGCGTATGTGGGACTCCATGGGCATATGAGTACTTAAATTTAGAAATGTACAAGTATGATAGACAATGTACCTAGGAATCCATAAGCATGTCAGAATGAAAAATAGAAACCTCAACATCTGTCTCAACCTGAGAACAAAAAAATAGGTTAGCTAATGCGTGTAAGAAAAATACGTTAGTAGCATAAAAGTACAAGTGTGATAGATAATATACACAGAGCTCAAAATGTTGGTTTTGGCTCTACTATTTTTTTAATTTTGGTTTATTTATATATTTGCCATTTTGGCTCAAATCTATAAATATAAGTGTTATTTCTAAGTTTTGGGAGATGACAAGTTTGCGAGCTACTTTGAGGGTTATCAAAGCTAAATAGAGATAGAGCTCCCATTTGAGGGATGAGTTCTTGGGAGGTTGAGAGTGACTTTCTAAGAGAGATAAATTGTGTGTGTATAACCTTTGGGTTCCTCCATGTATCTATAGAAAGAAGAAATCCTCCTTGGTAGATGTAGCCCAAATTAGGTGAACCGTGATATATTGTTGTTGTTTTTCTTTGATGATTGCTTGTATGTTCTTATTGTCTCTCCATTGATGCTTGGTTGAGTTTGAGTGGGAGTTTTCACAATAGTTCATTTACGAAACAAGGTCTTGGGTGTTTTCCGCACACCAACTATTTGATAAAATTCTCGAGTGGGTTTTATCGTCTTGATCGCTAGAGATAGTCTTATTTTAGCGCAACACAAAAGGCATTTAAATTTCTAGTCCAACTTGTTTTGACTAATTTCTTGTCTAAGGAAGCAAATGAACAACAATCATAAACACAATAATAATAAATGTAATGAATAACCAGTTAGAAAGTACCATTACATACATGGGATTCCACATGTGCAAGAATACCCTTAGTAATTATCCTAATACTATTTTTGGCCTACATGTATATAAAGTCAAAATATTATGAACATGAAAAAGGAATAAAAAGGGATAATTATGCAAATATCACGCTCAATAGGAATTTAGGTGCTCGAGGGACCCTCCTATTGGGAGGAGGGAACACGTATGGTGTCCACAAAAGGTGTAACGAAACTAAGAGAACATGGGGCTTCTTATAATTAATATCCAAGTTTGAATAAGTCAATTACAAATGAATTCTGTAATAAAAGGAAAGAAAAATGAAAATATCTTACTAAAGGAAAAAATATACCACTCGTAAAGGTAATGTGAAAAACAGGTTGTGAAGGTATGATTTGGACTTGTAGACTACAATCTATAGGTAGCACAACTCCTACATAAGCAATTTAACTAGAATAGGGTAACCCAAAAGTAGGAAAATTATGCTGCAATAGTAAAATAAGTGTGTAATACGCCGTAATTTCAACATTAATTAAACAATAAATTTAATTATTTATGATTATAGGTGCCTGAAGTGACATGTGATGTCACTAATTACAATTATATGTGTTTCTTTATGTCTAGTTTATTCAAAATTAAAATATGACTTACTACATGGCAATGATTTAATAATTATTTAATAAATAAATAATTTCATAATGATTTTTTTGGACTCGTACAAATTAGAATATTAAGAAGCTGGGTTGATAATTTGGGTCCATGGTTAGGACATTTAGAATGTTGGATTATGACTTAAATAAATGGTTTGGTCTAGACTTTAGACTATTTAGAAATGATTTTGGGCTTAATGGGTTAAGGTCCATATGGGAGTTAGCCTAAATTTTATGGTTAAGAAAATAAAAAGGGATATTTGGGTTATTATGATTTATTTTAACACTTGAGAAAGGAAACCCTAAAGAAAGAAGAAGGAGTATACTTGGAGAATAAGAAAAGATTGGAGTTCACCCTACTTGAATTTGGAGGGAAGTTTATTTAGTATATTTATATAATTGCTTTTGTCTCTAGAATATAATTATTCATTGGATTCTAAATTTAAATGTTATATACTTGATTTATATAAATAAACAATAAGTTTGGATTGAAATTTTTTAGAAAAAAAATTAGGTTTTTATTTATAAATGGATTTGATTAAACTTGTCATAACTTATGGGTTATATTTAACAAATTGAGGTTAGAATTATATATACATAAAAAATTGAGTAAAATTCCTATAATTAAGGCATAAATGGATTGGAAATTTGGGATTTTAGAGTGAAATTTAAACGTAGGGTTCTAATTTTGAAAAATATTTCAAAATCCTTATATAAATCTAGTAGACTTGTAAATATGGCATAATATTTTATATGGGAAATTTTGTAGGATAATTTAGGTTATATGGAAGACCTTAAAACATTGAATTAGGCCGTTAATGGTGGTTCTAGACATAGGGTTCGTAACAGGGGCTAGAGGTTAAAGAAAGACAAAATTATGGAGAGTTTTGTGGTTTTTCCGTTTGAACGGCCACAATCGTGGTCCGTGCATACAAGACGTGTGAACGGTTAGGATTTAATGTCGTGCGCATGGCCAAGGTAGAATGTAGAGATTTCTTATAATTAATAAAAAGGGGAATTAGAAATAAAAGTTGAGACTTAGCCACTTTAAAATAATGATATAAGACTTTTAATCTTATGTATGCAATTACTTCGGAAGATGATAAGATTCATATCCTTCTTGAAATATAAATAATTGTATTTTCAATCCATTTTGGATCGTTTGAATGTAATGTAATTACAGGTGGAGATGCAGGAGGTGGAAATCATACTGCTAAAAGGAAAGTTTACCTCAATGAGGCTCAAGATTGTTCTTATATACAACGTATAAACTTGGCTGAAGACGATCGACCGAGGAAGGTGAATAAGGACAAACTGGTCATTGGTTTCTCCAAAAATGATCTGGAAGGTGTACTGTATCCTCGCGATGACCCCTTGGTGATCAAGATGAGGATGAAGGATGTGGTGATTTCACAGGTATTAGTGGATAATGGTAGCTTTGCAGATATCATGTTCTACCCATGTTTTGACAGCTTGAACTTGAAGCTAGCCCAGTTGGAGCCATATCATAGGCCCCTCCTCGGTTTTACTTGCGAGAAAGTTTTTTCACTTAGGACGATCAAGTTGGATATGCTTATTGGTGCCTGGCTTGCCTGCAGAGCTGAAAAGTACATTTTTTCATAATGGATAAAAATGTCCAATCATCCTACAACATCATCATGGGGAGGGTAGGTCTGAAAAAATTTAAGGCAGTAGCATCCACGGTACATCAATCTTTGAAGTTCCCACTAAATTTTAGAGTGCGAGTGGTGAAAAGAGACCAGAAAGTAGCTCAGGAATGCTACTATTCATATGCCGAATAGGAGGAATTTGAGGAAGCCAGGAAGAAGACCACCACGTACCAAGTGGATGAGACAGAAGATGCAAAAATTGAGACCTTGGACCCTAGAGATGAATCCCAGCTTGTGAAGGGTTAGGTTGTGGAAGCTACAGATAACATCATTCTAGAAGATGAACGTCCAGAATGAATAACTCAAATTGGCGCTTCATTAGATCCATCAATAAAACAGGAACTAGTGGCATTTTTAAGATGAAAAAAGTAAGCTTTTGCATAGAGCCATGAAGATATGCCAGGGATAGACCCGACCTTCCTCTGCCACGAGCTCAATGTTAATAAGGAGGTCAAACCCGTGAAGCAGCAAAAAAGAGTATTCAGCCCAGAGAAGAACCAAGCCATATAGGAGGAAGTCGAAAAATTGCAGAAGGCCTCTTTTATTGAAGATGTCAAGTATCCTCATTGGCTAGAGAATGCTGTGATGGTGAATAAGAAGAATAACAAGTGGAGAATGTGTGTAGACTTCAATGATCTCAATAAAACCTGCCCAAAAGATCACTTTCCCTTGCCCCCAATTGATCAGCTGGTGGATGCTACTTCGGGACAAAAATTATTAAGTTTCACGGAGGCTTATTCCAGTTACAACCAGGTTAAGATGAAACCAAAAGACAGGGAAAGTACCACTTCAATTATCCCACAAGGAACTTATTGCTATAATGTTATGCCTTTCAGACTTTAAAATGCAGGTGCAATATACTAGCGACTGATGAACAAAGTGTTCACGGAGCAGATCGGCCATAACATGGAGGTTTATGTTGACGATATGCTGACAAAGATCAAGAAGGCTGTTGATAATCTAGCTGACCTGGGCCAGACTTTTGATCAGCTTGAGAAATATCAAATGAAGTTAAATCCCACCAAATGCATATTTGGTGTATGAGAAGGCATGTTTCTGTGGTATATTATTAATCAACGAGGCATTGAGGTAAATCTCGAGAAGATTAAAGATCTGCTAGAGTTACAATCTACAGTTACGAAGAAGGAGGTGCAAAGCCTCACAGGACGTGTTGCGACACTTAATAGGTTTGTGTCACAAGAAACTGATAAGTGTCTCCCATTTTTTAAAACACTTAGAAAAACTTTTAAGAGGAATGATGAATGCGATGAGGCTTTTCAAGAGTTGAAAAAAATACATGGGGATGCCTCCACTGTTATCCAGACCGGTGATGGGAGAAATACTATATTTATATCTGACCATTTTAGAGAACGCTGTCAGCTCAACATTGATAAGAGTGGAGGATGAAGTGCAAAAACCGGTGTGTTGCACCAGCAAGGCTATTTGAGGAGCACAGATTAGATATCCAAGGTTGGAGAAGTTATTATTAGCACTAATCGAAGCAATCAGAAGGATGAGGCCATACTTCTAAGCCCATACTATAGTAGTATACACTGATATGCCACTAAGACAGGCTCTGCACAAACTAGAGAAATTCGAAAGATTGATATACTGGGTAGTGGAACTAGTGAATATGATATTATTTATGAGCCTAGCTCTTCACTTAAGGGGAAGAAGGTAGAATATTTTATTACAGAGTTTACTTATCCTGACAGACATGACAAGCAATAACCTAATGCAGAGCAACCCGTGGATGATATGGGATCATCGAAGATAACCCCTAATCAACTTCCATTAGCAGATCTGCCGGAGGAGATAGACAACGAGCAACAGGAAGCGTTGAGTAATATCTCAGTGATGGAGGAAGATAAAAGGAAGTATCAAACATTCCACTAAAGAAGTTTGTCAAACCAAGAGTTTGATAATGATATACCTATATGGAATTTGTATATGGACGGTCCTTCGTGTGCTACGGGTAGTGGAGCCAGAGTAATCCTAAATAGTCTTAATGGAGTGGACATGGAATATGATCTACGCTTCTAATTTTAAGCATCCAACAATGAGGTTGAATATGAAGCCATGATCGTGGGCCTCAATTTAGCAAAAACTATGCATGTAGACCAGGTCACTATGTTCAGTGATTCACAATTAATTATAAATCAAATTATAGGGTTGTATGCAGCGAAAGGAGAATTGATGATCAGGTATTATGCTAAAGCTATGGATATTGTATCCACTTTTATAGCGATTCAGTTGATCAGAATACCAAGACTGGAGAATGCGATAGCTGATGCACTAGCTCGGTTAGCCTCAGCTACTCGCATCGAGCTACGAAGAACAATCCCAATTGAAATTCTGGAAGATCGGAGCATCGACGAAGATTTAATGGTGAAATTCATTACCCTAGATATGGGACCATCTTGGATGGACCCCATTAGGGCATACATCGAAGTGGTAATTGTACCAGCTGACCAACTTGTAACCAAAAGATTGAGGTTTAAAGCTGCTCACTATGTAATGAACAATGGTGTTTTGTATAGAAGAGGCATTATAGCAGGATTACAAAGATGTGTGCATCCCTATGACGTTAAAGATTTAATTGAAGAGGTTAACGAAGTCTCTTGTGGAGCTCATGTAGCAGGTCGAACGCTCTTGCAGAGGATAACAATGCAGGGATATTACTGGCCAACGATGAGAGTTGACTGTATAGTATACGCGAAGAAATGCAATAAGTGCCAACATTACTCTTCCATTCGAAGAACAACTCAGGCATTATTAACACCCATTACTTCCCCTTGGACATTTGCCATGTGGGGCATAGACTTGGTCGGGCCACTTTCAACGACCAAAGGGAGATTTAAATATCTGGTAGTCGTTGTGGATTATTTTACCAAATGGGTGGAAGTTGAACCTCTCATTGACATGTCGTATGAAAGGGTTTACCAGTTTATCTGGAAGAATATTATTTGAAGGTAAGGACTCCCACATGCATTCATTACTGATCATGGTACCCAATTTGACAATGACGAGTTCGCTGCATATTGTCACTAGTCCAATGTCCATAAGATCCATTCTGCACCAGGTCATCCCCAGAGCAATGGGAAAACTGAAGTGACAAACAGGACTCTACTGAATGGTTTGAAAAAATAGCTGGACGATACGAAAGGGAACTGGATCAACGAGCTACATATGCGTTGTGGGCTTATCGCATTACACCCCGAACAGTAATCGGGGAATCTCCATACATGTTAGCCTTTGGAAGTGAAGCCGTCATACCTGTTGAATCGGTCCTACCTACTCACAGAGTGCTTCATTTCAATTCTCGTGTAAGTGATTTGATGAGACGCTTAGGTTTGGATATGCTCGAAGAAGTTAGAGAAGAATACGCAATCAAGAATGCAGTCGACCAACAATGAACAACCTTGTTCTACAACAAAAGGGTGAAGAAGTGTGATCTGAAAGAGGGGGATTACGTGCACAAGAAGGTAATTCAGAAGCATAATAAGCTAGAGGCCAACTGGCATAGGCCCTACCGAGTAACTAAAGTTGTTCGTCCTGGCACGTACAGAATAGAAACTTTGGAGGGAGAAGAATTCAAAAACGCATGGAACGCAGAGCATTTGTGCAAATATTATTAGTAATATAGATTCATATGTACCCCATTTCTTTCAATGTGAATAAAAAATTTGTTTTTGCCCATATTCCTTTTTGTTCATTCTTTTTCGGAGTACTAGTGTTGCACACTACACTAACCATATCAATTCAACAACCACCAACTCCGGTTGATCGGCAATTAAACAACCACCAACTTCAGTTGGTCGATAATTCAACAATCACCAACTCCAATTGGTCGGCAATTCAACAACCACCAACTCTGATTGGTCGGTAATTCAACAACCACCAACTCCGATTGGTCGGTAATTCAACAACCACCAACTTCGATTGGTTAGAAATTTAACAACCACTAACTTCGATTGGTCGACAATTCAACAACCACCAAGTCCAGTTGGTCGGCAATTCAATAAACACCAACTCCGATTGGTCGGCAATTCAACAACCACCAACTCCGGTTGGTCGGCAAATAAAAATCATATAAGGCAAGAGCCTGTTTGATCACGGGTGATCCCAATGGACACCCCAAACTGGAAAAGAAGATTGGTGACCTTCCGAGGCTTCCATTGTCTAGGCACCAAGGTAATCCTGGCACGATTACTACAACTAAGCAGGAACATGGGATGAAAATCATTCCATTGCTTAGGCTCAAAGAGTGACAAGTCACTATAATCAGACAGCAAATGGGACAAGTTCCATTGTCTAAAGCAAAATAGGATATTTTGTCCTTCTCTCTCTCTCTCTCTCTCTCTCTCTCTATATATATATATATATATATATATATATATATATATATATATATATATATATATATATATATATATATATATATATATATATATATTCATCAGCAAATAACAAGGAAAGCATCTTACAAAATATTTCCAAGGAAATAAAAGTGCATAAAGACTAATTTTTTCTTCATTAAATGCAATCAGATTACATAAAGATGAATTTTGATTCATTAAATACAAGTTTCCTATTATATGGGTTTCTTTCCCTCTAATTTTGATACAGGTTCCATCCCAGTTGGAGGATCATCTAACGTATAGGAAGAATTTATAAAATTCATATCTCGCAGCATTCTGACATTGCTCGTGGATAGTCGATCAAGCAAATGCTCAGGACGAGATATCTCAAAATCTGAATGAAGCTGGTAATCAGCAAGATACCTGGAGATCAAACACCGAGGAATGGAATGGGATGGAATCCAGCTGAGATCAAGTTTAAAGGGAGGCACAGGCAAATCAAGTACTCCAGGATCATAATAATCCCATAAGAAGTGTCCTTGTTCAAGTCCCAGCACACATAAAACATTCAACCATCCCTGCTTGTATCCCTTGTGATTTGACTGTTGCAATCGAGCATCAAGATGATAAAAAGCTTTATTGTACCACGCCATCCAAAACTTTCTAGGCTGTTTGTAAAATTGATAAGTCAATCTCTCAAGCTGCTCATGAAGTTTTTTCACCAAGTTGTCTTTATTCTCCAGTGCAGATTTTTGTTTAGAAAGTTGCTCGGTCAGGTTTTGGATTTGCAGGGACATTTCAGCTAAGGCTCGATTTTTCGCCTTTATCTGAGCAGCCTGGTTTGCTAAGGCTTACCGAGTCCTGATATCTTCAATACTCTTTCGAACAGCCTTAACTCTACCCCGTGAAGAGGAAGTAGGTTTAACTTGCTTCAAAGCCTCTAGTTCTTCTCTCAGAGCAGCATTTTCAATTTCCAAAAAGGAAAAGCCTCATCAATGACTGGAACCAGAGCTCTCGAAGAAGAGGAGGCAACATATTTGAGTTGTTTCACTTCCTCTCGTAAGGCAATATTCTCCTCCTCCAGAAGTTTAGAAATATTCCTATGCACTTCGATTTCAAGTTTTAGCACACCTTCTCATTTTTCATGGGCAGATATATATTTGTCATAGCCCCGATCAGCACTTAACTATTGGTACTTTTTCTCGTAACCTTCATGGAGCAGTGTAGTTCTTTCTTTGTGTTGAAGCTGGAGTACTTCGATTATTCCTTGGACATCTTCGATTATCTCGTAATAAGCCACATTATTGGCCACAACGCGATCAAGTAAACACTTTTAAGTACTGGTATGCATCAATTGCTCATTCAGAAGCATCAGGTCCAAGGATGTCAACTATTTGAGCCTCACTAAAATCTTTATGACCAACTTTGAAGTAATTATTACATTTCTTCATCAAGTCTGTATTATGAGCAGAAAACAATTCCATTCTGGCAATAAACTTGCAAGGAAAAGTAAAAACGCATCAACCACGATACAGACAGAGTAAGTAAAAGAGAAGTTCAAGTCAAATAACAAAAGTTCACTTTTAATCTTCATAGAAAAAAAGATACATTCCAATTTACAACCGAGGAAATAGGAAAATAACACAATTAAAATAGCCAAACAACTTTAAACATCTCCTTATTCCCTACACCATCTTTATTTGGTTTGGATGAAGGAACAGGTCGCTTGGAAGGCAGTGGGGGTTGCTCAGTAGAAGTGCTTGCCTATTGAACTTCCTCAGAGGGTTGATGAACGGTGATAATAGGTACTTGTTCTATCATCATTATAGAATACTTATCCTATGAAGCTTCATCCTCTTCTTCTTCTCCAGCAGCAGGAGGAGGGCCATGAGTATGTTCCTGGAACAACTCAAAATCTTCAGCAACACTCAATTTCTTTAAAGCTACTACACATCCATCTCTGAAGTATTTCATAGGAGCATACTTCATCTGGGAAGATATAGCAGCTAAGGCCTTATTCCATCATTTGTCCCAGCTAGCACTAAAGGATTTTTTCACAGCAGCTTTTCTCTTCGCTCTCTCCGAGGAAGATTTCTCTCTAAGGAGCTCTTTCGTAGACTTCACTTTCTCTTATATCTATTTCTCACCCCATTCAGCCTCTTTAAGCTTGGTGTTAACTTCCTTGGCAGATTTTAGCTTATCCTCAAGCTCTTTCTTACATCGTTCAACATCTTTAAGCTTAACATTAGCTTTTTTGGAAGCATTCTCTGCCAGATCTCGGGTTGACTCAAAATATTTAACTTTGTTCTCCCAAGTAGACTTATCCTTCTCATACTTCTTTCGAGAGTCTTCCAAGGACCTTGGCAACCCAACAAGGGCATCCTCAACACCACTGGATGAGGTTGAAGCTTTGATAGCTTCATCCTTTTCCACTATATTGTCAAAGCACACCAAAAACTGCAGAAGGAAGAAGAACATGAATTAAAATATGAACATGACAATGAAATATGGGTAACATAAATGTGATGATCACTTATATATGCAAGAAGCTGGGCAACAGTGTCAATAATTTTCTCCCGAGGAGTTGAAGTTTTAACAGCTCGGTAATTAGGGAGAGTCCCTAATTTGATCAATTTCTTAGCCAAACCAGGAGTAAGGATGGCTGGAGGGCTACCCCTTAAAGAAGAAATTCCAACTTCAGTAAGTTGGGAACCAGTATCTACAGGCCTCTCAGCAAGACCCCTACTCAGCCTCCTCAAAGGTGCTACCTCTTCTTCAACCAAAGGTGCTGCCTTTTTTGTGACAACAACTTCAATCACAGGTGTTACCTCTTTACAGATAACAGGGGGCTTAATTGTAATATCTTTGGAGGAAGGGGAAACATCCTTCTTTTTAGTTCCTTCAACAGGAACATCGACTTTGTTCTTCTTTGCCCATTCGATTGTAGAGGCAGACTGGTAAAAAAATATAGGAACTTTTCTCTTCTTCATTAGATCAATAATAGATGTATTTAAATCAAAGAAGGATCCTTTCGCACTTACTCGAGAAGCTGGTATTTGATCAAGATCAATTACCACAGGAGGGGCAAACGGACGGGCAATGAAAGATGAGGTGGTGTTTTTGTATCTCAGCAAATAAGAGGCAGATCTCACATGCTCGCCGTGGATTGACTGATGCAAACCCTAGATAAGTGTTAAATTTTTTATATTTATATCGCTCTCTTTTGGAGGTTTCCTTTTACTGTCAACTAAAACAAATAGATTAATTAATGTCAGTGACGTATTTCATCAAACATAAAGAAAGCTAAATTTAAAAACTAAAAACAACCTGTCCCATTGCCATAAAGTGGACATCTGGGACCTTGGTACACATCATTTACATTTAGTGGGGGATGTTGCCAATTTTTCATCATGACCCCATGATAAAAATAGTCTCTGTTGGCATCGGGGATGTTGACCACTAAAGCTTTATTTGAAGACCAAGTTTTCAAATAAAAAGTAGTGTTGCTAGTAACCCATTTATAACTGTACATAATTTCAGGAATTCCTAAATGGGTTCCATGTATTTGATTCAACGTATATATGCAATTAACTACCCTCCATGCATTTGGAGTTACTCTTACAGGAACAATATCAAAATATTGGCAAAAAATCCAAACACAGGGGATTTGGCGGGAAAGAAAAGCCACACTCCGCTACAAAAAGGGAGGGAAACCAATGTCCCTCCGCCAAAGAAAATAAATCAGAAGGGTGACGCGACTCAGAAAGTGTCTCTCATGTGCGTTCACTCTAGGCTCAAGTGTAAGCCTGTCGCGTTAGTAATAAACCCGGTAAGTCGGGATCGTATCCACAGGGAACTAGGACAATGAAGTTGTAACGACTTTGGACAGACGAATGAATCCTAACTCTGATGCTAAAGGAAAAGAAAAAAGATGATCGATTTTGGGAATACCTACACTAGATGCAATTATTAAATTATGAAAAGGTGCAATTATACTAAATTACCTAAAACACTGATGAATACTGATTTGAAACTTTAAACTATATGACGAGAAAAACAGGACGAGAATACAATCCCCCAACCCTAGTGTATTGCATGTATAATACAAATCGTAAATTTAACTGATTAATTAGACCCAGAATTTAGTACTCCCAAGCATTACGTATATGAGGTTCAAGCCCGCACCATACTTAATTAGAGGACGAGTAAATCGGTATTACGATAGTTACACTCGAATTTCATTCTAAAGCATCCCGGTTACCCTGAAGAAAACGAGATCTAAAGACCTATAATTATCATGTTCCTACGCAATACGGTCATAATCAATCAGTAAATTCAAAGGATTAATGTTATGCACATGCAACTATCACATCAGGTTGGGTTCATGCATCCAAGCCTTAGAAAATTTAGCTTAACATGCTGAAATTTATGAAAACAGTGTTTGATGTGCAGAAAACCATAATTAAACGAAGGAAAAGTTGTGGAATGATGTAGAACGAAATTAAAGAGATGAAATAACTCACTAATCTTGCCTAAGCAGCAACAACAGCAATTAAGAACACTTTAAATCACAGAACTTTGAACAATCTTCAACTTTGAAATTAAAAGAATCAACTATCTCTAAACTAGGGTTTGCTGGAAAGAAATTCAAAATTATATTAATTCTCCGTGCTAAAAATGATAAAAAGTCGAGTTTATATACCCTACAAAAATTCATGAGTTTTAGTTGCACTAGAACTCTTGATAGGAGAAGGATAAGATTACAAAATCTCAATAGTCGGATTGGTCCGGGGCTTAGGTGGATCGGTCTCCTTTCCATGCGGATCGGTCCTTTTATTTTTCTGGGTGGACCGGTTCTTTTAAAATCTGGGCGGGCCAGTCCTATGCGGATCGGTCCTATGCGGATCGGTTCTTTTAATTTCTAGGCGGACTGGTCCTGTCTTTGTTTGACTTTTTCTTCCATCTTTGACTCCTCATAACTTTCACACCAAGACTCCGATTGAGATGTCGGTTTTCCAGTGTTCTTGTAGTTGAAAGCTCTTCAACTTTCCAGTTGGACCCACCTCCCTAATAAGGCTGTAAAATTATGAAAATGCCCTTTACTCCCCGTTTCTTGGTTTTCTTTCACTGTTTTGAGTTCTCTTTGGCACTAACTTGCATGAAATACCTGTAAAACACATAAGAGATACACAAAATATGAAATACTTGCCAAAAGGGCTAGTAGCATAAATATAAGCCAAATCCAATCTATTTACACCGCAGAAGATCATAAAAATACCGAAATTAAGGGGATAAATGTGAAGAATTTATGCCTAATCAAATCCCCCTAACTTAGAACTTTGCGCGTCCCGAGCAATGTAAAAGAATCCTAGCAAGGCTTAACTCTTGAAAATCACATTTTATTGGGATAAAATACCTTTTTCGCGGGCAAGCGATTGCATTTAGCGTATGCAACAAGCCTTTAAACCTCTAGGTTACCCTAGTAGGACGAGTGGCATCTCGTGAGGGTTTGCAGAGAATGTACCCACAAAATTCGACTTAAAGAAAATTTAAAATACGCAAAAATTGTACAATTCAAACCTTCCCAGAAAATAGTCATCATCAAGTCATATTTACAAGTCTCAAATCATAGTGCGTGTGTGCGAAGCCAAAAAATTAATCGCGAATTTCCATCGATTGACCATTACGTTACTTATCCGAAAATTTGTTTTGATTTGAAATTCTCACGGAATGCTCTCTCAAATGAATCACTCGAAATGTGGCTATTCTCTCAGTATGCGTGATATAAAGAGTAAATATAATGGACGCAAAGTCACGCACACAAGTAGAAAGATGGAAATTTTCGAGTGATAGGATCTCATCAACGGAATACGGTTTTAAAAACGGGAACATTGCCTCTTATTCACCCATTATCTCTTTTATTATCTTTTGGTGTGTTAGCTCTCCACGCGGTAACCAATTTCGCAATTTAGATTCAGTTTGGACTTTTTTGGGTTTTAAGGTATATAGGGTAAAATGGAAATTGTAGGGAAGTTGGAATTGAAAAAGTCATTTATGATGTCCATTTGTCCTTTTTCCGGGCTATTGCTTATTTTTTTCTTCTTTTTCTCTATTTTTTTTTTCTGTTTTTCACTTTTTTTTTTCTTTTCTTTCTATTTTTGTTGAGCATATCTATTTTTTTCTCGCCCCTTTATATGCACTTTCTAGACTTTATTTAATATTACCTTTTCGCAATCCCAGGCTACTTGGGTTTTTTCGGGGTACCAAACGAAAAGGATAACTGTTATTCGACTCAATTTGGGTTATCAAAGGGATAATTTTTCACATTTTTTTATGGATAATATTTTTGGGTAACAAATGATGGCCTACTTCATTGTCCGAATTACTTATTAATTTATCATATGCGTCTCGAGATTAATTAAGTTTAGAGATTTGTAGCGCGCTTTTTAAGGCAATACCACACACATTTTCCATAACCGATCAAAATGAAAGGATTGAAATCCACGACGAACTTTTTAGGTGCTGAAAAGAACTTTGAGTTAACAATTAACTTGGATTGATTTATAAATTTCATAAAGATGAAAGGCTCGAATCTCAGTGGGTTTGTTAATCTCCACACTTATTCGTTAAGTCGTCAATTTTCGCTCAATTTCCATCTTTGGTCAATTTCGGCTTTGTGTATTTGAATTACAACTTGAGACTTCAATCCGACTTTTAATGATATTTTTGAAAATTTTGAATTCCAATTTTTATTTATTTTGAACAAAATATTTTTGGGGTTTTCAAAATTTTATGATTTTTTTGAAATTTCTGGGCATTTTTGAAAATTTGTGAAGTTTTAGAAATACACACTTGTGACCCCCTCAACTTAGACTTTTACATTGTCCTCAGGCAAAAAGGACCAAAATCTAACTCAAAGCGAATGAAAAGTACGGAAAAATAAAACAAACAAATATTAAAATGCAACAAGACACTATATGACACTCATGCATGACTAAAAAATACAACAACAATCACCCCATACGCATCGGGGGTGCGACGACCTCTCATCTCTCCATAAACTCACCCGACCCCACTCATGGGGTTCGATGCTCTCCTTATCACTCCCGTCTTCCTATCATATACCAAAAACCAGAATAAGTTGGGACCTTGCCCATAAATAAAGGAAAGACCATGAGACTCATCGTGACTACTTGGAAAGGGATCCCTGTGATGCTTACTCAAAGCATAGCTTGCGTGCACCGACTCAGAGGGAACACCTAATTTTCTTGCAATTTTTGGAATGCATGGGTCGGGCTCTAAGTCAGACGAGACAAAACTTTTCTCCTCTTTCGCCTTCGGGCCATCAAATGGTATGGGTGGATGGTCATTGCGAAGAGACTCATCAGTTTTATCTTTCCACTCGCCCTCTCCTAAATGACTAGATGATTCCAATAGAGGTTGGACTTTGTTGTGAAGGCTCTCATCCACCTACCCAAATTCTCTCTCGACTCCTCTAGCTCTCTCTCTCTTGGTTTATGTCCACATTCTTTCTTCCTCGCTTCATCTCAAAATTATTAGGTGGTGTGGGTGGGTAGTACTCGAGGAGAAAAATATCTATCGTGTCTTGCCATTCGCTCTCCTCTAAGCACTCATATGAACTTCTCCCTATGCCCTCTAAATTGTCTATCTCACTTGATGTAACCAGGCATACTCATATCTGCTCTCGCGTGTGGGTCGTCCCGTGCTCGTGTGCTGCTCTTGAAAGATCCGTCTCTCGCGGTTCTCCTTCTTCACCCTCGTTCTTGATATTGTTAAAAATATTTGTATCGAGGGTCATGTTCCCAAATGTTAATTGCATCCTCCCACTCCGAGTATTGATGAGTGCGTTAGCCGTAGCTAAGAATGGGCGACCAAGGATAATGGGAACATGATTGCTCGGGATAATGGAGGGCTCCTCGTCCCAAATGACAAAATCCATCGGGAAGTAAAAAGTGTCTATTTGGACGATCACATCCTCAATGATTCCCCGAGGCATCTTCACTAAACAATCAGCGAGCAGGAGAGTCTTATTTGTGGCCTTGAGGGCTCCCAAATGGAGTTTCTTATAAATGGAATAGGGTAGAATGTTAACACTCGCTCATAAATCTATTAGTGCTCTTTTGATTCGGTTCTTCCCCATGATGCACGACATGGTGGGTGTACCCGAATCTTTATACTTTAACGGAAGGTCAGTCGATAAAACTGAACTGACATTCTTATTTACCTTTAGCTTGCGTTTCACCGTGAGTAAGTCCTTAATGAACTTAGCGTATGCAGGAATTTTCTGTATGGTATCGAGAAAAGGTAAATTAATCTTTACTTGTTTAAGGACGTCTAAAACATCGACCCTAGAAGTCCCTTTGGAGTGCGGGACCAATCGTTGAGGGTATGGAGCAGTGGTGGGGGGTTTCACTACTACCCCGAGCTCACTAGTGCTTTATTTACCACTCTCATTCAAGGGGACATCTTCTGCCTCTTTCGTGCTGGGCGATGTCTCCTTGTCTTTAGTTGCATCGTGTGGGGGACGTGACAAGTCAACTACTCTCCCACTACGTAGAGTGGTAATTGCGCTACATTGCTCCGGATGGTCATGGGGTGTGAAGCTTACACTACTTTGACCTTGGGGAGGTCTTTGGCCCTGGGAAGGAAACTTGCCCTTATCTTGGATACTCAATGATGATTGCAACTGTGAAAAGTTTGCATTCATGTAATGGATCATGCACTCATGACTAGCATTAGTTGCAGTCTGGTTGTTGATAAATTGGTTTATCGTATCCTCGAGACTTCTCCGCGGTGGAGGGATATATGATCCTTGAGGTGGTGGTGCTTTCACATGTCCTTGCATGTGTGGATCTTGTTGAAAGTGTTATGGTGGAGGAGGGTCAACATGTGAATTAGGATTCATTGCAGCATGTTGTTGCCCATAGCTAAAACCAGGATGGTTTTTCCATGAAGGGTTGTAAGAATTCCCTTGGGGTGCACCAAAATCACCCTTGAATCCTCCTATACCACTCACTTGTTCTTGAAGCTTCACTTTGTAGGCGGGTATAGTCGGGCATTCCTCAATTGAATGACCCACCTCATAAATCGCACACACCTTCTCGACGGTGTCTGGTATGGATCCAGTTGGTCCTCTTCCCAATACCTCACATAGGTCTCAAAATCCTTTCTCAAGTGTATCCAATTGACTATCCGTCATAGAATTTTTATCTACGTGAAATAGACCGGACGCCGCTGGAGTGGTGGTCACTTGACGATTTCGATTTTGAGCATTAGGATCAGATGTATCCCAGGATAAGGTAGTTTTGGTGACATACCTCAGGTGAAGCTCAACATCGTGGGCGTCTAGTTCGACAAAAGGACCACTACCCATGGTTTCAACGAGTTGTTTGGAATTAAGATTCAGCCCATTATAGAGAAAGGAAATGATTTGCATTTTATCAAATCCATGATGGGGGCATGAAGTTATTAACTTATTGAAACGCTCGTAACATCGATGAAATGGCTCATTTTTCGATTGTCTGAAAGCTTGAATTTGAGCCTTTATGGAGATTATTCGATGTGGTGGAAAGAATTTCTTAAGAAACCTAGATTGCAACTCGTTCCAAGATGGAATCGAGCTTGGAGGTAAAGACCATAGCCAGGTCTTAGCTTTATTTTTTAGCGAAAAGGGGAAGAGTTTCAGGCGGATCAGCTCTTGTGTGCAAGTTTGATCATTGAGAGTATCGCACACATCCTTAAATTCCCTAATGTGGAGATATGGCTTTTCAGAATCCATACCATCGTAATGGGGTAACATCTGGATCATCCCGTTTTTAAAAAAAAAATTCCCCGCATTATACGAGAGTATAATGCATCCCGGAGTGACAGTGCGCTCGGGATATAAGATTTCTCTCAGTGGGTGGTATGGGGCCTCTTCCTCACCGGTGGTTCCACTACCGTGTTACGACATTTATCTCTTTCTTAAACACTCGGTGTCCTCACTTGGTGCGCTCGAAGTGTGCTCGGAGGTGTGTTCTAAGAAGGAAAATGGAATGTTATTTGAGATTGAGTGTGACGGCGTGGGAGGTGGAATCCAGAACTGTGGGGCATTAGGAGTGTGAGGGCTATCGAGGTGGTACTTAACTATTGGATTTTCTTGAATGCTGGTTGGAGTATTATGGGGTGTGGGAGTGAGTTTAGAATTTTGCATTAACAACTTGTGAGAGATAATGATGGATATTTTTGTACTTTTTGAATTTTTTTTTTATGTTTTTGGATTTTTGGAATTTTTTGATCAAAGTTTTGAATTGACTCGATCTAATCCTAAATCTACCTCATTCCCCGGCAACGGCGCCAAAAACTTGACGCGACTCAGAAAGTGTCTCTAATGTGCATTCAATCTAGGCTCAAGTGCAAGCCTATCGCGTTAGTAATAAACTCGGTAAGTCGGGATTGTATCCACAGGGAACTAGGACAACGAAGTTGTAACGACGTTGGACAAACGAATGAATCCTAACTCTAACGCTAAAGGAAAAGGAAAAAGATGATCGGTTTTGGGAATAACTACACTAGATGCTATTATGAAATTATTAAAAGGTGCAATTATACTAAACTACCTAAAATACTGATGAATACTTATTTGAAACTTTAAACTATATGATGAGAAAAACAGGACGAGAATACAATCCCCCAACCCTAGTGTATTGCAGGTATAATACTAATCGTAAATTTAACTGATTAATTAGACCCATAATTTAGTACTCCCAAGCATTACGTATATGAGGTTCAAGTCTGCACCATACTTAATCAGACGATGAGTAAATTGGTATTATGATAGTTACACTCGAATTTCATTCTAAAGCATCTCGGTTACCCTGAAGCAAACGAGATATAAAGACCTATAATTATCGTGTTCCTACGCAATACGGTCATAATCAATCACTAAATTTAGAGGATTAATGTTATGCACATGCAACTATCACATCAGGTTGGGTTCATGCATCCCGGCCTTAGAAAATCTAGCCTAACATGCTGAAATTTATGAAAACAGTGTTTGATGTGCAGAAAACCATAATTAAACTAAGGGAAAGTTGTGTAATGATGTAGAACGGAATTAAAGAGATGAAATAACTCACTAATCTTGCCTAATAAGTAACAACAACAATTAAGAACACTTGAAATCACAGAACTTTGAACAATCTTCAACTTTGAAATTAAAAGAATCAACTATCTCTAAACTAGGGTTTGCTGGAAAGAATGGAAAATTATATTAATTCTCCGCGCTAAAAATGATAAAAACTCGGGTTTATATACCCTACAAAAATTCATGAGTTTTAGTTGCACTAGGACTCTTGATAGGAGAAGGATAAGTTTACAAAATCTCGACAGCCGGACTGGTCCAGGGCTTAGGCGGATCAGTCTGCTTTCCATGCGAATCGGTTCTTTTATTTTTCTGGGTGGACCGGTCCTGTGCGGACTGATTCTTTTAATTTCTGGGCGGGCCGGTCCTGTGCGGACCGGTTCTTTTAATTTATAGGCGGACTGGTCTGTCTTTATTTAACTTTTTCTTCCATCTTTGACTGCTCATAACTTTCACACCGGAACTCCGATTGAGGTGCCGTTTTTTCCAGTGTTCTTGTAGTTGAAATCTCTTCAACTTTCCAGTTGGACCCACCTTCGGAAAAAGGATGAAAATTATGAAAAAGTCCTTTACTCCCCATTTCTTGGTTTTCTTTCACTGTTTTGAGTTCTCTTTGGGACTAACTTGCATGAAATACCTGTAAAACACATAAGAGATACAAAAAATACGAAATACTTCCGAAAAAGGGTTAGTAGCATAAATATAAGCCAAATACAATCTATTTACATCGCACAAGATCATAAAAATACCGAAATTAAGGGGATAAATGTGAAGAATTTATGCCTAATCAAAAGGCAAGGAGGTTCCTCTAGAATAACCCAATAAGGAATTAAAAAATCAGTGAAAAATTTATCCAAAGATTCAACAAGGTAAACATGATGACTAAAGCAAAGAAAGAAGAAGGAAGAAAATCGTACAGAAAACGGAGAAATCTGCTAATGGCGGACGACCGAAAGAATGACAGTACAAAATAGAGAGAGAAAATAAAGTGTTCAGAAATATAGAAGTAAAAAGTAGAAGACAATTTGTTTCTATCGTTTTTAAATACCTTGCATTAGGAAATGAGAAAAGAAATTATTACTAGAAAAGATGTTTGCGTTTCCGGTGACTGAATGATGAAAAAGACGTGAATCCCCAAACGGATATTGAAGATTCAAAATAATTACAAGTTTGCCATTTCGCGCTCAAATGATAGGAATATAAAGAAAATTTCCTAAGTGTTGGAATTCTGTAATTTAACAAAACTGGGTAAACAATATCTGAGCAACTTCTGGGCATAATGCTTCACACTCTAATATTCAACATCAACTGTGAAACATTGGGAGCTTCTGTTGATACAAAAATTAGTCACCTGATGTGGACCAATTAAATGACGACACGTGTCACCTTACATGGAAAATACATACTTTCACCCAACAGCATGCAATACCGAGCTACTCAGCACCCCAAGCAACATAACGTACAGAGAAACTCAAGCGTGCAGAGCAACTCAAGTGTTCTGAGTAACTCAAGCGTTCCGAGCAACTTAAGCGTACCGATAACTCAAGTGTTCTGAGCTACTTAGCGTGCAGAGCATCTGACCAAGAAGATAGAAAGACAACTACACATTCAATGAATGTCAAACTTAATGAGCATTCTTATTGTACAGACGTATATGTCTATTAAATGACAGCACATTGTCTTTTCATATGGACAACCTCAAGGCTATAAATACATTGTAACCTTATCATAAAGGATAATTTTTGATCTCTTGTAAACATATCATCGAGATTAAAGCAAACACTCAGCAATATAACAATAGTGGGCGTAGGCCATTTTCATAAGGCTGAACCACTTTAAAAATCCTTTGTCTTATTTACTTATTTATTTTTATTTGTGATTAATTAATTAGATTGCATCTAGTTTTTTACATCAACACTTAGGTTCCTAAGTAACCTTAATACTAGACTCTAATACTCTAGTTTTACTTCATTCAATAAGGTTCCTAGGTCCCTACCTTAAAATAAAGAAACTAGAGAAAACTAGGGATTTCAGGTAAAAAATAGGGGGCTGGTCGACCATCCCGTGACCCCCGGTCGATCGCACCTAAGAGGTTTTGTCTACTAAGAAATGTAGTGAGCTCAATTTTGGAATCCCTATCGACCGATCATTTGACTGTGGTCGACCACGCTTTAAAATTATACCTATCGAGAAAAGCAGTGTGCTTTTTCCTTTAGGCCCGGTCGATCAGACGCTCACCAGGCCTACGACTCTAAATCCTTCTAAAACACCAAATCCAAAACCCTAACCCCATATTCTTGAACTTCCTTTAATATCATCAACCAAAAACAAAACCACAACAATAAGCCAAAATAACCAACTTAATTCATACAAGCAACAAAACCTAAGGGTTAAATTCCAAAACTCATCAAAACCTACAATTAACACAATTCTTCCAAATAAATAACTATCACCACAAGTTATCCACATAATATCATATAATTGCAAGTAAAAACTTACCTAAAGGTTTTAGTGTCGGATCTTCTTCCGGTAGAAAAAAATCCCAAGCTCAAATCTTCAATTTTCTTCCTTTTCTCTTCTTTTCTCCCACTTTCTCTTTCTCTCTCTATCTCTCTAGGTTTAGGAACATATATGAGGGGGGAAAAGGGGGATGGAAGACTTAAACGTTCATTTCACATTGTATTCCCTCTTTAAATGTTATTTCACCATTAAAATAACTCGTAACTACATAATTAAGCCGTAACCTGTAAAAATTGTCCGGAACCCAAAAATACAATATGGCACTTATTTTGACTATCTCAGTCATTTCAGGACTAACCGAGCCCTCTAAATTGGCATCCGAAATAACATTATTTATTTAATGTTTCAACATCATTCTAAACCATAATTGTCGTTTAAAGCACAACGACGAAATAAAACATAACATAATGCTATTTACATTCTCTTAATAATAAATATGCAACATTTAGTAAACATTATCTTTTAAATAACTTAAAATAATATTTACTCCTACTTCCATTATTTTATATAATTACCTCACATGGAAAAATTATAATAAAATAATGATTCAAAAAATAAGGGTTATTATAGATACTTCCCATGTTATATATCCAATAGTTGACTGTTTTCACATGTTTGCACACACTAATGTTTGTACTTCATGATATAATGTTTTCTAGTTGTATGTTATTTGATTCTTTTGTATTTTTATTTTTTCATTTACAGAGTCATGTTAAAAAATACAAAAATATTTTTTTTGTCGTTTGAGTTAGTTTGTTTTAAAATGGTACTTTCTTTTAAAAAATTTAAAAACTCAAAAATATTTTTGGTTTAAGTATATTACACATTTTATGTGGCATATTGGTGTGTTTTAATCCAATTCATTATGTGCTTTCCATGTGACTAGGACATTTTGTTATGATTGTAAATACTTAGATTATTCTTAATCATGTTTGCTTGGAGTTTCTTCAAACTTGATTTGCTTAATGGATTCTATTTGTATATGCCTCCACACACATGCACAAGATCTTTTGAATTTTAACTTCAGATGTTATATATGAGCTTTATGATAAGTTCTCCCATAAATCTTCTCATCTTCATATTTTGTGACCATGGGGAATTTTGCATGTAAGAACCGTTGCCCATGAGATTGTATCTATTGAAAAATATGAGGGTGCATGGGAAGGGGATACGAAAGGAGAAAATATCCTTTACGAAAAATCCACCACTGGAAAGATCCTAATGAAAATATTATAGGGAATACAAATAGAAACATTGCCAAGGTGAACATGTTAAGTTTGTTTGATTTCCAAAAGTGATATCTTCAAAAGAATCGAGAGAAAAGAAAACATGATATTTGTTAGATTTTGAGGGTGTTATAGTTGAATATACATAGGTTATCCTAGTTATGCTTATTATGTCATATCGCTATTGATTTGTAGAATCATCAATATTCAAGGATTATGTGCATTGTGCTTGTTTGTTCATAAAGTTCAATTTATCTTGTCACTTGAGGCTAAATATTATTTTGATAAAGTTTTATGGTCCATTTTAACTCCTTGAACATATTTGAGTGATTGGGTTATAATTCATTTGTATCTAGTTCATGCCCATCCATTCTATCCCAAATATTTAGACACGTCGATATTATGCTAATGTGTAAAGCTTATGTGTTTGTGTAGAGTTTTTGTTGTTGTTTATACCTATATGTGTGTAGGATAGTCATTGGTATATATTTTGCATATTGATATATAAGTTATCTTTTTATTTTGAGCATTTACAGTTTGCATTTAGTCCTTGTTTGCCATATGCTTTATCATTGGATTATATTTTTCATGTTCTATGATCATATTGGTATCTCTCATTGTGTGCATTGAAATTTCATATCTCAAATTGGTAATTTCACAATTGGTATCATACTTCATTGCTTATTCATAATGGTATTTTTTTCGCATCGATATTGATATTATGTGATGATTAATTGGATTATTTGTGCTAGTATGTCCATGTCATGTTTGTTGCATGTTACACCATTGCATAACTTTTATTCTTTCATCTCTATTTCTCTTGGTATCATATGCTCACATATTTAGGGGGATATTTATTTCATGGGGGAGAAATAGTTTTATGCTTTCTTACTTTGTCTGTTCCTAAACAAAAAGGGGGAGAAATAGTATCTCTCCTTTCATGATTAGGATATCTTTATCTTAGGGGGAGACTTCTTACCTTGGTTGAGTTTTTTAGATATAGTTCGAATTTTATTCTTATGCACATTTGATACTTGCTACATTAACTTTTAATTTAGAGGTGTGTTTAAGTGTGAAAGATTAAAACATGCGACAAAGTTTTGAAGCGTACAAAGCTACTCAACGTAGCATATGTACTCTTTTCCCTTTTGGGGTTAGCGATTGATTTATTTTAGAGATATTAACGCTCCATATGGGTTTTTTTTTTGGTTTTATCTCGGAATAGACAATGGGGGAGATTTTTAAGGATAAATTTCTAATCGAGTCAATTTTTCTGTAATTGGCTTAATTCCAGTCAAAATATTTGAGTAATAGGTTAGGCCTTGTAATATCGATTTCGTAAGCATATGATATGATTGATGAAGACGTAGTGGCCAAGCTTCAAAGTTGGATACACATCGTGCAGTATTTTTCGTGCTAAGTTTGTCTTCATGTTTATCAAGGATCTCTTAAATTATGGATGCTTTTTGAATATGGTCCATGGATATATTTTTGGGTATTTGTTTTCAAGAAAAATCATTTTGAATTATTTTTAAAATATTTTTGGAGAAAATATTTTTTCGTTCGAAGCTCGTTAGAACGAACTCAAACACCTCATTAAATGTAGTTATGAAATCATTCGAATGACCTTTGGAACGCACATCCAATGAACATAAAATGAGCATTCTCTATCAAATAGAATGAATCACGTTGGAAGTTTGTTCGAATGAAAAACCCTCTTCGTTCGAACGAACTAGAGTTTCATTAGAACGAAAAATATCTTTTTGATTGAACGAATTATATGTTTTCATTTGAACGAGTTCGCTGCCTCAAAATTCATGTTTCCACTATTTAAGGAGTGGTGGACTCAAGCTTTTTAAGAACTCTGAGAAAAAATAAACCATAACCCTAGTTTCACCCTTTGTGTTTAAAGATCTAAGTTTCCATATTCATATGCTTTGAGATCTTTGTTTGGGGCAACAAAGTTTATTTTCTCTTTATCTTGAGAAAAGAATCTTTGTATGGTGGATACTGTATTGGTTTGTTGTGTTTCGATAAAGAAACGTGTTTTGTGTTCTGATTCAGTAGACGATTGTTGAGCCTCGTTTTTGGATACCTAGGCGTGCATGAATTCGTTCATTATGTAATCTTACATGGGTGGACTCCTAAGTTGTACTATAAAGGAGAGATTGAAGATGGAAGATCATCAAGGTTTACGAGGGAGACAAGTCACTGAGTAACTTTAATGTCTAGTCTTTGTAAAACCATATCATAGTGATCTATTTGGCTTGGTCATCCGAGGTTTTTCACTTTGTGGCTTTCCTCGTACATCCAGGTATTATGGATGATTTATTTATGTATAGCATGGGACAGTCCCAGTCGACTAAAAGGAGGCTAGGTGGCTTAGGTATAAATCCGCGAGATATGTGTTAGAAGTGGGAATCATATTTAGAAGGGTATTCATAATATCATTTCTTAGACATGTTCATCCAACGAAGGTCAATGGCTTGACTAAAGAAGTAAATGAAAGGTCATGTGAAGCCCATTTAACAGATATATCATTAGTGAAATGAGTGGCTACATAAGGGTATTATTGGACAACGATGAAAGAAGATTGTGCCAACTATGTAAAGAGGTACGATAAGTGTCAAAAGTTTGCAATGATCCCAAAAATCCTGGGAGCGATGGTAACCCTGATCACATCACCTTATCCCTTCGCCATGTGGGGAATCGATCTGGTCAGCCCACTACCTAAGATAAGGGACACGTTAAAATATCGAGTCGTAACAGTGGACTACTTCACGAAATGGGTCAAGGTTAAGCCTCTAGTCGAGGTCCCGTAATTAAAAATGTTGCACTTTATATGGAAGAACGTTATATATTGCTATGAAATGCCATACATTTTCATCACTGATCACGACACCTAATACTATAATAAAAACTTCAAAGACTATTATATACGATGAAAATCCATAAATTGCAATATGCACCTGGTCATCCGTAGTGTGGCAGATCGATATAACAAACATAACCTTGCTCAGGAGAATGACGAATAAGATGGATGATGATAAAGGAAATTGGATCAATGAACTACAGAGAGTACTTTGGGCATACATGACCACACCAAGAACAACAACATGCGAACCCCCTTTCATGCTGGCATTTGGAACTGAATCTGTCGTGCCCACTGAAATGTGGCTACGCAACCAGTGAGTGCTCAATTTTAACTCACCAAAGAGAGATTTGATAAGGAGACTTAATTGAGACTTAGTTGAAGAAGTCATGGAATGCGCCGATTTGCGGGTCGCTACTTATCAGTAGAGGACTACTCAGTTTTATAATAAAATGGTAAAATCGAGCATTTAAAATGAGAGAGACTACGTACTCAAGAAGGTCATTCAGAAGACAAAAAAGATGGAAGCCAATTGTCATGTCACATATAGAGAGTCTATCATCGTACGACCAGGAACCTATAGAATTGAAACTCTAAATGGTGAGCAGTTAAAAAATCCTTGGAACTCCGAGCACCTGAAAAGATTACCAGTATCGAAGGCATCACATGACTGAAAAATCACAAAAGTAATCCTTCTTATTCATTTCTTTGTAAACTTTCCTCAATGATTAATGAAAAAGCTTCGCTTCCTATATATCTGGATCTTCTGAATCTTATGTTGGGTAATTTCATCGGTGTAAGAAGAGTGCAAATAAGCTAAGGCAGAAAACTCCTAAAAATCGATCAAGAATAAATTCACAGACAACTTAGGTTTGTCCAAAACTTTATGTACGATCTTATATTGGATAGGTTGAAAACACGAAGTATTTTTAACAACGAGAAATCCAATGCAGTGTTGTGATCGACAAGATCTGACCATAATCCACTAACATAAGGATAGATCTTGTTCAACTCAATGACTCTGGTAACTTATGCTGACGCATGGTCTGGACGACAAGATTTGTTAATATGACCAGTGAGCTAACACAAGCATGGTTAAGACGTAGGCCAGGACAACTTAGGTTCATTCAAAACTTCATGTACGACCTCGTCTTGGACAGGTCATAAACAAGAAGTATTTTCAACAACATGAAATCCAATGAAATGTTGTGATTAACAAGATCTAACCACAATCCATTAATGCAAGGATAGATATTGTTCAACTCAATAAATTTGGTAACTCATGATGACGCATGGTCTGGATGATAAGATCCGTTCATGTGACTAGTGAGCCGACACAAGCATGGGTAGAACCTAGGTCAGGTAAATTTAGGTTCGTCCAAATGTTTACGCATGACCTCATCTTGGACATGTCGTGAATAAGAAGTCTTTTCAACAACGAGAAATCCAATGCAGTGTTATGATCGACAAGAACCGACCACAATCCACTAACTCAAGGATAGATTATGTTCAACTCAATAACTCTGGTAACTCATGCTGACGCATGATCTGGATGATAAGATTCGTTCATATGACCAGTGAGACGTCATAAGCATGGGTAAAACCTAGGTCAGCATAACTCAAGTTCATCTAAAACTTCATGTACAACCTCATCTTGGAAAGGTCGTGAATAAAAAGTCTTCTCAAAGAATGGGAAGCCCAATATAATGTTGTGATCGATACGATCTAACCATAATCCACTAACGCAAGGATAAATCATGTTCAACTCAATGACGCTGTTAATCCATTTAGATGCATGGTTTGGACGACAAGATCCATTTGTATAACCAATGGGCCAACACAAATATAGATAGAACTTAGGTAAGGACAACTTAGGTTCGTCCAAACCCCATAGATAATCACATGATCACAAGAGCCAACAACCAGCAGGATCATTACAAGTAAAGAAGGAGTTAATAAGTCGATAAGGCAAACATGCAGTAGGCTACAATATAATTCAAGTTTAACTAAACATCAATATGATCCATCCAAGCATATGTGGATGTATTAAAAAAATAAAGAAAAATACTGATCATTTAAAAGGCAGGTGAATGTATTCATCCAAATTTACAAAAATAATAGATAACAAAAGGTTCATAAATAGCTTCACAAAGCAAATTGTTCAGATAGGTACAAATTAAGATTCACAAAAAATAGAAAGGGAGCTTCATAAGAGCAAGCATACGGGATTCAAGCTTCAGGAGTACGATAAGAAATAATGAAGGAATTGGTGTTTGGCATGACTGATTGGCTGGCTACCAAGTCTATCTGCTCGACAATAGTTTTATCATCAACCCTTTTCCTCTTCAACAACCTCTCGTTTAGTGGCTAGAGCCCTAGCTTCCTTATTATTGACCTACATTCCCGAATAGACTCGATGATCTCAGGGAAATGCTTGATTACTCTATTCTTAAGTTCGTTATAACCTTCCATGAAGATTGACACCAATTCTTTATTGTGCTCACCAGAGGAATTATACTTCCTTAATCCTTCATCCTCAGCCCGTGCTAAAGCAGAAATTATACTTTGTATCTCCTCTTCCCCCTTTTTGATGGCCTCCTCTGCAGACTTGAGTTTGGCACCATCAATCTATACCTGCTCTTTTGATTTCCTGATCTCCTTACTGGTTTGGCTGAGGGCACCTATTTTTTACACCAGCTAATCATCCCTCTCCTTCAACTCGATTGAAATATTATCCTTGACAGCCTTGGCATCCTCCAGTTTAGTATTTAAGTTGTCATAGTGATTATAAAGTTCATCATCATCAAACTTAAGCTTGTCATAGGCATACTGGTAAGAAGCCACCTGCTCACACAAGATGGTGGAACCCACGACACCCTAAAATGAAAAGACCCAACATAACAAGGCGATCAGAACTAAAATCATTAAAATAAGAAATAAAAAATCAAGTCAATACACTTACCACCATCATGTTATACGGGGTCATATCCTAGAGCTCATCGACATTGAATGACCAAAGATGTTTAAAATCTAGGGCATAACTGTGAAATCCCAAGAGCTTTGCATCATTCTCCTTGTGGCAGATGATTGAATTTTTTTCTATCCTTAACTATTTTATGGTAATAAGTTTCTCTTGACACCCAGAGAAAGAAGCTACCTCCCCATAGGGGCTTGAATATCCAGCAGCTCGAACCAACCTCCGAAAAGGAGCTCCCTCAATAGAACCCTCTCAAATCCAGCCCTAGTCTTTCGTTGTTTAGGAGTATGATGGTGTTGTATGTAAAAATTGTTCATCTACGTGGACCAATGAGAAATGGACACCCATTCTCCTACGGGGTGATCTTCATAGTAATTACTTACGTGGTCGGTTCTTGAGACAATTGGTTGGCTAACCAAATGACCAACATAAAGAATTAGAACCATCAAAACTATTAAAAAACATTTTTGTGGGGTCACCAACAATCATTGTACCCATGAATATCAACAGTTATATTTATTTCATACAAATGTAAATGCATGAATATATAAAGTTATTCCATATCTTGGACTCCTAACTAATATAAATAGATGATCTGCCTTAGCTCAAGTGGATAATTCAATAATTCTCAAGCACACCATACTGTATTATTGTAATCACCGGAAATAAAATAAACAATGGACATAGAATTTCTTCATAGCCGAACCACTTGAAAAATCTTTATCCCTTCTGTGTTTATTTATATTGCTTTTGTTTATTTATTTGTGATTATAAAAATAGAATCATGACCATTTTTAGACATCAACAAATTGGCACCATTTTTGAGAAGCGACATGAAAAGTCTTTCCTTCTTGTTAGAACAGATGGAGATTTACGTTCCAACAATGGTTTATACCCATGATATTCACTATCTATGTTTTCTTTCCCTATACATGTACATAAGCAATTATATGTTTCATATACACATCATTTATTGACGTGCGATTCTGGTATATTTGCGCTCATGAATCTCAAGTTAAATTTTTAATTATCTAATAATCAGCATAATAATGTTAATTTTTGACAATTTTCATTGTTAATTTTTATGAATCCTATTATGACTCTCCTGTAAATTTTTTAATCGAAGATCTTGACTCCTAGAATATCTGGATTCTATAGTAACAATGATTCACCGTATTATTATATTATGCAACTTGAAAATTGGATATACATATCCTGTTTCTCTCTCTTCAAGAGATTTCATCTTGAGAGAGGAATAAAAATTGAAAAATGGTGATTTATATTAAAGAAAATATCCAATAACGCATATAGAGATATAATCAGAGAAGACAATCCTCACAAGCAGGATCTCACAATTCATCAAAAGGGATGAGAAATTCAACGCATACGTAGATTAATTATGTTAAATCTTTGCCGAAAGGGAACGTAGTAATCAATTGTATTCATCAAAAGGGACGCATCCAACAAGAAGGATCCATAAATTTAATAAGCTCATAATCAATCTTGACTGCCAGAAATTGTACAACTAAAATATCTGGAGTTAGCATAACTTCCAAGATCATTTGATAAATCATGAAATAAAACACATTATTTGCAATTTCCAGTCCGTGCCACTACTTTAGGATCTTTGATCCTCACAATAACTTTATAATCATTTCATGTTACCCTCCGACCAGTAGTCTCCTACAATCTCCAGTGCCTTCGTCCATTTGATTAGATTTGGAATTGAAACTGTTGAGATGAGCACCACCGGTCTTCTCTTCATCTGGTCCGAGCAGTGATCTTATGGCTTATGCAGATGGCTCGCATCTCTTCTCCCCCGACCTACTTTTTGGGTATGTTACCTTATGAGTTTTTGACCCTCTGGCCTGCTAAACTTCGACCAAGAGTGTTGACTTATTCGATCTCGCCGACCTTTAATTTAGGGGCAAAACATAATTTTCTACAACTACAATTGTCTCATGTCTGGTCAACATTAAGGTGTGAGGACCCTAAAGTAACATTGTTGGAGGTCGGCGACCACTATACACCAAGTCTCACACATCATCAACGTCATCGGAAGTTAGCAACCACTATGCAAAGCGTTCAACACATCAACAACATCGTCGTACCACCCTTCGTGGTCGATGGCCTCTATACTACAGCAATGAGTCCGGAGGGAGATTGTCATTGGACCATAATCACTGGTCAGTGGCAGGTGTGGAGGATTAGGACCAGAACTAAAATTTGTGACTCCTGGCGCGTGTTCTCATATGGAGAACATTGGTTTTCCCATTTTAACTTTACTAAAATAAAACCTTTATTGTTAAAAGCTTTCGGTTTCTTACACCAAATCTCTATACTTCACAGCCTTTTGTGGAAAATATTTTTGAAACCACCTTATATTTGAGTATTTTCTTGGAGTTAAAATAATTTTGCAAAAATTTTGAATTAAATCCTATGTCTTACATCTGGTATATATTCAATAAAAATCTGTCCATCCGTCACGCAGTCGGCATAATATTTATTATTTTGTGTATCAAAATTTTTATTGCCCGATATTCGAGTAGATACATATCATATATTATTTAGCCAAACAAACCAATCTCGTGATAATTTTTATTTGAATTATCCTCAACAGATGGCCGGACAACTTATTAATTCCCACATGTACAAGATTCACTCCCAACAAATGCTTGACCAGAGTCTTAAGCTCCTGGAAATCTAATTAATGCTTCGTCAGATACTCGAGCACAAATCGCTCGCTATATTTACTCATATGGTTATGCATATTCAAGGTTTATCTCGGAGGAGGATAGACAAAATAGTTATTTCCATATATTTAGTCCGGAAGATATCTGCCACACAAGTTGGATTATATCCCCAACAAATGGTTGGTCAGGATAATTCTTATCTCTATTCTGTCGCAAAAAATGGTCGGCATAATATATTGTTAACCGACATTTATTAGGTTTGGGAATCTATTTTTCTCTAACAATGCAGTATCATTTGTAATATTTACACGGCCTCCTCAGGCATTATTTGATATATCCCTGACAGATGGTCGGCACTTTCATTATTTCTATGGATTTATAGCTTGATTTGATGGATAATAGATGAAAATCATATATATTATGGGAACTATCATAGTTTAGCCCTAACGAACTATTGGGTATTACCTTTATTATGTGATTCCACCTCAGCTAATGACTGCATCTTCATCTGTTAGTCAGCATTATATTTGCGATTCAATTCAGATGCTCGAGCATGCTTATTATTTGATCTTATTGTTTCAATTGATCTATATAATTGGCATTATATTACAACAAAGTCAGAACGGATGGTCGGGTTTTATTATTATTAGCATGATAATCATTAGATCATATTATTTCATCACCTGACACATGGTTAGCTTAACTCATAATAAAGTCCCAACGAATGGTCGGGCATTATTATTATTCAGTCTTCTCTTCATAAACCCGACTGGAGGGCTCCGTAGCTATGTTGACTTGTGAACGAATCACTACAACATTAGTCAAGAAAGAACCAACAAAAGTTGGTCTAGAACCGAAGACATCTCAGAAAATCACTTCATCTGCACAATCAAAATCAAACTTTATATAAGACCTCGTTTTCAGACAGATCATGAACCAAAAGTTCATCAAATCTAAGAAATCCGTTACTGTCTTTTGGATGATAACATCAGACCATACATGACTAGCGTATGGACAAAATCATAACATCAAACTTCATGTACGACTTTGTCTTTGATAATCAAGAACACAAAATTCGTAAAACTCCATGTATGAACATTAGAAGTTTTACCTGACCGAGTTAAAATACAAGGATAATTAAACATTCCTAATACACTTGGTCACCCCTGATAACTAATCCTACAACTTAGGTCAAGAAAAATATTTACAGTTTTATATAAGAACAACATTAGTAGAATCTAAGGTATTATAATAATTCAACATTTAAGCAGGTTATTTAATCACTTACCTGACTAACTAGTCTACACACATTACCTAGTCGACAAGCTGATTAAAAACTACTCACAAGCTTACATACGTATCAACTAATTATTCCAACCCTAACGGCTTCAGCATGATAGTACAAAATCAGAAACAATCATTATAAGGAAATAACAAAGCTCTTAGGAGTCATTTTATGGGGCATTTTTCCTCGGCCTTATTCATCCTAACAGGATGAACATTAAGGGAAGAAGGACCAGAGTATCCTTTGATGGTTTGTAACTTTTCAAACTATCTGCAAAAACGCCACAGCCTCCTAAAATAGTGAAATATTTTACAAAGTCTAGCATTCATATCTCATACTCCATCCTTTCAACAAATCTTCAAGAATGGAGCATTGGGGGATTTTATTGTTGGTCAAATTGTTCATATTAAAGATGTAAGAACACACGTCTTGTCATATATTTCTAAGAAATTCCAAGTTGTACATTATGGAAAGTAGACTTGATGACATCAAACAGTGCCAGCTGGACCAACAGCATCAGGACACTTATCCTCCCAAGTAGATACCTCAGTACTTCATCAACACTTGGTCGACTCAGAAGGGTCATACGCATGAGAATTATCAAGAGACACTCCAAACGTATTTTAGAAGACCAATAATCTCATTCATTATATACGGGCGCCGAGTTACTTTTCAGAATAAATACTCCATCATTTTACTAAATCATCAAGCATGGAGCATTGGAGGCTTTTGTTGTATGTATAAATTGTTTATCTACGTGGACTAATGAGAAATGGACACCCTTTCTCCTATGTGGCAATCTTTATAGTAATTACTTACATGGTTGACTTTCGAGATAGTTGGTCGACCAATCGACCGACCAAACTAAAGATTATGAACCATCAAGAATATCAAAAGCCCTTTATGTGGAGTCACCAACAGTCATTGTACTTATGAATATCAATAATTTTATTTATTGTATACAGATGTAAATGCTTGAATATAAAAAGGCATTCCATCTCTTGGACTCGTAACCACTATAAATACATGATCTCCCTTAGGTCAGAGGGATAACTCAATCATTCTCAAGAACACCACACTAGGCTATTGTAATCACTAGAAGTAAAACAAACAGTGGATGTAGGCTTTCTTCATAGCCGAACCACTTTAAAAATCTTTATCGCTTGTGTGTTTACTTGGATTGTTTATCTTTATTTTATATGTGATTATTAAAAAGTGAACGACCATTTACAGACATCAACAGGTGGGAAGGATTCTCAAGAGGTCTCTTCGGACGAACACAGGCACTGCAGTATATGACCGTTTTTTTCCCTTAATGTTATTTTCCTAATTTTTATAGCCCATGAGCATGGTTTTGCCTGGTGTTGTCGGATTCAAGTTGTCTGGGAAATTGCCCAATGGTGTCACAGCTAGGGGTGGCAATTCGTGTGCGTCGTGTCGTGTTCGGGTTGTGTCATGTCGGATTCGTGTTAAGAATTAGTCAACCCTAACCCGATCCATTTAACTAATCGTGTCAGATGAGAAAACACTAACCCGACCTATTTATTATCGTGTCGTGTTCGGATTGACCCGCATAACCCATTAAGTAAAATATAAAATAATTGTTTTCTTCTCTCTTAACCAATCATACCACTCATAGGCCTACAATAACTTAAATTTATTTAATTTCAACTTCTTGCTACACATAAATAATTTATCATCCGATTCTCCATGAATTTTATAGAATGCCTATGAAGATATATAAATTATCTAATATATTTTTCATAAAATACGAGTTAAACGGGTCTATTTGTGTCATTTTCGAGTTATACGTGTTTGACATTAACCCAAACCGTTTATTATTCGTGTTGGCGGGTCGTGTCATATTCGGGTTGATGTCAAGAAATCGTTAACCCTAACCCGCTAACTTCGTGTCGAGTTCGTGTCGTGTCAAAAATTTCCAACCATGACTCACAGCTACTGATTTGGTATTAACAGTGACACAAATGTTGAGGAAGCATGGTGGTGTTGGCAAGTTTGTTGAGTTCTACGGTAATTCTATATTTTACCTCGGTGTAATAAGTAACATTTTGTTTGCACATAACTATACTTCATTTATTTACACTGTTTTATTTATTTTTATATGCATCAGGTGAGGGTATGGGGAAGCTATCACGGACATATAGAGCTACTATTGCAAATATGTCTCCCGAGTCTCGAGTATGGGTCAACTATGGGCTTCTTCCCTGTAGATCATGTCACATTACAGTACCTTAAACCAACTGGAAGAAGCGTTGAGACTGAGCTTTCTCTCTATGTATCATATGCAATTGTTTCCACGTGCACTGTATTTTATTGGATTCTGAATGAGAAATCTTGTAAGGTATTTTGACTATTATTAATTTTATATCGTCATTAGGTGTCAATGATCGAACCATATTTGCGAGCAATTAAAATGTTTGTCGACTACAATGAGGTATAACTTCTTTTTGTTTTCCATCCTATTGGTTTTTTGAAATATTATAATAGCAGCCTAGCACTGTTAGATATGAGGTTAATGGGGTGCTTTTCATGATCCAGCCTCAACAAGATACAGTGTATGTATCTTACATGCAGTTGGACCTCGCAGATGTTTAATGATGTATTTCCAAAACAAAACGGTATGATATTACAATGCTTGTACATCATAGCATGTGGTTTATCCTTTATATATGCATATTCATGCTTTTAATATCTTCTTATTGGGCCTTATGACCGCGTTCCTTTTATAGATATGAAGGCTGACTGGCATTCATGTCTTGATAACAAAGTTGGATTTAAGGTAAGACTCTCATTCTTTATTGCAGAGTTAATATTGTGATTTTGTCAATTGTTAAATTATACATTGTTTACAAATATTAATAGGATGAGGTGAAATCAATACTTGTGCTACAATTTGAAGATGGTGTGAAGTTGAATGATGCAACAAGGGGTTGAGGTTGGTTCTAAGACCACATAAATTGAAGGCATGCAAAGGGAGAAAGATATTGAGAGGAATAGACAAGTTGTTAAGGCCATGACATAAGCTGATGAGGCGAGAAGAGAAGGGAACCTGACGACGTGAGGAGATAAGCAAATGACACTCGAAGGGAGAATGTTGCAATGAAAGATAGAGTGGATGACCTTTTTAGAAGATTTGAGTTATCTAATCGCATAGCCCGTAATAAGACATAAGTAGCAGAAGAGATGCAAGAAGTATAAAGAATCAATCGTCTCATATCTAGTTCCTTTGTATTTTTTTTTGTGAACGGTAAAACGATTTATGTAATTGGTGTCTTTGACTTGATCTTGATGTGGAATATTGTAAATACATTGAGTATCCAATATTATAAATATATTTTGTGAAGCAATGAAACATAAAAGTTCTTACTAGATTGTTTTAATTATCTCAAATATTAAATAAGAAAATTGAATGCATTTAATATTATTGGTTAATTATTTTATGCATAAAATATGAATATTAAATACAATAACTATCAGGCAATAATTTGCAATAGAGAAATATTTTTAGTGGCAAATTTGAATTGCCACACAACTATTTTGACCTTAAGCAAAACTTAATTTTGGTAGCAAATCTTATATTTGCTACAAAAAGAACCTTTTAGTGGCAAATTTGAATTGTCATATAACTATCTTTACCTTAAGTAAAAACTTAGTTTTGGTAGCAAATTATATATTTGCTACAAAAAGAACCTTTTAGTGGCAAATAACATATTTTTAGTGACAATTTTAATTGGTTTTTGTAGAAAATAATTTGCTACTAAAATTACATCATTTAGTAGAAAAATCTGTTTGCCACTAAATTTGTAACATTTAGTAGCAAATGCCAAAAAATTGCCACTAAAGGTATTAGCAGCAGGTCTTTAGTAGCAAAGCTCAAACAAAAAATTTTTTGCCACTAAATTTTTAATGATTACCTACAATTTTGTTTTGCAACTAAAAATTCTTTTTCTTGTAGTGTTTTGATATTAAACTAATTCCTCAGGGGTAACGATTCTTACATGCACTACTTTCATTGTCAAGTTTTATTGCATTTGGTTCGTTTTAAAGAAAAGATCGAGATGAAAACACTTCGACCAACATGTGATAGACAAATACAATAATAAAATAAATCCGTGCACATGTGCATTAAAGGAAATCATGAGACAAACATGTAGACAGTAATCTCAAATCTCATCTTAATGACTCCAAACATTATAAAGCACATGGATGAAATGATGTATCGCCTCAAAACACTATCAAATAGTCACATGGATATGGAATGATGTTGTGACTTAGTTATCCTAAATGTCCATCCATAAACGGTGTAAAAAGGAATACAAAAATATTTTTCAAAAATTTTATCAAAATGGAATCTTTTTGGCTTTTATCATTTTTTTCTTCAAAAAAAGAAAAAAAAAAGTTTTAGTATTTTTCCAAAATTTTTCAAAAACAAAATCTTTTTGGGTGTTTCGAAAAATATATCAAAATGGTAAAAATAAATGTAAAAGTGGTACACACTAGCAATAGGCATAAATTTCATCATTTTTTTAATCCTATGCTAGCAAACAAGTCAAAACCTCAACCATTAAGTACAGAGGTATTTTCCAAAGGTGGTGACATCATATGAAAAACATCCATCAAATAATGTGAAGTCTTGAGTATAAACTCAACTTGCTCCCTAAATTGATCAAAATATTTCATGTGTTGTTTCAGTAGCATGTGAAGTATCATGTGCGGGTGTGCGGGTGAAAGCATGCGTAGTATCATAACGACGTAAAAACCAATGAGATACACAACCCAACTTAAAGAAAAATTCCCTAAGGTGTCCTTTTTCTTGCAATGGGAACAAACATAAACGGGTCTAGCACTACACCAAAACTGGCGATTGGTCACGGCCAAAATCCCTGAACAAAACTGCGGGTCGCGGACTTGGGCCGTGACAATTTCGGGCGTGACCATTTTCGTGGGTCGCGGCTCAAGTCCGTGACCAAAAAAACGGTCACGGCCGAGAGGGGTCATGGCAGATGGTCGCGAACTTGGGCCGTGACCCATGCCGTGACGGCCCTCATCTGTGACCCACAACCGTGATAAATTGGTCGCGGCCAAAGTCCGCGACCCACGTTCGTGACAAAAAAAAAATTGGTCGCGGCCCTCATCCGTGACAAATTGGTCGCGGCCAAAGTTTGCGACCCACGACCGTGACAAAAAAAAATTGGTCGCGACCCTCGTCCGTCACCCACAACCGTGACAAATTAGTCGCAGACTTTGGCCGCGACCTACAACCGTGACAAAAAAAATGGTCGCAGCCCAAGCCCATGATCCACAACCGTGACAAAAAAAAGAAAAAAAATGGTCGCGGACTTTAGCCGCGACCATTTTTATCCCGACAAAAAAAATAAAAATGGTCATGGACAAAGTTCATGACCATATTTATCTATAATTTTAAAAAAATGTATTTTTTTGGTCCAATCCTAAAATTTGGGGTCCTGTGAGTGCACCGTCGGTTGCTACGTGTAACGTTGGACGCGTACGAGGTGTTACAAATATTTATTATTGGCAAAACAATAAAAAAATCACAAATTGCGAATCGAGAACGTTGTTAATAAACAAATATATATACAAACTTAAAAATATTAGACGTCTTAATAATTCACAGACCCAAAAAAAAATTGGGCAGAGTTTCCTCTATTTTTCTGACATTCCAAACCCTGTAAATGTAAAACCTGCTTATTATAAAGCCCGCACAGCCATAAAATTCAACAATCAAATTATAAAAGCCCGCACGGCCATAAAACTAAACAATAAAAGTCCGCACGGCTATAACACATAAAAAACATTATCCTGAATGTTCACAACATATAAACAATCTTCATGTTGAAAACCATTGCCTCCTTCATTTGTTCTACGTGCAAAAATCCTACAACTGATAGGATACAAAAAAAAAAATATCAGTAACCAAGTAGTTTTACAAAAAATTTAATCAAGCTGAAAAATTGCATATATGAGTTCAAATTATCAACATATCAATGTTTTTATGCCTAAGTCTAGAAATATGCAAATTACCATCGTATTCTCAAACCGGGACTCCCGCGGCCACGCGGTTAGTTCCTACGAGTTACATTGGTCCCGTGGGAGGTGTTGGTGCCACCCACGGGACCATTCGGGGGCAGTTTTGGGTTTTCACCCTCTAACGCCATGTTTTTAAGCCTACGTCTAGAAATATGCAAATTATCGTTGTATTCTAAAATAGGGAATCTCGCGGCTGCGGGGTCAGTTCCTATGAGTTACATTGGTCCCGTGGGAAGTGTTGGTGCCACCCACGGGGCTGTTTCGGGTTTTCACCCTCTAACGCCATGTTTTTAAGCCTAAGTCTAGAAATATGAAAATTGCCGTCGTACTCTCAAACTGGGAATCCCGCAGCTGCGGGGACAAATCTTACGAGTTACATTGGTCCCGTGGGAGGTGTTGGTGCCACACACGGGGACGTTCGAGGGCTGTTTCGAGTTTTCGCCCTTTAACGCCACGTTTTTAAGCCTAAGTGTAGAAATATGAAAATTACCGTCGTATTCTCAAGCCGGGAGACTCGCGGCTACGGGGTCAGTTCCTACAAGTTACATTGGTCCCGTGGGAGGTGTTGGTGCCACCCACGGGGACGTTCGGGGGCTGTTTCGAGTTTTCACCCTCTAACGCCATGTTTTTAAGCCTAAGTCTAGAAATATGCAAATTACCGTCGTACTCTCAAACCGGGAGTCCCGCGGCTACGTGGTCAGTTCCTATAAGTTACATTGGTCCCGTGGGAGGTGTTGGTGCCACCCACGGGGCCGTTCGGGGGTTGTTTCGAGTTTTCACCTTCTAACGCCATGTTTTTTAGCCTAAGTCTAGAAATATGCAAATTACCGTCGTACTCTCAAATCGGGAGTCCCGCGGCTGCGGGGTCAGTTCCTACGAGTTACATTGGTCCCGTGGCAGGTGTTGGTGCCACCCACGGGGACGGTCGGGGACTGTTTCGAGTTTTCACCCTCTAACGCCATGTTTTTAAACCTAAGCCTAGAAATATGCAAATTATCGTCGTATTCTCAAATCGGGAGTCCCGCGGCTGCGTGGTCAGTTTCTACGAGTTACATTGGCCCCGTGGGAGGTGTTGCTGCCACCCACGGGGCCGTTCGGGGGTTGTTTCGAGTTATCACCTTCTAACGCCATGTTTTTAAGCCTAAGTCTAGAAATATGCAAATTACCGTCGTACTCTCAAATCGGGAGAGTTGTGGCTGAGGGGTCAGTTCCTACGAGTTACACTGGTCCCGTGGGAGGTGTTGGTGCCACCCACGGGGACGTTCGGGGGATGTTTCGAGTTATCACCCTCTAACGCCATGATTTTAAGCCTAAGTCAAGAAATATGTAAATTACTGTCGTACTCTCAAACCGGGAGTCCCACGACCACGGGGTCAGTTCCTACGAGCTACATTGGTCCCGTGGGAGGTGTTGGTGCCAACCACGGGGACGGTCGGGGGTTGTTTTGAGTTTTCACCCTCTAACGTCATATTTTTAAGCCTAAGTCTAGAAATATACAAATTACCATTGTATTCTCAAACCGCGAGCCCCGCGGCTGCGTGGTCAGTTCCTACGAGTTACATTGGTCCCGTGGGAGGTGTTGGTGCCACACACGGGTACGTTCGGGGGATGTTTCGACTTTTCACCCTCAAACTCCATGGGATTAAGCCTAAGTCTAGAAATATGCAAATTACCATCGTATTCTCAAATCGGGAGTGTCGCGGCTATGCGATCAGTTTCTACGAGTTACATCAGTCCCGTGGGAGGTGTTGGTGCCACCCACGGGGCCGTTCGGGGGCTGTTTTGGGTTTTCACCCTCTAACGCCATTGTTTTAAGACTAAGTTTAGAAATATCCAAATTATTGTCGTATTCTCAAACCAGGAGACCCGCGGCTGCGGGGTCAGTTCTTACGAGTTACATTGGTCCCGTTGGAGGTGTTGGTGGCACCCACGGGGCCGTTTGGGGGCTTTTTTGAGTTTTCACCCTCTAAAGCCATGTTTTGCTTAAGTCTATAAATATGCAAATTACCTTCGTATTCTCAAACTGGGAGTCTAGCGGCTGCGTGGTCCATTCCTACGAGTTACATTGGTCCCGTGGGAGGTGTTAGTGCCACCCACGTGGACGTTCAGGGGCTATTTTGAGTTTTCACCCTCTAACGCCATGTTTTAAGCCTAAGTCTAAAAATATGCATATTACCTTCATAAACTTAAACCGGGAGTCCCGCGGGTGCGTGGTCAGTTCCTACGAGTTACATTGGCCCCGTGGGAGGTGTTGGTGCCACCCACGGGGACGTTCGGGTGTTGTTTCGAGTTTTCACCCTCTAACGCCATGTTTTTAAGCCTAAGTCTAGAAATATGCAAATTACTGTCGTACTCTAAAATCGAGAGTCCCGCTACTGCGGGGTCAGTTCCTATGAGTTACATTGGTCTCGTGGGAGGTGTTGGTGCCACGCACGGGGCTGTTCGGGGGCTGTTTCGAGTTTTCACCCTCTAACGCCATGTTTTTAAGCCTAAGTCTAGAAATATGCGAATTATCCTCGTACTCTCAAACCGGGAGTCCTGCGGTTGCGTTGTTAGTTCCTACGAGTTACATTTGTCCCGTGGGAGGGGTTGGTTCCACTCACGGGGACGTTCGGGGGCTGTTTCGAGTTTTCACCCTCTAACGCCATATTTTTAAGCCTAAGTCAAGAAATATGTAAATTACCGTTGTACTCTCAAACCAGGAGTCCCGCGGCCACGGGGTCATTTCCTACGAGTTACATTGATCCCGTGGGAGGTGTCGGTGCCAACCACGGGGACGGTCGGGGGCTGTTTCGAGTTTTCACCCTCTAACGTCATGTTTTTAAGCCTAAGTCTAGAAATATGAAAATAACCATCGTATTCTCAAACTGGGAGTCCCGCGGCTGCGTGGTCAGTTCCTACGAGTTACATTGGTCCCATGGGAGGTGTTGGTGCCACCCCAGGGATGTTCGGGGCTGTTTCGAGTTTTCACCCTCAAGCGCCTTGGGATTATGCCTAAGTCTAGAAATATGCAAATTACCGACGTATTCTCAAACCGAGAGTCTCGTGACTGTGCGGTCAGTTCCTACGGGTTACATTGGTCCTGTGGGAAGTGTTGGTGCCACCCACGGGGCCGTTCGGGGGCTATTTTTGGTTTTCACCCTCTAACGCCATTGTTTTAAGCCTAAGTCTAGAAATACCAAAATTGTTATCGTATTCTCAAACCGGGAGACCCACGGTTGCAGGGTCAGTTCCTACAAGTTACATTGGTCCCGTGGGAGGTGTTGGTGGCACCCATGGTTCCATTTGGGGTGCTAAGAACTGATAACATATGGATGGGGATAGATGATAGCACATGATTTATGAGAGTAACTCTGCCTCCTTATGAAATAAGTTTGGAAGACCATCCAAAAATATTGTTTTTGATGTTATCCAGCAGCTCAATAAAGTGAGATATCTTCTTTCTACCTTTAACTAAAGGACAACCCAAGCATTTTATAGGGAAATTTTTATGTGACAGGTCTGTAAGGTTGCCTTTGATTGTACTAAGCCTTGTATTTTTATCCAAATAAAAGAGCTTTTAGTTATATTCACTAACTTCCCAGAGAATGATTCATATTCAGCTAATACTTTAAAAAGAGCTTTCATAGGCCTCTGGCCTCCATTACTAAAAATGATTAAGTCATCTGTAAATCCCAAATGAGTCAGTAATAAGCTTCTAGGAGGATGAAATAATGGAGTGGCTTTATTGAAACTATATAACTTGTCTAAGTTTTTGCTCAACATTTCAGTAATAAGGAAAAAGAGACTAGGAGACAAAGGGTCTCCCTGTGTAAGGCCTCTAGATGAGTTGAAAAAACCTGCACTTTGAATTGCCTTGATAAAGTTCTCTTTGATAAATTCCCATAATTTTGTGTAAAAAACACCTCTAAAACCATCTGGTCCATGAGTACTGCTGCTATTGAGATTGTTAATAGCCTTGAATATCTCCTCTTCTGTAGGAATAACTGCCCATGCAGTATGAAAGTTTAATAATCCCTTCTTTAGTATCCTCCCAACCTCCATAACTGGATATGTATAACATGCTAACTGGATATGTATAATATAGTGACATATTATGTCATATCCAGCATATTGCAACATACTACACAAAACTGAAAATACCAACTTTCCCCTAAATGGATAGAAACTATGTAGACTGCTTCATTATTTTTTTAACACTGAAACCGACCGATCATATATGCAAAATAGAAAGTTAAACATGAGAATAAATATTGGGAAAATATGCTAAATAAAAATGATTTGCTATAGTCCTAAATTCAAATATCGTGTTTCATTTAGCTGGGCCCTTCTACCCAAACTAGCTTTGAAATGACCACTACATGTTAGCCTCAAAGTTATCAAAAGAAGTTAATGTTGAGTTTAGAGTATTATTCCTTGGTATGTCTATCTATTCTTCATTAATTGAATTAGTTTTTGTTATGTAAGCCTAGCAGCACTCTTTATTTTCAAGACATAATTTAAAAGACTAATGAGTTGTATGTAATGGAATGTGCTGTATTTATGGCCAAAAAAAGACCAGCTGTAGCTAATGTGACAATTCAAAGGCAGGGTTCTCAAAATGAGCTGGGTAATAACTTTGGTTTAAGGTAATTATGTGTGTGTGAATTATAAAAACCTCGTACTCTTTGAGGCGTATATATACTGTACATATATGCATATATATGCAGAGCAGTATATATAATAGTATATATGCAGTATATATATATATATACTTTATGTATATGCATATATATACCATTATATACTATGATGCACTGTATATATATGTAGTATATATATACGCTGCAGTGTATATATATGCAGTATATATATACTTTGCTTCACTGTTTATATATGCAGTCTATATATACACTGTAGTGTATATATATGCAGTATATATACACGCTGCAATACACTTCATATATATACACTATACACTACAGTATATATATATATATACATATATACGCGGCCGGTTCCTACGACTCACATTGGTCCCGTAAGAGATGTTCGTGACTCTTACGGGACCATTTTGTGTACGTTTTGCATTTTCACCCTTCGATGGCATCTTTTTACGCTTCAGTCTAACTTTTTGTAAATTTCCATTGTACACTCAAACCGGGAGCCCCGTGACTACGCGGTCGGTTCTTACGAGTCGCATTGGTCCCGTGTGAGGTGTTCGTGACTCTTACGAGACCGTTTTGAGGTTGTTTTACGTTTTCACCCTTCGATGGCATGTTTTTATGCTTAATTCTAACTTTTTGCAAATTTATGTCGTACACTCAAACCGGGAGCGCCGTGACAACACGGTCGGTTCCTATGACTTACATTGGTCCCGTACGAGATGTTCATGACTCTTGCGGGATCGTTTTATGGGTGTTTTATATTTTCACCCTTCGATGGCATCTTTTTTATTCTCAAGTCTAACTTTTTGCAAATTTACGCCGTACTCTCAAACCGCGATCCCTGTGACTACCCTTTCGGTTACTACTATTCACATTCATCCCGTACGAGGTGTTCGTGACTCTTACGGGATGATTTTGTGGCTGTTTTACATTTTCACCCTTCGATGGCATGCTTTTATGCTTAAGTCTATTTTTTGTCAATTTACGCCATACACTCCAACCGGGAGCACCGTGACTACGCGATCGGTTCCTACGAGTTACATTGGTCCCGTGCGAGGTGTTCGTGACTCATACGGGAACATTTTAAGGTTATTTTACATTTTCACCTTTCGATGGCATGCGAGTCTAACTTTTTGCAAATTTACATCGTACACTGAAACCAAGAGCCCCGTGACTATGTCATCGGTTCTTACAAGTCACATTAGTCTCGTGCGAGGTGTTCGTGACTCTTATCGGACCGTTTAATGTCTATTTTAGGTTTTCACCCTTCGATGGCATACTTTTATGCTCAAGTCATTTTTTTTTTGCAAATTTGCATCGTACACTCAACCCGGAAGCCCCGTTACTACGCGTTCAGTTCCTATGAGTCACATTGGTCCCGTGCGAGGTGTTCGTTACTCTTACGAGACCGTTTTGTGCTTGTTGTATGTTTTCACCCTTTGATGGCATGTTTTTATGCTTAATTATAACTTTTTGCAAATTTATGTCATACACTCAAATCGGGAGCGCCGTGACTACATGGTCGGTTCCTACGACTTACATTGGTTCCGTGCGAGATGTTCGTGACTCTTGCGGGACCATTTTATGGGTGTTTTACATTTTCACCCTTCGATGGTATCTTTTTTATTCTCAAATCTAACTTTTTGCAAATTTACGCCGTACACTCAAATCGGGATCCCTATGACTACCCTTTCGGTTACTACTATTCACATTGGTCCCGTGCGAGGTGTTCGTGACTCTTACGGGATGATTTTCGGGATGTTTTACATTTTCACCCTTCGATGGCATGCTTTTATGCTTAAGTATAATTTTTTGCAAATTTACATCGTACACTCCAACCGGGAGCTCCGTGACTACGCGACCGGTTTCTACGAGTTACATTGGTCCCGTGCGAGGTGTTCGTGACTCTTACGGGATAGTTTTATGATTGTTTTACGTTTTCACCCTTCGATGGCATGCGAGTCTAACTTGTTGCAAATTTACATCATACACTCAAATCGGGAGCACCGTGACTACGCGGTCGGTTCCTACGAGTCACATTGATCCCGTGCGAGGGGTTCGTGACTCTTACGGGACCGTTTTATGGTTTTTTTATGTTTTCACCCTTCGATGGCATGTTTTTATGCTCAAGTCTAATTTTTTTCAAATTTACGTCGTACACTCAACTCGGAAGCCTCGTGACTATGTCGTTAGTTCCTATGAGTCACATTGGTCCCGTGTGAGGTGTTCGTTACTCTTACGGGACCGTTCTGTGCTTGTTCTATGTTTTCACCCTTCGATGGCATGTTTTTATGCTCAAGTTTAATGTTTTTTGCAAATTTACGTCGTACACTTTAACCGGGAGCCCCGTGAGTACGCGATCGGTTTCTATGAGTTACATTAATCACGTGCGAGGTGTTCGTGACTCTTACCGGACCGTTTTATGGTTGTTTTACGTTTTCATCCTTCGATGGCATGTTTTTATGCATAAGTCTAACTTTTTGTAAATTTACGTCATACACTCAAACCGAGAGCCCCGTGACTACGCGGTCAGTTCCTACGAGTCACATTGGTCCCGTGCGAGGGGTTCGTGACTCTTACGGGACCATTGTAAGTTTGTTTTATGTTTTCAACCTTAGATGGCATGTTTTTATGCGCAAGTCTATTTTTTTTGCAAATTTACGTCATACACTCTAAACGGGGGCCCGGTGACTACGCGGTCGGTTCCTATTAGTTACATTAGTCCCGTGCGAGGTTTCGTGACTCTTACGGGGCCTTTTTGTAGTTGTTTTACATTTTCACCCTTCAAATGCAAGTTTTTATGCTCAAGTCTAAATTTTTTACTAATTTACATCGTACACACTAACCGGGAGCCCCGTGATTATGCGATTGGTTCCTACGAGACAGATTGGTCCTGTGCGAGGTGTTCGTGACTCTTACCAGACCGTTTCGTGTCTGTTTTGCATTTTCACCATTCGATGGCGTGTTTTTATGATTAAGTCTAACATTTTGCAAATTTACGTCGTACACTCAAATCGGGAGCCCCGTGACTATGCAATTGGTTCCTACGAGCCGCATTGGTCCCGTGCGAGGTGTTCGTGACTCTTACGGGACGATTTTGTGGATGTTTTACGTTTTCACCCTTCGATGGCATGTTATTATGCTCAAGTCTAACTTTGTGCAAATTTATGTTTTATTCTCAAATCGGGAGCCCCGTGACTACGCAGTCGGTTCCGATGAGTCACATTGGTCCCGTGCGAGCTTTCATGACTCTTACGGGACCTTTTGTGGTTGTTTTACATTTTCACCCTTCAACTACAAGTTTTTATGCTCAAGTCTAAATTTTTTGCAAATTTACGTCGTACACTCTAACCGTGAGCCCCGTGACTACACCGTCGGTTCCTACGAGTCAGATTGGTCTCGTGCGAGGTGTTTGTGACTCTTACCAGACCGTTTTGTGTCTGTTTTATATTTTCACACTTCGATGGCATGTTTTTATGCTTAAGTCTAATTTTTTGCAAATTTACGTCGTATACTCAATTCGGGAGCCCGTGACTACGCGGTCGGTTCCTACGAGTCACATTGGTCCCGCGCGACAAGTGAATAAAATGAGCGGTCACATCTCTCCTATTCATCTCAAACCCAAGAATAACTTTCGAACCATGACTAATTTTTATTCCCATTTTCACATCTCTCCTATTCATCTCAGACTAATCAAGAATATATTTAAGCTAATAAACAAATGGTTACCAATTAGTTTAATGTGAACCATTGCAGAGAAATTGACACGCCTTAAACCTAGAAAGTGGAAATCCATTGGAAAATGCCTTCTTTTTCTAGTGTTCACCCTAACTATTATTTGTTCAAAAGTTACGTTCTCCCCCTCCCCTCCTCACTAGAAGTGACAAGAAACAAATGTGCCAACAATACCCAAGCTATAGGGGGCACAAAAGAATTAAAATTACGGGGTTTAGACATAAATAGGATCCAAACCTAGAATAATTAAAAAATGGAATCAATGCATATTTAACCTTAAAAAAAAGTTCATCATAGGTCTATCCATTACCTGGATATTTTGTTACACCCAATGTCAATCAGAACCTTCTCTATGCCAGCAGCGATGCAATTTCGGATTATGTTTGATAGTAGTTCGACCCCAACATCAATGTATCCTATGACAGTGAAAAAATAATGAATTTTTTGCAAACAGTTATGTTCAATTAAAAAAATGGTAGAACCAAAAAAACAAATTCAAAACCAAAGGAAGAAAATCAGAACTTGTTCTTGCGTCACTCACTGCCCCAACTTGACTCGTGGTAAACTTGTGTGAACTGAAATTCGTTAATCCTCATTGATATTTTCTTTCATGTATATAAGGATTAATACTGAGAAAAAAAATAAGATGCACACATATTGAGAAGATTACAATTGATTTTGATTACATTTCAAAATCCAATACTTATTCAATTTCAATAATTATATAAAATGGCATAATAGGTATATCATAATATAACCAACAACAATCTAATTAAACCAGGTATATATCCATTCCTTTTTTTTCACAAGGACAAATCTAAAACCAAATTGAAAATACCAAGGCCAAGAACAAAATTAACACTTACAGAATTCCTAAGGGACTATCTGTTGCTTCTAACCCCCAACCCGGTCTCCACCCGTCTCCACCGCATACTATTTAGGGTTTACTAAACCCTAATATTTTTTTTTACATAAATCTATACATACACACACACACACATACAATCTATACATACACACAGGTACAATATAGGGTTTATTGACAAAAAAATAATATAATTGTTCATAGTTACACACATAAACATACATATACATATACACACACACACACACATAAACATAAATCTATACATACACACAAATACACACATACAAATGTAAATCTACACATACATACACCAAAATTAGGGTTTTAGATAGAAATCACAAATCCAAATGAAATCAAAATGAATCAATACATACCAGGGTTAATCCAAATGCAAACCAATTGAAATCCCTTAAGCCTTGCAAATCCAACCGAAATTTAACTAAAAATCGCACTGAGAAGCAGTTGCCTTAATCCAAATAAAATTAATGAAATAATAACCAGCGGGGAAGGTGTTTTTTTTAAGACCTGGAACTGATCATGTCCAACAGCCGTGACCCCATACGCGCGACCCTTAAAGCGAAGGGAAGCCAGAGTTGGTTTCTTCAGATCTGGTCACGGCCTAGAGCCATGAACCACCATGCGCGACCCTTTCCCATGATTGATTGAGGTATGGTCACGACCCATAGCCGTGACCCATACCAAGAAATGGTCACGGACCAGAGCTGTGACCCTGAATCTGTGATGCGTGACCCTTTTTCATCAACCCTAGTGCTTGAATGCGATATGGTCACGGCCCATAGACGTAACCCATACCAAGAAATGGTCACGGCCCTAAGCCCTGACCCTCAATATGTGTACTATCTTCTTCATCATTCCATGGGTCACGGACTTAGGCCGTGACCCCTCCGCGACCAAGCTTGGAAGGAATTTTGGAGCAAGTTTGCCGCCAAGATGGTCACGACCTGGTCACGGCCCAAGTCCGCGACCACCGTGGTCACGGGCTTGGTCTGTGACCACTTCTAGAGCATCGATAATTTAGTGTGATAATAAATATGGTCACGCAAAATATTGAATGGGTCACAGCCCAAGTCCGCGACCAACTGGTCGTGACCATTCGCAGGATTTGATGTAGTGTAGGAAGACCTCTCTTAAAATGATTAGGATGCACTCTCATACATTGAAATGGATGCCTAGGTGGGTTAGACCAAGAGCCATATTGATCTATCATAAACTCAGGAACCGACTCGGGTGCAACAAGGGAAGTAGATGCACCATCATAACCTATTCCTAGTCTCTTAACATTACCCAAAGAGAGACCGAGGAGAATATTTTCAACCTTCTTATATGTTTCGTCAACAGTAAACTTGACCTCCCGGGAACGTTCGATATCTCACTTGAGTTGGGGCACACGGGATTTAAGTTCACTCTTTTTTTTACCTATGACGATCAACTGATCACTTCAAAAAATCTTCACCTTCTCGAGTTGACTCATCAACGCCTCACATCTCCTCAAAACTTCTATATTTCTCTATCCAAATTTAACACCTTAAGACCTAACTCTTTATTCAACTTCTTCATCTTTAAGGTCTCGGCATATAAATCTCTAAACGCTTTTAGGAGATCGCTTTGAAAGTTACTTTCAATCCCACTCTCATACTCACTCGAAACACTCAAATCATCATCTGGGATTTCATGTATATAACTGTCCTCATCATCGTGAGACAAACTAGATGTGCTTACATGACTAGCCAAAAAGTGTGACAACCCGCAATCCGAGATAAGGGGTGGCCAGCCCGATACTCAAACGTAACAGGAATCATGGATGGATATCATTCTCAGCATCACAAATATAAACTGAGTATACGGGAAAACCACCCAATAAATCAGAAAACGGGTTGCCAAAAAGTGTATAATTTTTTTTTTTAAAAATGCGGTTATGAAAATTTAAACTAAACAACCCATTCTGACAAGCAAGTGGAATTCCAAAAGGTAAAATATAATATAACTAAAACGAATGTACACAAATGGACCGAATAAGCTGTCGGCCCACAGCTACATAACGAAGCACAACAATTTAAATATCTTACATAATACAATCATTAAACAAGAACCAAAGTTTGGGCCACACGCCCGAGTGAAAAGATCCGATCATATCTAAAATAACAAGAATGAAAGCATCTAATACAACGTCCTGTAATAACCCGAAAAATCTTACAGCTCGTCGAAAGTGAAGGAAACTATGGAAAGTCAAGTCGGGCGTCCTTGCGGTGGAGCACCTGAGCGGATACAATCATATATATACAGCAAAGAAAGTAAACCGGTTAGGGCCGGATTCTATATGATTACCAGAAGAATAAAAATCATGATAGGTATGAATAGTTATGCATGAATGATAAGGATGATAGTATGACATGCTATCTAGAAGTACAAACAAGAATTAAAAGTAAAGCACTTCAATTTAAAACCCTTCCTCATTAATAAAATTTCCCATTTCCTTCTGACATTCCTTATTAGGAATAAAAACCATTTTCGGTTAAATCAAGGAGTTATAACTTCTATTCATTAATTAAAAATTCCCATATTATCTTTCCATTCCTTATTAGGAATATCATTTACATCAAGTGCTCTTTATGGCACATATATTATTCCCGTGCTCTTCATGGCACATATCTATGCTCTTTATGGCATTTCATACGCTCTTTATGGCGTTAAACAACCATCAAGTCCAACTTGATGAAAATATAGTTATAATCATATACATATAACGATATCTAAGACCGCTCGTCCGGGTTTCCCCACTGTGCGCGCCCCTAAATAACCATCATCTTCCAGGGCCTAACATAAGACAACTTGGGCACCTAACGAAATCCGTCGGGAAGCGGCCATGTGCCTGCGGGATAGTCAGCACCACACCCGGAATCTCCTACCCATCGCAGAAAAATATACAACAATAAATGCTCACATGGCCTAGGACTATATCCGCCCTGCATTCATTAGCCAGGGGGCTTCACCTATGCGCGCGAACTTCCCTTATGATGGTATTTAGAGAGGTGTGTATCAGTAAATTAACATTTACATTTTAAATCTCATTTCCACTTACAATTTCCATTACCAATTAATCATGTGATTGGTTCTTTATTTAAACCTAACATCATTAAACAACGGGGTTCATTCCAGTTGAACCTATCATCTTTAAACACCTATGGATTCCTTTTATGCGAACCTAATTCCCATCGAATATCATCATTTATTCCTCAAATTACAAATCCTGACTAAGTCTCCAAATGATCATTATGATCCTACAAATCTCACAGGTTTATATAACTTCGATAAGCCCTTAAGTCTCCAAGTTAGGGCATTTAACTTCCTAACTTCTAAAAGTTGAATAAAAGAAGTAATGCCTTAACATTACTTTAAACCTCCCCGAAATAAACCCCAGATGAACCCATTTCTAATCCAGGGCAACGACCAAACTCCATAACTACTCTAGAACTCTAAGTTTACTTCTTTAAAGAAGTTTCCTAGGTCCTAATCCAAAAAAATAAGGATGAAAATTAAAAGGAAAAAGACCCCAAAACTGCTGGAACCGAATCGATTCGCCCCAAGGGCCGAATTGATTCGCCCCAGCGAATCGATTCGCTCTAAAAGAGAATCGGTTCGGACAACAAAATTATGTTTCTGCAAATGCCGAATCGATTCGGTCTTAATCCGAATCGATTCGGATATCAAGACCTGGGATTCTGCATCTATGCGAATTGATTCGCCCAAGGGGCCGAATCGATTCGCCCCCGCGGAATAGCCAAGTTTGGCTATGGAGTTCTAAACTCCAAAATTCCTTAAACCCAAAACCAACTCAAACCAAGATCATCTATCACCACCAATACATAATAAGGGCCTCTAACTACCATTATGTACAAAAATTATCATCCAAATCCATTTTTAGTGGTTAATACCCAAAATCCAACCAAAACCCTAACAATTCTAAATCATAACAAATCCATAAATATCAAGACTAATTATTCTACTTAAATCAAATTATTGCAAGTAGATTACTTGCCTCAAATGTAAGAATCTGATTTGATGAAGAAGGAAGCAACAATCCAAGCTCAAATCTCTCTTTTCTCTCAAGTTCTCATCCTCTCTCTACTCTCTCTAGGGCTCAATTGTGTAAAAATGGAAGAATGGGAATAGGGGGGGAAATAAAACGGGGCTTAAGTCCCATAAGCCCACTTAAGTGACTAATACGCGATAAAATAATACGCGACTACACTATTTAAGATAAAACCAGTCAAAAGTGCCCGAAATGCCAAAATACAATATGGCACTTATTTTGACTGTCTCACACCTACTGGAACTAACTACACTGTCCAAATTATCATTTGGGAATTTTATAACTCATTTTACTTCCGGTTTCATTCTAAACCAAAATGTCATTTTAAATTCTTATGACATTATAAATTACCACATGAACATTTTATCTACTCACGAGGTAACTATACAACATTTTAGTAAATATTGACCTTGACATAACAAATTAATATTTACTCAACATCTATCATTTTATAATTAATTACTACACATGGTATGTAAATATAAAATAGGCTATCAGAAGAGAGGGTTATTACATACTCCCCCCCTTAAGAGGGAATTTTGCCCCCAAAATTCAGGTATACTTCGCAAGAAGGAATGCGGATACTATTCCCGCAAGTCATCCTCGCGACCCTATGTCGATTTCTTGACACTGTGCTGACTATATTGATCTCATCCCCAAGGTACTAATAGCGATCTCAAACATCTCTCTACGCTCTAAGATAGCAACCGACTACCTCTAATAAGAACCGTCAAGTTGCATCTACTTCGAAAGGAATGTGCCTAAAGGCACCGTCGCATCTCTCGTACTCCCTTGCATGAGAGAGAAGGAACAAATTATGAACTTACCGCAAAATGTTTCAATAAAGCAATCTAATAGGTTACCGGACCCATCTTAACATTTGTAGGAAAGGCACAACATAACGCGGTGCAAGTTGTTCCCTCTTCTCGAAACGCTTAATGCCCTTCACAGGAGATACTCACATCAACACTTGGTCGAATGACCTCAAACTCCAGATGCCTTCTCCCCTCATTGACTTAGCTCTGATGTCGATCTTGGTTATACGGATGCGATTTCGAATGAACTCAATTTTCGAAGAAGTATCCCGGATCAGTCCAGGTTCGAGAGACTCATCGTCTCGCACCTCTAACTAACAAGCGGGAGATCCAAAAAAAAAGCCCACCATACAAGGCTTCTTTTAAAACGCCGTCCTAATAGTGAATCGACACAAATTCTTACATGCGAATTCAACGAGCGGAAGACATTGTTCCCGACTACTCTTAAATTTAAACACGCATATAAGGAGTATATGCCCCAACATATGGTTTACTCTATTGGTCTGGCCATCTGGGGAAAAATGATAAGAAGTGATTTACCATAATTCGATTCCCATGACTTCTTCGAAACATGCCAAGAATGAGAAACAGAAGTCTTATTTCAATCAGGACTATAATCAAGGGCACCCCATGCAGTACAACAACCTTTCTATGCCCAGCCAATAACACTAGCGACGTACAACTTAGCACATTTCGTCATTACCTTGATGCATCGAAACATTTGAACCGCGTGATTCCTCCATATCTGCTTTACTTAAGTCCCTTTCGTTCGGGGCAAAATTCTCTTATGGGAATGCACCCCACCCTCAATGTCAAAAGAGAAGAGTTATGTTTCCTAAATCAGCAGTTTATTTATGGTTTTAACCGCCCCGGTTTCCTCCTGCGACATCCTGCAATGAAATGTTGTTCGCACGATAGACTAAATTCTGCCCAGGAAGTAGCATCTCCCTTCCTATACCGCGATAACCCCCAAGATGGACTTCAACTTAAATAGGGGATAATACTCCTCACAAGTCTAAACTTGTGAGGCGCATCAACAATAAATCGATACTCCAGTATTATCACTCCCCATCACGACAGAGGCTTGCTAATTGAATCTACCTTCGGTCTTAACTACATGGCTCAGGGGTACGAATCAATTCACCCATTCGTTACCTCTGTAACACTCTACTATGGGAGGCCTCATCTCCTTCGGCCTTAACTACCAACTTCTCGAAATCCTCCCACCTCTCATATCATGGAACCAATCCCTCTTAGAGTTTACACATGACTTATTCATGGTTAACTCCCAATAGAATTCCTAAACTTACGTCTCATACTAAAGGTCCTATGCCCCAACAATTCTAAAGTCTACCTACCTATACCCTATCTAAGTCGTATACACCTAACGTTAGGTATATCCCTAGTGCCCATGACCTTCCTCAACTTCCGACATTTGCTCAGTTTCGTGCGTGGGACGTCTCGCCGAAGCGAAATCCAAACAAGGAACCCTCCCGTTACACTACTACCTCGCGTTGTCAGTCATTGAGGGGTACAGGTCTGAGACACATGTTCGGGACCGAAAAGATTCCACTTATATACACTACCAATTAAATAACTAAAAATTTTAACAATCCAACGCTCACCTTTCGTAAAACCTTATAGTTATATGCCCTATAACATATATATACATCTCATTAAATAGCCTTCTTATCAAGGCATAACCCGAAGTCTCAATTCGACTTAGTACCTCGGTCTCCCTCACATCGATCAGAGGAGAGAACTATATGCAGCGCTTCTATGTCGCACTTTAATAGCCGTCAATCACTCTTCTACGTGATTCTCGGCTAACTTTCCAATCCCACTTTCAGCAATAATTTAATAAAACAAAATAAAGTAAGAGAAAAGAATAGCATATCTCCACTCACAACGTCGTTAAGTGTTCATGCGGCGGAGTGTCTCGCAAAGCGAAATCCAAACAAGGAACCCCTCCGACACATGCCTACTTAACTGGTAGATCATGGAGATAGAGCGTAGTACACATAAATTAAGAGAAAGAAAAGGTGATATATCCCCACTCCCAACGTCGTTAAGGTTCACGCGTGGAGCGTCCCGCAGAAGTGGAATCCAGACAAGGAACCCCTCCTATACGCTACCACTCAACTTGTTGGTCGTGGAGATAAGGCATAGCAATCACATACCAATATCACATCATACTCGACCATGTTAAGGACGAGTAAATCGGCCTCAAGCACAATTTAATAAGAGAAATTCTTACATACATACAAACAAAAGAAATGAGCGAACCATTTCCCATAGAACTCGATACTAATGAAAAATACTCTCAGGAGATATTGACTAACACATAAATCACGTATCTCTGAGTAAAAACTTACCTTCAATAACGGGAGGTGCCGGCAGGGCTGGAGGAAGCATAGCCTCCCGATTATGACAACCACGTCCATACTGTAGTTGCCCCTGCTGCAGAGGAACAACCATAATAGGTACCGGAGGTGGAAACTGAACATATGGCTGTTACGGAGCCCTAGGAAACTGACCCCCAATCATCTGAGGACACTCTTTCTTGTAATGACCTGCCTCCCCACATTGGAAGCACCGTCCCTTCATGTCCTCCCGACCTCGATCTCTGATAATCCTAAACTTGGAAATGCCTCGGTCCGGATGACCTCTACCTCCAGGGCCACCCCGACCTGCCTGATGCAAAGCACCTTGTCCGTGCCTATTATTATTGCCACTCACAATAAACTCTCCAAGCTTCCCTACTTGCCTCATTTCAGTAGCTTTCTTGCTACCCTGCATATATAATCGATGCTCCTGGCAATGGAGTAAGGCTGCATTCATAACCTCACCAAAAGTCTGGAAAGCTGGGTTACCCAATAAGTGTATTCGGATTCTCCAGTTTAGACCTCCCATAAACTTCGAGATCTTCCTCTCTTCCGGAGTCACCTCATCTGGTACAAAACTTGCCAACCGGGTGAACTCCTCTTCATACTCCGCTACAGATCTCTCCCCTTGCACTACATCTTGCAACTTCCTCTTCATCTCCCTCTGAACTGCGGGAGGAAAATACTTAAGATCAAACAAAGCCCAGAACTCAGTGATCGTCATTGTGTCTCTCTGCTCTGATGTGGTCATCGTCTCCCACCAGTGTAACGCAGATCCAACAAGCTTAAAAGTGGTAAGGACTTGTTTCTTCTCCTCGCTACATTCTACCATTCGAAGGTGGCGTTGCAAGTCCTTCTTCCATTAATTGGCTTTAACCGCATCTGTGCCTCCCTCGAATTCTGGGGGATTGCCCTTTAGAAAGGACTCCCTAACCCTTTCCCACGGAGTAAGTCCCGTAGGAGCTTGAACACCTAGAGCCCGTGGCAATTGTCGGACCACTGCGGTCATGGAGGCATTAACTGCTTGAGCCAATATGTTTACTACATCCGCAACGTTAACGGTCCCTTGTTGTGGCGGTGGAGGACCTACCTCCTTTTCTACAACCCGGTTACGCCTCACCGAGCGACCTCTCCTAGGTAGCATCTGAGATAAAAGAACAACAGTATTAGAATACTAGTTAAAACAATCTATCGGGCAGAAGATCGCAAACATAAACAACAAAGAGGTCCTAACATTAGTCTCTACATCAAAGAAAGCTACGGTAGAATGCGACAAGTCCACACACAGATCCTAGTACTCTAGAACCTGATGCTCTGATACCATCTGTGACAACCCGCAATCCGAGATAAGGGGTGGACAGCCCGATACTCAAATGTAACAGGAATCATGGATGGATATCATTCTCAGCATCACAAATATAAACTGAGTATACGGGAAAACCACCCAATAAATCAGAAAACGGGTTGCCAAAAAGTGTATAATTTTTTTTTTTAAATGCGGTTATGAAAATTTAAACTAAACAACCCATTCTGACAAGCAAGTGGAATTCCAAAAGGTAAAATATAATATAACTAAAACGAATGAACACAAATGGACCGAATAAGCTATCGGCCCACAGCTACATAACGAAGTACAACAATTTAAATATCTTACATAATACAATCATTAAACAAGTACCAAAGTTTGGGCCACACGCCCGAGTGAAAAGATCCGATCATATCTAGAATAACAAGAATGAAAGCATCTAATACAACGTCCTGTAATAACCCGCAAAATCTTACAGCTCGTCGAAAGTGAAGGAAACTAGGGAAAGTCAAGTCGGGCGTCCTTGCGGTGGAGCACCTGAGCGGATACAATCATATATATACAACAAGGAAAGTAAACCGGTCAGGGCCGGATTATATATGATTACCAGAAGAATAAAAAGCATGATAGGTATGAACAGTTATGCATGAATGATAAGGATGATAGTATGACATGCTATCTACAAGTACAAACAAGAATTGAAAGTAAAGCACTTCAATTTAAAACCCTTCCTCATTAATAAAATTTCCCATTTCCTTCTGACATTCCTTATTAGGAATAAAAACCATTTTCGATTAAATCAAGGAGTTATAACTTCTATTCATTAATTAAAAATTCCCATATTATCTTTCCATTCCTTATTAGGAATATCATTTACATCAAGTGCTCTTTATGGAACATATATTATTCCCGTGCTCTTCATGGCACATATCTATGCTCTTTATGGCATTTCATACGCTCTTTATGGCGTTAAACAACCATCAAGTCCAACTTGATGAAAATATAGTTATAATCATATACATATAACGATATCTAAGACCGCCCGTCCGGGTTTCCCCACTGTGCGCGCCCCTAAATAACCATCATCTTCCAGGGCCTAACATAAGACAACCTGTGCACCTAACGAAATCCGTCGGGAAGCGGCCATGTGCCTGCGGGATAGTCAAGACCACACCCGGAATCTCCTACCCATCGCAGAAAAATATACAACAATAAACGCTCACTCGGCCTAGGACTATATCCGCCCTGCATTCATTAGCCAGGGGGCTTCACCTATGCGCACGAACTTCCCTTATGATGGTATTTAGAGAGGTGTGTATCAGTAAATTAACATTTACATTTTAAATCTCATTTCCACTTACAATTTCCATTACCAATTAATCATGTGATTGGTTCTTTATTTAAACCTAACATCATTAAACAACGGGGTTCATTCCAGTTGAACCTATCATCTTTAAACACCTATGGATTCCTTTTATGCGAACCTAATTCCCATCGAATATCATCATTTATTCCTCAAATTACAAATCCCGACTAAGTCTCCAAATGATCATTATGATCCTAAAAATCTCCCAGGTTTATATAACTTCGATAAGCCCTTAAGTCTCCAAGTTAGGGCATTTAACTTCCTAACTTCTAAAAGTTGAATAAAAGAAGTAATGCCTTAACATTACTTTAAACCTCCCCGAAATAAACCCCAGATGAACCCATTTCTAATCCAGGGCAACGACCAAACTCCATAACTACTCTAGGACTCTAAGTTTACTTCTTTAAAGAAGTTTCCTAGGTCCTAATCCAAAAAAATAAGGATGAAAATTAAAAGGAAAAAGACCCCAAAACTGCTGGAACCGAATCGATTCGCCCCAAGGGCCGAATCGATTCGCTCTGAAAGCGAATCGGTTCGGACAACAAAATTAAGTTTCTGCAAATGCCGAATCGATTCAGTCTTAATCTGAATCGATTCGGATATCAAGACCTGGGATTCTTTATCTATGCGAATCGATTCGCCCAAGGGGCCGAATCGATTCGCCCCTGCGGAATAGCCAAGTTTGGCTATGGAGTTCTAAACTCCAAAATTCCTTAAACCCAAAACCAACTCAAACCAAGATCATCTATCACCACCAATACATAATAAGGGCCTCTAACTACCATTATGTACAAAAATTATCATCCAAATCCATTTTTAGTGGTTAATACCCAAAATCCAACCAAAACCCTAACAATTCTAAATCATAAAAAATCCATAAATATCAAGACTAATTATTCTACTTAAATCAAATTATTGCAAGTAGAATACTTGCCTCAAATGTAAGAATCTGATTTGATGAAGAAGGAAGCAACAATCCAAGCTCAAATCTCTCTTTTCTCTCAAGTTCTCATCCTCTCTCTACTCTATCTAGGGCTCAATTGTGTAAAAATGGAAGAATGGGAATAGGGGTGGGAAATAAAACGGCGCTTAAGTCCCATAAGCCCACTTAAGTGACTAATACGCGATAAAATAATACTCGACTACACCATTTAAGCCAAAACCAGTCAAAAGTGCCCGAAATGCCAAAATACAATATGGCACTTATTTTGACTGTCTCACACCTACTGGAACTAACTACACTGTCCAAATTATCATTTGGGAATTTTATAACTCATTTTACTTTCAGTTTAATTCTAAACCAAAATGTCATTTTAAATTCTTATGACATTATAAATTACCACATGAACATTTTATCTACTCATGAGGTAACTATACAACATTTTAGTAAATATTGACCTTGACATAACAAATTAATATTTACTCAACATCTATCATTTTATAATTAATTACAACACATGGTAAATAAATATAAAATAGGCTATCAGAAGAGAGGGTTATTACAAAAAGTCAACACACATATTATGTGATGATTCATCCCCATAATCATTTGCCTCGTTGTCACTATCGCTAAGAGTGGCTGGTATAGAAATTTTCTTGCCCTTTCTCTTTATCATAGTGGGATATTCAAATGCTTTGTTCCCTTTGCCCTCACACTCAAAACATCTCGCATCTTCCTCTTTATCACTGCTCTCTTTGGCCTCATTTTTCTTTTTTTTTTATCAAACATCCTTTCATTGGAAGAATTTTCTATCAAAAATTTGAGAATTTTTTTAAATTTTTTAGCAAACATGGCCACATCATCAAAATTAAACTCTCCCCCAGACTCGGACTCATAAACTCTCTCTTTTTTATTCTTCTTAGACACTTCCTTACCTTTCTATATTGTGCCCTTAAGTGCAATCCATCTATCCTTAGCCTTAACGTTTTGGGGAAACATGTCTATCTCGTAAGTTTGAAGGTTTCCTATGAATTATTCTAACCTAAGTGTATCTAATATTCCCAAAGAATTTAAAATAGCAACCTTAGGAATAAAATGGAATGGGAGTTACCTCAAAATCATTTTAGCAACGCTCGTCTCCTTAATATTCTCACCCAAATTAAAACTTGTATTGACTATGTCCGACAACCCAACACAAAACTCGTCAAAACACTCAAACTCTGTCATGGTGATAGTCTCAAACTGGGTGGTCAAATTTTGTAACTTAGATGCCTTAATCGCATTGGTACCCTCATATGTTAGTAGGAGAATATATCATGCCCCATTAGACATGATGCACGTCATAATTCGACGAAACTCGTCCGGGGTGACGACTCCAAAAATAGCTCTAAGACCACGGGAGCTATAGGTAATCCATTTGTAATCATCCCCAGTCAAGTCAGACAAAGGTTTAAGACTAGTGGCATTTTCAATGGTGATAGTGGGAGGAGTCCACACTCTTTCATAAACAAGCCAAACACGTTCATCGATAGCCTTTAAACAAGATTTCATGCAGGCTTTCTTATAGGAGAATGTGTGATATAAATTATTTAAGGGATTCATGAATTTTCAATTTTAAACTTATTTAATCATAGTCAATCTTCAATCCAAATTAATTAAACCCTAATCATGCATCTATGTGGGTAAATCAAATATGCAGTCATAAATAAGGGACAAACTAATTTCAAGGAAAAAATTCCTTTGAGGTAAAACATTGTATTTCACTATATAACGCAAATCGCAACTTATAAATTACATAGAGAAATCTGCAATGAATTTTCCACAGAAAATTGATATTGACCGCAACCTAGCACCAACAAACATTCCCTTGAGAACCTTAATAACCGTAGCTCCTCCTTCAGCGGTGAATACCCACGAGTATCCCCAATGATCGCAGTCGTAAAAAATTATCCCTCGCAAGAACTATCAATGCCGTAGTAGATATCTCCTCTCTACAAGAGAAACTTTGACAAGAAGTGTTTGGATTCCAAAATGATTCGCCAAGGTATATGGGATAATTTTGTGAATAAAAAATAAAGTTTTGTGACATAAAAGTGAAGACTAAAATTATGCAGATTTACAGTTTTTGTTTAGAAAAAATCATAATAAAAAAGTCTTTCAAAATAGGTATTTATAGCAAAGAAAAATACATTAGGCAGCCCAGGTCGTTCGAACGACATTTCCATGTCGTTTGAACGACTCTAAAAACGACCTTAATAGAACCAAAACAGTGTAGGGTCGTTTGAAGCACAAAAAGAATGACTTATCTCATGACCTATCAAACGACATGTGATGTCGTTAGAAGGGGTTGTTTGAATGACATTGATTTATCATTTGATCGACATAAGTGAAAAGAGATTATTTTAAAAAGCTTGCCTATAGGTCTTCCAAAAATTATTTTTACTTAGAAAAATGCCTCATTTTGATAAAAAAATAGTTTCGAAAAATATCCCAATACAATCGTAAACCAAATTCTTAGCTTAAATGTAATCCTTACCACTATCAACCTTGTAGATGTATGTTGTTGAAGAAACTTGATATTTGGATCCATAGTTTTCAACAAAGGCTCATGAGCTTTGTTCGATGGTTGTAACGATATACGACATACTCTATTTAAAATTAGGACTATGGTAATTATGTCCTTACACACATAACACTCATTTATACGTATATACCTAGCAACCCAAGCTGTCCTCCCAGATGCATTTAAATTAATGTTCACACATTTATTGAGTAACACATATATATAATACTCTTTTATACGTATATACATAACATCCCCGAGCTATCCTCCCTTATGCATTCTCTAAAATACTATCAGGCTCTAGGTACATCACGTACCACTCCTAGGCCCCCAGAACGGAATATCACCACCGATCCCAAATCATAAACACAAACTAGAGGTGTTCATAGATAGATATGGTATCGGAGCATCAGGTTCTAGTGTCCTTAGGATCTGAGCCGACTTGTTACGTTTTTAGCATTGTGTTCCTTTGATTTAGGACCCTATGTTTAGGGCTGTTGATTCATGTGGCACTTTTAAATTCTTTTGCTATTGTGTATATTTAAAGTGACACTTCTACGAGCTCAATTTGGTTTCAAATGCCAAATAACAAGAGGTATCTCAACCGGAGCCGCAGGCTTAATTAATTTTGGTTTTTTAAACTCCCATTTCAATCTATTAAATAGGTGTTTTACACCCACTCAAACACTTCATTCCTAAGCCTATAAATAGGACCTTTGGGTTCATTATTTGGAGGGAGTTGTAGAGAGAGAGTTATAGAGAGAGCTTTAGAGAGGGCCAATAATTATTTTGTGGGAGAAATTCTGTCAAAAATATTTGTGACACACCAATTATAAGTTTGTTTATTTAATGAAAATTAGTATTCATTCTTACAAATTTATTATGTCCACAATTATGCTAGCTTAATTTCCTTACTAGGACTAGATGAAATTTATCATGTGTGATTAATATTGTGTGTGATTTAAATTCGTTTTTATTCCCGATTTATGCTAAATTCTTTTAAAAAATTCGGTATTCATTTAAAACGATACGAGAGTGCGTTTTAAACTTTCGGCATTGTTTGAAAACAATAATTTTTTTATTTTTAAGTATGAGTACTTTTTAAAATTGAAAAGTGAACTTTTTAAGGGAATAGGGATTTTAAGCGTCTAAATTTAGAGACGTTAAATTTTATTTTGGACTTCTAACGTGTTATTTTTCCGAATTAAATACGACGAGAGTCGGTTTAATTTGAGTTATAAATCGGGAATGACGAATTTAAATTATTGCTCACTTTTAGTTTAACGTGATAAATGGATCTAACGTCCTAGTTTTCATGCACACTTGATTATATCTCTTGTACTCCTATTTTTTTGGTTTGTGTTGCTTAGTTTAATATTACATCTCATCTTTAAACCTATTTCGTCTAGTTACGATTTTTTTTTGATAAATCTTTGTGGGTTCGACCTGTACTTACACTCGATATTGTATAATAGAAAATGCACTTGCCGTATTTTATCAAATTGACAACAAGTTTTTGTCGCCGTTGCCGGGGATTTGTTCGATTTTTTTGATTTTTTTTAAACTTTGGGACTAGTTTTTTTTACTTTTCGCATTTTTGTTAGTAAAGATTCTTAAAAAAAAGACAATGTAATCAGATATCATGCAAATAATAAAGTTTAATGGTGAGTAATGTCAAAATATTAAATGGTGAGTAAAGCGTCACTAAAATTAAAATATTAACTAAAGTTTAAAATAAAATAAAATAATGGCTAAAGTCAAATAATAATAATAATTAAATGGTGAGTAATGTCAAAATAACTTTTGTTTTAACTTTTAGCTGTACAACATATGATTACTAACAAAATAATTTATTGATAATTTATTCATACTATGTCTATAGACTCATCTTACCTTATATATATATATATATAAGAGAGAGAGAGAGAGAGAGAGAGAGAGAGAGATAGATTATTGAGAGCACTTATAATTTTATTGTATTGTTATTCTTACAATCGTCAGCGCATCGTGCGGATCTAAATACTTCTTCATTATAAAATTGACTTTCTCTCCCTCGCGTCCTTCTACAACTTCAAATTAAATAAACCTCAAATGTTATGGCAATTACGAAAAACTGCATTAAGCAATTTCAATCGTCAAAAGATTTGGTTAATTCGCTTGAGGGCCTGTTTGGGAGTGCAATTCCAAGCCTTGGAATTTAAATTGGGAGGCCCAATTACAATTTTATTATTTGGTGCATACAAAAGTCCGTTGATTTTGAATTTATTTATGATTCCGTAGGCCCCAATTCCATAGAGATCTTAACAACCAAATCTACATGGAATTATAATTGGAGGCACTCACAACACACACATAACCCTTACTCCTCCCTCTTTCTCTCTAGCGTGCCGGCAGCCACATCGACTATGTCATCTCTGACAGCCTCGTCGACTCTCTCCCCTCTCCGACACTCTCCTATCCGATAGGTAGCTCGTCTCTCTCTCTCTCTCTCCTTGAGAGAGAAAGAGAGTCTCCTTTGAGGTCCTCATGTAGACTTTTTTAATTAAAATAGCAAAAATAATATTTTTGAGTCAATTTTTTGTGTGGTATTTAAACATTTCGAGAAACCCCTAAAAAATCATCTTAAAGTGAATTTTGTTGATATTTAAAAAAAATCGATTAGAGCATGTCAATTTTTAAGATCCTTAAAAGCTAACAAATTTTGATCGATTTTTCTAAACTAACAAAAAATTCATTTTGAATTGATTTTTTAGAGTCCCCCTAAAATGTTTAAGTACCATAAAATATTAGCTCAAAAATAAATTTTTTACCAGTTAAAAAAATGGTATGCACAAAGTGGTATGTATATGAGAATCTCTCTCTCTCTCTCTCTCTCTCTCTATATATATATATATATATATATATATATATATATATATATATATATATATATATATATATATATATATATGTGTGTGTGTGTGTGTGTGTGTGTGAAAATTCTCACCAACGTCATGCTCTATACATCATTCATACATCACACCTAGTTGTGGGCCCTTAAAAACTTTTTTTTCAAATTTTTATTTTTCTCTTGAAATTAAACTTCCTATAAACCCATGTTCAAAAAATTGGGTCAATGAACATTTTGTATCTATTTTTTAAAAAAAAATTCAAAATTGCGCCAACAGTTTTTTGGGAATTTGTTAAAAATAGCTACAAAATGTATTTTGACCTAATTTTTTGAATATGGGTTGATTAGAAGGTTAATTTCAAGAGAAAAATAAAAAAATTGGAAAAAATATTTCTTAGGGCCTAGAATTAAGTGTGAAAAGTTTTTTATTTTATGGATTTACGTTGATGACTCTAGATATAAGACTCATATTTTTGGTTTGGTTAATTTAATTATGGTTTGACTCACTTTGACTTTTAAACTTAATTATAAGTAACTGGGTTGGGGTGTGTCAAATATGTTGTTGTTTGTTTTAGACATAAATTAGTTGTTTATTTTAGATATAAATTATTACATGGTTGTGGATTTTTTATTCACTTATATGCAAATACTATTTAGTTTTCTGGGTAATTTGAATATGAAGACCTATTGTACAATTAGTTACTCTAAATATTCACTTGGTTTAGGGTCAAATTATGGAATTGAAAGTTGGATAACTGGAAGTTATGGTGATACCCAAGAAGGATGAGTTAAGCATTTAGAAATGTTGCCCCATTTAATCGTTTGCAATTATTTTAAAATGAAACTTAGTGCCACTAATTTGAAATTATTTTTATTGTTGGAAATGGTTATTTCTTAACTTATTTGTTTGACCAATTGATTGGAATTAGTTCAAAATTTATTGGATTTTTCATGTAACACTAAGTATGAAACTACCATTAAACAAGATTCATCAATTCCATCATTAATAGTTATATTTAGTATTTACGAAAGATTAATATCTTTTCATGGTAGCTGGGAATTGTAGGGGATATCAAACCTACAATAATTACAACATTATAATTCACCCCTAGTAAATGAATGCAATATGAAAAAAAAGTTTACATGGTTTGGAAGGTCGGGTTGCCTACATTCATGGGGAAAGGAGAGGTAGCTTTATTTATGAATAAAAGATAAGAGGAATGGAGTTCTAGGATTTCTAGCTAAGAGTTTAATCCACGTTTATAAGAATGTTGCTAATCCTACCCCAAACATTGAAGTTGCTACTATATATTGCTACAAGTGTCCTAAAATTCTATGTCACCCTTACGATCATTAGTTATCAACTTTGATCTTAACTCTAAAGTAGTATAATTACAATAAGCTTGTATTCGGCTAAGTTCGATCATCATCTCACTTGATTCACCCTTAGCTAATCCATGATCTTTGGACGAATACGCCACCTTGATGTGACACCCCGCCTAATTAAATACCGGGTGATCACTCCTTTATTAAATTAAATCAAGGTGAACAGTTGGTCCATTCTTAGCATCACTATCGAAAAATAAAATTTTCCCAATTTAACACCCTAATTAATTAAGCTAAGTGTCAAAACCATTTTCATACATACTTTCCAAATTTTATTTAAAGAAAAATCATTTATTTTATTAACAACATTCAATAAGTAAGAATCACACCATATTAAATTCTGCAACATAATCCAATTAATTTAATACATTCGTCAATCGAATGTCGACAAACGAAATCTAAAGTCACACATCCAAACTGAATAAATCCCATAGTAACAACACTGGAAATAACTGAAATACAAATGTCCAATAACAACGGAATAATGGAAAGAGCTACACATGCCCTACTAAATGAAAGTACTAAGAGTCGATCCGAATGAACGAAGTCATCTAATCAAGAGACCTGCAACTCCCACCTAAGCTGCAGCGCATTCCTTCCAAGAGATCCTAAGCAAGACGCCCCTGTGGCTGGGCACCTGTAATACATACATATATATACAAGAGAGAGAAAGAGAAAAAGAAACGGGTCAGATCCCGATAGTGTGTTTGATTTAAAAATATGTTTAGCAAGTATTTAAATTGATACAGGCCAATGCAACAACATATTAGTGCGACACTCTCTTGAGAAATTCTCACCTCTCTTCTAATGTGCACACCTATCGCACTAGCCTTCCCAATGGTCTTTCTCATCATATAACACACTATCCTTTCCCAAAGGTTTAACTTATCTTATATTACTCGTAAGATTCAAAATTTAACGATTCAATTGTTTGAAGATACTATTTCAATTAGTAACCAAATTTCTCATTTTAACTTTATAAATCAATAAAGTTTTCCAGTGTCATATTATACTTTCTCAACACAAGTATTTATAATTTGAGTTATCAACCACGTCCTACATATCACATCACAGTAGGCAGTTCCAGATTTCAGAATTTCATATATATATATTAACCACTCGTAAAATATATATAAACCATAACAGCACCCCAAATAAAACTATGGTGCGGGCATACTCTACTATCCAAACCCCATATCACTCACATTAAGGGGAATAAAAATTCGGAATCACTCTCGAATTGTATTAACACATACTCAAATAATATTGAGGCGAAATATAGATTCCAAGTCCCTTAGGACCGTCCGAACTATCACTGCGATAGCCCGTACCAAGGATATCTATACACAAACATAATGAGGCGAAGCATAGACTCCAAGTCTCTAAGAGGAAAGCACATACCCGCATCTCTTAGGACCATCTGAACTATCATTCTGATAGCCTGTACCAAGGATATCTATCTTCTAGGGTACAAGTCAATATCCCCCATAAAGGTCCCATCGAGATAAGACTGTACCAGCGCGGAAACCTCATGGATAGCAAGTAGCGTGGGCATGATTTTCACACATAGATAGTATATGCATACACAATCATATAACTATACTAATATTACCATATCAATAATGGGTAAATTCTCAATTCCCATAATTACGTCATTCGCGTTTATTTCACCTTATCTAGTTATCACGTATAACCATTCACATCTTACTTTAATTTGAGGAACTTTTCCACTTAATATCTAACGCTCATGAATTATATCCTCCCAATTATAAAATTCAGTAGGTATACACATTTGTCCCAAAGTAACCCTCTTACGTGTCTCTCTCTTTAAATCATAAATTCACCGACCCTTATGTAATTATCCCAAAATACAATCTCTGCCCAACATCACGGGTCCCAAAATTTATTCACACATCCTACCGGTCTTCCCTATCTCCCAAAACATTATATTAAGGATACCCAAGAATTATCTCACAATAAATTGAATTTAACTCATTTAAAAAGAGAAACAGGAGTCTTCCAAGAGGGGGCGATCGATCGAGGTCTGGGGCTCGATCGATCGAACCTTCGATCGATCGAAGCTCTGGGCTCGATCGATCGATCAAGCAGGTCTGCGAAAACTGAAATTCTGCAGTTACGGGTTTTATCTCCAAACATCAACAATTTCCATACTTTATAATCCCAATCATCCCAGAATTTGTACCACTAACATCCTAACATGATATCATACATTTTCTACGTAAAGCATGTCAATTTACGTCACTAAACATGGATTAATGATGCCATAATTCATTTAAATATTCAAGAACCCTAGAAATCTCTAAATCATGATTCCAATCTATTTTTCCAGAAATTTCTTCTCATAAACATCATAATTTCGTGGGTAAATTCCTCTACAAGGCAAGGGTTTCCAGAATTATCATTTTATTCATAACTACATGCGATTCCTATCTCAAATCTTAGGTTTTCTTCCATAAAACTCATCCTAATCATTCCTACACTAATATGAAAGATGCATCAACGAAATAATCAAGATAAACACTTGCCTGGGATTTTCTACGTTCTGATTTGTAGACGATTTTGATGTGGTTGCGTACCTCGTTACGCGATCTACGCGTTGGTGGTGACGGCGGTGCAATCGGAGGTGTTCTTGGCCTAGAACTCCTTGGAGAGCTTCTCCTCTTCCTCTCCAATGGCCGTCATTAGTATTTCCTTGTGTTAACCTTAGAAGATGAAACTTTCCATCTGATATAACCCTATAAAATTCGTGAGTTTAATTACCCAAAAATGTGAAATGTCCAAAATGCCCTCCCGGGGTACTAATTAGGCCTAAAAACGCCCCGAGACCCAAACTAAATCCCCGGGTACACTTTTCTGACTATCTCGACCCAAACTAAATCTCATATATTACTATACTCATCCAGTAATATGCCACAAATAACAAATTTACAATAGTTACTAACTCTCGTCACGTTAATAATTATAACATAATTAATTTTCGGATTTTTATTTAATAATTAACTCACATTAAATTTAATAAATCCCCAAATTAATATAGCATAAAAATACGGGGTATTACATACTTCCCCCCTAATAACGGAATTTCGTCCCGAAATTCGAAAAACAAGGCATACCTGGTAAGAACAAATCTGGATATCCTTGTCAGTACGCAAATTATCTACATAGTACGGCGCTCAATCAATATAGCTTTTTCCTCACAACAACATTGTTTTACATTCTTATTGGAGACACTTCACATTGTGCTCCCACCCGACAACATTCGCATAGGTCACGCCTATACGTTATAAATTCTATTATCTCACTATCATTAGGAGGCCGAACCTCACTACAGGACAACTACTCGGATTTACTCATACACAAATTCCCATTCTGAGAAGATCATACGAACATTTGATCACTCTTGATCGCCTGAAACAGTCGTGATATTTTACCATAGTTATCGGATATTTTCTCGACCGATCCAAAAATTCTGATTATCTATTCTCCTCTAATTGGAACAGAATAAGACTCAGCACCCTCGACTAAAAGTCGTACAATCTTTTCTTGGCAAAACGGGTCTGTGGTCTGGGCCTGTATTACCCTCATAACAATCTCGGGTGTGATTGTCATAACAGATATGAAGGAACGGGCTACTGCGTCCTGGTGGCCTAACTCCTTCCACTTTGCTTTCCAGACATCCGCTACCTCGTCTACCGGCCGACGACTCAACGCATCAGCAACTACGTTGGCCTTTCCCGGATGATATTGTATATCGAACTGGTAGTCCTTCACAAACTCTAGCCATCTGCGCTGACGCATATTCAACTCTCGCTGAGTGAATAGGTACTGCAATGACTTGTGGTCTGTGAACAAACGGAATTTCTCCCCCAATAAATAGTGCCTCCATATCCTCAATGCAAAGACGACCACTGCTAACTCCAGGTCGTGGGTGGGGTAATTCTTCTCATGCGGCTTAAGCTTGCGGGAGGCAAAAGCTATAGCCTTCTCCTCCTGCTGAAGTACTCCCCCAAGTCCCCGTAAGGACGCATCGGTGTAAACCAGGTACTCCACACCCGACATCGGTAACGCAAGGACTGGTGCTGAAGTAAGCTTGTCTTTCATCTCGTCGAAAGCCAACTGACAATCATCATCCCAAACATATGGTACCCCCTTGCGAGTCAGATTGGTCAGTGGACCCGCTATTTTGGAGAATCCTCGAATAAATCTCCTGTAGTAACCAGCTAACCCCAAGAAACTACGCACTTCCGTCGGTGTCGTGGGATGTCCCCACTCCCTCACCGCTGACACTTTACTCGGGTCAACTGCTATTCCCCGCTCAGAAACAACATGCCCCAAGAACTGTACCTCTCGCAACCAGAATCCGCACTTCTCGTACTTATCATACAACTGATGCTCTCGTAGAGTCTGAAGAACCTGCCTCAAGTGCTCGGCATGCTCCTCCTCGGAGTGTGAATATATCAAGATGTCATCTATGAAGACGATGACAAACTGATCCAAGAACTCTCTGAATACTCGGTTCATCAAGTTCATGAAAACGGCTGGAGCATTTGTGAGTCCGAACGGCATCACCCTGAACTCATAGGACCCATATCTCGTCAAGAAGGCAGTCTTTGAAACATCATGCTCTCTAATACGCAACTGATGGTACCCCGACCTCAGATCTATCTTCGAAAATAAAGTTTCTCCCCTCAACTGGTCGAACAGATCATCGATTCGAGGCAACGGATACTTATTCCGTATCGTGACCTTGTTCAGATCCCGGTAGTCCACACACAATCTCAGTGAACCATCTCTCTTCTTCACAAACAAGACTGGAGCGCCTAAAGGTGAGGTACTCCTACGAATGAAGCCCTGACCTAACAGCTGCTCTATCTGATCTCGTAGCTCTCGCATCTCTGCCGGAGCCATACGGTACGGTGCGCGTGCTATATGTCTCGTATCTGGCAGTAAATCTATGACAAAGTCTATCTCACGACTGGGGGTAGTCCTGGTATCTCCTGAAACACATCGGAATACTCCCACTTGAAAAGGCTTCTAGAACCCTGTAAACTTAATTCTCAAGTTATGGCCTAATTAGGCCACGTCATCACCTCACGTGCTGAGCACTCGAAGGTCCACATCACCAGACTCCGCTGCCTTTCTCCTTAAGCTATGACCCTTCTTTTACCTTCTGCGACCTTCAAGTCCAAGGTCATGGCCTTACTGTCGAACACCATTTATGGTCGTGGTCTAAAGTCTCCAATTGGGACCTTTGTTACTATCCGCGGCTTTTGACCTACGCCGTGGCCTTAACAACACAACTCTACTAGTGGTTGTGGCTCCCAATATGGCAAGGACTTATATAGTTTTAGGGTCGTTACATAAAAGGAGCTCGTCCACCAGCTCAAGTGGAGCGTCCCATGTCTCAGCGGTGGCACAACATTTAGTGACACGAACATCACATTCAGCCTCTTCCCCGTTGCTTAATGCATAAACTTTTATTCTATCGGCGATCAATGCATGCATGCTTATGGGGTATTCTACAATCAATTATGCCATGGCCGAGTTCACGACATCTAAAGCAATAAAATATCTATTTAGTATCCAATCCAATTTCTCTTTAGTATCCAGAGTGGTGCCCGATTTCGTGCAACAATTATTGTAACCCGAGAACTTTGCCCATAGAAAATGATGGCTTAGAAATCCGTTAAACCTTGAGTCATATTCAATGGCTTATCCAAGGTCAAGATTTGCCAAAGTTGAAGCTCGGTTTGGATTTTGTAATTTTAGCTCTTGCCCAAATCCCCCAATATTTTGCTCAATGTTTCCCTAAATCTTCACCCGTGTGAAAAGAAGCTTAAATTATTCGGAATATTCAAACATACATTACTCATTGCCAAAGACCTTGTACTCTGCACGAATAGTTGCCTCTCATAGGAGTCAAAAAGAAAAGGAATAAGAAAATCTCGATTCGTATTCGGTCAGCTACGGATGTATGGTTGATTGGCCAACTCCCTCTCCGACACCGGCTCACTCCACCAAAGATCGTAATTTTTCATGCAAAGACAAATTTCCAATTGAGTTACAGTCTGATCCAAAGATGGGACAAAAACGGGGCGAATGACGCCAGACCTTACTTTTTTCACGAAGAAAGTGAATATTAATTTTTACGAACTCTGTTCTCTCATGAAGCACGGAATCAGATGAGCGCATAATGGCCGATTTGTTATCACAAAATAATTCTGAGGATCCTTTCTCCACAAAACCCATTTCTCCTAAAATGGATCGAAGCCACAAAAGTTCACATGTTCCTTGAGCCATTGCATGGTATTCAGCCTCAGCAGAAAAGCGAGAAACTACGGCTTGTCTTTTGCTTTTCCATGAGATGAGATGAGAACTATGGAATATGCAAAACCCTGTAGTGGATCGTCTATTAGTCTTGGACCCCGCATAATCTGCATCAGTGAAACAAGAGAGCCCTTTATGAGTTTTTGACGCATATAGCAACCCAAGTCATTGACAAAACTTGAGGCATTTGAAGATATGGTTAGACGATATTCATTTGTGCGGTGCGTGGAGTGTGTATAAACTGATTAACCATACTCACAGCAAACACCAAATTTGGCCTTGTGTTAGTCAAGTAGATAAGACGACCAATCAATCTCTCTATCAAATCACTATTATCGGCCAAGATCTTTACATTAGGGTCCATCGGAGTGGAGGCAGGGCGACATCCTAATAGATCTAGAGTGTACTTCCGTTGGGATAAACATAACCCACGTTGAGATTGGGCTACCTCAATCCCATGAAGGTAACATAGTGGACCTAAATCCTTCATATCACGCTCTCCCAATGTCCCTCTTAACTCGAGCAATCCCTTCAGCATCATCCCCATAATAATAATGCCATCCACGTAAACAAACAATATGACACATCTACTGTTGGGTTGATGATGAAAAATGCATGTATGATCAGACCAAAAACCCATTGACGTAATCACCTCACCGAATCTGATGAACCACGCCTGTGGTGATTGCATCAGGCCATAAAGAGACTTTCGAAGCCTACAAACTTTTTTGGTATACTTTCCCTCAACCCTAGCATACTTCTCCTCAACCCGAAAATTCAAAAGAGGATCCATATAGATGGTCTCGGATAAATCTCCATGAAGAAAAGCATTATTGACATCCAATTGATGTAAAGGCCCGACGAGAGAGATGAGTAGTCGCACAGAAGTAAGCTTAGCAACTGGGGCAAAAGTAGCACGAAAATCTTTCCCCTGAAGTTGCGTGAATCCTTTAGCGACCAGTCTTGCTTTATAGCAATCGACGGAGCTATCAACTAAATACTTCACATTAAAGATCCATTTGCATCTAACTGTCTTTTCGTCGGGAGATAAGGACACGAGCTCGCAAGTGCCAATTCTATCCAAGCATCCATCTCGACTTTCATTGCATCCACCCACTTAGGATTCTGAAGAGCCTCAATAGCGATGGAATTGAGTTGACCAAGGTAGGCTCGATAGGGTCCTGAAAGGCTATCATAGGAAATATGATGGAATATAGAGTGGTTAATGCCACAAGAATGACCATATTGGGAAGGGGGCGATGAACACGAGAAGGACAATGACATTGAAAATCCAAATTATGAGATGGTAAATGAGAATCTATGATTCCTATGTCCAGAGAAGATCAAAAGTTGGAGCCTCGTCAAATAACAACTCGGAGGAGGAGCCTCATTAAATAATGGAATGGGACGAGCTAGAGGAGGAGCCTCGTCAACTGGAGGCGAGGGAGAAGTAGTTGGTAAAGTAATATCACCCTCATAAAATGAGACATGCTCATGAAAAGAAACATCAAGGGAATGATACATGTGTTTTGATACTGGATCATAGCACCGATATCCCTTAAATATCGAGGAGTACTCCATAAAAATTCACCGAATAGCTTTATCATCAAGTTTGGTCTGAGAGGGACTACAATCATGAACAAAACAAGTACACCCAAACACACGAGTAAGAATATGGAATAAAGTGCTATCGGTTTGAAGGCACTAGAGCGGCGCCTTTCCCCCCAAAACCCGACTTGGGGTACGATTTATGATAAAAGTGACGGTAAGGACATCCAAACACCAAAAGGATTTGGGCGTCTTTATACCACTCAACAAGCATCGAATTACTCCCATTAGATGACAATTTTTACGTTCAGCCACACCATTTTGTTCGGGGGTATATGGACAAGTGAGTTGATATAAAATCCCTTTTTTGATTATGTTGAGGCCTAAACTCATTTAAAAAGTACTCACGCCCATTATCAGACCAAATATTATGAATCACCGTTTTAAATTAAGTTTTAATCATTTGAAGAAATTGAACAAACAAGGGAAGAATATTAGATTCATTTTTAAGAAGATACACCCAAGTACACCGATAATAATCATCAATTAAGGTCATATAATAGCGATGACAAGAAAAGGCAGTAATAGGGGATGGTCCTAAAAAACTATCCAAAAAATGAATCAACTCGCATTGAAATCTTTTGGAGAGAAGTTTTTGTAAAAAAATAGCCAATAACACAAACAATTATCTGGGAATCACCAAAAATCCGTTGGAGGTGTGTATATTATCAAACTTCCAAAATCACGCATCAATCACATAAGATAACTAAACTTGATTAAAAAAATGATCTGAAAATCCTCAGCACATTAAACAGCAACAGAGATGAGCACAAATAATAAATCACCAAAGATATCTGTTGGTGACATTGAAAAACCACAAATCTTCTACTGAACACACCGATAGCCCCAAATAAATGGAAAAAAGCACTGATTAGTGCATAAGCCAGTAGTATCCCTGCGTCATCACCCTTTGTAAAAGTGTCTGACCTGCTACATGTGCTCCACAAGACCCTTCATGGATTTCTTCAATCAAATTTTTCACTTCGGTGGGATGTACACATCTCTGCAAACCTGCCATAATTCATAGTCTATATAAAACACCATTAGTTAGTACATACCGAGCAGCTTTAAACTTCAATTTCTTGGCTGCAAGCTTGTCAATTGGCAATTCTCCTTCCTCGATATATACCCTGATGGGATCCATCCAAGATGGTCCTAAATCAAAGGTGATAGAATTCATCTTCAGATCTTCATCTATACTCCGACCAGCTAACACTTCAATTGGGATTGTTCATCGTAGCTCGGTGCGAGTAGCTGATGCTAGTCGAGCTAGTGCGTCTGCTCTCGCATTCTCCATTCTTGGTATTCTGACCAGCTGAATAGCGACAAATTTTGATAAATGTTTCTTTGCCTTTGCATGATATCTGATCATTAATTTTAGTGAGACACCGAATCATACAAATAATAAACCATTACTAATAAAAAATAATCCTTATTTATACATGCAAGGGAGATAATTTGAACACACTAAAGAAGAGGTAGGATGTCCAATGATCCTATCAATATCTCACTTAAATAGATAAACTCTATTGATAATGATCTAGGAAAATCTCAGAGCTATATATGACCGATCAATATAGGATAGTCATCTTAAATCATAGAGTCTTAAATGGATCAACCATCTATATTATCTCTATAAATCTAACCTCCACCCCAGGTCAAAGAGGCATGTAACCATTGCTATTTGGAAAAGATAAACCCTCCACAGACGTAGTCACATTGCCAAACCACACAAATACAAATCTCCTCGTCGAGCAGAGGAGAAAAAGAAGAGAAACAATGATGATGATCCAGATGATGAACCCGATCTTCCAAAGAATCCAGGGCAGCCAGAACGAGAGGTATTTTCAATACGCTTTGGGTGATTTGATTGTAATGTTATTACATGAGGAGATGCAGCAGGAGGAGACCTTACTGCAGAAAGAAAAGCTTACCTCGAAGAGGCTCAAGCTTGCTCGTACATTCAGCGAATAAATTTAGATGAGGAAGATCGCCCGAGAAAGGTAAACAAAGAAAAATTCATCATTGGGTTTTCAAAGAATGATCTTGCAGGAGTTCTGTATCCTCATGAAGACCCACTAGTGATCAAAATGAGAATGAAATAGGTAATGATCTCAAGAGTGCTGGTCGACAACGGCAGCTCGGCAGACATCATGTTCTACTCGTGTTTCGTTAGTTTAAATTTGAAGCTATCTCAACTGGATCCTTACCACAGGCCCGTCATCGGTTTTGCTGGCGAGAAAGTATTTCCACTTGGGACGATCAAGTTGGATATATTCATTGGTACCTGGCCTGCTTGTCGGACATAAATAATACGTTTTTTCATGATGGATAAGAATGTCCAGTCATCGTACAATATCATGATGGGAAGAGTAGGATTGAAGAAGTTCGAGGCTGTACCATCTACAGTGCATCAATGCCTAAAATTTCCAACAAACTTTGGAGTAGGAGTTATGAAAGGTGATCAGAAAGTAGCTCGGGAGTGCTATTATTCATCCGCCGAGCAAGATGAATTGGAAGAATCAAAGAAAAAGACTACTACCTATCAAGTGGATGAAGGTGCGGAAATTGAAACCTTGGATCCTCGAGATGAGTCGCAACTTGTGAAGGGTCAAGTGGTGGAAGCTACTGAAAATATCATTCTGGACGACGAACACCCTGAGCGAACTACTCAAATAGGTTCATCGTTGGAAGCCTCATTAAAACAAGAATTGATAACTTTCCTTAAAAGCAGAAAACAAACTTTTGCCTGGAGTCATGAAGATATGCCTGGGATTGACCCAAACTTCTTATGTCACGAGCTCAATGTGAATAAGGAGATCAAACCTGTGAAGTAGAGAAGAAGAGTATTCAGTCCCGAGAAGAATCAAGTTATACACGAGGAAGTCGAGAAGCTCCAGAAAGCTTGTTTCATTGAAGATGTAAAATATCCAGATTGGTTAGCCAATGTGGTGATGGTAAAGAAGAAAAACAACAAGTGGAGGATGTGTGTAGACTTCACCGACCTCAACAAAGCATGCCCAAAAGATCACTTTCCACTTCCCCGAATTGATCAAGTGGTGGATGCTACCTCGGGACACGAGTTGCTGAGCTTCATGGATGCTTATTCTGGTTATAATCAGATCAAAATGAAACCTGAAGACAGGGAGAGTACTTCTTTCATTACCCCTAGGGGAACTTATTGTTATAATGTTATGCCTTTTGGTTTGAAAAATGCAGGTGCGACATATCAAAGGCTGATGAACAAGGTCTTTGCTGAACAAATCAATGACAATATGGAAGTCTATGTTGACGATATGCTGACGAAAAGAGAGAAAGCTGCTGATCATCTAGTTGACTTAAGCCAAACTTTTGATCAACTAGATAAATATCAAATGAAGCTGAACCCGACGAAGTGCATATTTGGAGTACGAGAAGGCATGTTCCTCGGGTACATTGTCAATCAACGAGGCATTGAAGCAAATCTTGAAAAGATCAAAGCTCTATTAGGGCTGCGATCTCCAACAACAAAGAAAGAAGTACAAAGTCTCACAGGACGAGTAGCGGCACTTAACAGATTTATGTCACGAGCAACTGATAGATGTCTCCCATTCTTCAAGACACTCAGAAAGACTTTTGAATGCGAGAAGGCTTTTCAAGACTTGAAGAAATACTTGGGAGCACCTCCACTGTTGTCCAGGCCGGTGATGGGAGAAAAATTGTACTTGTACCTTGCAGTATTCGAAAATGCAGTTAGATCGGCGTTGATCAGAGTGGAGAATGGAGTACAAAAGCCAATTTACTACACAAGTAAAGCCTTCCGAGGAGCAGAAATCAGATATCCAAGGCTAGAGAAACTGGCACTGGCGCTGATTGAGGCGAGTAGGAGAATGAGGCCATACTTCCAGGCTCATACGATAGTGGTATACACCGATGTACCATTGAGACAAGCCCTTCACAAGCCAGATAAATCAGGAAGATTGATGTACTGGGCAATAGAGCTCAGTGAATATGATATAATTTATGATCCCAGATCATCACTAAAAGGGCAGGCTGTAGCAGATTTCATAGCGGAATTCACCTATCCTGATACCCCTATGGAGCAAAAATTGCTCGCTAACCAACCTGTGGATGTTACAAGATTAACAAACACAAGCCCAGGCCAATCCCGATTGATAAAAGGGCGTGTGGATGTTATAGGATGTGATGCAGAGATAGTTGGGAGAACTCCGGACGAGGGACAAGAGTTGCTCGCTGATCAACCTGTGGATGTTACAGGATCAACAAACATTGGCTCAGACCAACTCTGGTTGGTAAAAGGGCAAGTGGATGTTACAAGATCATTAAATTCGAGCTCAGACCAACCCCAGTTGGTAAAAGGGCAATAAAAGATGATCGACGAGGAGCGAGAAAAATTCGGGGAGGATGAAAGGAAGCAGCAGATATTTCACCGAGGAACTCTGACTGATCATAAGTTTAAAGACGAGTTACCTATATGGAGTCTATATGTAGATGGCTCATCTTTCACAGCAGGATGTGGCATGGGGATAGTTCTAAGCACTCCAGACAAAGTCGACATGGAATACGCTTTGCGTTTCCAATTCAAAGCTTCCAACAATGAGGCTGAGTATGAGGCGATGATTGCAGGACTTAGCTTGGCAAAAATTATGGAGGCACAACAGGTTGTGATTTTCAGTGACTCTCAATTGATTGTTAACCAATTGCAACTTTCGAAGTCAAAATGGTGGCTAAAGTAACTGGAAAAAAATATCAAAAGTCAAATAATCAAGAGTAAATGGTGGGTAAAGTCAAAATGTTCCAAAAAATCTAATAAAAGAACACTATAAAAATAAAATCAATATATATATAGTTAAAAGGATTGTTCACATTTGCACGTTTAGTAAACTGAATTGCATGTACAATTTTTAACCTTTAGCTGTAAAGGCAAAAGTATATATAAACCCCATTAATAAAAAAAATCAGTATATTTAAAGAAAACTATAAAAGCCACAACCGCTCACTTAATAATATTATAAATAATATTATATTACAAAAATGATCTTAAAATTATGGACCATAATATTATATTTCAAATGATGAAGATTTCGGGTGAGTATTTGCCGAACACTAGGGCACCATAACACACGTAAGGATTACCCCAAAAAGGTCTAATTCCAATTTAAACAAAACATACATATTTTTGGATCTAACAACAAAATCAACACGAAAGATGTTAATATCGAAAAGATAAAAATTCACAACAAAACTTAAAATTAAGTTATTGCAGAGCGATAATGGCTAGCGAGAAAAGGAGAGAGTAGAATCCATTAGAAAATAACCACTTGAATAATAAATAAATAATGGTGTTTCTAAGGGTACCACAAAAATTGCTTCAAAATACCACAACAAAAATAATCACATTTTTGCTAAGGTCCACCACCTCATATAGATATTTTTGAACCCAATTACAACACAAAATACCACTACGCTCCAAACTCTCCCTTTCTCATCTTCACTTCACCCAACAAATTTGTCTCCATTAATCAAATGAACCATCTTCAACAACATTATTAAGGTTTTGTTACCTTGGTCCCCACACATCATTATTAAAGTTTTGTCCCCCACCAACCATCTACAATAACATTATTAAATATCGAGGGTTTGTTCTTTAAATATTAAAATACTAATGGATATTCCACCATTAGACAATGACAATACCTCAAAAGCAAATAATAACTCTACAAATCCCATTTTGAGGTAAGCTTTAGGTCCCATTATATATATATATATATGTATATATATATATATATATTTTTTTTTTATAAGGTTTCAAAATATAAAAAAAAAACGCAGAAAACGTCCAGTTGGTTCGGGATCGGGGACCCGATTTCAAAGCAGAAATTCAGGGTAAACCTCCGAACTAACTCTATATTTTTTTATTCGAAGTAACTCCATTCGTTATAATACCGCCGAATAAGTACACATATTCGGCATATATACCCCGAACCATCTATAACTATTCATCATTTTCACCCTGAAATAATGAAAACAATTTGTTATATTCATGACGAATGGAATTCAAACATAGAAAATGTTGTAAGCTTGTTATTAAATTTAATTACGTTGTGATTCAAATTTCATTTATTCCCACGTAATAATAATTTTACATGTGCAGGATGCCTTCATGGATTTCAAATCCTTGTTATTTGATCAGGCTTTAGCGAACATCGATATACCCCATAACGGGGTAGGTGGTTCGGTGTTAGTAGATGTTAGTGGGATGTTATTTACGGAGCAGGTATTATAATGTCTATTATTGATGTAATATATATATTTATAACGAACCAATTCCAATCACTATGTTTAGCCCGAATCCAGTGACCTTATTCGTTATGAACATAGCGAATAAGGTCACTGGATTCAGGATAAACATAGCAATTAGATTTGGTTCGTTATACACATCCCAAACAGTGCACTTTAAGACACGAACACCTCGCACGGGACCAATGTAATCAGCAAGATCTGATAGAATAGTTACGAGATTGCCGGTTTGAGAAAATGACATTAATTTGTAAATATTTCGACTTAGGCTTAAAAACATGTCGTTAGAAGGTAAAAATAAAAAACAGCCACGAAAGAGGCACGAAGACCTCGAATAGGACCAATGTAACTTCTAAGAACTGACTGCTTAATCACGGGAATTCCTATTTGAGAGCATGACGATAATTTTCAAATTCCGATTTGAGAGCATGACGATAATTTGCAAGAATACCGTTAGAGGGCTAAAAACCTAAAATAACCCCGTTAAAGTTATGGGCACCTCACATGGGAACAATGTAACTCGTAGGAACTGACCTCATATACATACAACTCCCGGTTTTAGAACATGATGATAATTTGCAAATATCTAGTCTTAGGCATAAATACTTATCGCTGGAAGTCGAAAACCTAAAACATCCACCAAACGGCCCTGCAAGAGGCATAAATACCTCGTACGGGACCAATATAATTCGTAAGAACTGATCGCATAATAATAGGACTGTTGGTTTGAGAAGATGATGATAATTTGCAAATATCTAGACTTACTCTTAAAAACATGCCATTAGAGGGCAAAAATCTAAAAAACTCCAAACAACCCCGTTAGAGGCACGAACACCTCTCACACGACCAATGTAACTTGTATAAATTGACCCCGTAGTCACGGGACTCTTGGTTTGAGAAAATAATGATAATTTACAAATATCTAAAATTAAGCTTACATACATGTCATCAGAGCGTGAAAACTAAAAACAACCCCTAACGGCCCCGTAAAAGGCATGAACACCTCGCACGAGAAAATTGTAACTCGTAGGAACTGGTCGCATAGTTATGACACTCTCAATTTTTGAATATGATGATTATTTGAAAATATCAACACTTAGGCTTAAAAACATGCCATTAGAAGCCGAAGATCCAAAACAGTTTCCAAACGACCCCGTGAGATACACGAAGACCTCGAACAAGACTATTATTACTTGTAGTAACTGACCGCGTAGCCATGAGACTCCCGATTTAAGAACATGATGATAATTTGAAATTATCTAAACTTTGGCTTAAAAAGCATTCCTTTAAAGGGTGAAAACGCAAAACATCCCCCAAATAACCCATTAAGAGGTACTGGCAACTCGCAAGGGAGCAATGCAACTCGAAGAAACTGACCGCATAGTCACAGAACTCCCGGTTGAGAACGTGATGATAATTTAAAAATATCTAGACTTGGGCTTAAAAATATGCCATTAGATGGAAAAAAACCCAAGATAACCTTCAATCGGTTCAGTAAAAAGACCAAACCTTATTTGTCAAAAAATTTGACAACAATATTAATATAGCCCAAGTTTATGTTGACATCATTTTTGGATCCACCTCCCCTTTAGAAGTTAAGACCTTCTCGGACATTATGCACAAAGAATTTCAAATGTCACTTATGGGAGAGTTACAATATTTCTTAGGGATCCAAGTTAAACAAAATTCTGAGGGATTATTTATATCGCAATCTAAATATGCTTTAGAGATTGTCAAGAAGTTTGGCCTAGAAACAACAAAAGAAGCTATGACTCCTATGAGTACTTCTGTCAAACTTTCTAAAGATGAGAATGGTAAATCAATTGATTCTACCTTATACCGTAGTATGATAGGAAGCTTACTTTACCTTACTGCCTCCCATCCTAATATCATGTACTCTATCTGCGTGATTTTCCGATATCAAAATAATCCTAAAGAGAGTCATCTATTATGCGTTAAAAGAATTATCAAATACATCAAAGGCACTCTAAACTTAGGACTTTGGTACACTAAAGACACTTCTAGTACTATAGTATGTTACACCAATGCTGATTGGGTCGGTTGTTTCGACGATAGTAAGAGTGCTTCAGGAGCATGTTACTATATTGGTAACAATTCGGTAGGATGGAGTAGTAAGAAACAAAACTTCATTTCCTTGTCTACTGCCGAATCCAAATATATTGCCGCAGGAAGTTGCTGTGCTCAATTACTTTGGCTAAAATAAATGCTGAAAGATTACGGTATAACTGAAGATATGTTACATCTCTATTGTGACAATCAAAGTGCGATCAATATTTCTAAAAATTCAGTTCAACACTCTCGTACCAAACATATTAAAATCATATATTATTTCATACGCGAGTTATTTGAATCTAAGGAGTTAGAAATTAATTACCTACCTACTGAATTTCAATTATCTGACTTATTTACTAAACCATTAGATTATCTTCGATTTGAATCTTTGCGCAAATCTATTGGTATGGTATGGAAGAAGAATGATTTATCGTTTCATACTTATTTTCCTCACCCTTTATCCATTTGAGTTAAAACGGGGGAGAAATTTAAGTCTTCTTGGACATTCTTGTTATATTCTCAACTAAAAAGCTTGATCTTAGTTATCACATTTTCAGGAATCAGTACCTTCATTTATAACATAATTTTGATATGGCAATGGTCTGTAATTAGTTGAGTTATGTAATTTTACTTTTTCTAGGATATTGGGTAGATAGAATTTTTATATAGGAATATGTTTTTCTTATTTCTTTTTTATCCTTATGAGTCCTCGATGACTCAAAGGAGATTTTGTCTCATATTTCCAAAGTGGGAGATTGAAGCACCCGTTTGTCAAGCACCCCCCAATGCCCACTTTTATGTGTTTCCATCTATGTTTGTGATTTGAAGTATGTTTGGGAGTATATGGGAGAAAGACGAAAAAGAATTTTTAAAAATTAAGAGAAAACAGTAAAGAAGAGACAGGATACAAAATTTATTCAATTGTATATGAGTTCAGGAGAGGACAAGTCTAATATCCTTCAGTTGCAAGTTGATAAGAAAATAAAAGAATTACAAGAAAGTGATATTTAGCCTTACAAACAACATATATACATATATATGTGTGGGTAAAAATGTTAATAGAAGTAATTCAAAAAAGTCAACCTTCTCTCCTCTCTTCCCCCCCCCCCCCCCCCCCCCCCCCAATTTGGAGATAATTTTTGAGGGAGTTTTCATTGAAAAAACCTTTTTTTCTCCCATTTCTCTCCTCATTAAACTCCCAAACTAGAGAAAGGATACACTTTCTCTCCATTTCTTCTCTTCATCTGTTATTATAAACTTCCAAACATGCTGTTAGTTGCATTTGTATATATACCTATGTAAGTATGTAACCGCCAAAACCAGCTTAAGAGTGCTTCTTTTAATATAATAACACGTATATAATAAATATGTGCACACTATATATATACAATTATACATACACGTGTGACTATGTGTTGATGCTTGTGTGGTTAGATGACCACGAGAGATAATATTTTTATTTGCAATTAGCACCTTATTGGGGGTTTGATCACCTACCTAAGATCATATTGGTGGAGCATTTTCTGGCCCACATTAACATCAAAGGAGAAAATTTTCTTTTCAATGGTGCTACGAGGATGTTGGCATATGACCTATCACTTTCTGTAATGAATTGCCATTCTAGTTTGCGGTATTTCCAATAAATTCCTAAAGCCAATCCTAAACACACTCAAATGAGATTATTTTTTATTTTATTTTTATCTAATAGGCAAAGAACTTAATCAGTTATTTTTCACGCTGTTGGTGTTCGTGTAACATCATGTTGAGGATCATCACTCATTTATAATGAAGTGATCTATTAATCTTTGCCAAAGTTGTATGCTAAAATAATAAAAGGCAATCTTGGTGAGTGAAGGCTAAGTTTGGGATGTGATAATATATGAAATACTTTTCACATGTTAGTTATGTTTCTATACAGGTCTTTGTTTAGAAGAAATCCATTTTGTCTTTTAATAGAGAACTATAAATTGAATATATTATTTATCTGAGTCAATTTCTATGTCACTGAGCGTAAGAGATATCCTGAAATACCAAGGCATTGTTTTCAACAGATCCTGATCTTTGTTAGTATTGCGATGTTACATGCATCCGAGGACATTGTAAGCAAACATATATATTGATTGTTCAAGAGTTGAGGCCATATTTCGAAAACGGTAAGACCATATATCTTGAAAATGGTAGTACATATTTAATTATCTCCAGTTAAATATAATATAGGATACTACTCCATCTAGTGTGCATAGAAACAAAATCTTGTTTTCGATAGATTATGTACCTATATGAAATTTGGGTGATAATGTGCAACTGATTTTGATGCATATTAGTTTATATGAAACTTAAAATTGGTTTTGTGCCTAAAAAAAGATATGGGGAGAGCAAGGGCAGGCCGCGTGATCATTTTCTGGATGATCTTTGACCAAATAACCCATGGCCTGAGCTCAGGAGGTTCAGTGAAACGATTGATTTAGACACGCTAAATCCAGTTGTAAAGATGTCAGACGAGTGGGCCAAAAGTCACAATGGAGACCTTCCATCCACCTGCTGCTAGTCTACTAGGTAACTTGGCTTACAACGTCTCGACATTGACTGGGGACCTAATCAATGAGATGTTCTAATACGGTGTTGCTGAGCTCCGTGTAATTGCTCCCTTCAAAGGGGGAACTACATCTCAGTGAGTTTTACTGGTGGTTTATTTGAATATTATTTGTAGGTCTAACTAGGCATTAATTGTATTTCTAGCTCTGTAATTTTGTAGCTAATTAATGTTTCACCTGTGGGTATAATAAGTTTTCACCCATGATCTTCTTTTACAGGTTTGTTAACTTTTAGGGATTGCTGAGTTGGCCTATTTTTCATAGTGAAGAACACTTTAACCATGCGTGGCAGGTTTAATTTATACTTATAATATTTTCCCTCGACTTTTGTATTTAGTAGGTTTAGTTGTGTTATTAAGAAACTTTTTTTAATATCACTTTGTTGTTTGATGTCATAGTTGGATTAAAGAAGTGTAAAACAGAGGAATTTTTACTCTAATTGGATATTTATCAGTTTGAATGGAGATGGTGTCTACGAGATCTATGTATCACTATGTATGTTCTTTAGATATCGTAGAGAGAAACCATCCTGACCTTAGATCAAGAAAATTTTGGAAAACAAAAAAGTTCCTACTTTAACATATGATGGAAAATAATATTTTTAATTAACCGAGCTATTTGTATTAAGAATTCATGAGCTTGGTTATGTTGGATTGGTTCTCATTAACTGAGCTACTTTAACTCATATGTTGGATTGGTGCTCATTATCACAAGGATCTCCACTTATTCCTCTACCACTTGAAGATTATTGAAATGTATTACAAAAGTGAGTTAAATTCATTTTCATGTCAGTTGAGATATTCAGTGTGCTTTTCTCAAAATTTCATTAAGATCTTAATCTAAAAAAGTCCACTTGCATTATGCTATGAAACAATAGTCTCCATTAAAATTCCCTTTATGATTATAATGAGATGTATTTAGAATTCACTTGCATTATGCTATCCCAAAAGGAAATAATCAGTTGTTAAGATGTACAAACTAATGTCATCCAGTTAGTTATTATGATGTCATTTTACCTTCTTGATATTTTTTTTCTCTTATTAGACAAAAGATATAATTTATGGATGCTCTCATGTGACTAATATTTTTCCTCCCATTTCAGGTGTCTTATGTGTAATGGGACCTTGATACAAGCTACATTGGATTCATAAAGGACGGGGTACAATGGATGGTTGATAACACTTACATTAAACTTATTGGTAAGAAAATGACAATATTCTTCTTGTTTTTCTTTTTGTACTGGTCAGGTGTAGACACCTAAAAACTTGAGTATTTACTATTTTAGGGCCATGGAAATGGCTTGCAAACATACTAGTTATGATACAAAATATACAATTTCATAACTTCAAATTCAAATCCCCTGGTCTCCTACCCAAAACACCCATGCACATTATGATCTTCTATTCACACGAAATATCTATTCAGTTAACCTATCATTACTCTTGCAGTTACGCAGAGTGACCTGCCTATTCATGACAGCTGATATAAAATATACTCCAGGTCGGATACGCAATTTTTGGATGGTTGATATTTTATACACTCGGGGGATGATACAGGTACACCTTACTGCTACTACTTTTTTTTTATCATATTTTGATGAGAAGGTTTTGATTCTTCGTATCAATTATAGTCCCACACTGTATATTATTGACATTGTTTGGGATGGAACAAAATTACACACTTATGTTATTTGATTTGTTAGATGAAGGAGTTGACTGAAAAAGTAACCTATGAAAATCATGAGATAGAAGAAGTTCAATACGAGTTCATCGATTTCATTCAGGATTATTTTTAGTGAGCTATAGTTGTGGACAATTTTGTTATATTTTTTCAGGTACCTTTTTTTTCTTCAATCTAATTAATTACTTTGTGTCGATGTTAATAATGTTTAATATATAGAATCTAAATACTATATATGAAAATATAATACTATAAAAATATGATGTCAATAATAATGTTGTTAGTGGATGGACGGGGTGAGATTTATATTATCGTTGTTGTTGATGATGATAATGAATGCCCATGGTGGGGTTTATATTGTTCATGGTGAATGTCCGGGGTGGGTTTTATTTTGTTGATGGTGAATGCCTGGGTTGGGTTTTATATTTTTGTTATTGGTTAAACATGTCATGTTTAATTTTGGATTTTTGAAAAAATAAAGGAAACTCTGACGAAATTTTCACTAAAACTTACCCATTTATCTCTTCCTCGCGTTAAAAAAGAATGAAGTAAAAATTAACTTTGAGATTATGCAAATGTTTTGTGAAGCTGGTGGTGGCCTTTATATTGTTGTTGATTGTGAATCACCAAGGTGGTCTTTATATTGTTATTATTGATAGTGAATGTTCATGGTGGTATTTGTATTGTTATTATCGATATTTCATGCTCGCGGTGGGATTTATACTGTTGTTATTGTTGATGATATTGAATGCCCGAGGTGGGCTTTATATAATTGTGGTTGGTTAAACATGTCATGTTTAATTTTGGATTATTAAAAAAACGAAAAAACTCTGTCGAATTTTCATAAAACCTTCCCCATTTATATCTCCCGTGCCTTAATAAACAATGAAGTAAAAATTTACTTTAAAATTACGCAAATGTTTATTTTTTGGTGCTCGATATTATATTAGAATATCAATATTGTTTGAGCTATATTCTTTATATTGTCAATCTGTTTTAGTTGTTAACTGCTATTTGTTTCCTTCTTTTGTTCAGATATCGATCCCGCTGTTGCCGATACCCGATGTAGATGTTGCTAAATTGGGTTTTCATGCTACACGAATGGAGATAATGTTGCAGTTTAATTTGCTAGTTTTTGTGTCTATAGTATAGGTCGTTTTAAATATCTTTTTGTTTATGAGTTGTCCAGAAGTCATTTGGAAAACTATTGGTGTATATATTTTTTTTTTAATTTCAAATACTAATGACATTTTATTGTTCAAGTTATATTGGTACTTGGAATTTGCTACTTTGAGTATGAAAATTTGTGCTTTGAATTGACAAATCATAGTTTTATGCATTACATGTTTGGGATATTTTAATAGTGTAATAGAATTCAATGCAAAAAAAGAAAGGAATTTTTTTTAATAATGGTTTACAGTTCACATATAAAAACGGGTATGTTTAATGACTGTTTTATGTACGCTATCATTATAATTAACAAAGTAACCGTCGTAATTGGTACCTTTTATTACGGTTTATACGAAAAACTGTCGTAATAGGATGGTTTGTTATGAAATTTTTGTCAGCAATAATTTTATTAAGACACACAACATTATTGTTAATGACGGTTTGTACGAAAAACTGTCGTAATAGGATGGTTGTTATGACGGTTTTGTCAACACTGATTTTATTATGACACACAACATTATGACAGTTTTTAAATCCTTGAAAATCGTCATAAATAACCTTTTATGACCATTTTTCCCCATCATAAAAATGTCTATTTCTAGTAGTGTTTTGTGTTCTCTTTAACCACACATGAGCTAAAACTTATTGGGAAACAAAAAAACAACATTTCATATAAAGCGTCAACTCGTTTCAGGGCAAGCACGAAAGATAAAAACTTGATAGATACTGAGATGAAGTATTATAGGATTACAAGACAAATTGTGGTATTAGATTATATATATATATATATACCTGTCTTCTATTGTGATTGGGTGAGAATGGAGGACAAGAATGCACGTATGGTCGTCCCTGACACCCACATGGTGAAGGTTGATTTAGACAAGTTAAAGAGTAAAGATAATGTGAATGACGAGCCATTCGTTTATGCATTCCAAAATTTAAAGAAATTGTTTTATGCAAAGAGACCTAATGATGATCCATGGTCTATTATTTTACGTTCCCCTAAGCTCTTGACTACATCGGTAGATGACATAAAGTCTCCTATTGAGATTCAATATGCTCTGGATGGTTACCCAGAATTAAAGAAATCATTAGACATGTTAGTAAAGATTCTTAAAAAAATGACAAACTAATGTGTTCTCTACAAAAGACCTATTTTGAAAGTCGTTGCATGTATATACAATATTTAACATTTTGAAAAATAACAATAAACTTGTAAAAAACGGCACTCAAGAATTATGGAATACGTTATACGAAATAACTGAAACACGTTATTCTACATAACTTTGAAGTTAACATTCCAAACAATAGACCGTGCTATAAATAAACATCTACTATAACAAAATACATTCGAGAAAATCAATACATGTAGAATGCCAAGGCCAATCGAGTTTTATTAATTGAAGTCATAAACAAAGAGCAACATTAGTTTATAAAATAAAAATTTGCCTAAACTAATGGTCCATGGATAGAGAAATCTAGAAGTAGAATTTATTTAGGCTAGTCGCATTCCAAGCCCTTGGTATGTCCCTACCCTTCAGCATTTTCAAGTGATAGGATCCTTAAAAGTCATCCCTTATTACCTTGAAGTGTCCTTCCCAGTTTGTTCCCAGTTTTCCATTTGATGGTTTTATAGCATTGCCAAGGACTTTCCTCAGGACATAGTCCCCAACTTGAAATTTCCTTAGATTGACTTTTTAGTTGTATTGTTTGGCTAGTTATTGCTGGTAGGAGCTAATAATGAATAGAAAATTTGGTTTCAAAGGGCACCATTAATGTATGAAAATTGTTGGGAATTTTATTTAATTTTCTAGGACAAATTTTATAAATTAACGTTAAAGGTTGTAACGGTTCATTCGCTATATACTGACTATTTTTCTGATTCATCCCGAAAAGTCATGACTATTCCCTATAAGTTGTGACAGTTTCTGAAAAACGTTCATAAAGTAACCATTAACAACAAGATTTGTCTTTTCGTGAAAGAATATTTTGTTTTTTCTTTAATTGGAAAGAAAGAGAAAAGAGAGAAAAGTATTTTATTCCCAATAGAGTTCGATAGAGTATCAAACGTAGTTGGTTCATGAGACACGGACATTGAAGTGTTTCTTAAGCGTGGCGAGACCATTTCATCATGTAAGACAAACACTCATTGTTTATTGACATAAGCACCGTAGCAAGAGCACATTTTGTCTTAAGGAGAGAGTATTAAACACTTGACTCGGTCATATTCTTCGTTTATAAGTTTTTTAAAAAATATTAATTTTATTGAATAAATATGATTTATTTCATATTTTAAATTTGATAAAACACAAAAGCAAATATTTTAAATAACAATCTTAAGACAATTCTTTATGCGCTCTAACATTTTTATAATTTTGTTTTCGCGTTTAATAAATTTTCAAATGCTTTCGATAAAGGTTTTGCATCATGCCAATCGTAAAATCATAAAACTTAAATGTTGCATGGTCTCTATGCGATTTTAATTATTTTTTTTATCATGTTTATGAGCATGAGATTCATATGGTGTTATGTAGATATTATTAAACAATACGTCTTTGTATTCTTGTGATATTATTATTATTTAAATAGAACGAACGGGCATCCTCAATTGTAAAATCAATTAATTAGAGACTGAACTTTCTATATGGGTTTTGTGTTATTTGCATCGAAATTAAGTATTCACTACGAGACAAAAGTGAAATCCAATATTTTAAAAGAAACTAGGTGGGAACCCGGGGCTATATGAAAAATATAGTGGTTATAAAATCCATCCTTCAAATTGAAAAATAGAATCGCCAAACATTTCCAACTTTTACTACCTCATGGCTGTTTGGTTTATTATTAAACATATCCCTCAAATTATCTCATATAGTGTTACCTACAAATTTAATTTGGGTGATTTTAAAGTTTAGACCATTTCTTTAAAATTTTGCCATGTTAACATGAGTACCAAAGGATAATATCAACATTGATACTCAAATATTAAGCACCTTTAGAAATGGAAGAAAAGCAACCTTCTCACAAAAAAATGGTATTACCAAGATCAAAAGCAAAATTAAGAAGGAAATTTGTCTAAAAATTTAACAAAAGATTCACAAAAAATATAATGAAACTTTAAATAAAACGGAGGATATTTTCATCCAAACTAATATAAAACTTTAAATAAATGAAAATTACGAAATAATTCTTTTCAAAATATTTACAAAATCTTATAATTACAGGAAAATATTGTAAAATTTGGACAACACAGAAAATACTTCAAGATCTTGAAATCACAATAAAAAAGCCAAATTATAAAAAGAATTTAACAAATCTGAAAAAAAAACATCTTTTTTAAGAAGAGAATAATAAAATAATATTTTGGAATTTATTGAAAAGAACTATCAACATTCTTGAGATAATAGATAAAGAAGGATAGCACTTCAAATAAAACTGAAGAACTTTTTAATATTATTTTTTTAAATTGGAAAAATATTAAAAAGATTTTTTTAAAAATGCAAATATTATAAATATATTTAAAATATTTGAATCAATTATAAATATAAAAAATTAGAAAGTTATAGAAAATATAATAAGAGTTACAAAAAAACTAGAAAAAGATTGAAACTTACATAAAATAATAAAAAAAAATTAAAAAAGAAAAGTAAAAAAAATAGTTTAAAAGTCTTAGTAAAATAAAAAATAAGTAAAGTTTCTGATAAATATTGTAAAAGACTTATGAAAAATTTGAATATATTAGAAAATAAATTTAAATATATTTTAAAAATCCAAAAAATTAAAGAAAATAATTAAAATAAAAAATTAACTAAGAGTTATAAAAATGTTTATACCAAGTATTGAATGGTCATATAATAAATTTATATGAAACCAAAAATCTAAAATCTTAAACACCATATATTTTCTTTCTCGATGATTTGGGACTCCAGAATTGCTGCTAAGATTTCCATATTGATGTGGGGTTATCTTCATGATAGTCTTCCTATTGATGCTAATTTGAAGAAGATTTATATCCATTTGGCATCTAAGAATAAATGCTGATTTATTTCTCAAGAAGAATCGGTTTCTCATCTTTTTGGTTCTAGTCAAGTTGCTTTATGGGCGTGGTCTCATTTGGAAAATTTAATGGGCCTTCTAATTTCTATTGTTGCAATTGGCTCTCGTCTTATTAATCGGTGGCTTAATTCTCGAGGTGATTCAATTAGAGCAATTTTATGCAAGATTATCTCCTCCCCCATATGTTGGAAGTTGTGGTGTTCAAGGAATAAGTCAACTTTTAAAGGCGTCAAAATGAATCCTAAATCTATCATTTACGAAATTCACGAGGATTCGATTCTGTCATTTAAAACTAGGTCGTACAAAGGACTTTTCTATAGATTTCTTTGTTCTTTTATTTTTGATAGTTATATCTCTTGCTCTTCTATGTAATCTCCTATGTAAGCCCCTCGGGGTAATTGATGTTTATATATTTGGGGCCTAATCCTCATAAAGAAAATAAAAGAAAATGCTAAAATCTAAAACACCGAAAAAACTTATAGCACTAAAATTTCAACCAAAACTAAAAGACTAGAAAAAATAATAAAATCTTAAAATTTCCACCAAATACATATCCGTAAAACCCCAAACTGAAATTAAAGATATGAAAACCATCAACGAGATATGAAATCCCAATAAATCTCCCCAAAATCTAAAAACCATCACCATCAGCAAGATATGGATTTATTTAAAAAATTCATCATAAAAAACACAAATCACCATACTCAACCACCCACTGTTGCCAACACCAATGGCCTGACCAAAAATTGAATATAAAATCTCCCCAAAATTGTAGAACTTTTCATATATGAAATCGATATGTATATGTAACAACCCTTATTTTCGCCGGTAAAGGCTGACCATACACGATACGCTGAATATAAGACTAGCCCCAAAATTGTACCGAAGTAAATGTCCCGACTCAAATTTAATTAATCACACATTAATTAATTTACTATCTTGGCATCATTGAACCAATGTACCCAGACTTTCTCACTTGGACCGAAGATAAAATAATCAGAATTTATTATCCAAAATTCTATTTAACAAGTGCGCATACTTAGGATGTTTACCCGTAATTTCCAATCCAAATTCCAAACAAAAACAATAAACCCAAAAGTATAAACCCATACAACGCGTGACTAACCACAACAGTATATTACATTTTAAGCCCAAAGACAACACTACTTCGCAGACATATGAATGTAAGCCAAACTGGGGAAGGGACATAAATAGGGGAAGGGGGCTGTGAAATGGTGTCCTTTGAACGAGCAACATGTCGTTCAAACGACAAAGGCTTTCGTTCAAACCATACCAAGGTCGTTTTAACGACCATGGTCTCCTTCCCCTCCCTTCATCATATCAGCGCAATCCACCATTGATAAGAGTCAAGAACATCTACCCCCAAAATTTTATATCACACCAATAACAGTTATGCTAAACCCACGAATTCAAGACTCCGATATCTCAATTTTATAGTCACCGATTTATGTCTTATAACCAAATTTCAAAATCCTAGAAGATCCAACATTAGATGTCAACAAAATCAAAAACCATATCATCTTATCACACCCACTATGATATGAATAGAAATCTGCAAATAATTTAAAAGCAAGTTTAACCACTTGCCTTAGGGTTCGTAGGATCTGAATCCGTTGGTGTACATGATGATTATTTGATGAAGAACACACACTTTGGTTCTTGATTTTGGGTCCCATGGTTTTTCCAATTGCAAACACTTTTCTCTCCCTCATTTGGGTTTTTTAAAATGTGTTGTGGCTTCCACACCCTCTCACTTTTAGGGTTTAATTACTCAGTGCCATTTTTAGGCTTGTGGACTTTATTGAAAGGGCCCAAACACTCTTATGTGGGCTTAAATGTGCCTAAAAAGACCCCATGACCCACTTAATACCCTTTGGTACTCTTGTACAACTATTTCTTCCCATTCGAACTCAATCGTGCACTCAGAATTGTCATTCGAATTAATTTATAACACTCTCCAAATTTTGACCTAAAAAAATGCGAGACAAAAATACTTCGAATAATTAAATCTCAATTCGCTAAATTAAATGGATCGTTTAATTTAAAAATTCTCCCAATGATGAATTTAATTTCTCCAAATAAAATAAATTATTTTTCTCCCAAAACAGGGTGTTACATAGTTCCCCCCTTACAAAGGAATTTCGTCCTCGAAATTCAGACACGCCTAATAGTCCAAAGACTCGACTAATTACTTACCCTTAAGGATCATTACACATTATTCTTAAGAGAGTGTATTTAACCAGAGCGCCCATACACCGTGTACCCGTGCTTAATCGAACAAAATAACACCCGACTTTAACAAGCACTAAACCACAATAAAACTTCGATGTCACAGTTATAACACCCCCAAATACCCTTATCTTGAAATAAAAATATTCACATCCACTCTTATGCTACAAAAACAACATACAAGACCGCTCCCTTACTGTCACTAGTATCCTTGTGAGAAAATAAACCCCGAGCTATACCTCCCCACTCAACAATAAGTCAACCCAACCTGAATCACCTCAGTAACACCCCTAATCCCCGGGATTCCAATTAACAATATTAACATTTTATTATGTAACACCTCATTCATATACACTCGTATATATATGCTAGACCCTATCTCGGGTGAGACCTAGCAAAGATAATTCATACTCTGGTACCGCAAACACCTAGTCTTACTATAACTATCCACTATAGCCCCAAACTATCGCTAACTAGTTAAAACTTGAAAAATCATCCGCCATACTTCCATAATTCTTGAAAGTTGAAATCTCTCGTATAATGCAACCATCCTTTTAGTGTAACCACCAACTCTCTCATGGTTAACACAAAAGAATCCCACTACCCCATGGTACTTATATATATAATACGGACATTACGACGAACGCATCCACTAATATCTGTCTCACTCATGAATCCTAGTCGAAACAATCTTAGGTTACGATGTACCTGATGTCACTCCAAACATACCCACGCACAACGTTTCATATTTCGAGGAACAACTTATTCCCCTAGTTTTGAAATATTCAAAATTCATTGTCCTTGCGTTTGCTCCCAAAAACTACTAGGATACTGACTGGGAGAGACTCTGACGCCACCCAGGGTGCCCATACACCCTATGTTCAATTCATATTTACACACATATGTAACATACTTATCTCAAGCTCGTCCCCCGCATTATCGGCGTGGCTATACCCCCTGGGTACTTTCGATGACCTTACCACTTACTATTCAATTCTTCCCGATATTGTCCCACTTATTAATTTGTGGTGCAAATCTTCGCAGTGTGTCATTCGCATCACTTCCCAGCTCCGATGGCCCTATCTCTAAGTGGGCTCTCTGCTAAATGTATTTTCTCCATACGTTCACTAATTGTCATTAAATCCGATAACCTAGAATCTAATGATTTCTTCACACTTTCGGCATATATTAAGTCTCATGCGCATAATACCTCACATCAAATCCCAAAAGAACTTTTCCCAATGCACTATTTCTCACCACTGTCGGTCCTCGATTTTTGCAGAACCCAAAGCATACATCCAGGACACTCAACCTCTGTCCCTATACTCACACATCCAATTATGGAATCTCGTCGCTAAAGGAGTCATATACTGTTGTGCTCGCACTACCACTAAGTCCTCAACGCCAAATTAATAACGAGCTAAATTTCTCTACTCCACGATGACCCGATATACCCTAAATCTCATTAGTAAGAGTCCTTACGCGCCGAGATGTAATATAACTAGGCATCTGAACTCTATGGAGCTTACTTCACCCAATATCTCCATGAGTTCAACTCTATTTCAGGTGAGATCTCACAAAATTATACATCCTCCCTGGAACAATGAACATGACAGCCTTGTTATAACCGCTCACCATCGCAAACTCGTCCGTACCAAAGATAAATCCATACCTTGAATATCACCTCCCAAAATGAGCTAACCTCATAAAAATATATATCATCTTAGTGTACCCACCCGCTCACTTACAGGTGGGACTGAAGAGAGCCCCGATATTCAGGGTAAAGATACACATACTAGTTATATTAATGATACCTCCATTAAATCTATTTCTCACGTGAATTTACTCCTAATACATTACTGTGACCTGCTCGCATCACACAAAATAGAGCCCAATAATATTGGAATAAAACTCGAAGTTTTAGTTCCCCATATCACTGGATACTCAAACGATTACTGGACATAACACCCTCATCCTAACCATACCAAAAACTTCTCTAACTGTTGCCCCTATAAGGCATAACACTCCCGCCCCTAACTCGTTGTGGACAAGTTCCACCCATGTGTTTCCACTCTTTCACACATAAGACACCTCTCTGTGTCATTACCCTTTCCCCTTTCTCTAAGCCCACCAGCCATGTTGGGGTTATCCTTCTCGCGGACCTGGTAATCTAGACCCTTATTGCTACCCCTAATATCCCTTTGGATCCGCTGGTCCCATGGGACTTGTTGATGGACTTGAACCCATAATTTTACCCACCGTCACTTGGTAAAAATTCTATTGATCTCGATCATTAATTTGGGTCCTCTATTGGGTATCCTTTCCCTTGGTACCTCATTGGTACTAGAAACTTCCTCCTACTCTTCTGATAGGTCCTCTAGGTCCCTTATCTCCCCTCTCCCGAGCGCATTGATACAAATTGTAAATGTAGGACCTTGATGACAACAACACTAATCATCTTAGTTGGATCACCTATCCGCACATGTATTTTCTACCCACAGGTCTATCAACTTATTTTCACACCCTACCACTACCCAGCCCTTTTAAAAATTTACCAAAATCTCCCTTGCATCTCTATTAAAATGCTGGTCAGAGGATTCGTAAAAATTTACAACCCAAATTCCCTGTTATTCATGGTATCTCCCCATGGATGTGGTGACCGGCTCCCATCAATCCAGACTTCTTCTAAATGCGAACTTGTTTGTCTGGAATTTTGACTTGAGCATCACTACACTTCCCCACATATGATCCTAATTGGATGTTCTCAAACCATTGGTAAATCACCTTTTCTCATCTCCCTCAAATTCTAACCGATTGTTCTTTTAAAACAAAAATTCTTCTCCGACCATCGCTCTTGTCGTCTATAATTGGTTGTTTTATCTTGCACCATCGTCCTCCTCTACGGTTATTGGAGAAACTAATGCACCCCAATGGTTAATCGAACTTCCATTGTTTGAACAATATGCTGACTCCTATCACGTCACTATTTCCAGAATACTCCATGCGTTCTACTGAGTCCTCCCTCCTGCAATCCTTCCAACGTCCCACCCTTGTCATCCTATAATGTTCAATCTACCACGCTCGACCGAAGCCATATATGAATCACATCAACTATACTTTATTGAAGAAGAACGCAAGTCGCATACAGGAATACAATAATACTATAATAGGGATCTACATCAAAGAACACTACACTGAAACGTGAAAAGTCGCGCAGACCCCAAAGACACTAGGACCTCATGCTCTGATACCATATGTGACACCCCGCCTAATAAAATACCGGGTGATCAGTCCTATATCAAATTAAACGGGAATCTTATCTGGTTCATTGTCAGTATCACTGTCAAATTTTTTTTAAAATTGCTAACCACATAATATTCAAAAGAAACGGTGTCAAATTTTATCTATTTAATTAAACATCACTGACAACATGCGAAAGAATATATAATGAACCATTCACATAATCACTGAATCAAATAATACTAAAAATTAATAATTACAATCCTTGGCAAGAAAACCACCGGCTACAAAACTCAAATAAAAAAATTTAAACCGCAAGAATAATAAAATGAGTACATCATCAGACTCGAACAAAAGGAATAACTATGGCGGCATTCCTAAATGGAATATTGACTGCATCGTACACTAGGAATGAAATTATTGAAGCGATTAATTCAAAATCCTACAACATCCACATATGTCACAGTTGCGTAATCCTGGAATAGAACAATTTCGGCGTCCCTGTGGATGGACAACTAAAAGGTTTTGAAAATATTTTACAGCAAGGGTTAGAACCCAAAATATTTTAAAAATGTTTAGCAAGTGAATTAAATTGCAGTAAATTAAAAATGCATGAATGCTCTTCATATTTAAGTTAGTGTCTCACTCCCTTGAGTACTGGCTCACCCCTCAACTATTGTGCACGCCTAACTCTTATCTATACAACCCACCTAGTCACCTACCCCTGTGACACCCCGACTAATTAAATACCGGGTAGATACTCCTTTATTAAATTAATTCAAAATGCCAAGTTGGTCCAGTTAATAGCATCACTGTCGAAAACATTTTAATGATTACTAACCACCTAGTATTTAAAAAGTAAGTTGCCAAATTTTAATTTAAGTCTGATTAACATGCAACAAGTATAATGAAGAATAAAAACACCATTCATCATAAAGAAGTAAATAGAGTAACCATCACATAAAGTAAATAAAATCTGGAGGAAAAACTCCTCACTACAAATCCCACAACTGATAAGTAAAGTGAATACTAAATCAATACATGCCAAAGTCTGAAAACTGTAATGGAAATGTAACTCTAATAGAAATGGGCAACATGCCCTACAACTGATAGATAAAGACTCTGGAATCCAAATGATAGATGCGTCTACAAGCAAATCCCTGTAGCTTCCACAAACAACTACAGCTCGTCACCTGAATGAGTATCCTATGCTTGGTGTCCTTGTTGCTGGGCACCTAAAATTGTTTTTACAAAAAAAATACATTTGAAAAGCAAACGGGTCAGAGCCCGAATGTGGAGTTATATTTTAAAACCTGCAAGTGCTTTAAAAACATTTAAAACATTAAATGCAAAGTACATGTTAGGACGTACACTCACATGAAATTCTCACCTCTCGACTACATGTGCACTCCTAACGTTCCGTACCCATCTACTATGATATACTCATCTAATCAAACCTTAATAAGTTCTACCCATTACTACTTGACTCCCATATTAACTTCTAGCGTTAACAATCTAAAATAGAGGCTTTACATAAACTCAGATTCGCAATGTATTATAATTCACTATCAATTTACCCGTTATGTTTTCTCTAAACATTACCATAATTATTCACAATATTAACATGAAAGTTCCCAAAATTAAGTGTATATTATTCACATCATAAATATACAATACAAGCACCCCGAGAACTAGCTGTGGTGCACACATACTCTGCTATCCATCCCGGTACATCACGTACATAAGGATCACATATTCCGAATCTCTCATGAATAGTTCAAAGATAACAACATCACAAATAATGGAGGCGAACACAGTCACATCACATGGGTCACGCACATACCTACGCTCCCATGATCAGCGGACTTATTAATATCCCAATAAGTCTTTCTATGACCTATGTTCATCGAGGTAACCAGTCTAAATCCGGGCAACACAAGGATTAGAGGGCCCTAAGCGAACGCAAACCTCCCGTGATAGCAAGTATGGTAGGTATGTCATACACACAATTCATATACCAATACTAAGTAAACACACATCTTAGTAATTCCGGTTTAATTGTAGTACTATTCTTATTCTAGTACCAATATAATTTACACACTTTATACGATTCCGGTTTATAATCATACGCGCCATAATTTATTCTCACGCCGCATTAGACACTCACGTCTCAACCCAAACGGTTCATTGATTTAAATCACTCGTATATAATTTACTCCTCATATTAATCCAAAAGTCCCAAATTCTACCATATATCATCAAAGGAAAGCTAACTATATCCTCGAACAAGTTTACGGGACTCCAAAAATCAAAATAGTCCAAAAAGGCCCAGACTGCCAGCTCGTTAGAAGTCTCGTTCGAACGAGACTGTTCGAACGAGATTGAACTGTCAGCTCGTTAGAAGTCTCGTTCGAACGAGACTGTTCGAACGAGTTTCAGTTCGTTCGAACGAACTGTACCTTCTAACGAGATCTCGTTCGAACGAAGTATCGAACGAGATTCCTCTTCGTTAGCAGCGACTGGTCAACTCGTTAGAAGCTCGTTCGAACGAGTTCGTTCGAACGACCTGGGGAGGGGCTTCTAACGACCTGCCAGTTTCGTCCCAGATTTCTCTACATCTCGTTTTTCATCATTTTTACTCCTCAAATCTCTTCTAAAATTTGTCCCAACAATAATTTAAGATCTCTAATCAATCCTAAACATATCAAGGTTATAAACTAATGTAATTTACGGAGTTAATTCTTCCCAATCATCATTAAACCATCAAATCTCATCACTTTCCCCCAATATTTCAAGAACACAAACCCTAAAGTTTTAAATCATTAATGTACCCAATTTAAATCCTTTTTAAATTTCATTCAATCATAAATATCATCAGTATGAACATCTACCTATCATTCTACATGCAAATCCTCCTCAAGACTTCAAGTTCTAAGTTTCAAAATACATGGGTTTTCATTATCTTTCAAGAACAATTGATATTCTTCAATTTTCTAACATGGAAGGAACATTCTACGAATTTAAATATAATTAAAACACTTGCCTTGATTGGATTTCTGATTTTGGTGTTGGTTTGGTGAAGATTTCTGCAGAATTCCCTCTCTCCAAGCTTCTCCTCCAATGGTGGCTATGGTGGCTAGGGTTTGTTTTGGAAAGGTATTAGAAAACCTAATTGATAACCTCCGTAGCTTAATGGGTTAATATGGGTTGGTTAGTGGGTTTAGTGGGTTAAATCCACATCAGATTAAAACTCCCAATTTTCGTCACTTTTAAATCCTAAAAATGCAAAATTACCAAAATACCCTTTAAGTTGCCGGTATGGCCTAAAAATACCCCGGGACCCAAACTACACCCCCGGCTAGTGTTTTCTGACTATCTCGACCCTTCCAGACGCGTTGGCGCACTCAAAATGACCATATGGATAATAGAAATAAAAATCACTTTTATAATTAAAATAATATACCATGACGTGGCGGTCACACGCGTCTCAACAAAATTCCCAAATTGCCGTATATAAATCTCACGACAAATTTCATAATTCCAAATTCATATATACTCATATATATGTACATATAATTAAATACCAACTCGCATCTCGCTAGTATTTTAAACCGGATGAATTACCAATTAATTCACATTTAATTAATTAATCCCAAAAATAAATATAGCCAAAAGTACGGGGTATTACATACTTCCCCCCTAATAACTGAATTTCGTCCCGAAATTCGAAACTAGAAAGTACCTGCTAAAAATAACTCAGGATAACGTTCGCGCATCTCATCCTCGCGCTCCCATGTGGACTCCTCGACATTGTGATGTCGCCACTGAACACGCACTAACGGTACTATCTTTGACCGCAGTTTCCTCTCGCTTCGGTCCAAAATAGCAATTGGCCCCTCCTCGTAGGAGCTATCTGGCTGGATATCGATGTCCTCCAGATCAATGTGAGAATGAGCCAAATTATCTCTAAGGTATTTCCTCAACGAGGAAATATGAAACACATCGTGAATTCGATGTAAATGCTCCTGTAACCCAAGTCTGTACGCAACCGGTCCGATCCGTTCAATGATAGGAAATGGCCCCACATACCTTGGTGCCAACTTCCCCTTCTTCCCGAAATGCATAATCCCCTTCATAGGAGATACCCTGAGCAAAACCTGGTCCCCTACTTGGAACTCCCTGAAAAATCTCTTCGCATCAGCATAACTCTTCTGCCTGTCTTGAGCTACTCGAATGCGACTCCGAATCAACTCAATCCTTGCCGAAGTATCCTGAATCACTTCCGGTCCAAGTAGTTTGTTGTCCCCCACCTCTAACCAACATGCTGGGGAACGACAAGGCCTACCGTACAATGCTTCAAACGGAGCCATGCCAATAGTGAACTGATAGGAGTTGTTGTAAGCAAACTCCACCAGTGGAAGGTACTGCTCCCATCCACCCCCAAAGTCTATAATGCACATGCGCAGCATGTCCTCCAACATTTGATTGGTGCGCTCTGTCTGCCCATCGGTCTGCGGATGATAAGCTGTACTCAACCGTAATTCCGTGCCCATTGCCTCCTGGAAACTCTCCCAAAACCTCGAAACAAATATCTTGTCTCTGTCAGACACGATATTCAGGGGCACACCGTGAAGTCTCACAACCTCTGAAATGAAGAGCTGGGCATACTGTCCCGTAGTGTAGTCAGTCCTTACGGGTAAAAAGTGAGCGACCTTGGACAACCTGTCCACAATTACCCAAACGGAGTCGTGACCCCTCTGCGACGTAGGCAACCCCGTGATAAAGTCCATGGATATGCTCTCCCACATCCCCACCGGAACCTCCAACGGCTGTAGCAATCCTGCCGGTCTCTGATGATCATCTTTTACAAGCTGACAAGTGGCGCATTTCGAAACAAACTCAGCGATATCTTTCTTCACACCGCTCCACCAATACTGCCTTCTCATGTCTTGGTACATTTTGTCCCCTCCGGAATGTACCGCGAACCGTGAGCCGTACGACTCTGCCATCACCTCGTGTCGCAATTCCTCCCCTTCCGGAACTACCAACCTCCCATTGAAGCGTAATCCCCTGTCTGAGCTAACAGTATAGGACTCGGCTCCCTCTGCTAGTAATCGAATTATCTTCTCCTGACAGAACGAGTCATTAGCCTGTGCCCGTACTACCTTCATGACAATCTGCGGTGTAACGGTCATCACAGACATGAAAGATCGGGCCACTGCATCCTGGTGTCCCAATTCCTTCCACTTTTCCTTCCACACCTCTGCCACCTCATCTGCTGGCCTACGGCTTAACGCGTCTGCTACCACGTTAGCCTTACCCGGGTGGTACTGGATGTCGAACTGGTAGTCTTTCACAAACTCAAGCCACCTACGCTGCCGCATATTCAACTCTTTCTGCGTGAACATGTACTGTAGGGACTTGTGGTCCGTGAACAGTTGGAACTTCTCCCCCAAAAGATAGTGCCTCCAAATTCGTAGGGCAAATACCACTGCCGCCAACTCCAAATCATGCGTGGGGTAATTCTTCTCATGAGTCTTAAGCTTACGGGAAGCATAAGCTATGGCATGTCTTTCCTGCTGCAATACACCTCCAAGTCCTTGCAGAGACGCGTCGGTGTAAACCAAATACTCAACTCTCGGTCTCGGCAATTCTAACACAGGTGCTGAGGTCAATTTGTCCTTCAATTCATCGAATGCCAACTGACAGGCATCACTCCAGATATAAGGCACACCGTTACGAGTCAGATGTGTCAAAGGACCTGCTATCTCCAAGAAACCCCGAATAAACCTCCTGTAGTATCCTGCTAGACCCAAGAAACTACGAATCTCCGTTGGTGTCGTGGGCTGTCCCCACTCCCTCACCGCGGATACTTTCCCCGGATCAACAGATATTCCCCGGTCGGAAATGATATGTCCCAAAAACTGGACTTCCTTCAACCAAAACCCGCACTTCTCATATTTTGCATACAACTCGTTCTGACGAAGTGTCTGCAAAACCTACCTCAAATGCTCGGTGTGCTCCTCCTCTGTCTGATAGTAAACCAGAATGTCATCAATGAAGACAATGACAAACTGATCTAGGAAATCCCTGAACACTCTGTTCATCAAGTCCATAAACACTGCTGGAGCGTTGGTCAAGCCGAAAAGCATAACCCGAAACTCGTAAGAACCATATCTCGACAAGAACGCAGTCTTCGAGACATCCTCCTCCCTGATACGCAACTGATGGTATCCCGATCTCAAGTCAATCTTCGAGAAGAAAGAAGCTCCTCTCAACTGGTCGAATAAGTCATCGATTCGAGGCAACGGATACTTATTCCGTATCGTGACCTTATTCAACTCTCGGTAGTCCACACACAATCTCAGTGAACCATCCCTCTTCTTCACAAACAAAACTGGAGCGCCCCAAGGTGAGGTACTTCTGCGAATAAAGCCCTGACCTAACAGCTGCTCTATCTGATCCCGTAACTCCCTCATCTCAGTTGGAACCATACGGTACGGTGCGCGTGCTATAGGTCTCGTACCCGGTAGCAAATCTATAACAAAGTCTATCTCTCGACTGGGGGGTAAGCCTGGTATCTCCTGAAACACATCCGAATACTCCCTGACAATCGGGATCGAATCTAAAGGAATCACAACCTCCTTAGAGGTATCCTCCTCTATGTAATACAGATGAGCGGTCGATCCTCCCTCTGGGCGAGGCATCGCCACTACGAACATCTCTTGCCCCGGAATGGCAAAAACAATGCTTCCACTGAAGCAATCAATCATGGCCCTATATGCTACGAGCCAATCCATACCGATGATCACATCGTGAACATGCATATCTAATACCAACATATCTGCAGGTAATACCAGACTACCAATCCCTACTCCCACTCCCCGGCATATAAAGAAGATAAGTGACCCACTCCCCAATGGTGAGTCGACACACGTCACTGTGCTCTCTGCCGTAGCTAACAATCCTAAGGCTTTCGCGAAGTGTGTAGATATAAAACAATGTGTAGCCCCCGTATCAAACAATACCCGACCCATAGTGCCATGGATAGGAAACGTACCCTCAATCGCGGGCGGTGCCTGTGGAACTGCAGCTTGGTGGACGTTGTAGACACGTCCATACTGTAGCTTCCCCTGCTGAACTGGGACTGCTGGAATGGGTGGCAATGCTGCCATCTGTGGCGGTGCGGGGAGAGCGGCGGGAAACATAGGCCTCTGTGGCTCTTGGCAAGCACCCTGCTGCTGCTGCTGTGGGGCCCTGCCCCTATCAGGATAATCCTGTCGTTTATGGCCAGTCTTGCCACAAACAAAACACTTCCCCGAGAAGTTCCCTCCTCTCTGCCCCTGCGGTCCCCGGCCCTGGTGGCCGTTACCGTTCCTCCCTTGGCCCTGCTGGCCCTGGTGAAACTGCTGCCCATTCTGCCCCTGTTGGCCATTTGGACCCTGATGGCCCTGACGGAAACCTCTCTGTCCCTGCCTGTAGTTCCCTGACCGGAACCTCTTATTATCCCCCTGCTGGGAGCCCTGCTCATTCAGTCTCTGCCCCTGACCAGATTGTGCCCCGCTGGCACCATGTCCTCCTGTCCTGCCTTGATGGCTAGACTCTCCCGACCTCTTGCCCTCAGCCATATGAAAGCGGTGGTCCTGGCAGTGTAACAAAGCAGCGTTAACCACATCAGAATACGTGGCCAACGAAAGGTTCCCTAACAGATGCTGACGGATCCTCCAAGTCAACCCGTCCGTGAACTTCTCAATCTTCTTCTTCTCTGTTGGTATCTCATCTGGAACGATATTCAACAGGTTCGTGAACTCGGCCTCGTACTCGGCCACAGTCTTCCCCTCCTACTTCAGATTCATCAGTTTCCTCCTCATTTCCGTATGAACAGCGGACGGAAAGTACTTGCGGTCAAACCGCACCCAGAAGTCCTGAATAGTGAGAGTATCCCTCTCCTCCGCGGTGGTAATAGACTCCCACCACTGCAGTGCAGATCCAACTAGCTTGAAAGTAGCTAGCACCTTCTTCTGAACGTCCGTGCACTCATACATCCTTAAGTGCCTCTGCATATCTTTCCTCCACTGGCTCGAGACTACCACATCTGAGCTACCTGCAAACTCTGGTGGATGCGCTTTCTGAAAAGCGTCACGTACACGCTCCCAAGCAGACGGGAATGCATTTTCCTGTACTGGCGCGACAACCGGCGCCTGAGGTGGTGCCTGCTAAACAACGGCAATTGCGGCATTTACCGCTTGGGCTACGATAGCTGCAACCTCAGCGGCGTTCATCATGCCCTGAACTGGAGCGGGCTGGGGTTCGGGTGTTGCATCCCTGGGAACTCGTCGTGCACGTCGTGGAGGCATCTGAAATAAGAACAAAGTTTATAAGTTCGCTGTTTATAAACTTAAGATAGCTGAAGAACGAAGCATACACAAAAAGAGTACAACAGTCCTAAAATATAGGGCTCTATATCAAAGAAACGTAGCGAAAACATAATAAGCCATCAGATCCTAAAGAACACTAGAACCTGATGCTCTGATACCACCTGTGACACCCCGACTAATTAAATACCGGGTAGCTACTCCTTTATTAAATTAATTCAAAATGCCAAGTTGGTCCAGTTAATAGCATCACTGTCGAAAACATTTTAATGATTACTAACCATCTAGTATTTATAAAGTAAGTTGCCAAATTTTAATTTAAGTCTGATTAACATGCAACAAGTATAATGAAGAATAAAAACACCATTCACCATAAAGAAGTAAATAGAGTAACCATCACATAAAGTAAATAAAATCTGGAGGAAAAACTCCTCACTACAAATCTCACAACTGATAAGTAAACTGAATACTAAATCAATACATGCCAAAGTCTGAAAACTGTAATGGAAATGTAACTCTAATAGAAATGGGCAACATGCCCTACAACTGATAGATAAAGACTCTGGAATCCAAATGATAGATGCGTCTACAAGCAAATCCCTGTAGCTTCCACAAACAGCTACAGCTCGTCACCTGAATGAGTATCCTATGCTTGGTGTCCTTGTGGCTGGGCACCTAAAATGGTTTTTACAAAAAAAATATATTTGAAAAGCAAACGGGTCAGAGCCCGAATGTGGAGTTATATTTTAAAACCTGCAAGTGCTTTAAAAACATTTAAAACATTAAATGCAAAGTACATGTTAGGACGTACACTCACATGAAATTCTCACCTCTCGACTACATGTGCACTCCTAACGTTCCGTACCCATCTACTATGATATACTCATCTAATCAAACCGTAATAAGTTCTACCCATTACTACTTGACTCCCATATTAACTTCTAGCGTTAACAATCTAAAACAGAGGCTTTACATAAACTCAGATTCGCAATGTATTATAATTCACTATCAATTTACCCGTTATGTTTTCTCTAAACATTACCATAATTATTCACAATATTAACATGAAAGTTCCCAAAATTAAGTGTATATTATTCACATCATAAATATACAATACAAGCACCCCGAGAACTAGCTGTGGTGTACACATACTCTGCTATCCATCCCGGTACATCACGTACATAAGGATCACAAATTCCGAATCTCTCAAGAATAGTTCAAAGATAACAACATCACAAATAATGGAGGCGAACACAGTCACATCACATGGGTCACGCACATACCTACGCTCCCACGATCAGCGGACTTATTAATATCCCAATAAGTCTTTCTATGACCTATGTTCATCGAGGTAGCCAGTCAAAATCCGGGCAACACAAGGATTAGAGGCCCTAAGCGAACGCAAACCTCCCGTGATAGCAAGTATGGTAGGTATGTCACACACACAATTCATACACCAATACTAAGTAAACACACATCTTAGTAATTCCGGTTTAATTGTAGTACTATTCTTATTCTAGTACCAATATAATTTACACACTTTATACGATTCCGATTTATAATCATACGCGCCATAATTTATTCTCACGCCGCATTAGACACTCACGTGTCAACCCAAACGGTTCATTGATTTAAATCACTCGTATATAATTTACTCCTCATATTAATCCAAAAGTCCCAAATTCTACCATATATCATCAAAGGAAAGCTAACTATATCCTCGAACAAGTTTACGGGACTCCAAAAATCAAAACAGTCCAAAAAGGCCCAGACTGCCAGCTCGTTAGAAGTCTCGTTCGAACGAGACTGTTCGAACGAGATTGAACTGTCAGCTCGTTAGAAGTCTCGTTCGAACGAGACTGTTCGAACGAGATCCAGTTCGTTCGAACGAACTGTACCTTCTAACGAGATCTCGTTCGAACGAAGTATCGAACGAGATTCCTCTTCGTTAGCAGCGACTGGTCAACTCGTTAGAAGCTCGTTCGAACGAGTTCGTTCGAACGACCTGGGGAGGGGCTTCTAACGACCTGCCAGTTTCGTCCCAGATTTCTCTACATCTCGTTTTTCACCATTTTTACTCCTCAAATCTCTTCTAAAATTTGTCCCAACAATACTTTAAGATCTCTAATCAATCCTAAACATATCAAGGTTATAAACTAATGTAATTTACGGAGTTAATTCTTCCCAATCATCATTAAACCATCAAATCTCATCACTTTCCCCCAATATTTCAAGAACACAAACCCTAAAGTTTTAAATCATGAATGTACCCAATTTAAATCCGTTTTAAATTTCATTTAATCATAAATATCATCAGTATGAACATCTACCTATCATTCTACATGCAAATTCTCCTCAAGACTTCAAGTTCTAAGTTTCAAAATACATGGGTTTTCATTATCTTTCAAGAACAATTGATATTCTTCAATTTTCTAACATGGAAGGAACATTCTACGAATTTAAATATAATTAAAACACTTGCCTTGATTGGATTTCTGATTTTGGTGTTGGTTTGGTGAAGATTTCTGCAGAATTCCCTCTCTCCAAGCTTCTCCTCCAATGGTGGCTATGGTGGCTAGGGTTTGCTTTGGAAAGGTATTAGAAAACCTAATTGATAACCTCCGTAGCTTAATGGGTTAATATGGGTTGGTTAGTGGGTTTAGTGGGTTAAATCCACATCAGATTAAAACTCCCAATTTTCGTCACTTTTAAATCCTAAAAATGCAAAATTACCAAAATACCCTTTAAGTTGCCGGTATGGCCTAAAAATACCCGGGACCCAAACTACACCCCCGGCTAGTGTTTTCTGACTATCTCGACCCTTCTGGACGCGTTGGCGCACTCAAAACGACCATACGGATAATAGAAATAAAAATCACTTTTATAAATAAAATAATATACCATGACGCGGCGGTCACACGCGTCTCAACAAAATTCCCAAATTGCCGTATATAAATCTCACGACAAATTTCATAATTCCAAATTCATATATACTCATATATATGTACATATAATCAAATACCAACTCGCATCTCGCTAGTATTTTAACCCGGATTAATTACCAATTAAGTCACATTTAATTAATTAATCCCAAAAATAAATATAGCCAAAAGTACGGGGTATTACAGTAACTAGTTCACCATGATATCTTTCCTGTCATAATACTTTAGCCAAAGTACATTTAATATAAAAGTTACAAGTTATTTAACACATTAACTTAATTAATCACTTCTCATTTGAGACCATATAACATTGTCACAAGTTATATGAAATATCAATACCATTCACATCAAGTATTTTACCTGTATATAAATATCTACACCATATATATGTATCATCATATTATGACATTCACACACATATCGTAAATATATAATCCATTCTCTCGAGTAGGCACTCACCGGATGTTCTCTAAAATTCTTTCATTTCCAGGTATACTCATCCACTCGGACCCCTGACACAGTTAGCTCCCTGAATTAGAAAATAAAATAAATGTAGTAGTGGCAACCATAGTTCCCACCAAAGATGAGACAGAATCGTACCCAAGATGTCCAACCCCTCGTCCGGACGCTATGACCTGGGGACTATTCTCACCCTGCTCCTCAAGCCAGGGAACTATTCACCCATATCGCATAACCTCCTATGATAGCACGAGATGGGGTCTGTATTCCTATAAATATTATTAACACAAATAGTTATAAATCATACACACACACACACACGCACACACACACAAATATATATATATATATATATATATATATATATATATATATATATATATATATATATATATATATATATATATATATATATATATATATATATATATATATATATATATATACTACACATCACCGCATATATATATTTAATTAAATCTAGGGAACCTGTGCAAAATTACCGTAACATTAGCCTAACATTCCCAAGTCTATATATCGACTTAATATTTAAACGATTCCCACATTTATTTATTTAGTACTCAAGTTGAGTCACCCAACTAATTAGGAGGACTTGCACCTTCTGTTCGAAATTTCATCTTGTAGAACTCATTCCTCAAATCCCACATATTAATGATTGCACCCTTTTTATTTTAAATACTCCATAATTTATTGTATAACCATATAATCAATTCTATTGGCTAAATTCGTGCCTAAGCCCCGACACTAGCCCAAACATTATACCCGAGTCAATGTTTCGACTCAAATATAATTAATCGCGCATTAATTAAGTTATTATCTTGGCGTCACTCAACCAATCTACTCGGACTCACTCACTTGTCCCGAAGATAAAATAGTCAGAATTTCGTATCCAAAATTATATTTAATAAGTCTCTCATACTTATTACTCTAAGGCTTTTAATAATTTCTAATTAACCTTAATCCCCTTTTTCTTGGGATGTTGACCCTTATATTATAATAAAAACTACAAAAAAAAAACAATAAACCCAAAATTGTAAACCCATGCAGCGCATGACCCACCACAATAGTATCTTCCATTTAAAACCCAAAGACAACACTACTTCGCAGATATATGAATCTAGGCCAAACAGGGGAAGGGACTCAAACAGGGAAATGGGTTGTGAAACGGTGTCGTTTGAACAAGCATCATGTCGGTCAAAGGACATGGGTTGTCGTTCAAACCATACCTAGGTTGTTTGAACGACCATGGTCTCCTTCCCCTCCCTTCGTCATATCAGCATAATACACCATTGTTAACAGTTAAGAACCTCTACCCCTAACATTTTATATCACACCAATAACAGTTATGCTAAACCCATGAATTCAAAACTACCATATCTCAATTTAATAATCACCGATTTAAAGATTAAAACCAAATTTCAAAATCCTCTATAGATTTGAACATGGTATTAATAGAAAACTCAAATTTCGATGTCAACAAACTCAAAAACCATATCATCTTATCACACCAACTATGGTATGAGTAGAAATCTGCAATTATTTTAAAAGAAAGTTTAACCACTTGCCTTAGGGTTCATAGGATATGAATTCGTTGGTGTAAATGATGATTATTTGATGAAGAACACACACTTCTGCCCTTAATTTTGGCCCCCATGGTTCTGCCAATTGCACCCACTTTTATGTCTCTCATTTGAGTTTTCTAAAATGTGTTTTGGCAGCCACACCCTCTCACTTTTAGGGTTTAATCACTCAATCCCGTTTTTAGTCTTGTGGGCTTTATTAAAAGGACCAAAGCACTTTTATGTGGGCGTAAATATGCCTAAAATACCCCAAGACCCATTTAATACCCCTGGGTAGTCTTTTTCAACTATTTCGACCCATCCAGACTCAACTGTGCACTCAGAATTGCTAGCCGAATTTATTCATAATACTCTAATTTTTTACCTCAAAAAAATGCGACACAGAAATACTTTGAATAATTAAATCTCAATTCACCAAATTAAATAGATCCTTGAATTTAAAAATTCTCCATATCATGAATTTAATTTTTCCCAAAAAAATAAATTCATTTTCTTCCAAAATAATTAAATTAAAGGTCCTTGAATTTATGGGGTGTAACAAAAGTTTATATCATAATTTATGTCCATAGTCCAATATTAATATTCTCTACATTAAATAGTCCAGGTCTCCGCATTTACTATCAAGAACCCTAAGGGATCTAACCTCAATATCAAGAATATGATACCTAAATTTCTGGGTCTAATTATATATTAAATTCAATCCTCCACATGCATAAAATGTTTCTCCATCATCTACTCATTCAGATTAAACTTAAATCCCAGAAATCTTAAGGGTCATTATAATGCATCAAGAAAATACATTGAAAATCAAATTGTGCAAGAGAATTCTTGCCTTAGAATTCATTGTGGAAATCTTTTTGACTTCTTCTTGATTTCTCCCCCCTTTTCGGTTCTCCTCATTCCCTCTCTTGATAGCAGTTTCGTTTAGGTTTTTCTTGTGAGTAGTGGGGAGTGGTTAGTGTTACCTTAAACACTAAGTAGATCTCAATTCCCGAGTTGGGTTAAGAACCGAAGTTTTGGAGCCCCAAATGGGCCCAAATCCATACCTAGAGTAGCCCAATGACCTCTCAACTTATATATTCATACCCCAGACCATTTCTAAACATTTAAAAGCCCTAAACGAGTCTCTAACCCTTCCCAAAACGTGTCCGAGTTTTTTCTATTTCACTTGAGAATTTTTATTATGTTTAAACGACACGCGCCCACAATTTTATTTATGTGTTATTTATTTTTCACTAACAAGCCCATTATATCCAATTGAGTCTTATATTTGTATAATCCTCAATCATTTTTTTTAAATTTAATTTTTTACTCGTTTAATTTAAGTCCTCCCAATTTAATTTATTCTCAAAATAAATATGAAATTATTAAATTTATTCATATTGAAATATTTTAATCTGAAATTATGGGGTATTACAGTTATATTGGTACATGTTCATCTATTTTATGTGCGGAGAGAGCAAGGGAGATGTGCAAAATTTCAAGATCAATGATTGACGACTAGGCTAGCGGTCATCGACGGTGCTCTGGGGAGATTGGGGGTGTCTTGGAAGGTTCTGGTTTACTCAACACTGGTTCTTTCATAACCTACCCTCGAATAAAACTGTTACTTACTTCTATCCTCATTCTTTTATCATTCAAAAGAAAATAATTTTTATCATAAATAAAAAACATAAAATCTCATAGATTATACCCATCTCTATAAAATTCACTAAATTACTCTCTTTATGGAGAAGAACTACATACAAAATTATAAAGTGGAGGAAATGTAATTTTTTTTATGTATTTACAATATAAAATAAATAAGTAAAAAACAGACCCATATATAACAATAGATACATACATACATACATATAGAGATTCATGCATCCTCGAGATAGAGAGAAAGAGAGACTCAATTCATTTCCCGGTGTTAGCCACAAATACTTTCATTTCCTTTTTCAATAGGCGAGAGAAAAAATAGTGAAAAATCAATGGGGAGATGGAGGAAAGCTAGGTTTAATACTCCGGTTGGCCATTTTATATCACAAAAAAGAGGTCCACGTCGACACTCTAGGGAAAGAGGGCTTTTAACTATTTTATATCATTTTAGAGTATACAAAGATTTTCACTTTAGATTTGTGTTTTATCATAAGGGAGTTGATCCCCTAAATTTTCATGAATATTTCAAGTGGTGTTGACAAAGTCGTTTGTTGAAAAGTTGTGATTAAATTTATTTTTGAAAATTCTACTAGTTTAAATATCATTGGAGAAGAAATAGACATCCATTTGTTACTAATGCATCTTGAGACACTCCATTAGTTTATGGCCCTTAATTGTTTTGTATTGATGCATGACTGTAATATTTTTTTAAAAGTCCATATATAGTAGTAATTTTCTAAATTATAAGGCAAACATGTATCCCTTATTTTCATTTAAATGAGATTTTGTCTTTAATTCAAGAGGCGACTAAGAAAACCACTGACACCGGTTGAAATTATGTGAATTTACATAGACATATGAATCATTTGTATTACATTCTCTTTGTAATACCCCGTATTTCTGAGTATTTATTGTTTAATTAATTTGGATATTTTAAATTACACGTGAGTCGTAATTTAATTAAATTAATTTTTTTAAGTTTATTAAAATATTAATCGTGAGAGATATTGGTTAATATTTATGGAATATAATTCCTAAGTGAATAGTAATGATTATTTTACGTCATAGCGAGTGATAGTGACGTGATAATATTATATCTCAATCGAGAGTCATGTGTAGACTATACGAAGTCAAGATAGGAAATTATGGTAGAGTGACACAGATGGAAATTTTGAGATGACGGATGGTTCTGAAAGGGTCGATATAGTCAGAATATTGTACTAGGAGGTAGTAATCGGGTCCCAGGGTCTTTTTAGTCATAATTGAGTCCACACGGGGGTGTTCGGGTCAGTTGGGCTTGGCCCATTAGCCTAATTTTGGGATTGGAGTTGCAAAACCTAAATTAGAAAGATAAGGAGAGTAGATAATCACAATATAAACCCTAGAAATAGATAGAGGGAAGAAGAAAGAAAATGGAGAAGCATTAGGAGTCCAAATCAAAGGAGATTGAAGAGTTTGATCCCCGAATTCGTCGTCTACAACGTGTAATCAATTGGTGATGAAATACAATTCAATATGGTTAGAATATAATTTATAAGTGAAACTCAGTATTAAATTTTAGTTAATTTGGATTGTAGACTAGGATTGAATGGAAGGATTGGATGAACTTGGGAAAAACCCAATTCGTGATTTGTATAAGTTTTAATAGAAATCAATGATGATTAATGGTTTAGATACTGATGAGAACCTAATTAGATGAGTAATAAATGTGAGGTATTAATAGGTTGAGATTTTACTTGAATTGATGAAGGTTTGGTGTATAAGAATGAAGGAAAACCAAGCCAGGGAAGAAGGTTGGGCGCTGTAACACCCCACCCATTCTAGGGTCGTCTGCCACCAAGAATATACAGGGCGTTACAATATTAAATACCATTCTTAGCATGTGATATATATGATACATATAAAAATTTCAACCCACAAGATAATAATTAATTTTATCCAATAATAATAACCATTCATCCAATAATAAAATCCATCACCATGCTAATCTCACTACACCAAAATGGGTAAATTTGCACCCTTTTCGCGGTTAGTCTCGCCATGGTCGATGACCGTGTGTAAGGACACAAATTTCCAATTGAGTCCATGTACAGTGTTGGCTCAATTCCGGACAAAAACATTTATTCATAGGATAGTATGTTAATTGTAATACTCTCAAGCCTATGAAGTGTTTGTTCAAGACGTAGCGGCAAAGAGTATAAAGCTTCATCAAATGTTCCGGTTTGCGTGCCTCGTTTCTACGTCATCAACTATGGTTCCATGCTCCCAAGGTATGAATGAAATTATATATATATAGGAGCTTGGAACAAGTTTTATTGGGTGTTAGATTTAAATATAAATTGTGTTTCATTTTCAGAAAATTTTAATTAGAACTTTAAAATAAAGTATATAAAGTTTCTGGGTCAAAATCGAATTTTCCAAAATTCTGGAAGTTCGTTCGATAGGTCGTTCAAACGAGTTTTTCATTCGAACCATATGTCGTTCGAACGAGTTTGCCAACGAGTTCCCACTAAGGTATACTGGTCCGTCGTTCGAAATGTCGTTCGAATGAGATTGTTCGTTCTAACGAGATTTCCAACGAGTTTCTAACGAGTCCATACTGGAGCATCGTTAGAAGACTCGTTCGAACGAGATTTCGTTCGAACAAAATGTCGTTCGAACGAGATGCCAGGCGGGAACAGTTTTTGGCAGTTTTTGGTAGTTTTTTCACCCACTTTCCCACTAAGTTTCTAACCAACTTTTTCAGACTTTATCACTAGCGGGAATGACGTTTTCCAAATTAACTTTTCCATTCCATTCCATCTCTTAGAGAGAGTTTGAGAGCTAAAATTGTTTAAGGAAAATGTTCAAGTTTTGAGTGCTATTTTTCAGGAGAAAATATTTTATCACCCTAGTTTTACACCCATATTGTTTATCCAAGTTCACATATATACATATCAATTGCTTGGAGTTTGGCACCAGTTTATCTCTTCCGTTTCAAAGAGAAGTTTTGGTTTGCTTCTACATCCATCAAAGAAGAAGACATTTTGTTGCGATTCTACCCACTTGGAGAAAGGATCCTTGCTCGGGTGACGGTGACCATATAAAGTCCTATCGGTGGATTCCGAGACCGCGGTGGAGTTCCAAGGTTATCTGCTAGGAAGAGGTGTCTACAAGAAGAAGCGTCGAGGCTTGAAAGGGATCGAGTCGTGTGTTGTAAGTCATTCTGTCTTGTACTTGTAATTCCGTATCTAGTGGATTTGTGGCTAGGGCCGTCCGAGGTTGTTTCCCGTCTTGGGTTTTTCCTCGTACATCGCGGCGTAGTGTGATTGATTTATTTTATCTTGCAAAATAACGTAGAACGCATGTTTAGAATAATTCAAGATAAAATTTGGTTTAAATCATCACACTCATTTAATTTTGTGCTAAATTAAATATTGGGTAAAGTTTATTTAAGTCAAGTCATTTGCAAAAATTTGGTTTCGCCTAATTTGCTAATATTGATAAATATGACTTAGGCAAATTCTAGGACTTGGATTAATTAATTGGTTTAAGTGAATATATTAATTGATTAATCTTGCTTCACTTGGTGTAATTTTAATTTGTTTAAGAAATTAAAATTTGTTGTTTTAAAGTTGAACCATCACACCGCTTCCGCATCGAGTTTACATAAAAAGGAAATAATAAATTAGAATTGGGGGCCTCGCGCTCCAACAAGTGGTATCAGAGCCAAAAACAATAAATTATTTCGTTAAAGATCCTTAAATAATTTTTGGCTAAAATGAATTTTTCCTCATTTTCAAAATTTCCTATTTTCGATGGTTCAAACTACGCGTATTGGAAAGCGCGTATGAGATCGGCACTAAAATCTATCGATGAGAGACTTTGGATGTATGTTGTCACTACAACAATTCTCACATTGAACTGCGAATTTTTTTGTAGCCAAAAGTTAATATTTCGTTGCTGATAGTTTTTGGCAATGAAAATTATTTTGTAACAAGTTCGTAGCCAAAGGCCCGTTGCTAAATGTATTTGGCCACGAAAAACACTTTTGTTGCCAATTGTTAAGATCATTTGCTACGAAATTATTTTCGTGGATAATTACCATATTTAGGCTACAATTTGTTTCGTTGTTAATAGTCTAACATTTCGTTGCTAAATATCTTAATTTCGTTGCAAATTCTTTATGTAAACTAGTGTTAGGAACTTTTAGCTACGAAATTTAACATTTTCTTTGTAGTTAATTGTTCAACATCTCGTTGCTAATTGTCTACATTTCGTTGCCAATTCTATAAGTACACTCATCATTAGAAGCTTTTAGCTACAAAAAATGTAACTTTCGTCAAGAGCTATTGGCTACGAAATTTAATTGTTAGAGAATGATTCTTAATCATTAATTTTTTAATAATAAAATATCAAATCTTAAGCCGCACTTTTACTTATCAATTGCATATTTAACTACTAAAACATTTATTTTTATAATGGGATGTTTCCAAATATATATTTTTATATTTTGAATTTGATAAATTAATGTATACCACGAAATTTAAACAAATAACCATATAAAAAACACATTCGTTAAAATTCACAAAATAACTAAATTATCATAAATAAAATACACATTAAGTCACATACAAACACATTGTCAAGTCAAATAAACACTAGTTAAAGGACGTACAAGTCCCACATTTAATCACCTTACAAACGACAAATATCCATGGTTGAAAAAAATAACTTAAACTAGTTAAAGGACTTAGAAGTCTCCGATTCCGTTCGCAAATGTCAAAAGTTTATGGCGCCCCAAAAATAGCTTCCCGTCACATCAAATCTGGAATTAAGAGAATACAATAGTATTAGCTAAAATAAGGTGGGATTTTAAAAACATACGAGTAGCCAAACTAAAGCATGTCTAGATTACCATCATTTGGAAGATGAGGAACGTGATGTGATCAACGACTGAATCAACTTATTGGACTCCGCTTGTCGAACTAGAATAGTATCTAGCATTGCACGTTGAGTCTCTATAGCGTTCTTTTGCGCCATTAACTCTTCTTGTTGAATTGTTGCCTCTAGCTCACGAGCTTGCAGATGATCCATCAAATCTTTTTGAACTTTCTTAGACTACTTAAGTGCCTCTTCCTATTCGGCATTCCTTAATCGCATTATATTAATTCTAGAATCCTTTCTTTTTGGACCATGCCCAAGACCGTTAATATATCCCGACCTTGTGCCAAGAACTTTATCTGCTATCTCGTCTGAGCTCGTCATGGTACTACCATCCTCGGATATTGATTCGGATTCCAGGCATTTCATCTCATTCTGCAAAGAAAATAAAAGAAAAAGGATTACATCTATACTTTTTAAGCCATTTAAAGAAAATAATTTTAAAATAGTAAAGCATAATGCACTACGTGTAATTTTTATACCAAAGATAATTGTACCAAAAAAATTACAACCCAGCAGTGTTTGTTTGTTTGTAATTCAGTAACAGTAGGGCAAATTCAAAATAAAATTGATAAGACTTACATAGAGCGTTTCGGCTTCGGGAGATGTCCATTTTTCATCTTTGCAATGCGTTTATTTATAAAACTTGATCCTATTTGGCTCTTGACTTTTCACCTCTTTACTCCTCTATTAAATAACGAACAATTAATAATTATACTTGAAAAATAAAATTCTCAATTGACACATCAAAACAAGTAGATATATTACCAGTTCATGACGAACCACCACAAATGCTTTTGACCCTTGATTATGCTTCACAATTTGTTTAGACTTGTTATTGTGATTTACAATACATTGTCTCTGCATTAATTTTTCAAACATCATAAGTACATATATTTTAATAAAAAAATATTTACAAGTTGCAAGATCAACAATAGTTCAAACCTGATATCTTGGATTTTCATAAAGATCGCATAAACTAAGCCAATTATCCTTGGTCACACCAGCTGGGACATTTTCTCGAGCTTCCTCTGCTGATCCATAATTTTTATACACTTCATGAAGCTTGCTCCATTGACTCCTACTTCTCCCCTTCATTAGCCCTTCCAAACACTCCTTTGCATGATCATCCAAATTAATGTTGAATCTCTCCTGAAATTTAATACTCAATAGTTGAAAAATAAATATAATGACTTAGTTACTGAAAAATAAAAAAAAATAAAAGTATAAACAACTGTCCAGATTTTTAGCAATTTGCTATCTAAATTAGTATATCCTCTCAAACATAAAGAACTTGTCAACATAGAGAAAGTGAATAAAAGTGAGAAAGTTCTGAAGCCAAGTGAAGACTAAGAATTGTCAACATAGAGAACTTGATATGTTTATAAAACATTTTGTAATAAGATGTGTCTTTGGCGTTGCACCTTTCTATGCATGTTGGTCCAACTATGTACACGTTCATGGAAATGATATTGAAAAAAAATATATCAAAACAAGTGTGCATCAACTACTATAATATCAAAACGCATCCAAGAAAAAAAAAGATATCGAAAAATTAAGATGAGCACTATGGCCAATTTGGAAATGAACTTAGAAGTCTGTACATATGCAATTGATATAGGAAACTAACATTGGTTGCATCAGAAGTACATCGGGGGAAAAGGGTGAAAAAAGTCAGCCAAACACAAAGGGTCAAAACCTTGCAACATCCTAAACTAGTTATTATCAAACAAATCAAAACACAGAGAGCCCACATATGACCACAAATAACCTGTACAAAAATAACTTGTACAATGATCCTAATCTTATTGCAAAAACTGGGCTGAATACAAGCCCATAGTGGATGAGACTTGTTGGAGGTCAGACCTCACCTCTGAATACAAAGAAAACTAAGGCAGATGTGATACTGCATTAGACTTTGAAGTTAGTGTAAAAGGGGTATCAGACCTTGATCCCCAAGGTTGAAACAAACACAAAACTAGACGTTGCTGCTGGAACGTGAATACACTGTCAGAGTACCGTTCGCTCGCTCCCATTGGTAAGGTTTTTTTTAAATGAATTTTCATTCAGTAGGAATTATGATGAAACTCTGGTTTAGAGGCTCCTATTCTTTAGAGCCTGGAATTGTTAAACTCATCAAATGGAGCCCATATTTTCAGCCTTCGAACCTCAAAACAATAACTGTTCATATTTGGGTGCAATTTCCAAACCTAAATGCAGTTTATTTTCTTCTAAAAACTCTTTTTGAGATTTCTAGGTGTCTTGGTAATCCTATCAAAATTGACCAGTCCACAATTGAAAAAAGATTTACTCTTTTACCAAATACTGAATATTTTTCTAGTAGGTGAAATATTTTTTTCCTGAAACTAAGGTGAACCTGAATAAGAAAACAAACTATAACTAAAATCAAAGACGAATCTATTTATAGCTTCTATAAGAATCCATGTAAATGCCAACCAAAGCTTCAGCCTTGTCATAAAATGTATCCTTGAGTGAAATGACAATACTCTGGAAACCGCTTGATCTGTCAACATCCTGGTTCATCCGGGATTGTTCACATGATTTTGAACGAATAAATCCCGCTACCTTAGCAACATTCAGATTATCTAATGCAGCATCTACTTAATCCAGTATAAAAAATGGAGATGGCCGATAACTGAAAGTTCAATAGACCCAAGTAATATTGCAGTCAGTTCATGCAATAATATTTTCAATTGAACTAATAGTAGGCAACTAGTACTACATTATGGTGCAAACTCAAAATATCTCACTTTAATCAGAAGCCAGCTATCTGGCATCTGACAGTTTCCCTCGAAACATGGAAATATTAACGAGTAACCTAATATTACCAGATACCAGATATTACCACGGGGCATAGCATTGTACTTGATGCCATGTAAAAATGGCGCATCCTCATTATCTATGTTCATATATGCAGTCCCGCCAAGTGGATGTGTGCTACTATATATGATACTAACACTACTATTACTCAAGTTTCCACTCTATTAAGTATGCCAAATATGTGCAATACAAAGATATTGATTGAAATTTCTCACGAATAGTGTTTAATGTATCACATTAAACACTGCTGTAATACAGAAACACCTTAGAAGTAATCAGTGACAAAGCTAAAACATTGGCAAAGCTAAAATATTTGTAATACCTTTTTTTGGATTATTTTCACAATCTCAACAACCTCTTTCTATGGTAACTGGTCCCAAAGCCCATCAGATGTAAATATAACAAACTTGTCACGGGGTTTAACAACCTCTTGTATGCATAGCCGGGTCGAATCTTAGCACAGGCTAGCAAACAAGTTCAGGAATGTGGAATCTTGGGTAATATCCATCCACATGAAACACAAGACTCTTAAAAATGAATCCCCTATAGATCTAGTTACCCGAATGAGGCCTTTGGCGTGCCACACCCTGCACATTGAAACAATATCTCGATTATCTGGGTGCATCAACATGAGCTACTGTCTAACATCAAATAAGTTAATATTATGATCCCAATTCAACTGCATTGAAAATATGATCTCTGATATATCTCAAATACCTAATACAACTTGAGAATCACCCATAGTAGCAATATATTGTGTAATTTCAGCTTATGTAGAGATTATCTTTATCATGTTTAATTACAGTGTTATATAATTAGGAATCTATAATTGGATTATTCTCTCTACATAATTTAAAAGGTCAAGTTCATAAAATTAAAAAGGGTAATTCATGGCAGAACCATTAATCAAAAAGAGAATGTATGATATATAAAATTTAATAATTTTTTAGAAAATTGCTTATCTTCTACAAAAATATATCAAACAATTGTGATATTCCTAAACTCAATATACTTCTTGTGAGAAATTACAAATTGGATTCTAACGGAAGAATATCACCTTAATAGTTTCAATAAACATTCCAAGATGATGTCGACTAAATATTTCTGAATTCCCTGAATGCATCCACTATTTAATAAGAGCCTCCTTAGTAGATTGGGGAAAAAAAGCATAACCAATAGGAGCGCCAACTAGTTTCCATACTTGAACAGCTACTGGACCTATTGTAAACAAATAAAAAGAGGATTTTATATATATAAAAATATATGATAAAACTAGTATATGGTTATGCCAGCCGTAACGGAATAGCATTCAAGAGAGAGATCGATAGTAAAATAATCCATCCAGTCCCAGAAAACAGGATCGTGAACAATAAACCAATCGTTTAGGTGGAGGTCATAGTAATAGAAATGAGCAGAGGAGCCATAGTTATCTGGAGCCTTGTTTTGGGATCGATAATCTCACCTTCTAAAAGATTAGTACCTCTCAAAATAGGATTGGCAAAACCTGTGATACAGACCTTATCATCGACAACGGCAATGGAGGGATATATTTTACCTTGAATGTCGGCTAGAGGCTTCCAACCACCACATAGATCGGTAGTATCCAGCTGGCAGTCAAAACGGTGTCCTCTCTGATAGTTAGTATCAAATTCCCATTTGTGGAGACATACTATAGATCAGCGGTATGTAACAGTAGGGCTTTGGATAGACAGATCATGAGAGTATATGTCTGGCTCTAGATCTCCTTGGTGGCGGTAAACTTGAACGACATTAGGGTGTGATTGTATTATGCCAATCTCTCCAACATTCACATGATAAAAGCACACGCCCTTTTGGGGAAGAATGCCATGAATCCAAACTAGAAGATAATCCATGGAACGCTGGCTGCCAACATGTTTATATATTTATCGAATTAAATTACATTCATCGTTGAATTTTATTTAGAATATAATCAACAAAAATTAACAAATAGATCTAATCCAGATATAAAAAACACGTGAAAACGGAGATATTAGATCGATTCTGCAACCAAAGAGAGGGAATAAAGGAAGAGAGACCGAATATGAGTGTGAACATTTAGGTACACAATTCGGCACGGTAACCCTGAAGTACATTTAGGTACACAATTAGAACCTCATGAGCCATTCCGTCAATTAAAGTTAATGTGATGTTGTAATATTGAAAAATCTTTTGTCATGACCAATTAAATTATGTCAACTTTAACTTTGGAAGCTTTCTCTCTATTGAACTCTGATTGATCAACCTCAAATTCCATTTGTACTTTGAGGAGACTATCTTTAAGATCTGATATTTTTTAAAATATGTCTTTAAATTCATCTTTACTCCATTGCCATAAGAAAATTTTGAGCCTTTTCAGTTTGAAAGCTAGAACATCCATATACCTCCCTATAGGAGGTTAGTTACAAAAAAATTCTACAATCGAGTGAAAACTTTCCATATTACTCCACATATTCAGGTATTTGAAAGGTTTTACAATGAGTTACTTAGGGCTAGGAATGGAGACAAGTAAAGGAGAGTGATCACAATAATTTCTACTAAGATGAGAGAGTTTAGAAGTTGGAAAATTGTTAAGCCAATAAGAGTTTATTAAGCCCCTGTCAAGCCTCTCATACATCATTTTATCATGATTCTTCCTTACCCATGTGAACCTTGAGCCATTATACCCCATATATTTCAAGGAGCAAGACCCTATGCAATCCAAAAATTTAGTGGCAACCCTTATATCAATTCGATTCCCTCCTACTCTTTCTTCACTATTGCATACCATATTAAAATCTCCAATAATAATAGAGGCCATGCTTCTACATAAGTTTGAATTAGATATTAAAGAATCCCATAAGAGGAGCCTTTCAACTCTGGTACACTTTGCATAAGAGGAGCCTTTCAACTCTAGTACACTTTGACTTTCAACTATGGAAAGTAGACGAGGGGGAAATTAAGACATACACATATAATTGACAATCTTAATGAGAACACCAAACACTTTTCAGAGGGAAACGCTGTGATAGCGAGGCTACCAACCCTACTTGATCAGTGGTAGATTTCACAACAGTACCATCCCCCTGGTGGTGGCCTTTAGTTGGTATACGTTTTTCTCTCCTTTTCACTACAGCTCTTATGTTGATGTTAACTATTTCCATTTTTTAGTGTCGAGTCTGTATAGCTTATGGTTTATTTTATTTCGTTTATGGCCTCAGTGTATGGTATGGTCATTACTATTTGACTTTTATGTCACTCGATTTGCTTTCTTTTTGTCTTATTGGACTTATTTTATTTCATTTGATGCTTACCTTAGTCACTTTCATTCTTGGCTACTTCATTTACACCATATTCATTCATTGGGTTATTAATTCGGCTTGAATTGACCGATAATTTAATTTGATAGTTAATATTGGTCCAATATAAATTTTCCGTATAAATTTAAATTTTGTATCAGTTAAACCAGAATTTGTCGAAACGAACAAATCTTCAAACTGTTTTCATTATTAATTTCTCAATATTTTTACCCCTAGATAAATTCTTAATCATATTTCAAAATTAGTAATAATTACTTTATTGATTAATTGAGTTTATCACACAAAGAAAACAAATTTCTCATTCCCTTTAAGGCTCCCTTCCAAACTACTTCACTCCATGGCCGCTCTATATCTCCTTAGAGTGAACCCAATGATAGCGGTCACTATTAGCGCGTCAAGTGCATCTGTAACATGGCAGCGACTCCAAAATGGCGCGGTCGCGGGATACAACGTAAAATCCTTCGATAATTCATCACCTTCTCTCCCAACTAATGTAGGATTCTATTTTCTTTAGGACTCAATCATCCTAGTTTATCCTACTCATGATGGAACTCTTTTTAGGCCATACTAATCATTTAGTTGAACATGCACTTCTATATTATTCCTTCTTTATTGTCATATAATTTTTCTCTCATTCATGGCCAATTATTCTAGTGATGAATCCTTAGTATGAGGGATATGCTCCAAATTTTTTATCTTTTGACATTGGTTCTTTTCATTCATCTCTATACTCGTCATCATTTGATGTGACACTACCAAAGTTATTTGCAATAAGGTTGATGCACATATTTTTGTCCCTAGCTCCGATTCGAGTGATGATAAAGACCCTCCTAATCATGTTTTCCTTCTATGACACCTCATTAAATCTTCACAATATATAGGGAACAACTAGCTATAAATGATTCTTTAGTTTCTTTGGAAAATCGAGATGCATTACTCATTCTAGTTAATGATGAAGAATTAGAAGATAATTATTTTGGTGTTGAGGAATATTCTAATCCAGACTAGATTATTCGAACGATGGGACCAAACTTTTTTCTAAAGAGGATGGCACTGTGATATCTTACTGTGATATCTTACCCATGCGAGATCGATTTCACACATCAAAGGATCTTGTCGTTTGCACCTCGTACTTTTCCCACAAACTTGATCATTGTCTTTGAGGAAACCGAGATTTCTCTCTTGTTTCAATGGCGTTTTACTGATTATCGTCTAAATTTGTTTCCAGATGGATCAATCATTTTGTTGAGCACAACATTGATTAGAGATTATATAGATTTTAACTAAGTCTCGAGCAATTACTGTCTTATCCCTTAGATTAGCTTAGTTTGTTTAAGCCTCGACGTTTGTCAATTTATTGTTTAGAATATTTAGTGGGATTGCTTAGGTGAATTTGATTATGTTGGACTTGCTTATTTTTATTGGTTGATGTTTATTCAAGTCCATTTCATTTTTTATTTGTTTGCACCCTATATTGCGTTGGATATATTTTAGTGGTTTGGTACTTAATTGTCATCAAATTATTTTTTTTACCCTTTGCTCAACCGTGACAAAAAAGGGGAGAACCTACTCATTATCATTTTGTTATACCGCTCATGTTTTATATTTTTTTTATATGTGAAGGGAAGGCTGATAGGTTCTATTGATCGGAAAAAGAACTTCAGTAGTAGTAGCAAGTTACTTTGCACAAAAAATTACTTACAAAAAATATAATATTATCAACTCAAACACAATCCCATTCACTAAATCATCATCTTATATGGTAAGAAAACTCACAAGTTTTAATCAAAATGGCATATAAATAGGTAAGACAGTAGTTCCGCCTAACATCTTATATGGTAATAAAGAGCATATAGATAAGAAAAAACATAGGTTCATGATGTTCATCATATTTCAATCAATTTGGGACTCCATAAAATATACGAAGCAGTAGGTTTGAAAGCATACCATACAGAGATGAAAGGTAAGATGGTGTGTATAAGACTCTTGCTACCTGTAAAAAATATGTTTATTACCCAACTAATAAAAATATCATTAGATGTAAAATAAGTATATACTAACTTAATTGAAAAAGAAATTGGAACATGGCACTAAAATTCGAGTTCTCATCTTCTTTCTCTTTCTCCTTCCTTGTCACTGTTTTTTTTTACAGAATCTCTTAGTAGGTTCTTTGTTTAGATACATATGAGAATAACATGCACAAATGCATCAGGAACATAACTTTTTAAAACCACACTTAAAAAACTTAATACCTTAAACATAATAAAGGTGAACTCGCCTCGATTGACTTAACATTTTTGTTACATGTATGATCTATATTTTTTTCCTTTCAAAGTGATTTAAAAAAGAAAAGTATACATGATATTTATGTCCACTTCCTCTTAATCATAATTGACCCCTCTTTCTCTATCCTATCTTTTCCTATCAATTTTTTTTCTGCAATGATTAACTCAGCTAGACAAACCCGCCATTACTTTCCCACATATGAGACTAATCTTTCATCTTTTCATATTCCATTACATATGCTCAGTTACCAACAAAACAATGGCATCTCTTATAAGATTATAACACTATTGTTTCAAAAGAACGCTTTACCAAAATTTTTGAATAACTTGGTCAACCTAATAAAAGTATAATTAAATATTAAGACTATTTTAGTCTACTTCAGAAGGCATAAAGACATAACAAAGAGAAATAAGAAAATTAGCTTTAAGACAAAATTGCAAAGTCATCACCTTGAAGAAACTTACGCAAATTTTGGGTCTTGAGCATTGTAATCAACATGTATATGAATTCGTCTTCCACGGAATAGATCTTTCAAGTCTTCTTTTACCTACATGATCAGCTGAAAAATAAAAATCTTATAATCCATGATAATATTACATCTGGAAAAAGTTCCTAAAACTATTTTTTGTGAGAATCAAAACCCTAAAAATCCCCAACTCAGCGATTCAAACCCTCTCTGTACGCACCTCCCTCTCTTCTTTCCCAATCGCTATTTCATTTTTTGTTTTCAAAACCCCAAAAACTGAGTTTCTTAAAACCAACACAAAAATAAAAACAGAGAAAAATCAAGATCTCTTATAAACATTTACACCAATAAAGAAAGAAAAGGAGATAGTGGTACCGATGGTGGCCGACGATTCGTGAGAGTGGGAGACGAGAGCCAATAACCCACACTACATTTCACGGTACATGCCCGAGGTGGTCATCTCATAAGATAATACTAATAAACATACATATCACATCTACCATAACTTGTAAAACATAAAATTGGATTTTACTTACTGTCGATAAGCTGAGAGAATGACGAAAGTGGTGATCGAAATTGGAGAGAAAAGAGAAATAGGGTTTCGTGTTGTATTTGGAGGGATGTTCGGGTAAGTAGCTGACTTGGGAGGTTTTGAGATTGCGTGATATTAAAAGTTCTTTAGAAACTAGAATATTCACCTACAAAATATTTCATTGCGAAATGTTTTAACACTTTACACCATAAAAAATATTTCGTTGCAAAACATTAAAGTATTTGCTATGAAAGATTTCGTTGCCAATAATTCATATTTCGTTCCTAAATAATTTTTATTTTCGCGGGAATATTGGCGCCAACATATTGTCACTTATTGTCAACGAAAATCTGAATTTCGTGGCTAAATGTAATATTTTTCTCCACGAAATAATTTTCGTGGCAACAAATGAGTTTTTGCTACGAATTTTCCTTTGTAGCTAAGAAATTCGCAGCTAAATGTAAGAATTATTGTAGTGTGTTAACGGGTGGTCCCCACCAACTTACTTAGTTGAAAATGAACGTGTTCCCAAACCCGCCGATAGATGGACTGAAAATGAGTTTAAACTTGCTAATTTCAATTACCGTGGTTTGAATGCCTTGTTTAGCGCTGTCACACCAGATGAATTCCGACGTATTATGACGTGTGAAACCACTAAAGACGCTGTCACTAGTGTCGTTAAAGCTTCAAAACTCCAAAACCTCACCACTCAATTTGAAACTATCAAAATGAATGAAAAAGAAACTTTTGATGAATTTTATGCTAGACTTTCTGATATTGTTAATTCATCTTTTAACTTGGGAGAGAAAATACCTGACGACCGTGTTGTAAAGAAAATTTTAAGGTCCCTACTCGATAGATTTATTCCAAAAGTGACCATTTTAAATTCTTTACCCACTTTAGCCTCTACGAAATTAGAAGAGCTTGTAGGTGATTTACAAACCTATGAACTAGATATGTTTCCCTCTAAAATTGAAAAGAAAATTGAAAAGGGCGTTGCTTTAAAAGCCCGAAAAGAGGTCAAACAAGTAGTAGAGAGCGAGAGTGATAGTGACTCGGAAGACATGGCTTTGTTTCCTCGCAAATTTAGAAAATTTCTTAAAATTAACAAAGATAAATTTAAAAATGATTTTAAGAAATTTGAATCTTCTCAGCATGACAAAGGTGAGAATATTTCTAAAGCCGAGAAGATGCCTAAAGCCGAGAAGATGCCTAAACCTAGTAATGAAAATTTAGATAGGAACGAGTCTAATAAGTGTTTTGGTTGTGAAGGTTATGGCCATAGGTCTTATGAGTGCCCCACTAAACTAAGTGTGACACCCCGCCTAATAAAATACCGGGTGATCAGTCCTATACCAAATTAAAACAGGAATCCCAGTTGGATCATCCTTAGCATCACTGTCGAAAACTTTTTTAAAACTTACAAACCACCTAGTATTCCAAAAACTGGTGCCAATTTTAACTTTTTAATTAAACAAAACAGTACATGCGAAATTAAAATATAAACCATTCACACAACTGAATGAAAGTAAATTGAATAATAATTACACAACTTGCCGAATAAATCACCGACCACCAAATAAATAATCCAATACAAATATTCAACACCTGAATGAATTACACCTGAAAACTGTACCGAGAAGTCTGGGCTACAAGCCCTAAATAAAACTGAGACTGATACAAGATTCCTACTCTAGGAATGAATGAATGATGCGTCTAATCCAAACTCCTGCTAGCATCCACATATGCCGCAGCTCCATGTACCTGGAATAAAATATCAATCTTGGCGTCCCTGTGGCTGGACACCTAAAGGTTTTGAAAATAGTTTTATAGCAAGGGTTAGAACCCAAAACATTTTGAAAATATTTAGCAAGTGAATTAACTACAATAATTTAAAATGCATGAATGCGATTCATATTTAAGTTAGTGTCGCACTCCCTTGTGGACATTATCACCCCTCCACTATTGTGCACACCTACCGGTTATCTTAACCCCACCTAGTTGTACTACCCCATCCAACTAGTCCTGGTATATCCTTCCCTTGCCATACTACTCTAACCCAAGTATAATGATTTTCTGAATTATAAGTTATTTCACAATAAACTTAATTAATTCCTCTTAAATAGTAGCATATAACCGTGTCATAAGTTATATAAAGAAAATACATCACACACTGTATTATTACCCGTATATAATATTTATTACATTTATATACGTACCTTTGCCACAAAATCCACACATATAACATACGTATATACATCCCTTCGAGTATACCCTCGCCGGATGATTCCCTCTAAAATGCTATCTCACTAGGTGTGCTCACAAAACCTAGTTCCCCAAGTTGGATTCGCTCACCAACTCGACCCAAAATATAAACGTAGTGGAGGCGGTCATATTCCTTCCCTGAAAGTGAGATACATCCCTCACCCATATATAACGGACGCTATGACCTTGGGATATACTCGCCCTACTCCTCAAGCTAGGGGATTCACCCACATCGCGCAACCTCCCTTGATAGCATTAGAGTATATAAATTGAATAAATATCTAGTCACTGATATTTAATATCACACACAATATATACACGTATATATATACTATCACTACACCGTATATATATAATATAAACCCAGGCTTTACCGTGTACTCGAAATCACGTATAGTGCATGTAATTTAATATCACACACAATATATGAACACGTATATATATACTATCACTACACCGTATATATATAATATAAACCCCGGCTTTACCGTGCACTAAAAATCCCGTACACTGCTTGTAATTTCCTGAGTCTGTGGCCCGACTCAACGTAATTAATTTTCTCACTTAATAATTTATCATCCTCGCGAGCCTATGGTCCGACTCTAATATAATTAATTCACGCCTCAATTAATATAATACTTTCCCCGAGTCTGTGGTCTGACTCTAATTAAATTAATTAACACACTCATTAATTTAATACCTCCCCGAGTCTACAATCCGACTCTCATTAAATTAATTAACACACCCATTAATTTAATACCCACCCGAGTCTACAATCCGACTCTTATTTAATTAATTTACACGTTAATTAATCAACCCAAATCCAAGTCTGTGGTCTGACCCTAATATAATTAATTTACACAATAATTATTTTATACCAAACTCCGGGTCTACAACCCGACCCTAAACTAATTAATTACAACATCAATTAATTTAATACTTTTCCGAGTCTACCCTCCGACTCTACCTTCATTGATTATCACATCCATTAATTTAATAACTTGGTGTCACCCAACCATTATTCCCGGACTCACTTACTTAGCCCGAAACTTAATATTTCCCGAGTCTTTGTTCCTATCACAAGGGAACACACAATAGGCATTCACAACCCAAGTAATCCTATAAAACAGTAGGTATTTACACAACCCAATTCTTCATACTTGTATGTAATATATTTCTCTCTAATATTCACCGTACTTGTTTGCTTTACGAATTTATCTCACTTTCATATTAATTCAAGTATTCACACAACTCTAAGGGTCCTAGTTACCCCTTGTTATATCAATTCAGTAGTTACCCTTGTTAACCCACTGACCTAACGAATTTAAGCTCGCTCATGCTTTTTCGTAATTATATTCTTATCATCTCGAATTAGAGTACGTCACAATCAAGCCTATGAATCTCCACTTTAACTCTCTCACAAAATTAAAGTCCAACACTCAATCATAGACCTACTTCCATATCATTATTCCATCAATATATTTCATCAAGGTCCCAAACACTTCCCCGATAAAATTTTAGACATTTGAGGCTTAAAAAGAAAAATCTCAATTTTTCTCACAGATTAAACACCCTCTAGTAAAATTTTGATTTCTCCCTCTACATAACTCCGATTGACCTGATTCCAAGTTCATTGGATAGCTAAGAGAAATACCTTTCCAGTAATGTATGGATTACACTCTAATTCGAAGTGAAATTCAAATCGAACACGTTTAAAGTCACGTTAAAAGTCTGGCAAATTACTATGTTGACAGATCAAACACCCTCTAGTAAAAGGTCGATTACTCCCTCTACAGAACTCCGATTGACCTGATTCCAAGTTCATTGGATAGATAAGAGAAATACCTTTCCAGACATGTATGGTTCACACTCTTATTCGAAGTACAACTCAAATTCAATACATTTAAAGTTGTATAAAAAATTCTGGCAGATTAACCTCTTGTGTTCATCAAATAAACCCTAAGTCATTCAAGATTCATGTTCTTCATCCAAGAACTCATAAAGATTCCATTAACAAAACCCCATTTTGTACCCATTTATCCCCAAAATGAATTTTAGTTACACATCACTAAAATATGAATTGGATATCACAATTTAGGAGTAAAAACAGTTAACCACTTGCCTGTAAGTGTTCGTAGTGTCTGATCCGTTGTTGATGTCCCTTAATTTGGCTCCAATAACCTCCAAATTGTTCTTGATTTGCTTTCCCCCAAATCTCCTCTCAAACCCTAGGTTTAGAGTTATGTTGGCTGCCATCCCTTAATCTCCCAATTAGGTTTAAAACCCTTAATCCCGTTTTTAGTCTAATGGTCTTAATTAAAGTGGCCCAACTCACCCCGTATGGGCCCGGCCATGCCCAGAAATACCCCGAGACCCAATTACTACCCCAGGTACTGTTTTCTGACTATCTCGACCCATCCGGACTCAACCGCGCCCTCAGAATTGACATTTGAATTAATTTATAAAAATCCTTATTTCACACCCAATTTAGTCTATACCGACTCCCGGTTGAGATAAGTACATACCCCGTCATTAATACCCAAAATGATGTAATTAAATTAGTACTATTCACTTAGTAAATAAATTTTCCTAAACATTAACCATTCACTTCCCGATTAATATTTAAATATATATATTGCCATAATTAATTCAATTAAAATTACAACACACAAGTAATTTAAAATTCCGGAATTAATTAAATATTAAATGTACAAAAATACGAGGTGTTACACTAAGGAAAGAAGGTAAAAAACCCACTGCATATAATGCGACCCTTAGTGATAGTGATAAGGAAGAGGAGCCCGATTCCCCCACTAAGAAAAAATTTGTGGCTTTTATGGCTAGTCATGTGAGTGATAGTGAGAACTCATCGATTGATGAAACTTTAACACATGACACTTCCAAGGTCATTGTTTATGATTCTCTTATTTTTGATGATAGTGAGAGTGGAGAAGAAAGAGAGAGTGAAAATGAAGAAGAGGTTAATGTGAGTGAACTTTAAAATGATTTTAAAGAACTTTATAAAGAATCTATTAAATTGAAAAGAGCTAATTTGAAGTTAGAAGCTAGTTTAAGAGAGAGTGTCAAGGTCATTGATCAAAATGCTTTAATAGAAGACCTTAGGACACGTGAGAGGACTCTTCGAGAGAAGCTAGAATATGTAGAAGGCGAAAGAGATAGCCTTAAGGGTTTAATGGAATCCTTGAAAAATGAGCTTCTTGCTTTTGAAGAGCGAAATGTTTTATTAGAGTCTAACATTTTAGAATTGCAAAATAAATTAAAAGACTCTAGTAATGTCGAATTTGATTTGGAATGTCGTTCGGAAAGATTAGATAAAATCTTAGGAACGGTCCAAATTAAAAATGACACTTGTGGTTTAGGCTTCAATACTTGTAATGAATTTACTCATAATGCCCAAACCAATGTTTTAGGAGAATCTACTAGGAATACATTTAAAGATCACTCCTTAAGTCAATCTTTTCGACATGTTTTCACTTGTACACATTGTGGTCGAAAAGGTCATCTTAGGAAATTTTGTTTTGATCTTAAACGAATTCCTAGAAAACCCCATAGTAAAGTAACCACGGTAGTTAAAGTTCTAACACCCCAAGATAGTCATTCTTCATTAATCTGGGTTAGGAAATCCGACTTGGTTTCCTTGCAAAATAGGGTTTTTGATTCTCCTTTACTATCACATGAAACCTCCCTTGCTAAATTTAAAGGTTGAATGTGTTAGTGTTTTATGCATACTCTAGCTTTTTGTGCTTCATATTATATATCATTTCTAGATGTATTCATGTTTAGTCATTTTCTATTCATTGCCTTATTTCATATCACATGCTAGAAATTATGACTTGTTTATCTTTTTGTATTATATTTTGTGATTGAATTAATTGAAAAATATAAAAAGATTTTTGTTTATCATTTGTGTTTTATTTATTTCATTTAAGCTTAATGAAAAATACAAATGATTTCTGTTTATTCTTTTGAGTATATATCTTTATTTTTGGTTAAAAATGTCAAAAACCCAAAAAGATTTTATTTTGTGTGTATTGTAGTTTGACACACTTTATGTGGCATATATTTGTGTTTGAATCCCATCTTTTACGCTCCCACGTGGCTAGAACTTTTGGTTTAGATTTTCAATCCTTAAAATATTCTTTACCATGTTTTATATGGAGCAGTTGGATTTTGTATTGTTTAAATGGATTCTATTTTTATATGCCTCTTTTCACATATGCACGAGCTCTTTTGAAATCTTAATGTCACATGTTATATTTGAGCTTTTTGAGGTGTTGTCCTACCAATCTAGTCATCTACATATCTATGACCTAGGAGGACTAGTGCATGTCACAATCCGTTGCACGTGAGCTTTGTGAGATAAAAAATTATATATCTAAATGTGCACGGGGAAGGGCTCCGAAAGGATAAATTAAATCCCTTGCGATAGTAAGCCACCGTTTATTGGATCTAAAAGAAATACGTGATCCAAAGGCCTAAAAACAAAATATTTGGCATTAAAAAGAAAACAATTGCCAAGGCCTATGTTTGTTTGATATATTCATTCAAAAGAAAAATAATATATATGCTTATTGAGGGAGAATTGGATGGTATATCAACGGTTTGCACAATCTCCGTTTATCCTAGTTGTCTTTAATGTCATGACTCTATTTGGTTTGTAGAATCATCATCATGCTAGGCTAGTATGCATTGTGTATGTTTGTTCATTAAGTTCAATCTTCATATTGTCACATGAGGTTATATTTAAATGTGATAAAGTTTGCAATCAAATGAGAACTCCGTGAATGTTTATTAAGTGTTTGGGTCTAAATTTAATTGTTGCTAGTTCACAGCCCAACACTTACGTTTCCCTATGACACATTTTTGCCATACGAGTGTGCAAACTTATTGTATTTTGTGTTATATGTGTGTTTATATCTATATATATATGCAAGTTCTTCATTGGTATATTTCTAGTTTATATATATATGATATTTGTTTGTCTTTGCCTTGCTTTCTAGTCCTTCTATGTTTATACTTCATTTTTAGTATCTATAATGGATTAGTTATGCTTTTGTTGCTCATATGTTTTCACGTCTTATCACTTTAAGCTTCACTGTGTTTATTAGTTCTTTATCCTTTGCCTATTCCTGAACAAAAAGGGGGAGAAAATGATAGGGGGAGAAATGGTATCTAATCCTATTATTTTCGTATCTTAGTTTGGGGGAGATTTATCTTACAAAATGATAGGGGGAGAAATGGTATCTAATCCTATTATTATCGTATCTTAGTTTGGGGGAGATTTATCTTAGGGGGAGACGTCTTTCTAAGTAGGTCATCCGTTTGATAAAGGGGAGAATTATTTTAATTGGGTGTAATTAATTAATATTTTGATAGTACCTATGCATTTGATGAGTTTGCTTAAGTGTGCAGGATTTCTTCTAAAGCGGCATTGTTTAATGGCAAAGCGTTTAATCCTTGGATTGAGTCAAGTTTGGGTGGGTTATGTTTTGAGTCTAGTGAGCTTGACGGCCCTTTAGGATTTTTGTTTGGTTTTTGTCCCGGAATAGCCAAAGGGGGATATTTGTAAGGACACAAATTTCCAATTGAGTCCATGTATAGTGTTGGGTCAATTTCGGACAAAAACATTTATTCATAGGATAGTATGTTAATTGTAATACTCTCAAGCCTATGAAGTGTTTGTTCAAGACGTAGCGGCAAAGAGTATAAATCTTCATCAAATGTTCCGGTTTGCGTGCCTCGTTTCTACGTCATCAACTATGGTTCCATGCTCCCAAGGTATGAATGCAATTATATATATATAGGAGCTTGGAGCAAGTTTTATTGGGTGTTAGGTTTAAATATAAACTGTGTTTCATTTTCAGAAAATTTTAATTAGAACTTTAAAATAAAGTATATAAAGTTTCTGGGCCAAAATCGAATTTTTCAAAATTCTGGAAGTTCGTTCGATAGGTCGTTCAAACGAGTTTTTCGTTCGAACCATATGTCGTTCGAACGAGTTTGCCAACGAGTTCCCACTAAGGTATACTGGTCCGTCATTCGAAATGTCGTTCGAATGAGATTGTTCATTCTAACGAGATTTCCAACGAGTTTCTAAATAGTCCATACTGGAGCGTCGCTAGAAGACTCGTTCGAATGAGATTTCGTTCGAACAAAATGTCGTTCGAACGAGATGCCAGGCGGGAACAATTTTTGGCAGTTTTTTCACCCACTTTCCCACTAAGTTTCTAACCAACTTTTTCAGACTTTATCATTAGCGGGAATGACATTTTCCAACTTAACTTTTCCATTCCATTCCATCTCTTAGAGAGAGTTTGAGAGATAAAATTGTTTAAGGAAAATGTTCAAGTTTTGAGTGCTATTTTTCAAGAGAAAATATTTTATCACTCTAGTTTTACAACCATATTGTTTATCCAAGTTCACATATATACATATCAATTGCTTGGAGTTTGGCACCGGTTTATCTCTTCCGTTTCAAAGAGAAGTTTTGGTTTGCTTCTACAGCCATCAAAGAAGAAGACGTTTTGTTGCGATTCTACCATCTTGGAGAAAGGCTCCTTGCTCGGGTGATGGTGACCATATAAAGTCCTATCGGTGGATTCCGAGACCCCGGTGGTGGTCCAAGGTTATCCGCTAGGAAGAGGTGTCTACGAGAATAAGCGTCGAGGCTTGAAAGGGATCGAGTCGTGTGTTGTAAGTCTTTCTGTCTTGTACTTGTAATTCCGTATCTAGTGGATTTGTGGCTAGGGCCGTCCGAGGTTGTTTCCCGTCTTGGGTTTTTCCTCGTACATCGCGGCGTAGTGTGATTGATTTATTTTATCTTGCAAAATAACGTAGAACGCATGTTTAGAATAATTAAGGATAAAATTTGGTTTAAATCATCACACTCATTTAATTTGGTGCTAAATTAAATATTGGGTAAAGTTTATTTAATTCAAGTCATTTGCTAAAATTTGGTTTCGCCTAATTTGTTAATATTGATAAATATGACTTAGGCAAATTCTAGGACTTGGATTAATTAATTGGTTTAAGTGAATATATTAATTGATTAATCTTACTTCAGTTGGTGTAATTTTAATTTGTTTAAGAAATTAAAATTTGTTGTTTTAAAATTGAACTGTCTCACCACTTCCGCATCGAGTTTACATAAAAAGGAAATAATAAATTAGAATTGGGGGCCTCGCGCTCCAACACCGTGATAAAAAAACACGCATGTTTTATCACGGTCAATGACCGTGACAAGTTCGTGACAAAGACTTTTCACGGTCATTGACCGTGACACGACCGTGACAATTATAGTTGTCACGGGCTTATCATGGTCAATAACCGTGACAATCCTTATAATATTGTCACGGTCAAGGACCATGACACGTCCGTGTCAAATGTTACAGCAAAAAACCCTTTCCCCTCCTTTTTTCCCCCACTAACTTCTTCCCTCCTTTTTTTCTCTCTCTCTCTACGCTGCTCTCCCTCTCTCTCCCTCTACTTTCAGGTTATTTCTCTATTTCTCTCTCTTCCATTTATATATATGTGCGTGTGTATAAATAAATATATATATATATATATATATATATATATATATATGTGTGTGTGTGTATGTGTGTGAGTGTGTGTATATATATGTGAGTGTGTTTGTGTGTATGTGCATGTGTGTGGTGGGTGGGGGTAGGGAGGGGGTGGGGCAGGGTGGGGGAAGGGGGTGGGGCAGGGGGCAGGGATGGGGGGGCTATTTATGTGTGTGTAGTGGTGTGTGCATGTGTGGTGGGGGAAGGGGTGGGGCAGGGTGGGGGAAGGTGGAAGGGGGTGGCGCAGGGTGGGGGGGAGGGGGAAGGAATGAGTGGGTGGGTGGTGGGGTAGGGGTGGGGGTTGCGTGTGTGTGTGAATGTGCGTAGGTGTGTGTGTGTGTATGTGCGCGTGTGTGAATATGTGTGTGTAGTGTGCGTGTTTGTGCGTAATGTCCCTTGTAAACGAATTGATTGATTATTATTTTTTTTAGTAAATTAATATATGATTTCCCCTCATTGTAAATTAGTAAATTAATATATGATTAATTGTGAAAGTAGGATTTCCCCTCATTGTAAATTAGTAAATTAATAATTGTATAGTTTAATTGTTAGTTTAATTGATGAAAATAATTAATTGAGTAGATAAATTAGAAGGAGTACGGGATAGATACTTATTGTTGATATTGCTGTTGAATTATTGTGGATCGATGTTGGGTTGGTTAATTTTAAAAGTGGCATGACCACTGGATTATTGTCTATATGGGGGTGGGATTTTTCAACTTTTTTTGAAAATTAATTTGTATATCGAACGATATATATATAGTATGATAATTAAATGGAACATACTTGGAATTACATAGAGTGCGCATAGATACTGACCTTCTAGTTCTCTTGCGTACGCATTCAATAACCCTTAGACACGTTCGAGAGTCGATATCCCTTTAATGAGATCTCTCGAATTGTCCCGTTTGGGACTGCATAATTTCTGTAAACTATTCTTAGTGGCTTAAAGTTGTTACTTTTGGACGAAGTTTTGTAGTCGTATCCTAATGTTCTCTGGGTACATACTAGATTGACAAGTGTGACTGTTATTTCAATTGGTCAATTAAAATAACACTCACACTTGCCAATCTACGTCGTGTACTTGGAGAACTACGGGGATATGCTGTCGAATTTTTTTCAAATCTTAACAATGTGCATGAGCTGTTAAGTATATTAAAGAAAAATGCGATCTTGAATGGGATAGGGCCACTCACCGTTTAGAGGAGATGGAGAAAATAGAAATTTCTATTATAAATTGAATTTGAATATAAATAAGACGTAATTAAATGTAACACACTATAAATCTAAGTTTTTTTATACTAATCCATGAATATACGCTACGTACCTTTAATAGGTGATTAGTTGTGGTTGCTGTGATGGGATATCCGAAATATAAAGAGTGGATGGGTGAGACAAATATAAGGGGGGATGTATTTCACAGAGGTGCTAACGAATTTGTGAAATATGCAAAGAGATGTCAAAATGATGAAGAGTTTCTCGTGTCCGTGTGCTAGGTGTAAGAATGGTAAGGTGTTTGAGTGGAAAACAGTTGAACTACATTTGTTAAGATCGGGTATGCAAGATAATTAATGATTTTGGAGTTTTCACGGTGAATTGAAAGTTTCTTTTTTCCCTGACCAACCTTCACAATAACCTTCAACAAGTAGGATAGATGTAGAAGGGGACGACGTAGATCATAATATATTAGAGGAATTAGTTGATGATGCGTACGGAGTTTATGAAGCAGAAGAGAATGAAGATACTGATGGTGTAGAAGGTTCAAGTGCTCGTAAAGATATCACGATAAAACTTGATGATGACTACCAAAGTTTTAAATTTAAGGCGACCCAACCGTTATACTCCGACTGTGAGAAAGATCAAACAACTTTACATGCCATGGTTGATTTGCACAGTTTGAAGATGCAATACAGTTTGTCTGGCAAAAGCATGACAAAAATTCTGAAATGGGTGAAGGGCTTATTACTCAAGGAGAATACACTTTCAAATAGATATCCTGTTATGAAGAACAGTTTAAAAGGTTTGGGAATGAAGTATAAATCGATTCATGCTTGTGTGTATGACTGCATACTATACCGAAAGGAGTATGAAAATCTCGATCGTTGTTCGGTATGTGATGAACCTAGATATGTACAATATACTAGTAAGGAAGACACAAGCTCAAAAGTGCCTAAAAAGTATTGAAATATTTTTTCATTGGGCCTAGATTAAACCGATTTTTCACAGTACCATGGATAGCGGAGGCAATGACTTGGCATGCAAGGGAAAAAGTAAGGGGTAATATCATGCGACATCCTATTGATTCTACTGCCTGATGGAGGATGAATTATGAGTATCCCAATTTTGCTCGAGAACAACGCAAAATTCGTTTGACTATATCAACTGATAGTTTCAATCCATTTGGAAATCTAATAACCAATCAGAGTGTATGGCCAGTGATCCTAGCCCCACTAAACCTCTTTCCTTCACAGTATATGAGACCTGAATTTTTGATGATGGCTTTGTTAATACCTGGGCCAAAGGCACCAAGTGATGGCATCGACATCTACCTGCCTCCTCTGGTAGAAGAATTAAATGAGTTATGGGAAGAGGATGTGCAATCTTTTGACTATTTTAGAAAATAAGAGTTTAAGCTGAAAGCTATGTTGATGAGGGCAATTCATGATTTTCCAGCTTATGGGACATTATCCGTTTGGGTAATACATGGTTATTTGGGGTATCCTATTTATGGAGAGGAAATTGAATCTTTTCGTCTATCCTTTAGCTCAAAAAATGTATAACATTGCCACATGAGTTTTTTACTCCTGGCTCATAGTTTCAGATTTGAGAAAGGTTCCAATTTTTTATTAGGTGGGGTTGAACATAGGCTATCTCCGAGACAACTTTCGAGTTTAGAAATTGAAAGTAAATCTTCTGAATGTGGCCCTAATATGCCAGGTAAGAATCCCAAATTTAATACTGTCAAGCATAAGAAGACCCCAACTGGGAATGAAATTGAGACAAAAAAGGCATGGTCTAGGAGGTCAATTTTATTTGACTTGCCTTATGGGAAGAATAACCCGGTACGCCATGTATTGGATGTGATGCATGCAGAGAAGAACTTCGCTGAACAGATTGTGGGCACTTGCCTTGGGGGGAGTCATTCGAAGGATGGAGAAAATGCACAAAAGAACCTTAAATTATTGAAACTTAAGCCACAACTATGGTTGAAAGAAGATAGTAGGGAAGGATAATAATTCCCCCTGGTGTATTTACTTTGACAAGTGGGGAAAGGAAGGTGATTTTAGACACAATATATAATTTGAAGGGACCATATACTTTTTCGTTCAACTTGCAAAGGATTGTGAATTATGCTACTCATGATTTACATAAGTGTAAGTCCCATGATTGGCATGTGATCATGCAGTTGGTTCCTCTATTTTTAAGCACTGTTTCTCCAAGCACAAGGATCTGCGGAGGGCTATTATGCAAATTAGTATTACCTTCTCACTTCTATGTGAGAAGGTAGTCAATCGAGAACACATAGTGGCCGCAAAATTGGCGGTGATCGAAGTGATTTGTGTGTTGGATAAGTACTTTCCCCCAGCATTGTTTGACATAAGTGTTCAATTGTTGATAGACCTATGCGACGAGGCACTTCTTGTGGTCCAGTTAGATATCGGTGGATGTATCTGTTTCAAAGATTGATGAAAGTTTTTAAAGATTACATCAAGAATACGTGACACATTACAGGATCAATTGCAGAGGAATACATCATTGTGGAGTCATCAATATATACTCGGGAATATATGCCTGACTCGACTAGCGTTGATGACACTGATGAGTTCGTCGATGATGGTGGTCATGTGATGGGAAAACGAGTGAAATTAACGAGTTTGCAACATGAACAAGTAGCTCGTTATCTATTTAACACACATGAAGATGTCGAAGAATGGAAAAAGTAAGTTTTGATTATTATAATATTTAGCATTATTTTAGATTATTTTATACATGATTAATTTTGTAATATGCAGAAAATATGAAGCCTATGAGAACAATAAAAGACGAAAAATAATGGTACAATCAGACAGTGAATTTAGGTTGTGGTAGACACAAGAGGTAATTATAATGAAAATGATCGTTATATAACGTTACATTACACTCAAATTTTACAACTAATATAATTAATTTATCTATATTCTCAGCTCTTAAAGACGGGTGATGCGACATCAAGGCTTGCGCGTCTGCTACTGGACCCTTGTTCGTGGCACATCAATTGAACGGTTACATTTTTGGCGCTAAAGTGTACGAGGAAAGTACAAATGTCCAGAACTCAGGCATTTCATACAAGGCTCTTACTTTCTTTCGAGCAACCGCAAAAGATAAAAACCTCGTTGAAGCTGAAATGACTTACTATGGTGTAATCCGAAATATATTTGAATTGGATTATATAAGCTTCAAAGAGGTTGTTTTTTACTATGACTGGGTAAGAGTTGAGGATAAAAATTCTTGTAAAGTTGATCATGTCACCAATTTGATCATGGTTGACTTGTCCAAGTTGAAGAGCAACGGCCACGTGAGCAATGAGCCATTTGTTTGTGCATTTCAAAAGGTTAACCAAGTGTTTTACTCGGAGTATATCAACAACGAGCCATGATCAATTGTCCAACACGCGCCAAAACATCTAAATAGTAGTGTGGATGACTTGGCTGCTCCTACCGAATATCAATCCATTTTTTATGATAACCCGAATTTTAAGCAAATTTTCAATTTGTAATATATATTCCAATTTGTACCAAAACATCCATTTTTAATGCTTTTAATTGATTTGCACTTTATCATTTTCACTCTTGTGTAGTGTGCGTGTGTGTGGGCAGTAGGGGTGGGGGTGGGGATGTTTCGGATTTTTAGTAATTGTACATATTATGAGCTAGATCATGTTGTTTTGGAATTCAGAATTGAGGTGTTTAATAGTAACAATTCATTTTTATTTGTAGTAATTGTTTCATGTCTTCTTTTAATTCATTTCGATATGTACTAATAACATTTTTTTACAGCAAATGTCTCCTTCAGGTATTAAGACGAGGATGATGATGCTTGTTATGATGATGTCGTCTGGGCTCGGTGGTAGCGGAGGCGACGAGGGATCCTCGGCCCCTAGGCTCCCCAAATATGGAGAATTGGGGATGGCCATCGAGAACAAGTCGGGGCTATTTACGAGATCTCTTGAGCTAGTAAAGATGATCATCGGCTCGGGGTACATTAGCTGGAATGAGGAGCCATATGAGCTCAAGTTAGCTGTTTGGGTGGCACTACAAGTAATGTATTTATATTTATAATTATATTCATATGAATATTTCAATTTCATTTTATATTTATATTTATATTTATTTGCAGCTAACAGTGCATTTGTTGGACAAGAACAAGTCAGTCTGGATCCAAAGCTACGCGATTTCATCTTCCAGCAGTTAAGGGAGGAACACAAGACGTGGAAGAAAAATATGCGGACCCGATACTTTGGGAAGACACGAGAGTCCATTATCTAAAGGCGTGAATCCGTCCCACCGAAGGAGTCGATCTCTTTGGCACAATGGCAAAAGTTCGTTGACAATGAGATCGGGGAGCGACAATTGGCATCTCGCCAATCGGGGAGGGAAAATGGGGCAAAAAAGACGGACGTGCACTACTCTGGCCGGACTTCTTACGCCGAGGTGGAGCATAGGATGATGGTAAGATTTAATTTTTCTATAACTAAAGAAATATATTATTCTGGATTATTTTACTTTGCGGGATTGATACTTATTTTACTTTATTTTATTTCAGGGGACAGGGAGTGGCCCTGTGGGTAGGCCACATATGGTCGATACTTATGTGGCTCTTCGAACGAAGAAGGGTAAGGACAAGGAGGTTTCCCTGAGCATCGTGGCCACGATTGTAAGTAATTTGGCAATTTACTTTTTGTTAATTACATTATAATTTTTTAATTTACATGTTTTACTAATCATGTGCTTTTTGTCATTTCAGGCAAAGCTTAAGGAAGTACATGAGTCGCAGTCTGATGCCGACAAGGCGTCTTTGTCCACAGACCCACTCAGCCAAGTGCTTGGCTCAGATTGCAAGGGGAGGACAAGGGGGGTGAGCTCGCGGGTGGAAAAATCTAGGATCATCGGATTGGAGATGAGCGACACCGATTTGGCTCGAACGGTGGAATCGCATGATGCGAAGCTGTCCCGTTTGTAAGCGACTGTCCCAGATATGTTCTCATTCATGAAGCGTTCATTGGGCAGGGGAAAACGCAAGGGGAAAGGGAAGGAGAAGGTAGTGGGGGAGGAGGTGCGGGAGGACGAGGTGCAGGATGATGAGGATGTGGACCTCGTTGCTTCATCGCCGACACGTTCGGACTTTGATGATCCACTTCCCTATTTGGCTCCCTTCGACCGACCGATGTTGACACTTAGTTGGACGAGCATGTTTATACAGGACATATTTGATGGCCAGCGGATAGGGCGGGGGTTGAGGGACCCGAATATTGTACAGGGTGGACTGGTTTATGGACGTGAGCTTCAAGACATCGAGTCCAAAGTGCTCATCATGCATGTGATACCCGGGAAGGAGAACTCCCCGTTGTGGTTGCGCGAACAATGCGACACGATGTATATCAGTGGGTGTGTCAATTCGAATATCGTGTGGCCTACTCACCTCCTCGGATTTAACCTTACCCAAGATAGATAGTGACATTATTTGAATTGAATTGTTTTTAAGTTGGTACATTTGAATTATATTTGGATTATATCGTGATGCATATTGTCTATATTTTGAATGTATATTTGCATTATCTCTATTTTATTTGGATATATGATGCTTGAATAGGTACAACGTTACTATAACAGGTACAAATATACTATTGGGCAGTGGCAGTGGCCAAATAGCCCCGCAGTTTTTTTTTCAATACTGTCCAAAATTGTCACGGTCATTGACCGTGAAAAGTCCGTGACAAAGGATTGTTGTCACGGTCATTAATCGTGAATTTTTTTTAGCATTGTCACGGGCTTGTCACGGTCCTTGACCGTGACAAAACTTATCGCGATTAAGGCCCGTGACACAACCTTGAGAATTCTAACGAACTTGTCACGCTCAATGATCGTGACAAGTCCGTGACAAAAACGTTGTCTCGCCCAAAATTGTCACGGTCATTGACTTTTACAAGTTGAACTCATCAAGGTCAATGACCGTGACAATTCGGCATATTTGGTGTAGTGTCTCCACATAAATGTAATCCAAAAAAAATTATCCAATAGTAACATCTAAATAAGACAGTAAATAACTGTGGAATTGATTGCCGGACAAATCTATAAATAAAGTCTCATAATAAGTGCAATGTAAGGGAAAATAAATCTAACTACTATCGTGAACACATATAGTAGCATTATACATAATAAACACCACAAGATAATATTTTAAATTAACGCGATAATTATTATTCTGCGAGTAAAAATTAAACAACTATCGTCTAATCACGTAATTATGTCACCTCAAGAGTTTAAGCCCAACTTATGTTATCACAATTTGGTAATTACTTTCAAATTCACCATCTTTAGTTAAATTTACTAGCATGTAACCCACGCTATGCGTGGGCGCATTACAAAATTTATTAAAAATACCTCGATTCTTTTGTAAACTAATCTGATAAAACTATGAAAGAAACATTGCAAACCTTGGGGGTGAAGAATATAGCTTTATGAACATTACGTTAACATATATAATACATTTCATTTTATCGAGACTTAGCCCAATAAATTTCAGAATTTGGTATATATATATATGTGTGTGTGTGTGTGTGTGTGTGTGTGTGCGTGTGTGTGTGTCTGTGTGTGTGTGTGTGTTTAAGTGTTAAAAAGTAGGCAAAAAATTCCATCCATGATGAGATGTGGGTTTAACCCATCTGTAGATTTTGCAAGCACTCCATTGACATCACTGTTAGGCGCCAAACATATTTCATTTCTAAAATTTTTTTTCGAAGCTTTCAAGTTAAATAAGCGAGACCTAAAGAACTGAATTATATCATGGGGGATGGACGTATGGCATTCTCATATGTTTAGTCACACAAAAATATTATGGTTACTCGTAAAGTTTATTTATTTTTATAGTCTATATTTGGGCTAGACATTGCATCAAATATTTTGTGTAGAAACAATAGTAATGGGATATGATGGTGATATGTAGTCCTAGTTACTAAAATTCTCAATAATCACATAGGGACCTTCTATAGAATCCATAAACAGAATTACAATTTGATATCTTAGTTACTGAAAAAGGAAGGAAAAATAGGATGCAAAGTTAAAGAACTAATATGGGTATTATTATTACCAAGCAGTGGTATCCTTACCTCGTTAAAGTAATACAATCCGCACAAAGAAAAAAAACCATATAAACATTTAACCTAAACTCGACTCCTTTGATCATAAAAATATAATTCAATCGAAATGCAAAATAAGCCAAAATAATATAATAAAACTTTTTTAAGGTACTAATAATTAATTTGCCCTAAAAGTTAATTTAAAAAGTTAAATAATAAAATTTCCAAAATGAAGTGTGGGTTTGAGAATATCCATTTCATGAAATTGGAGGAAGAACTTTTAGTCGTATATGGATTATTCTTCAGCTCTGGGCCACTACGGTCCAAATTAGGTGAACATTGACATTTTCGAAATGGATTATGATAATGATGAATAAACTAACTAAATGAATGAATTACTAATTGTACTATAATAACACTTCCTGCATTATATATGAAGGCATCCCACAACTTGTGTGAAATCAATAAAATCCTCCGCTCGATCTTTTGGCTATCAACTAAAATTATTTAGCACCCGAATATATTTCCATCAATAAAGAACACCCTTGCCCATAGATATAGGAGAAAATCCCTTGATTTACTAAATACTGAATCTATTAATTCTTTAATTCAATAAAATATAAATATAAAAAGAAAATAATTTAGTGGATAAAGTTAAAAGCCAAGTTAACATGAAATGAGTCCTATAAACATCACATGAAATGAGTCCTACAAAAAAACATAAAAAGATATAAAGTAGATAACTTACAAAAGTAGAAGAGAATAGACACGTACGAACAACAACCACATGTTGGCCTCTCAACCATGTCACAAATGTGGACTGTTGATCTTTGAGGGAAGACTAAAGATGACATAAACAGATGGAGAAGTGGAAACAATAAGGCATCGTAATTGTGGAGAAATGGTAATTATTCAATTCTAACCTTTCACTCTTCAATATTAATTATCATTTATTCTCATTTCCACCTCCAATACTATCGTATTATAGGTATAATAAAGATTTCTCACATTTAATATTATTATTATTTTCATAAAGGTGATGTCATAGCCAGCCGTAATAGCCATCTTTATTATTGCCCTCATAATAGCCAGCCAACCCGTATTCATTCACTCCTTCACTTATTGATGTGGTTCCATGCATGACACGTCATAATCGACAACCGGCCCATATTCTGTCAATCATGTACTTATTATGACGCTACACACCCCCACGTCACAATAAGCACCCAACACGTACTATGTCAGTCTTGTACTTACTAATGACGCCAATTCATTTTAATTCCTGTTTATTATCTTAGGCATTAATTATCAATTTCTCATCCTTTTAAATTAGCCCCACCCTATTATAGGAAAAAAATCCTCAATCCTACCCCTAGTCCGATACATTGAGGTCTCCAAAATACAAACACAGTCTATCCTATTTTATAGGTTGAATTTATATTATTTATCTCTTCCTGGTCTCATCTTAATTGATGTATTGTCATATATTTCATTTATTTAACATATATTTTTGAAATATTTTATACTTTTTGTATATAAAATATATTCTGGAATGCTCTGATCGGGACTAAATTAAATGACATGTGAAAAATTTCTACATATACGTCTAAATGATTCAATAATATTAGAATCTGGTAAATATTTCCAAATCACCTTACTAATATCATGCCCTAATACGTTACAAATTTTTTCTTTAACTCATGATCCAATCAGAGGAATAATTTGAACAATACAATCGAATTGATTAATTACAATATAGATTAGAAACTAATTTTCTAACATTTGACTTCATACCATTAAAGGATTTAGTCTCTCACTTCAAAGGTAGGAGTCCAAATAATTAATTATCGTTCTAAGCATGCGTAAAGAATTAAAAATAAAGGAAACTAAAAATAGACATGTAATTGTCCATAATTTTGATACCGTAATACATGCCCATAAAATATATAAAGTTGACTATAATATATAATCCAAACTACCAAAATATGAAAGGATATGTACCACATCTGTCTACATGATGAACTAAGAACAGTTGAAAAAAAATTGTAATAAACCGCCCTTTTGGAGATGATTAAATTCCATAATTAAGTATAATTTGGAATTTGGAGAATTTCTCGAAATAGTGATTTTTGGGATTTTCGAGGATTTAATGATTTTTGAAGGGTATTATAAATTATTTTGGGGCTATATAGGTCGAAATATTTTATTTATATGTCGCCGTGGAATATAGCGACAAAAGATGTAAGATTTAGTGTCGAAAACCCGCATTTAATTATTTTGGGTTAGAATAGTGATTTGCGGTCAAGTACCTCGGATGGAAATTTTGACTGCGCCATGAGTCTCGAAATGTCCGAGATAGTCGGAAAAGAGTGTCCGATTGTCGAAATTGAGTTCCAGGTAAGTTTGGAGTTAAACAGGCTCGTAATTGGGTAAATGAGTTGTTTTTGGTTTTTAGGGATAAAACCCTTTTTCTCTCTATATATAGAGGAAGAAGGGAAAGAAAGAAGAAAGAAAGAGGGAAGAGAGAGAGAGAGGGAAGAAAAGAAGAAAAAGGGGGAGATTCCGGCCGGCCTCCGCGAGATTCGGCTCGAGGACGTCGGATTTTATCCACGAGGCAAGTGTTTACTTGCTTTATTTATTTTTGAGCATAAATATCTCATATCATTGTTGGGATAACAAACCCGAATGATTTTGGGTTGGGTATTCGTGGATAAAATGGGTTTTCGGGAGATAAAACGAATAAAGCCCTAAAATTGGTAAATTGGAGATTTTAGAAATTAACCAAAATTATTGGGTGATTCCGGGTTCTGGGATGTTTAGGACCCGTATTATAGGTGTATTTGTTGTTGGTAGAAGTTGTAGGCCGTTGGGTGAAGATATGGAAGCTTGGGGGAAGCTTCCATGGCCGAACAGCTTCTCGGAGAAGAAGCTGCCCGACTTGATCGATTGATCGAGCCTGGGGGATCGATCGATCGAAGCCTTCGATCGATCGACGGTCAGGGGTCGATCGATCGACCTCTGCTGAAAGTTGATAATTTCTCTTAGGGTAATTTGGATGGGATAGATTCCATTTCATCTTGCTTTGAGGTTAATTAGGTGATAACCTAAGGTACCTTTTAGGACTTTATGGTCCATAAATTTATGTAATTTAGGAGGGTAAAGTAAGGGTTTTAAGTATATAACCCTTAATCTATATTTTCGAGGAAAATATAATAATTGTAGAAATTGATGGATTAGGGTTCCTAAATTTAATTGGGGACTTCTAAATGATTAATTGGACTAGGTGTAGTCATGGGGTTCAAGGAAATGAAATCCTTAACTCATTAAGTTTAAGGTTGTTCGGGTGAGATAAATCCTGAGGATAATTCTCGTAGGCATATAAGCCAATATAATTATGCTCATAGAAGGCATAATTATATCGATTATCATTAAGTATATCCTAGGAGCTAATTAGGAAAGTTTGGGGGTATATATATATTATATTCTTCACTTAGAGAAGAATATTATCATTGGAGATATCCAATAAATCCTTAGAATAGGATTGAAGTATATAGTGATTATTAAAGTAAGAAATACTTTGGATTTAGAATCATGCAACTATGAATGCATGATTACGATTCCTGGAGGGAATCTTTGGGATATTTGGTCATCGCTAGATGCTATAGGCCACTATGGCCATTTATATATATTCTAGGAAGAATATATAGGATACGTATATACTGTGTGTTTTAGGTATATATATATATGATGATGGAAATGATTTTGAAAATATAAAAATGAATATTTTCAAAATGGAAAAATAAATGATTTTCATAATTGATAAAATATGGATTACACACCTCTCTAAATCGCTATCATAAGGGAAGTTGCGTGCGTATGGTGAAGCCCCCTGGCTAATGATGCAGGGTGGATATAGTCCTATAGGCCATGTGAGCGTTTGTTGTTATATTTTCTGCGCTGGTTAGGAGATTCCGGGTGTGGTCTTGACTATCCCGCAGGCACATGGTCGCTTCCTGACGTCTTTCGATATAGGATCCCAGGTTGTCTTATGATAGGCCCTGGAAGATGATAGCCATTTAGGGGCGCGCACAGTGGAGAAATCCGGACGGGCGGTCTCAGAACACGTTTATATTAAAGCAATTCATAATAATGGATTTGCTTTAATTACATTTCCTGGATATAGGAAGGGAAATGGGTTATATATAAATTGGCTTCGGTAACACTTCCCGGATGGAAGAAGGGATGTGGAAGCATATGTTATGATCAAAGCATTTTCATGATAATGAAAGTGTCTTTGAATACATTTCCTGAGTATAAAAAGGGAAATGGGATAATTGATAAAGGAAAAGCATTTTATGTTAATAAAATTGGCTTTCAAAAAGTATATGATTTGTTAAAACAATTCATGATAATGAATTGGCTTTTATAAATACATTTCCTGGATATGAGAAGGGAAATGGAAGTTTTTGAAATGAAAAGGATAAGTATTTATAAATACTTTATGTATCAAGTAATCCTCAGTCCGGGAGATATTTATATTATCCGGAAGTATATTGTAGATGTATGTATATGTATCAATCGAGTGCCAAGGGTCTAATGAATCCCGACGATCGAACGTGATGCATAGTAGTGTATCGGGGGGTTCCTTGTTTGGATTTCGCTTCGCGAGACACCCCACGCACAAATATGGCACTGTGTTGAGACTGGGGAGAAGTTTAATCCTTAGTGCTCTAATATTATTAAATGTTTATGGTATATATATTACATATATCTTTCTGTACTGAGGGACTGGCGGATCTCAAAGATCGACCTTGCTGCATAGTAGTGTATCGAGGGGGTTCCTTGTTTGGATTTCGCTTCGCGAGACACCCCACGCACGAACATGGCATAGCGTCGAGACTAGAGTGAAGTTTAGCACTTAGTACATCTGTTTGACTATCTAGGTTAGATAGTGGTTGGGTATTAGATTAATTTAGCAGGGTAGCTTGACTAGGAGGTTTAAAAGGGTTGCGCTAGGTGTGCACTGTTAGAGGAGAGGTGAGGGGTATCTCATGGGAGTGCGATACCAATTTAAATATGAGATAAAACTATTTTTCTAAAAAATAAAGCATTTATGCACTTGCAAAATATTTTCAAACATTCGGGCTCTGAACCGTTTGTCTACTCTCCTTTCTTTCTCTATACTATATATATATATATATAGGTGTCCAAACACAGGGGCGCCTGGATGGAAACTTGCTTCTAGTCATACGTCTGCCGCAGCAGCTGTGGATGCTTGCGGGTTCTCGGTAGATGCTTCTTCATTGTACTCTAGATAGGAGGTATTGTACAAACATTCGGGCCAATGGTCTAACTGTCTTTATTTATTCTTCGCACGTTATTCGATATGGTTGTATTATTTAAATCGAGTGTTCGGTTATTTTAATTTAATTCATTTTCATTTCAGCTCATTTACGCATTTAATTGTGAATGTTTTAATTTGTTCGCTAAAAGAGTAGTTAGTTAAAAGTTTTTTTAACGCCCAACTAATAGGATATTAGTAATTAAATGGATTTTCGACAGTGATGCTAAGAATGAACCATATGAGACTCCTGTCTTAATTTAATATTGGAGTGATCGCCCGGTATCTAATTAGGCGGGGTGTTACAGATGGTATCAGAGCATCAGGTTCTAGTGTCTTTAGGAATCTGTGCGGACGTACTACGCTTTCAGCGTTGCTCTCGATTTGTATAGAGCCCCAGGATTAGGATTGTTGATATCTCTTGTGAGATTTCGTTCTCCTGCCATATTATGAGATTATAGAAATCTTTTGTGCGCTCGTTTGAGAATCGTGTGCGGAGCTTGAATGGCAGCAGGAGGTGAGGCTTAGCTGGTGCAGCTGGTAGAAGGTTGGGATGAGGACCTTAGTAGAGGTCACTCTCTCTATGGTAATTGTTAAGGATTATCTCAATGACTACTAAAGCATAGTAGTTACGAGTACCATAGTGCCGCCGTAGTAGAGTGTGGTACTAAAGTTGGATTTCCCAGTGAAGTAAGGATTCGAAAGGGATCTTACGGATAGTTCTAACCGTGAGTCCCCATGAATCAGCAGGATGAGAAGAATGCAGTTTTGGGAATTATTCGCCTAAGGTTCAGCCAGAGGCCGACAGTGAATAAAGGCGAAGATGTTGTTATGAGTTTTACCTCAATTGAGGAGGTATATTTAGCGTGACTAGATAAAGTCGCGGTATTAGTTAGCCCTAGACTCGTGTGTGTACTTTGAGTTGTGGCGGTCTCGATAACATTATAATGTATGACTATGTGTTTTCCGCAATATCGAAATTTTATTTCCATTCATTCGCCATAGAGGCGGGTGATTATATTTTGTATATATACGTATACGGTATATGGTGTAACGGAGCAATAGCAGGCTAACGATGGCAAGTCTATCGTGTTCGCAGTTACTGGAGGGAACAGGTTGTTATTGTAGTGTCTCACCTTGATACAGGTCGAGTACACCTTTGTTATTATGGATTTATGGAACCTCGATGAGCAGAGGCTTCCTTATTTTTGATGGTATATGTGGCAACCTTATAGATATAATTTAAGGCCCACCGAATCGTTGTTGAGCGGTAAGATTTAGCTCAGTATTGGTTTGCGCTAGGACTTAGAAATGAGTGCGAGCACAGGGTGGTATGACTCTTAGTTAGAGATAGGAGTTCAGATCACCTTTTTGTTGGATTAGGGGATAGGGTTATCCCGGTTGCATGTTGAAATGACGGAACTCCACAACCAACGAAGTCAAGGGTTAATGTGTGGAGGGGTTCCTTGTTTGGATTTTTCTTTGCGAGACACTCCACACATGACTCTTAACGGCGTCGGGAGTGGGGAGCTGTTATGGGATGCAAGGATGTTGATCTTGTGGAAAGGTCTTATAGTGTGGATGAACCACTATAGGCTATGAGCCACATAATGTTAATATACTTATGGAAATATTGTGCTATGTAGAAGCACTAAGTTGTCCCTTCGCCACAAATGGGTGGGTGAGGTTGGACTTAGAGAAATTTCTTTGAGGACAATAGTCAGGCCTTAATGAAAAGGCAAGTTTTGAGGAGCTACATTTTGGGTATAATGTTTGTGACACTTTTATAGAAAGTGGGCACTTCGATTGGTTAGGTTTCCTTCCGTATGGGGGGAAGGATAAGGTAGTAGAAATGTGTTTGTAGGATTTGCACGGTAGGATTTAGGACGTCCCGCTTGTGTGCCTTAGGTCGCTATATCTCGATGACCGACTACGCGAGGGAGTAGTGTAACGAGAGGGTTCCTTGTTTGGATTTTGCCTTGGCGAGACGTCCCACGCATGAAACCAAGCAATTGTCGGGAGTTGAGAGAGGCCTTGGGCACTAGGGACATACTTAGGATTATATTAGTTCCGTGTAGATAGGGTAACGCATAGATCGTAGCATTTTTAGGATATAGGTTCGCTAGTATTAGCAGCGCCGAGGTTAGGAGTATTGAAATGCGCGGGTTCGGAGGACCCATAGGTGAGTATTACACCGAGGAAAGGAGACCCTTATTGGGAGAGAGTGATGCGTGTCAGACGTTCGTAATGTTTGTGCTGATATGCACAAGTTAGAAAAGTGTATGGGCACCTTAGTAAGGTGGTTTGATATACCGCCTAGTTAAGATAGGAGTAGTACACAAGATTGAAATCCATGCCAAGGGGCATTTTAGAGGATGGGTATTAAGTGACGTATTAGAGTCACTTTATGATTGCGGTAGCCACATAGTGTATGGTTAGGAACCATTAGGTTAGTATCTTTTCCTTGAGGTTTTAGGATTTGTAGTAATCCTAGTTAGAGGGTGTAAGTTACATTTGAATTTCGAGGACGAAATTCTGTTGTAAGGGGGGAGTATGTAATAACCCGCCCTTTTGGAGATGATTAAATTCCATAATTAAGTATAATTTGGAATTTGGAAAATTTCTCAAAATAGTGATTTTTGGGATTTTCGAGGATTTAATGATTTTCGAAGGGTATTATAAATTATTTTGGGGCTATATAGGTCGAAATATTTTATTTATATGTCGCCGTGGAATATAGCGACAAGATGTAAGATTTAGTGTTGAAAACCCGCATTTAATTATTTTGGGTTAGAATAGTGATTTGCGGTCAAGTACCTCGGATGGAAATTTCGACTGCGCCATGAGTCTCGGAATGTTCGAGATAGTCGGAAAAGAGTGTCTGATTGTCGAAATTGAGTTCCAGGTAAGTTTGGAGTTAAACAGGCTCGTAATTGGGTAAACGAGTCGTTTTTGGGTTTTTAGGGATAAAACCCTTTTTCTCTCTATATATTAAGGAAGAGAGGAAAGAAATAAGAAAGAAAGAGGGAAGAGAGAGAGAGAGGGAAGAAAAGAAGAAAAAGGGGGAGATTCCGGCCGGGCTCCGCGGGATTCGGCTCGAGGACGCCGGATTTTATCCACGAGGCAAGTGTTTACTTGCTTTATTTATTTTTGAGCATAAATATCTCATATCATTGTTGGTATAACAAACCCTAATGATTTTGGGTTGGGTATTCGTGGATAAAACGGGTTTTCGGGAGATAAAACGAATAAAGCCCTAAAATTGGTTAATTGGAGATTTTAGAAATTAACCAAAATTATTGGGTGATTCCGGGTTCTGGGATGTTTAGGACCCGTATTATAGGTGTATTTGTTGTTGGTAGAAGTTGTAGGACGTTGGGTGAAGAGATGGAAGCTTGGGGGAAGCTTCCATGGCTGAACAGCTTCTCGGAGAAGAAGCTGCCCGACTTGATCGATCGATCGAGCCTGGGGGATCGATCGATCGAAGCCTTCGATCGATCGACGGTCAGGGGTCGATCGATCGACCTCTGCTGAAAGTTGATAATTTCTCTTAGGGTAATTTGGATGGGATAGATTCCATTTCATCTTGCTTTGAGGTTAATTAGGTGATAACCTAAGGTACCTTTTAGGACTTTATGGTCCATAAATTAAGGTAATTTAGGAGGGTAAAGTAAGGGTTTTAAGTATATAACCCTTAATCTATATTTTCGAGGAAAATAGAATAATTGTAGAAATTGATGGATTAGGGTTCCTAAATTTAATTGGGTACTTCTAAACGATTAATTGGACTAGGTGTAGTCTTGGGGTTCAAGGAAATGAAATCTTTAACTCATTAAGTTTAAGGTTGTTCGGGTGAGATAAATCCCGAGGATAATCTCGTTGGCATATAAGCCTATATAATTATGCTCATAGAAGGCATAATTATATCGATTATCGTTAAGTATATCCTAGGAGATAATTAGGATAGTTTGGGGGTATATATATATATATTATATACTTCACTTAGAGAAGAATAGTATCATTGGAGATATCCAATAAATCCTTAGAATAGGATTGAAGTATATAGTGATTATTAAAGTAAGAAATACTTTGGATTTAGAATCATGCAACTATGAATGCATGATTACGATTCCTGGAGGGAATCTTTGGGATATTTGGTCATCGCTAGATGCTATAGGCCACTATGGCCGTTTATATATATTCTAGGAAGAATATATAGGATATGTATATACTGTGTGTTTTAGGTATATATATATGATGATGGAAATGATTTTGAAAATATAAAAATGAATATTTTCAAAATGGAAAAATAAATGATTTTCATAATTGATAAAATATGGATTACACACATCTCTAAATCGCTATCATAAGGGAAGTTGCGTGCGTATGGTGAAGCCCCCTGGCTAATGATGCAGGGTGGATATAGTCCTATAGGCCATGTGAGCGTTTGTTGTTATATTTTCTGCGCTGGTTAGGAGATTCCGAGTGTGGTCTTGACTATCCCGCAGGCACATGGTCGCTTCCCGACGTCTTTCGATGTAGGATCCCAGGTTGTCTTATGATAGGCCCTGGAAGATGATATCCATTTAGGGGCGCGCACAGTGGAGAAATCCGGACGGGCGGTCTTAGAACGCGTTTATATTAAAGCAATTCATAATAATGGATTTGCTTTAATTACATTTCCTGGATATAGGAAGGGAAATGGGTTATATATAAATTGGCTTCGGTAACACTTCCCGGATGGAAGAAGGGATGTGGAAGCATATGTTATGATCAAAGCATTTTCATGATAATGAAAGTGTCTTTGAATACATTTCCTGAGTATAAAAAGGGAAATGGGATAATTGATAAAGGAAAAGCATTTTATGTTAATAAAATTGGCTTTCAAAAAGTATATGATTTGTTAAAACAATTCATGATAATGAATTGGCTTTTATAAATACATTTCCTGGATATGAGAAGGGAAATGGAAGTTTTTGAAATGAAAAGGATAAGTATTTATAAATACTTTATGTATCAAGTAATCCTCAGTCCGGGAGATATTTATATTATCGGGACGTATATTATAGATGTATGTATATGTATCAATCGAGTGCCGAGGGTCTAATGAATCCCGACGATCGACCGTGCCGCATAGTAGTGTATCGGGGGGTTCCTTGTTTGGATTTCGCTTCGCGAGACACCCCACACACGAATATGGCAATGTGTTGAGACTGGGGAGAAGTTTAATCCTTAGTGCTCTAATATTATTAAATGTTTATGGTATATATATTATATATATCTTTCTGTACTGAGGGACTGGCGGATCTCAAAGATCGACCTTGCTGCATAGTAGTGTATTGGGGGGGTTCCTTGTTTGGATTTCGCTTCGCGAGACACCCCACGCACGAACATGGCATAGCGTCGAGACTAGAGTGAAGTTTAGCACTTAGTACATATGTTTGACTATCTAGGTTAGATAGTGGTTGGGCATTAGATTAATTTAGCAGGGTAGCTTGACTAGGAGGTTCAAAAGGGTTGCGCTAGGTGTGCACTGTTAGAGGAGAGGTGAGGGGTATCTCATGGGAGTGCGATACCAATTTAAATATGAGATAAAACTATTTTTCTAAAAAATAAAGCATTTATGCACTTGCAAAATATTTTCAAACATTCGGGCTCTGAACCGTTTGTCTACTCTCCTTTCTTTCTCTATACTATATATATATATATATATATAGGTGTCCAGACACAGGGACGCCTGGATGGAAACTTACTTCGAGTCATACGTCTGCCGCAGCAGCTGTGGATGCTTGCGGGTTCTCGGTAGACGCTTCTTCTTTGTTCTCTAGATAGGAGGTATTGTACAAACATTCGGGCCAATGGTCCAACTGTATTTATTTATTCTTCGCACGTTATTCGATATGGTTGTATTATTTAAACCGAGTGTTCGGTTATTTTAATTTAATTCATTTTCATTTCAGCTCATTTACGCATTTAATTATGAATGTTTTAATTTGTTCGCTAAAAGAGTAGTTAGTTAAAAGTTTTTTTAACGCCCACCTAATAGGATATTAGTAATTAAATGGATTTTCGACAGTGATGCTAAGAATGAACCATATGAGACTCCTATTTTAATTTAATATTGGAGTGATCGCCCGGTATCTAATTAGGCAGGGTGTTACAAAAATATCAATAAACTTTGGTACACATACGAGGGACATCAACATCCTAATGAATAAGAACAACGAGAAGGATGAGTTTGTGCATGTTTTACTTTTTCACCCTTTGACGACATGTTTTTAAGATTAAGTCTAATAGTTTATAAATTCTTATCGTATACTTAAATCGAGAGTCTCGTAACTAGGCGGTCAATTCCTACGAGTTACAGAGGTCCCGTGCAAGGTGCTCGTGCCTGTAATGGGACCGTTTTGAGGCTGTTTTGCATTTTCACCCTTTGACGACATGCTGTTAAGACTAAGTCTATCTATTTACAAATTCTCATCGTATTCTGAAATCGAGAGTCACGTGACTGTGTTGTCGGTACCTATGAGTTACATTAGTCCAGTGTGAGGTAATCCTGCCTCTTAGAGAACCGTTTTTGTGTAGTTTTAAATTATCACCCATTGACGACATGTTTTTAAGCCTAAGTCAATCTATTTATATAAATTCTGATCGTACCCTCAAATCGGGGGTCCCGTGACTATGAGATCGCTACCTATGAGTTACATCATTCTTGTGCAAGGTGCCATGCCTCTTAAGGGACCTTTTTGGGGCTGATTTATGTTTCCACGTTTTGACGACATGTTTTTAAGACTAAGTCTAACCATTTGCCAGTACTTATTGTACACTCTAACGGGGCATTCGATAACTCTGTGGTTGACTTTTACTTATTACATTGGTCCTGTGTGAGGTGCTCATGCCTCTTATGGAACCATTTTGGGGATGCTTTATATTTTCACCCACTGAAGACATGTTCTTGATCCTACATCTATCTGTTTATAAATTCTCATCATATGATAAAATAGGGAGCCTCGTGATTACACCGTCGATACCTATGAGTTACATTATCTCGTGTGAGGTGCTCGTGCCTCTTATGGGACTGTTCTGGAGCTATTTTCCATTTTCACCCTTTGACAACATGTCATACACTCAACCCATGTGCTCGATGACTAGGTAGTCATTCCTACGAGTTAGATTGGTCTTGTGCGAGTTGATCGTGCCTCTTACGGTACTATTTTATTATCGTTTTACATCTTTACACTTTGACGACATGTTTTTAGACCCCTAACTGTTTGCAAATTCTCGTCGTATACTCAAACGGGGAGTCTGGTGACTATGTGATCGGTTCGTATGAGTTTCATTGGTCCCGTGCGAGGTGCTCATGCCTCTTATCGAACCGTTTTGTAGCCATTTTAGGTTTTCATCCTTTAACGACATGTTCTAAAGCCTAAGTCTATTTTTTTACAAATTCACGTCGTATACTCAAAAAAGGAGTACGGTGACTACGCTGTCAGTTCGTACGAGGTATATTGGTCTCGTGCGTGGTGCTCGTACCTCTCATAGGATAGTCTTATAATTGTTTTACGCTTTGACAATATATAAATTCTCATTAGATACTATAACTCTGAGGACCGTGACTACACGACCAGGACCTATGAGTATCATTTATGCCATGTGAGGTGGTCAAGCTTCTAACATGACCATTTTGGGGTTATTTTACATTTTCACCCTTTGACGATATATTTTTATGCCTACATCTAACCGTTTGCAAATTCTCATCGTATACTCAAACTGGTGTCCAATGACTACGAGGTCGGTTCGTACGAGTTACCTTGGTCCTGTGCGAGGTGCTCGTACCTCTTACCGGATCATTTTGTGATTATTTTAGGTTTTCAACCTTTGATGACATGTTTTAAATCCTAAGTCTTAAATATTTTCATTGTATACTCAAACTCGGAGTTCGGGGGCAACACGTTCAATTCGTAAGAGTTTTATTGGTCCCGTAAGAGGTGCTCGAACCTCTTACTGGATAATTTTGTAGTTGTTTTAGATTTTCACCTTATGACCACATGTTTTAAATCGTAAGTCTATATTTTTACAAATTCTCATTGTATTCACAAATCGGGAGCCTAGTGGCTTTGCATTCGATTTATACGAGTTTTATTGGTCCCGTTCGATATGGTCACACCTATTACGGGAACGTTTTATGGTTCTTTTACATTTGCACCCTTTGATGGCTTATTTTAAAGCCTAAGTCTCATTTTTTACAAATTCACATTGTATACTCAAACCAGGAGTCCGATGACTACATGGTCAATTCATACGAGTTCCATCGATCTCGTGTGAGGTGCTCGTGCTTCTTATGAGCAATTTTTTAGTTATTTTACATTTTCACCCCTTAACCGAATGGTTTCATGCTTAAGTCTAACTGTTTATGAATTCTCATCGTATCATTAAATCGGGAGTCTCATAACAACGCAATCGATTCACACTCGTTACATGAGTCCCGTGAAAGGTGCTCGTGCCTCTTACAGAACCATTTTAAGGTTGGTTATGTTTTCACCCATTGATGACATGTTTTTCATCCTTAGTCTCACCATTTGAAAATTCTCATCTTATACTCTAAAGGTGAGACTCACGAGCAAACGATCGGCTCGTGTGAGGTGCTTGTGTCTAAAACGCGACCGTTTTGTGGTTATTTTACATTTTTTTATTTAACGACATATTTTTAAGCCTAACTGCAATTGTTTGCATATTCTCATCGTATACACAAATGATGAGTTTGATGACTACGCGATCGGTTCGTACGAGTTCATTGGTCCTGTGCGAGGTGTTCATGCCTCTTACAAGATCATTTTATGGTTATCTTATGTTTTCAGCCATTGATGGCATCTATTAAATACTAAGTCTAAATATTTGCAAATTATCATCGTATCCTCAAATCGGGAGTCCAATGACTTTACGGTCGGTTCGGAAGAGTTACATTGGTCTCGTGTGAGGTGCTCGTGCATCTTAATGAACCGTTTTATAACTGTTTTAGGTTTTTACCCTTTAACGGCATGTGCTAAAGTCTATGTGCATTTTTTTTCAAATTCACGTCGTATACTCAAATTGGGAGTCCAGTGACAATGCGATCAGTTCGTACGAGTTACGTTGGTCTTGTGCGTGGGGCTCGTTCCTCTTACGGGTCTATCTTATAATTATTTTATGCTTTCACCCTATGTAAATTCTCATTGGATAATCAAACTCTGCGGCTCGTGACTACACGACCAGGACCTCCAAGTTGTATTTGTGCCTTTGAGGTGCTCAAGCCTTTACCGGGAATGTTTTGGGGTTGTTTTACATTTTCACCCTTTGACGACATATTTTTAAGCCTATGTCAAATCGTTTGTAAACTCTCATTGCATACTCAAACTGGGAGTCCGATGACTATGAGATGCGTTTACACGAGTTATCGTGGTCCTGTGCGAGGTGCTCGTGGCATTTATAGGACCATTTTGTGATTGTTTTAGGTTTTCACCCTTGGACGACATATTTTAAATGCTGAGACTATATTTTTGAAAATCTCATTGTATACTAAAATCGGGAGTCTAGTGCCTACCTGTTAGATTCGTAAGAGTTACATTGGTCCCGTGCAAGGTGCTCGTGCGTCTTAGGAGACATTTTTATAGTTGTTTTACATTTTCACCCTTTCAAGGCATGTTTCAAATTATAAGTCTATATTTTTACAAATTCACATTGTATACTCAAATAAGAAGTTTGATGACTATGCATTCGATTCGTACAAGTTACATCGGTCCCGTGCGAGGTACTCGTGCCTCTTGAGGACCATTTTGTGAATGTTTTACATTTTCATCCTTTGATGGCTTGTTTTAAATCCCAAGTCTAAATTTTTACAAATTCTCATCATATACTCAAACCGGGAGTCCGATGACTCTGCGGTCGATTCATATGAGTTCCATAGGTCTCGTGTGAGGTGATCGTGCTTCTTTAGAGCCCGTTTTGTGGTTGTTTTATATTTTCACCATTTGACAGCATGGTTTTAAGCTTAATTCTAACCGTTTTATAAAGTCTCGTTATATACTTAAACCGGGGGTCTCGTAACTACGCTATCAATTCCTACGAGCAATACAAAAAAAAGTTGCTTTTAATACCCTATTTTTTGAGACAGACAAAATATAGTCTTTAAAACATAGTTTTTGAGACGGGTATAATTAGCCGTCTCAAAAACTATTATTTTTTGAGACTACTACTTATACCCGTCTCAAAAGAGGTCACTTTTTGAGACGGTTTATTATTCCCGTTTTATAAAGTAAACCAAATAAGACTATAAAATGTTTGCTATCTCAAAAGATATACCAAATAAGACGGCTAAAAAAATTATGTTCCCACCGTAATCATTTTTCATCTCCCGCATTATTTTACCAAAAAAAAGAAAAAAAAAAGTAACACACGCACTCACCATCCCTCCCAAACCCAATTGGCCCCTCCTTCTCTCAGAAACCTAATCGACAACCCTCACACCATCTCTCCCATCACTTTGAGGCGGGCCGACAGTCACACCATTTCGGTACTCACCATCTCTCTCTGTCCCACACACGCACACAGTGACGCACACACGCACACGCAGTGATGCATACACACATAAATGAACACAAATCTTAAAGTTAGGGTTTTAAATTTAATTTTGTGTTGGGTAGTTACAGGGACAAATACAATCTTCAAATCTAGGGTTTTCATTTTAATTTTCAATTTGATTATTGATTATTGATATACATAAAGTATTATTATATGGTTGATTATTATTATTATTATTGATATATATATATATAATGAAAAACCTAAATTTCATTTTAATTTTCAATTTGATTATTGATTATCGATTATTGATATACATAAAGTATTTACAGGGACGAATGCACACAGTTCTCGATTATTGATTATTGATATACAATTTTCAATTTAATTTTGTCCTAAAGTATTATTATTATTAGCTGAAGCTATGTATAAATGTTGTGATATTGAATATACTTTAGGACAATCAAGATTTTGGTTGTGTTGTATATGTTTATGCAACATAACAGTGTATATCAAAGGGCAAAGACTAGACTTCACTTGTTGAATTGTGCTTAATAGAAGAAGAGTTTTCATTTACTGTGTTTTAAAAAGGACAATAGGGTTATTATATTAAAATAAGTTGAATATTAGACTATGAAGAAATTCAGCATTATTGACCTAGATTCAGAAGATTTTTTCTACAACTATACTAACATTTACATTTTTTTCTTCTTTCTAATAGTTTTGTATTTGAAGAGTGAATTGAACTTAAATTGAAGTATTCAAGGTTTTCAATGATATTTTTATCTGCATAAGGGAGATCTGGATTCTCAATATCCAGTTGTCTACATATATGTTTATACAACATGATAATGTAGATTAAATGACAGATGCATGACTTTACTGGTTGAATCGGGCCGAGTCGAACATAGCTTTTTTCATTTACTAAGATTCAAAAAGGGTAACAACTATTGATATTAAATTAAGCTAGATTTTGGAGATAATTGAAATTTAGTGTTTATATTGAGGTGGATTTAAATGGTCTTTGCTTCAAATATAGTAGTTTTCCAACTAATTCTTCTATCACGTGCATTGTTCAGTTTCTTTTGTTCATTTGTAGTAATTTTTGAATTAAGAGTGATTTGATCTTAAACTAAAGTATTCATTGTTTGGGATGGCATTCTCATCTGTTTGGGGAGATTCGGACACTCAAAATATAGTTATTTATGACAATGGCGTTACATATATGTTTATACAATACAACAATGAAGTAGGTTTGCTTGTGTGAGTCATGTAGTGGTTTAATACACCAGATATTAATATTGCTGTCTTGTTTGTTCAGGTGTTTGTTAGATGTCGTGGAGAGTCACTACACCAAAATGTTAATTTTGTGACTGCCTTTTTGTGACTACCAATAGGGGTGACAAACTAGTCACTCCCAGGAGCAGTCACAAAATTAATTGTGACTGCCATTAGGTGTGATAAAAGTAATTGGTTAAAAAAAAATTTAGTCAATTAGTTTGTTACCACTAATGGGAGTCAGAAATGTTACCATATAATTAATTTGGGACTCCTATAAGCAGTCACAAATTTATAAATATCAAAAGCTTATTAGTAGACATAAGTTATTACTCTTATGAGCAGTCACGAAATTATAACTGCTATGAGGAGTCACAAATTTTAGTCTTAGATTTAATTTATGACCGCTATTAGCGGTCACAAATTTGTAACTGCTATTAGCGGTCACAAATTTTTGTCTAAAACTTAATTTGTAACTTCTATTGGCAGTCATAAATTTGTAACTGCTCCCAGTAGTCACAAATTTTGATCTTAGACTCAATTTGTGACTGCTATTAGCGGTCACAAATTTGTGACTGCTATTAGCAGTCACAAATTTTTTCACCTACTTTAATTTCCCTCAATCTGTACGTGAAGAGCTCCCGCTTTAATTTCCCTCTCTCTTTCATTTGCCAAAACCTCAAAATATACCTGTTTGTTATGTACTTTTGTTATGTGAAGAAGACGTTGATGTGTATAAATTTTTCTTAGCTGTGAAGAAGCCGTTGATGTGAAGAAGCATTTGTGATTCTAAAACCCTAATTTCTGTGAATCAAACAGGTATATTTTTGGGTATTTTTGTTGTATAATTTCTTTCTAAAGCCCTAATTTCAATTCTCGTTGTGTGTGTGCGCATTTCGATTCTTATTATGTGTGGGTATGTGTGTATATTTGTGTGTATGTAGAGATTTCTATTTATATGTGTGTGTATGTATAAATTTATGTTTACATGTGTGTGTATGTATGTGTATCTATAGATTTCTGTTTATATGTGTGTTTATGAGTGTATCTATATACAAATTGTATTTTATGTTAATAAGCCTTAGAAATTGTATTGAGGTAATTTTTTTGGCAAAATATTATTCAAAAACTCTAGACATTATATTTTTTTGACAAAATATAATCAAATGGATTTTTAATATTACGAGTTTTGCCCGAGCTTTGTGGTCAACGTTCTCTAGAAAAAATATAATCAAATCTGATTGTTTTGTTGTGAGTATATCTACACATCGTTTAACCTCTTTCGTTTTTTGAATATTATCTTGTCTGGGAATATGTTAGATTTTTTTCAATAATCATTTTATACTATTCATATTTATTTTATCTAAAAATTAATTAAATAACCATTGTTTTGTGCTCGTTGAAGTTTTGACGTTTTGTGCTTGGTTGGGTTTTCCTGTGAGTTTTAATGCAATGATAGTATTAATGCAATGATAAGTCAGAGATTATGTTCTAAATATTAGCTCAAACTTCATTCAGTTTTATAATTTACTGAGTTTCTATTTGTTTGTATTGTAGAATTAATGGGGTTTCCACAATATAAAGAGTGGATGGGTGAAAGTTGTAGAGTGGAGCAAGTATACGTTAATGGGATTAAAGACTTTGTGAATTATGCAACGAAGAATCTCGAAACTGATATTATCCCATGCCCGTGAAATCGTTGTAAAAATGGGAAACGATTGAAAGGGGTAGATGTAAAAGTGCATTTGTTTCATTGGGGTATGCAAGCTGACTACACGTTTTGGCATTTCCATGGGGAGAGGGAATTTAAGTATATTCCAGAAGAAATACTTGTCAATGAAACCGTTCACACAAATGGTGACCCGTTAGTACATGCTAGGTTAAACGATCTCATAAATGATACGTATGAAGTGCACGCAGCACAAGAAAAGTAAGATAGTAGAGGGAATGCTTTAGGATGTGAGGATCATGTTGGCAACGATACGGACCAAGCTAAGGATTATATATGGTTAAAAGCAGCAACCGCAACACCATTATACCATAACTCCAAACCCGACCACACAAAGTTATATGCCATGGTTGGGTTGCACAACTTAAAGAGCAAATTTGGTTTGTTGGGAAAAAGTGTGACGGCAATACTCCTCTGGGCGAAAGATTTGCACCCCAAAGAAAATACACTGCCAGTCAATTATCCGATCATGAAGGATAATTTGAAAGGTTTGGGTATGAAATACAAATCAATTCATTGCTGCAAGTATGACTGCATTTTATACTATAAGGAGCATAAGGACAAACGGGCTTATCCTGTATGTAAGGAACCTAGATATGAACAAAAGATGATAGTACATAATAAGCGTTTGTTGAAAGTAGATATGCAAATACCTAAGAAGGTGTTAAAGTATTTCCCTTTAGGTCCTCGATTAAAGAGACTTTACACTATACCTTGGATAGCAGAGGCAATGACTTCGCATGGTCGAGCGGAGGTGGGTGAGAATCTCATGCGAGATCCGATTGATTCATCTATGTGGAAATCTGCAAATCATAGATACCCGGACTTTGCTACAGAAATACGCAACGTTCGCCTCGGAATATCAACAGATGGGTTTAACCCGTTTGGCAAATTGAGCAAAAATAAGAGTATATGGCCTGTGTTTACGGCGCCTTTAAATTTGCCCCCGTTGTTGTGCATGAGAAAGGAGTTTTCAATTTTTTCGTTGTTGATACCAGGTCCAAAAGCACCGGGTAGTGACATTGATGTTTTCTTAGCGCCACTAATAGATGAATTGAATGAGTTATGGTTTGAAGGTGTGAGAGCATTCGAGTCATACAAAAAGGAGGAATTCATTTTTAGAGCTATGTTGATATGGGCAATTCACGATTTTCCTGCTTATGGGACCTTATCTGGGTGCAATGTACATGGTTACCTAGGTTGTCCTATATGTGGAGAGGAGACTGAAGCCAGCTGGCTTAAGAAAAGTGGTAAACTTTTTTATCATAGTCATCGAAGATTTCTGCCCCAAAGTCACAAATTCAGGTCCATATGAAGCAATTTTCTCCCAGAAGGCACCGATACGCGATCACCTCCACCAAGACTTTCTAGTTTGGAAATTGAAGAAAGGTCATTAAAGGCTGATCAAAAGTTGAGGGGGAAACACCCCATAATTTTGGCCCAAAAGCGTAAAAGAAAGGATGTTGATGTGAAAACGACGTGGTCCAGGAGATGAATAATGTTTGATTTGCCATACTGGAAGGAACATCCTGTCTGACATGTGATAGACATAATGCACGTTGAGAAAAATTATCATTGAGCATCTCGTAAGCACATGCATTGGTGGTTCTCATTCCAAGGACGGAGAAAAAGCCCGTGAAGATCTTCGTGATTTGAAGATTAAAAGATCATTATGGTTGAAAGAAGATACAAACACTGGAAAAAAGCATATGCCAGTTTCATCTTATACTTTGAGCATTGAAGGAAGAAATATGTTCTTAGAAACATTAAAGGGCTTGAAGGTCCCTTCTAATTTCTCATCCAACTTACGCATGATTGTCTGCGATGCAACAAAAGATTTGAAAAAGTGCAAGTCCCACGATTGGCATGTGATAATGCAACTTATCCCTCTGTTGTTCGGACACTATTTTTCAGAACACAAGGATCTTCGAAGGTCCATTCTACAAATTAACTTATGTTTCTCCCTATTGTGTGAGAAAGTTGTCAACAGGACGCACATAATGGCAGCGAAAGAAACTTTGGTCGAGGCTATATGTGTTTTGGAGAAGCACTTTACTCCCTCATTCTTTGACATAAGCATCCACCTTTTAGTGCATTTGTGTGATGAAGCACTTTTATGTGGACCAGTAAGGTACCGATGGATGTATTCGTTCGAACGATTAATGAAAACATTTAAAGATTACGTTAAGAATACACGGTACGTTGAGGGGTCCATTGATGAGGAGTACATTATGGAAGAGGCTTCCTTGTATGCAAAGGAATATATGCCTAACCCAAACGTTGGAGGTCGTGAACGCTTTATTCATGAATTAGAAGAGTTTGCTGATGAGGAGGCCCTGGGGAAAGGTAAGGTAGTGAAGCTAACAAGTACACAATATAACCAGGTGGCTCGATATGTATTTGAGACGCATGAAGACATAGATAAATGGAAAATGTGAATTTATTTAAAGTGTTTTGTAAAATAATGTAATATGTTCGATGTTATATTCATTAGAAAATAATATTTTTAGTGTTTTAACCTAGGCAATATAATGAGTGCGGGCATGCCAAGAGGAGGAAGGGAGGCGCGAGCGCAGACAATGACTTTAGGCATTGGGTAGCTTCCGAGGTGACTACAGTAATACCTCACTTTTATTTACTGTCTTTGAAAGCTGGTGAAGTATCGACGAGGCTTGCACGTCTAGCAAATGGGCCTAGTTTTGTAGCCAAGGAGTTTGGACAATATCGTGTCAATGGTTTTGTGTTCTCTTCAAGCACACACGAGTTAAAACTCATTGGAAAACAAAACAGCGGCATTTCATATAAAGCATTAACTCATTTCAGGGCAAGCGCCAAAGATAAAAACTTGATAGAAGCTGAGATGACGTATTATGGGATTATAAAACAAATTATCCTATTAGATTATATATCTTTCAGCATACCTGTATTTTACTGTGATTGGGTGAGAGTGGAGGACAAGAATGCATGTATGGTCGACCCTGACACCCACATGGTGAAGGTTGATTTGGCCAAGTTGAAGAGTAAAGACAATGTTAATAATGAGCCATTCGTTTGTGCATTCCAAAACTTAAAGCAAGTGTTTTATGCAAAGATCCCCAACAATGATCCATGGTCTGTTGTTTTACATTCACCTCAGAGCTTGACTACATCGGTAGACGATATAGAGGCACCTATCGAGATTCAGTCTATTCTGGATGACAACCCAGAATTAAAGAAATTATTAAACGCATTAGAGGAGTAGATGTTTAATTGTGGCATGTTATGTTGGCTTCAGTTATCAAAAATTTTAGAATATGTTGAAAAGGTATAACTTATATTATATTTTTTATATTATTTCCTTACTCTTATATTAACATATGAACTAATGCATAAATATAAAAATGCAGAAAATGGCGTCCGAGAATACAATTCCATCATCCAGGCCAGAAAGTTCAAGTCATGATGAACATTCTGCCATTGATTCTCGTGCTAACGTTTCCCTTAACCTATTTGGTTTGCCAATTGGTGGAAAGAATCCTTTTAAAGCTCGAGCCTTGTCTTTGTTAAAATCTTGTATTGGCTTAAAATATGAGAGTTGGGATATGGTTGAGCAAGTAAAAAAGGATGACTTGTGGGATACGCACATGAAAGAGTTCAATCTTTCGGCCGACCAGAAGGAGGGGTCCATGAATGCCATTGGTATTCAATTGAAGACTTTTAGAAGTAGCCTCCGCTCGACTTATTTTAATGGATTGGACAGTGATGGGATAAAGGCCCTGAAGGATCAAGTACCGGAGAAAGAGCATATCCCTGTTCGTGAGTGGAATGAATTCGTCTCGCGCGAAGAATCTGAGGTAAAATTAAAACAACGACACCAAGGACGGGTGAACAGGGCTAAAGAGACTGACGTCCATTGTCTTGGTCGGATGTCGTATGCTGAGAAAACCGAGGAGATGGTATAAACCCTTTATTATTTTAATGTGTATATATATTATATGTCTTGCTCAAATAGTTAATGGAAAATTAATTTATAGGTTCTTAACAATAAATCACCTGTTGATCGTTCGGAAGTGTATCTCGAAAGTCGTAGGTGGAAAATTGGGGAGTTTCACCCAAAGGTAGCTGATGATATGGTGAGTTTCGTAATCTCAGTTGTAATAATTAAATTCCTTCAAGTTTCATCGTTCAATGGTTTTAATCGATTCATAAATAATTTTGCAGCAAAATTTGAGTGAGCTGAGAAGTAGTCGAGGTTCTTCAAGCCAAAACAGTATTGATACAGATGCGTTGACTGCCTTTAGAGGAAAAGATACTAGGGGGCGACTCGTGGTGTTGGACCCGTATCCAAAAGTAAACTTAAGGCAATTGCTCCTATAGTATCACAGTTGACTAGAGCAAAGACAAGAGAAGAAAAACATGATGAGGATATGGCATTTCTCAAATCATCTATTACCATGCTTTTAAGTTCTTTTGAATCGAATGGATTGAAAATACCAAATCCAAGTCCTCGCAATTATACTCCTGTCCCACATCCAAGTCCTCGTAATTACACTCCAGTTCCGCATTCAAGTCCCCATGATTACACTCCAGTTTCGCATTCAAGTCCCCATGATTACATTCCTACCCCCCCCCCCCCCCCATCAACTGCGCCAAACTTTGGAGATTCAACTGAGTCAAACTTTGGATATTTAACAGATCCTCCACATGATCCATATGTCGATTTATTAGATTTTTCAAATCAGAGAAAGATTGCAAGTGGACAAGTTGTTGCTTCAGCTGCTACTGGAACGGTGGTGCATGGCCATCAATTGCTGATATTTGAACGTACGGTTTACGTTAGTAGTGTTGAGCCAGGAGAAGAGAATCATCCATTGTATCGTCAAAGTCATGGGGCGGACACTATTAAGGATGTCGAGAAATCTTGGGTGGTTTGGCCATTGCTTTGTCTTATCCTTAAGTGATCCAGAGTAATTTGTCTTGAGAAATTTGAACAAATTGTTAAAGTGAACAATTATTAGTGTTTGAACTCTATTTTAAATATTAGTAATCTGTTTTGAATCAATTAGTAATCTGTTTTGAATGTCTTCCGATCTAGAACCCGACATAATTGTTAAGTGTGTGAACTTTAGTTGGAACGAAGTCGGAAGAATGGGAAGAATAGGTGTTCACATTGTGAATTACGTCATAATTATATCTGCGGATTTACAACCGGACATCGTATGCAGCAGCCCCATTAGCAGGGGTGATTGGGTTCGATAAATTTTCAATTTTGGTGACGAGCATCCCCCGGCACGTGTGGGGTTGCATTTTTTGGTTCCGGACCTGTTACATACATTAGATATACCATATGGGTCCAAGAAATCCAGTTGAAGGTGGACCAATGATCAAATTTCATGAGATTTAGGAAATCAGCAAAGCAAAAAGTTGGACCCCAGCATCCGAATCGATTCGATTTATCACCGAATCGATTCGACCCCTTCAAGTAGCGAATTAAGGGTTTGCGAATCGATTCGTTTACTTCCGAATCGATTCGGCAAACCAAAAGTGTCAGGTCTCTACATCCGAATCGATTCAGTTTATCACTGAATCGATTCGCCCTTAGACAGTGTTGAATTCGAGAGTTTCGAATCGATTCGGTTTAACTACCGAATCGATTCGGTTCACCTGGTCACTTAAAATTCCCTCATTTTTTTAAATCAACTTCTCATTCTCTCTTCTCCCTTAGCCGAAGACCTCCTCCTCTCCCATATCATTTCCTTTATTTTATTCATTTTCACCCTCATGGCTTCCTCATCCAGGGCATCCTCATCTAAGGTTACTAATTCAACCCTCTTAAATTGTTTTCAAATCTTATTTTGTGTTCTTTGTATAAAAGTAGGGTTAAATGCATTCTTGTAACTTCCACATTTTCTGGAGGAAACTTCATATTTTCTCATTGTTTGTGATGTGAATCCAACAAATACAACTTGTTTATGTTGTTTTGATGATTAAGTTGTATTTGTTGGGGTTGTTTCACTTTGAAAATGCCATTTTCACCCTACTTTCTATACATTGCACGCTATATGTTTGATAAAATGCCTCTGTGAAGGTTTTGTGCGCTAAAGCTCCATCTTCGAACCTTTTATCGCACATTCTTGTTGAATTATCCTTGTTTGAGTGTGGTGTGCGTCGGTTACGTCTACTCGACCATTTTTTCCCAACGCGCACCCTCCGAACCTAGTTTCCCCAAATTTCACGATTACTTTGATTTTATGCATCGCACTTATGGTGTGTGTATTGAATTAATGTTTTGTAGGTTCCTTCGATCACCAAGCCATCATCCAATGCGGTTATGGGACGGGGAGGCACTGGTTTTGAATCTTTTCGTTCCAAGGATGAGATGGAGTGGTATCGGGCCATGTTAAAAACCAGTCGCCCGATTGCTATTGAGAAGGAGGTGATTTTAGATGAGATGCCGGCTTCTGTAAGACGGTATTTAGCCAAATTCAATTGGGAGGCCCATCTGTCCATGAGAGGGGAGGTCAACGAGGACCATGTGCGCCGTTTTTATGCTTCTCTAGTATCTACGCGCGGCGGCACGTATGAAGCGTATGTGAGAGGGAGGCAGATTACTATTTCTAAGCCCATCTTGGCTGCGCACCTTAGTGGGGCTTCTAACCCCGAGCTCTATCATTACCCGGTCCTCGCAGATGCACCTCAGCTTCCACAAGAGGCACTTATTGCGCATCTTGCACCCGACAAGATTTGGGAGAGGGAGACTTTATCCACTTCGGGCATGCCCGATGTACATCGTATCCTCCATCTCATCGCCGTTAATTCCATCATTCCAACTCAGACCAAGGATGTCCTCCGTTACAAGAAGGCCCTCTTCTTATACAGTCTTTTAGGGGATGACATGGTCATCAGTATTCCCTCCCTCATGTTGCATCAAATAGTGAACGCTGCCTATAGCGAGAAGGGAACCATAACTCTTCCTTTTGCGCGATTGATTTCCCGGATTTGCAGGGATGCCGGATGTGAGGACTTGGGCAGCGACAAGATACCTAGGCTTCCCAAGGTGTTTAATGGTAAGACCATTGCTAAAAGCTTGGGGAAAGATTATTGGGAGAGGAGGAAAAAGCGTATGTTGGATGCTCCTGATGCCCCTGATGCTCCTATGCCGGATATTCCGAAAGTGCCTCATCCAGTCCCACCTCCTGTGCCTCCTACTGTTGACCCCATTACATATCTCGGGGTGCGGATGGGTGAGTTACAGGCTAATTTTACTGAGTTTCGGGGCACCTATATGGCAAACTTCGCATCGTTGTAGGCTGATTTTATCGAGTTTCGGGACACTTATATGACGAACTTCGAATCCTTATGGGCTGACTATCGGCAAGATACTCCATGATTGCCCGGGCATAGTTGGATTTGTTTTCTCATATTTGTGGGGGCGAGGCTGCTGTGCCTCCTTACCTTTATGATCCCTATGCCCCTTGTGACCCCACCACGCCCGAGTCCTCGAGACGCCATCCGAACCATACGTAGGGCGTTGTCATCCCGCTTTCTCTGCTGCTAACTTTTATGGTTCTTTATTTTGATTTTTGGGTTTGTAACTTTGTAGTTGTGTAGTGGTGTGGGGAAGAGAGAGTACATTTAGTCTATTTTCTAATTTTGGTTTTTGTGCCCCATGTACACAACTTGTGATTATTAATGAAATTACTCATTTTCATTTTCATATTTGTTTCATATTTTCATTGTCATCCCACTTTCCTTTTTGAGCAGGCCCGAATCGATTCGGGATTCAGCCGAATCGATTCGGTTTCATACAGGGCAAAATCTCTACCCTGCATTTCCAGCTTTCTTCTTATTACTAGTTTGCCATTTTGGTTGGATTTTTGGGATATATCCCTTGTTTTTCCTCCTTTGTTGATATAGATTACTTTTTTTAGATTTTTGGTGATATAGAAAACACTCTCTTCTCTCTCCTAGGTCAAGTTCATTTATGATTTTAACTCACTTGTAAAGCTTTGATTACTAGTTGTTATTAATTCAAGAAAGGTTCATTTACTTCTTCTCTACTTGTTCTACTAGCTTTAATTTGCATTTAATTCCATCTCTTGTACGGGTTTGTGTTTAAACTAGATAACTAACTTAATTATGTTGTTAACTAGCATGTGTAGTGTAGTTTCAATTATGAGTAACTAGACTTATGATTGGGGATCATAATCCCACCTTGGATGCTTGAACTTCATATTTAGGTTTTGGTTTATAATTTTTCTAATGGAACTTCATGTGTTGGTATTGGAGCATCATAGTTTCTTAACTTCTCTTGTCATGCAAGGGTTAGTGTTTGAAGCTCTACTACAAACCCAACCCTTCTAGCAATAACTAACTAACCCCTAATCCTCCATTGTTGAGTTTAGTCTCTACATAGTTGATGTTCGGACTTAATTGGTTATGCTCGATTAGAATTAATTTCAACCAATCCCTATAATCCCCTTCTTTGTGAATCCGAGGTGGGAGAATGATCCTCGATCCCTTTAATTTCTTGAAATCAAGCTTATCTTAGTTCTTTTCATAGTTCCGTAATTATTAATTAATTAACTGATCATCAATAGTATGTTAGTTTAGAGATTACTCTCAAACACTTTTCCAAACTATTAAATCATCTTTTACACTTTAACTTTTGTGACGTTTAGAGAATACCTTTAACCTAATATTGTTCTCTTAGGAGTGTTTCAATCCCTGTGGATCACGATTCCGTACTTACCGGATATTACTTGTTGCGATAGATTTTCACTTGAATCACAAGCTTTATTTATAGCGCACCAATGCGTCATGTATGAAACATGTATTATTTCTGAAATATGTACTACCCTGCCGAGGTCTACTAATCAGCAAACCATCATGTTCACAACTTTGTAGTCGTTTGGTACCAGTAACTATTTATTTCTATGCTGCTAAACTCTCAAAGACAACATCTCTATTAATTATATAACAGGTATGTGAATTACTATTTCATAAGGTTTATTTGATTGGTGTATTAATAGTATGGGGGACTTGATTGAAAATATTCAAGAATGGTTTTTATGTACCTATAAATTGTCACATATGCATAGAATGCTTCTGTTTTACAATGATTTTTGTATTCAAGTAAGATGGTTTTTGGTTCAAGTTGTGCTATCATTTTTAATTATCAATTCACATGTCTTATTTCAGGTGAAGTAGTAGGTAAGATATAAGTGAAGCTATCATTTAACGACGAGAAAAGGAAAGATGATGGTAATGAAATTCATATATGTTTACCCAACTTTGAGGAAGTTGTTTGTTTGTATCATTCCTATTATATCCACCACCACCCCTTATATAGATTACTTTGTAGTTATTTGTAGATTCAAAGTTTTGGGATTACTATGTAGTTGAACGGTGATGTGTGCGGTTCTTGACGGTGATGCATGTGGTTCTTGACTCAACATCCTATTCAATAGTTGTCAACATTATTGTTAAATTGATGAAGTGGTTGAAATGAGGTCCAATATGGACCTCGAGTATTGTAGTATTGCTGTTGTTGAGTATTTTTATTTTTTTAAACAGGGTGGATAGTCCTATAAATAAAGGGAACTCTGCCCAAATTTTTTAAAATTTAAACAAAAATATTGTACATTTATTTCACTTTGTTGTCGGGTAACGATTATTTTTTGCAATTTTCGTCTAGCCTTCAGGCACGAGCATACGCTAGTATATATATATATATATATATATATATATATATATATATATATAAGCTATGGTAGTTTCTTTAGCACAAAAAATGAATGTATATATATATATATATTAATCACATTTTATTATTTGCAAGCATACACATGGCATATCCGACATACGTAGTATTCAAAGGCCTAAATCCAGGTGTTTACACTTCGTGGCAAGCAACACAAGCACAAGTTAATGGATACCGAGGAGCCGTATTCAAAAAATTTGAGTCCATTGAACTTTCTCAACAGGCATACTCCGAGTACACGAGGGAGGATGTCACCGTATCAATACCCCCCACGGCTGATATACCTAGACTTCACGAATCGTATCCACTGCGTGGTGACTCCTGGTCTAGATTTAGAATGATTTGCTACATGTTCATGGTAGTCCATGTTATCGAAGTGTTGTGTCGTTACTTTTTTTAGTTTATTTTTTATTCTATGTTCATTTTGTACTTGGCGCCCACTTAGGGGTTGTTTGATGTTAAATTAAGTTTAACAAGTTTTATGTGTACTGGATATTTGGAATATGAGAAATATAAATGAAATGTTGTCAAAATTTTTAGACTTGTTATCATGATATTTATTTTACTTTCATTATTTCATCATTTTGTGAAAATATAAAGATATTTGTAATAGCTTTTACAACATTTAACAAATTTAATTTTGTAACTCCTAATAGGAGTCACAAATTTGTCACTACTATCAATTTTGTAACTGCTAATAGCAGTCACAAATATATGATTCGTAACTGCTGTCAGCAGTTATGAATAGCAGTTACAAATTGGGGTCACCAGTCATAACTCCATAGGGGTTATAAAAAATTGTGACTGCTGTTAGGAGTTATAAATTTTCTTTTGTCACCCCCTAAATTATGACAGTAAATAGCAGTTATAAAGGTCATTTGTGAGTGCTAACATCACTCACAAATCTCCCATTTTGGTGTAGTGAGTGTTAATATACTTGTCATCAACAACGGGAAAATTATTATAAGCGAAGTTGTAGGGGGCATTAAAGAGGCAAAACATATTTGAGGTTATTATCAACCCACATGTTATACTTCCTTGATATTGGTGTTTTGTTGTCGACTTTTAATTTTGTAATTGTTAGGGCTATGCATATATAAATGCTTGTTAACTGATTTTGATAAGTTCCCTTTTTAGCTAGTTTATATGCCTCATATTACTATCAGCTTACCTCTACAATTATCATACTTCATAAGTGAAATATAATGTTATTGATTGGGAAGCCACGACCAAGTAAATTTATTTTATCGACAAGTTTCTCCTGCTTCCGCCTTCCCCACACTGTTCATTCCATTTTCTCAACACATTCATACTCGCAGCATCATACGATACTGATGGCCCCACCTTGGTTTTGTATTGGATAAAATCATTCAATTCGAGTGGTCTCAATACTGGAGCCATGCCATTTCTGTCTCCTTTCTTTTCTTCCTCTAAAAGTTCTTGAACAGGTCTATATGCTGCAACAATATAGAGGTTCTTCAACTCATTGCCTGTGTCAAAGGCAAAAGGCGCACCAAGGCGCCAAGGTCCTTGTGGAGCCTAGGCACAAGGCGCAAGGCGAGGTGCGCGCCTGATCGAAGTGAGGCGCAAAGCTTATAGAACGTGCAAAAGTTGTATATTTATAAATAATATCATTAGTGATCTAAAATGAGAAATATATAGCATAAATTATTATTATACACGCTAATGAAGAGTCAAGTCAAAATGAGATAGAGCTTATACCACTATATATATATATATATATATATATATATATATATATATATATATATATATATATATATATATATATATATATATCAAATTTATGTAACAATTTGACTACCCAATAATCAACAAAAGAAAATATATTGACATATTCACATAATAAATAGTCTTGTGTGTGAAAAGAAGAAATCAAAATCAACATATAAATTATTCAAAGATGCAACATTATTGGAGTGAAATTTTGTTTGTTTCTTTTGAGCAATGTTCTTAAAAACGCGAAGCGTGATCGAGGAGTGGAGGTCGAGCCTTAAGCCTTAGGCGTAAAAAGGCGTGAAAAGGCCTTCTTAATATATTTTAATATTTTTTAACCATAACAAGGCTATTAAAATACTAAAATTGTACATATCATAAAAATATGTCTGAATATTTGCAAATTAAAATACTATTTGATTATTTTGGATGAGATAATGGTCCGATTTGTAAAAAAAATCTTCAAAAGGCGAAATCGTTTCACTAAAGCATTGTTGTTTTTCGAAAAAAGTGTGCCTTAAGGGTTTTACCAAGAATAAGGCATAAAAAGCTTAAGGCGAGACGTTTCTACCAAGCCTCAAGCCTAGGCGTGCCGAGGTTTTTTAGAACAGTGCTTTTGAGAATGATGGGAATCATCTAATCTTCTTTATTCCATTGAAAAATATGTAAAATAAGAATATCAATTGATCCATTCTTGTATTGGGGGCATTATCCAAAAAAGCTCCACAAGGCGCGCCTGAGCTGCGCTTTGAGCCTGGAGCCTAAGCACACAAGGCACACGCCTTATTGAAGGAGCCGAGCCTGAGTGTGGAAAGGCGCTGATGCTGAGCCTAGGTGACCCTGGAGCCTAGGCGCACGCCTAGGCGCGCCTTTAACAACAGTGTGCCCGAGTATACTTCGGTTGCATTCGCTAGATTTTCTAACTGAAATCCAGGTTCTAGATGCTCTTGATAAAGAAATATTTTAGGTATCTTTAAACGATTATCAACATATGGCAAGTCAACATAAATCCTTCTTGGTAGACGACGAATGACAGCATCGTCAAGATCGAATGGTCTATTTGTGGCGCCAAGGCTAAGGATTCTTTGGTTATCTACTGATCTCAACCCATCCCAGGCTGCCATAAATTCGTTCTGCATTCTTCTAGTCGCTTCATGCTCGAAAGAACCACCACGCGCAACCAGCAAGCTATCAACCTCATCAACAAAAATAATTACGAGAGCTATCTTAGAAGTAAGTGTGGAACCAGTTATGCAGATAAAATTTGCCTCTTCTGTTAAAAGAATTTGGAAAAACAAGGTTTGAAATGATATCTAAAATGATATCAACAAGGATTTTTTAGTCTGTTTCGATCAGTACATTTTCAATGTTCAGTTGAGGGCAAAGCTTTAACCCCACCTCTAATGCCTTAGCTTCAACAAATATGAAAGAATTATACCCCAGATCCATACTAAATCTAGCTATGAAAAAAACCCTATTATCTAGAATTACACCCCCAATGTCACTTGGACCTAGATTACCTTTAGAAGCATCATCAATATTTAATTTTGAAGTCCCTGTAGGAGGCTAGGACCAAACACATTCATAAGATATGACCTATTTTGGGCAGACATTCAAATTGAACTAATTGATGATGAAATGATCCTTAAGAAGGAACCTATCCTTGAAAATTTTATTGTGGCCTATATCAATAGTTAAATTAACAACTTTATTAACTACGTTCAGTGATTGAAATTGAACATTACATAAAGTATCCAAATTTTTTTCACTGCGATATATGCAAAATATATTCGTGAGGAAAGATAGGACTTATGGGAATCTCTATCAAAATGAAAAATGGGGAGGTAATCTTATTGATAGAGAGTCTGTTCTGGATTTTAACATGGCCATTATGAGTTTGGTGTTATATGAGATTTATTATACAGGTTTGAAATATACCCGGTGAAATAATTGAGAATCCATTCGGACCCTGAGAGCTATCAGGATCAAGGCTGAATGCAGAATTTTTCACCTTTGCAGCATTAGGAATCATGCATAGACTATCATTCACCTCTGATGCGAACAGAGAATGAAAAACCTCCAAAAATGCTAGAAAATTAATCCACAACTTCTTGTCATGTGCTATCAGAACTAGTGATGAACCCATACCCCTTTTAATCACGAGCTTTCCTATCCAAAAGCTCAGTCCTTAATAGAAGATGATAGAAGGCTCAATTTATACTCCCCTTTAGATCCAAGTTTGTTTAGACTTTTCTGTAAGCATGATATCTTTTTTATCCAAAAGTTTGGTTGGTTGGAGTTTGCAACTATCCATCTCATTTTGAATATTTTCTGACCATCAACCTAGGAAATCGACCTCTAGACTTGAAATTTCTTCTTAAAAAGTCTATATTTTTGTATTGATGTTGCCAAAGACTTCTCAATTCCAAGTAAAAAGAGCTTTTATCACTTTGATGAGCTTACATTAAACGTAAGAAGTGGAGACCCATAAAATGAAGAGTCCCAAACAGAGGCCACAAAATTTTGAACTCGTCATGATCAGTCCACATTTTCAAAATTTTGGAAGGTTTCTAAATTTTCTCCTTTGGAGTGTTGTAGAGAGACAAACAAAAGGGGATGGGGGTGCTCATTCAAAATAAAAATCATTAAATACATACATACATACATACCGTAAAAATTTAAAGAGGAAAGGTCTAACATTGCAATCTAACATTACTTAAATTTTCAAATACATGGTATAAATTCAAAAGTTAATTGTATCTGATCTCTGTTTCCAGCAGTAATGTTTGAGATTGTCCAAAAAGATTTTTTCTTGATGCTCTTTTTATTATTATGGGCCAGCAAGCTCAATAGGCATGGAACTGCACCATGCTCGATTGTAAACTACAAGGGAAGGAAAATCTGTAACTCAAATATAAAATGATAGTGCTGTAAACAAGAGAAATCTGATTTCACAGGTGCAGTGAACAAGATCATAGCCCAATGCACTGAAAAATGTAGACCAGAGAGAGAGGGGGAGAGATTCAACTTTATTTTAATTACTTTTTATCCAGGTTTGAGCTAGGCTGGGCATAAGCTTGAACCAGATCCAGCTCAACTAACATTGGTTTGTGCATTACGATATCACTAAAAAGATACGGCCCAGTGTTGTCAAATGGGAGCCTAAAATGTAACGGCCATGTAACTTTTATTTATTACACCGACCTCTTATATCATTGAGAAATTACAGTGACATGCTTTATGTTCTCCTTATCAACATATATTTTGCATCATGATGGATCTTAGCATATAAAGAATATTACCTATGTGATGTAGTTTAGATATTAGAACATAATTTTAACAAACATAGAGGGAGGTGACCGTCACAATCCCGAATTCCCTGAAGCAACATATGAGGAGAGGTCATTATGATTTTCCAAAGAACTTGGGATGTTTGGGTAATAAACCCGAAACAGATGGGAAGTCACTATAAATATCCCTTCAATCTCTAATGATATTTTCCATGTTATCGCTTTGGGAAATATATCCAGGACAATGTAATTATGTGCATGCTTTGATAAAATAGGAGTATACCTCCTGATAGGCTGACACGTTTGTGCTGTGTGAGATGTAAAGCTATGTTAAGATATTGAATAATAACGTATTTTTATATGAATTTCATTAGTTGACCAATATATTCCAATGACGAATAATTTGTACTACTATATGGGCAACCCATTTTCCTTTCCGAATTTCAAAAATATTCTATAACACGAGCGAGCTGACATAATCTGTATTTTATGTAATGCTTGGGCCTCGTGAGAAACAATATGAAGACTGGATGAGAGTCACCGAGACATCTTTTAAAGGCAAATTTTGGGGATGGGATGGATTTCATCTTCTCGTATCTCATCGGATAACCGCGGGGTAATTTAAGATTTGGGATCATAGTTTGTTTTCGCGAGCAAAGTGCAGAAATCCCCTAAACTAAATTGATTTAGCAAGAAATTTCTCTCAACTTTTTTTAATATCAAAGGCTCCCTGAACCACATTGATTTTACAGTAAGGATAGGTAGTTCTTTAGATGATACATACAATATCCATGTTCTAATGACCTATGCAAACTTTTTTGACAATAAGGATAGGTATTTACTTTTCGTTCAAACACAGATCCGGGATTAGAACACCTTACATTATTTACATAACATTGTAGTTCTTTATATGACAGTGAGTCATCAACATTGACATCTTTTTTTACCAGTTGAATACCATACTAATTTTTTATAGTTCGTTTGTACTTCCCCCGCCTATATTTCATTAGCCATGATTTATACCTTCACCAAAGATTGTGATACTATGTGTCATATTACTAACACAGATTAAAAGATTAATTTAGATTACAATTATGGAAATCTTGATAGCACAGTAGGGTGAAGCAGAGGATATATTCAAAATGAATAAAGTGTAAGAGGAACAATTTACTCATTTGGTGGTCACTACTTCTCAAGATGCTTGCATCATACAAAGCAACACGACATAATCCAACAAGAATAGAGAAGCCTAATAGAAAACCTCTAGGTATTGTGCAGGGTGTGCTTCTATGGAGAAAAGTCAGAATGTGATTGAAATCAATGCAACAACTGAAAATGTGAAACCAAATATGTTTGTACGCATATCCAAGTATGTCAACCTAAAAAAATGAACTATGCTTTCTGTGAAGTGGTTATCACCAATCCGACTGTAGAACATTATATAATAAAGTGAATAATCAAATTAAAATTCGAAAATAGAGATCCTAATAAGATATAATTATGTCTCTTCAATTCTGGAAAAATAGAATCCAGTTCTTCAAATTTACAAAACATGTTTGCGTATTTTCTAAAGCTAAAAATGATTTCTGTAATTAAATATGACCTTAAATCCTGAATCCCCCACTGTTTCAAGTTCATATAAACTCTCACTTGATTGGTAATTGGTTACTTTCACATCTTACAGTAAAAACCATTGAATCTCTATCCCCTCCCAACAACTCTGAATGGTTAAGAGATCACAAAGGGGATTTCATAGGAGAATTTTCTGTTAGATGGATTCCTCCAAAGCATATGTGTTATAAGCTTAATTGTGATAGTAGTTCTAAAGGAAACCCAGGCTCTGCTGGAGGTGGTGGTATTATTAGAGATCACAAAGGGGATTTCATAGGAGAATTTTCTGTTTTCTATGGTATTCAATCTAATAATATGTAAAAATTATGTGCTTTGATTGATGGTTTAAGAATTAGGGATAAATCAAGAGAAGATCAATTTGGATTCAGATTTAGTTGTGAAATCTATTCTTGGATTGGTCAAAGTTCATTGGAATTGTTTCACTCATTATCTTTGCCAAGAAAAATTTAAAGAGACGAATTGCACTATTTCTGACTGCTATAGAGAAGCAAACAATGTTGTTGACTCTTTAGCTAATTTTTCTACTAATAATACCCCCCATTTTTAATAAGGACAAAATTCCATTCATTATTTATCTCCATATCCGAATGGATAAATGGGGTTTTCCTTCAATTAGAACAAAATATGATTTTTCTTATTGGCATACCTTATTATTTATTTCCTAGTAACATCTCCTGCTTCCTCCTTCCCTATACCGTTCATTCCATATGTTCTAATATTTACTTTTTAACTTTGATTTATAGGTGAAAATATATTCAAAGTAGTTGTGATTTTCACAAGGTATAGAGAAAGATCAATGTTTATGGTATTTCAAACGGATGATTTTCATGTTGCAAGACATACGAGGTATGAGATAGAAAATCCTTTTTAGTATTTACCACTCAACGATTCAGGCCGACTGGGTATTATTATATAGTCCATACATATAATTACTTATATATGTTGAGAGATTTTCAGGTGGAAAATTCTCTATTTTAAAGTTAAATTTTCAATGTTGGTAGTGAAAATTTGTTATGGTGGCGGTCAGAATTTGCTAGTGGTTGGTGTATAGTATTCTTATTGTCAATTTTAATGTTTAAACAGGTTGGCTACCTATGGTTTTCATGAATAAACAAAGGAGACTCTGTCGATTTAAAAAAAAATAGTGGATATTTATTAAAAAGATATCATGGACTAAAGTTTCTATTATTTGTGATGAGAATATACTATATTGATTCATTGCGGCTTGTATTGTTGATGAGTAGGATATTAATTTTGACGTAATTGACACTTTTGTTTTTGTAGGTGACAACTTTTGTAGAACATGCAATGCTAATCAGTGATTTTGGAGATCGTACGGCTTTAAGATTGCGGGATCGCTTTGATAAAATCATTTTGTATTTTCGAGTATAAGAATTTAATGTATTTTTGTTGTCAATTCCAATATTTGAACTTAGTGTTGTAATTTTTGTTGTGATGAATATTTAGAGATGCTTGCATGAACTCTAATTATTGTTGAATGAAAATGATTCGTTGTGTTGGTCGAAAATCATCTTATGTGTTATATTTTTTTTATCATTCGGCGATGCTTTAATAAATTGTCCAAATGTAATTCAATTATATATTAAACTTTAGGGGTAGATTTTATTGTCCACAATATATTGCTGCAAAATTTTTAAGATCTCTTCACCTCTTTTGGGATGGTTACAATTGTCCAAAAAATATATTAAGGACGGCTATTTTGTCGTCTCAAAAAGGTCTTCTAAAATAGTAACCTTTTAAGACATATTAATTCTCGTCTCAAAAACACTCTTTTGTGACGGTTCTTGTGCCGTCTCAAAAGGCTTATATAAAATGATGACATTTTGAGACGGATATGTTCCTGTCTGAAAAAACTCTTTTGAGACGGCTATGGCGTCACAAAAAGTATTTATAACCCCCTATCAAAAAGACCCCCTGGCCGTCCCAAATAGCATCCCAAAAAGTATTTGAGAAGGATAAACCAACTTTTGGGACTGTTAGACCACCGTCTCAAAAGTTCCTTTTTTTGTAGTGGAGTTATATTGGTTTCGTGCATGGTACTCGTACCTCTTACGAGACTGTTTTGTTGTTGTTTTATGTTTTCACACTTTGATGACATGCTTTTAAGCATACGTGTGACCGTTTGCAAACTCTCGTCGTATGCTAAAACGGGGAGTCCACTGACTACGTGTTTGATTCAAACGACTCACATTAGTCCCGTACGAGGTGCTCGTGCCTCTTATCGGACCATATTGTGGATGTTTTATATTTACACCCTTTGACAAAATATTTTATAGACAAAGTATAATTTTTTGCAAATTATCATTGTATACCCAAATCGGGAGTCTGATGACTATGCGATCGGTTTATATTAGTTCTACTAGTCTCGTGCGAGGTGGTAGTGTTTCTTACAGGATGGTTTTGTGCATGTTTTACTTTTTCACCCTTTGACGCCATGTTTTTAAGCTTAAGTCTAATAGTATATTGTGGGTACCCAAAATTAGAATGATGGGCCTGGACGAGTAGCCTCATTGTAGCGGCCTAAAGTCCAGGCCCCTTATACCTTAAACCGATTATGATTTAGTCTCTTCCCACATTCCCATTACGGGTCACTCTACGAGGATATGGGAAACATAAAGGAGTACCACACCCCCACTCACTAGAACGAACATGTATATAACAAACCCTAGGTCCGGGGCAAAGGACACATTGTATTCTCTGTAATCACTCTCCGGAGAACACAAAAATAATACTGACTGCACCACCATGGATGTAGGCATCTTTGTTGAACCACGTACATCCTTTGTTGTGTAATTGTCATTTTGCATTCCTTATTCTTACTTGGTGATTGCGTTTATCTTTTCTATTTGTGTTGCATAATAATTGTCACCACATATATAAATTCTCATCGTATACTTCAATCGGGAGTCTCGTAACTAGGCGGTCAATTCCTACGAGTTACATAAGTCCCATGGAAGGTGGTCGTGCCTCGTACATGACCGTTTCGCGATTGTTTTACATTTTCACCCCTTGACGACATGTTTTTAAAGCGAAGTCTATCTATTTACAAATTGTCATCATTTTCTCAAACCAAGAGTCACGTGACTACGTGGTCAGTACCTATACAAATTGTCATCATTTTCACCTAGCTCGATGGACCCATTAAGGGACTATTTGAAGGATGGCACACTTCCAAATGATAAGAAGACTCCTCACCAGATAAGAGTCAAAGCTGCTCGCTTTCACTTATCTCCTGAGGGCAGGCTATACAAGAGATTATTTTCTGGTCCCTACCTCCAATGCGTTCACCCAAAAGATGTCGAGAAAGTTCTACATGAGCTTCACGAAGGAATCTATGGAGGCCATATTAGAGGAAGATCTCTGGCTTTTCAAGCAATGAAGGAGGGATATTGGTGGCCATATATGCAAATGGACTCTGCGGTGTATGTCCGCAAGTGCTTGAAATGCCAACTTCACGCTCCTATGGTCCACCAACCTACTAGAGACCTAAAATCATTATCCAGCCCATGTCCATTCACCCAATTGGGGATGGACATTATAGGACCACTTCCTACCGCCACCGGTAATTGCAAATATCTGCTGGTCGCGACAGACTACTTCACCAAATGGATCGAGGCAGAACCCCTAGCAAACATCCGAGATGCAGATATGATAAGGTTTATATGGAGAAATATAATTTCCCATTTTGGCATCCCCAGAACCATCATCACTAACAATGGAACGTAGTTCGAGAGCGGATACTTTCAGAGTTTCTGTGACGAGCATGGAATCAGACACCATTTTATCTCGGTGGCCTATCCTCAGAGCAGTGGCCAAGACAAGGTTTCCAACAAGACAGTGATCGAAAAAATGATTAGAGCAACCCAAAGGCGCATGGGTAAACGAATTACCACATATTCTATGGGCCTATCGAACCACTCCACGATGAGAAATGGAGGAAAATCCATTTTCGTTGACATTTGGAATGGAAGCCGTCATCCCATTAGAAGCAGGCTTACCAATAATGAGGTCCTGTCTTGTCGAACAGGGCCATAACGATGCAGCATTGCTCGCTGAGCTCGACCTAGCCGACGAGCGCCGAGAGCTAGACCTAGTAAAAGTAGTGAGATATCAGCAACAACTCGCAAGGAATTATAACAAAAGGGTCAACCCAAGGGCATTCCAAGTTGGAGACTATGTCCTAAGGAAAGTCCTGGGCAGCGTAGTAAAACCATCAGACGGCAAGCTAGAGCCAAACTTGGAAGGACCATTCAAGATAATTAGAGACGACCTGCAAGGAGCCTATCACTTGGAAACAATGGAAGGCAGAGAGATACCCCGAGCGTGGAATGCAGCCAACCTTAAGAAATTCTAATTCTAGATTCTTCTTTTGTTTTATTGTGAAATTGGAAGTTTATTTCCTTGTCATTAATAAAAAGTTATTTGGTAGTTGCATTCTACGAAGTATTAATCAACTAACTTGCATTTTACGAGCTTTCAACAAATAAATTTTATGACACACACGGATCATTACACCATAGCAGGGAAATGCCCCTCCTTAGGTCTTCGTTACGAAACACGAAAGACCTCTTAGCATTGCCCCTAGCAATATCTGAAGCCCAACAGGAGATCCTTAGGCAATATGTCCAAATTAAAACTGGTCGCCAAACCATCTTTGGTTGAATAAAATCCTGATCGGATAAAGCATCCAACACCAGGTGTGTCCTTGCCAATTGCCACACTTAGGCCTAAGTGAGTGTGACGACACGACCTAAAAGGTAAAGTGGTGCACAATGGTATCTCGATAGTATACTGGACTGGAAGGACACTTGCGTAATAATACAAATTTAAAGATCCTAAAGGAGCGAGAATATGGAGAATATAATACACTTATTTAGTCGGCTAAATTAGACCAAAACATAAATTTTATATTAATCCACCATATTTACAACAAGTACAGTACATGTTAAGTCGGCGAGCTCGCCCAAAACATTGACATGACATCACTTCAATAAAAAATACACAGAGTAACTACTGGTAAAATCTCGGTGGGGGTGAGGCCTCTGAACGAGATAATCAGCCACTTGAGCTCTTAATCCATCATCAAGAGCAGGAACTAACTCTTCTTTGACTTCGTTAGTATCCGACTCTAATAACTGCTCAGGGATGGCATCGATAGGTATCCACTGATCATCTCTCCGAAAGGGATTGGGCATCCGATTGGAAGGATATATTTCATAGCGATACCAAAGCATTGAGTTACTTGGAACTTGCATCTCCTTCAAAGCACTCAACCACCCCCTAATGAAGGCAAGCTCTTAAAATTCTATCAGCCTCGTTGGAGCATCTAGCCAACCCTGGTCATAACCTTCGGCCCATACTCGCCGAGGTCCTTTTTTGAATAGGTGCCGCAGCCGAGTAACATCCCTTAGAAGCCCAGCAGCAATTACATATGCTCGCTGGACATCACCGCGAAGTTCTTCCATTTCCCTATCTGAACTCCTAGTGCTCCTGCCAGCTCGCAGAACGGATGGACCTGTAGAACCTCGCAGCACGGGAGGAACGTCGCTCGAGCAAGCCCTAACACGCGACGATGAAGAGCCTCGCAATACAGCAGGAGCAATGCTAGGCGCATGCTCCCTAAGACGCGAGACCTTTTTCCTTAAAGATTCATTTTCTTACTGAAGAACCTCCCTGACCAGATTGATCTCAGAGGCATCCAGGAGCCTCTCCCTCAACGTATTCACCTCCTCTTGAACTGAAGCACCAACTTCTTCCATCTCTTGAAGCCTATCCTTCAACTTGGCTATAAGCTCAGACTGATCTTTATACTTCTGATTCCTTGATCTAAGGGATTTTCAATGCTTAATAATGGCTTGGCGAACCTGAGGGATCGCATTGGGACCAAGGATCCTGCCCAATTGAGATGTGGTGGGAATATACTCTTCTACAATACATAAAATAGTAAGGAAAGACAGATTTATTCAGCACACTAAGGGAACGAGAAACCTTTTCCATTTCATTAATAAAGATCAAAGTACATCGAGCAGCAAAAAGAAAAAATTACAAATGGAAGAAGCAAAGATACAAGGTAATCCTAGAAATAAAAGTTTACTAGAAACCTCAGGCTGCCCAGAAGTCGATGGCTGCTTCCCTTTATCAGCATCAACAGGAGCACCCTTCTCAGCAAGAATAACCTCAATCACCTGGGCGGGGTGAACATCGGTAGGAATTGACTGAGAGGCAAAACTGACTCCTTCGATGGCTAGGGCAGGGGCTTCTTCGTCCACAGTTGGCTTCGGGCCCGGGTCATGATCGTTAAACAGGAGAGAGTCAGCATCAACATTGTCACACCCTAACCCCATTAGGATATAATTAACTAAATAGTTTTCAAACCACAATCTATAATTTATTTACTATTTAGGCAATACATATTGAAACAACTTCAAGGTTCAAATGCAGAATATAAAAAAAAATCCAATCGTTTTAAGGAGACAATTTCAACAGAACTCACATATCATTTAACTTAATTACAACTAGTGCAGTTTATAAAACAAACTAATAAGATCCTACTTCTATGTACTCAACCTCCTAGACCTGACAGTGGCAGCTGGAAAACCTGAAAATGTAAACATATAAAACCATGAGTTTAAAAACTCAGTGAATGTACTACATCTCTATATAGTAAAAGAACTATATTAACATCTCAACATATTAATATATATACATCTATGTGCCAAATTAGGCCATATACATATCCGGAGTTAATAAACCCCACATCTCCTGCCCGTAGGCAATAATCATATCCATAGGTTTTAAAAAACCTAACATCTCCTGAATTGCATAGCAACTCAACATATCCTGACTTTTATAAAGTCATAACATCTCAACATCTCTTGGCTTTTAAATAAGCCATAACATCTCAACATCTCTTGGCTTTTAAATAAGCCATAACATATCAACATCTCATGACTTTTAAATAAGCCATATAATCTCATCATGTGATACATATATGTCATATCCAAAATCAACTCACTAAGTACACTCACCTTGTGTTGTCAACTATGTATTCACGTTTCCCTCGGGTGGAGCTGAACTTGGTTCATTTGACCTTACACCTGTCAATCCAACTAAATCAGTATTGAAACTCAATCATAAGTATTATCTTAATATAATTATGTAACTTTAAATAAGTACACAACCACAATATGATTCTACTCAAGTCATATTCCATGAAATATATGCAAAGACGAAACGATGGTATATATGTTGATAAGGTCATGAACATTCAACCCTAGAAACTACCTCGTAAGGAATTTATAACTAAACTCAAGTAAACATAAAAGTATACTTCTGAATATATATACACATGAAACATGTACTCAAAATACCCTTGGGAAGGAGTAGACACAAACATTCTTTCATGGGGTATCCAATATGGCGTCAAATCATTGTCCTCCATACTTAACCATACCATATTCATAAATAGTACACATACAGGTGTTCAAGCTTCTCAATCAGAAAACACATCTGAATATACTTTCCGTTACAAGTGACGGTGTAATTTTTCAAGCTTCCTAGGGCAAGTTATGGCCATTTCTTTACAACACAAGAAATCTTCCCTACAAACTCCTCTATTGTTCCTTCGACTTCCAAGAATTTTCATAATTTTTATACAATATAAATTTCCATGATTTTCAACACACTTTTAGTAGACATACTGAATAGTACAGAATTAAAGTTTCATAATATTTGGACTTCGTTTTCTATCTCAAAAGCTTGACCAAACTCAGGGCATACCGAAATGAAATATTCAAATAGCAACTTTATACCAACTTGCAACCATCACTAAGACCTAAACATAAGGAGTTAAATTCTGATTTTCGGATATGATATGAATATATAAGTCTTTTTTCATATGCAATTGGAATTTCTGAATTCTAGTAAGTACACAAAGAGATATGCAAGTTTGAATACAAAGGGTTTCAATACAAAGTAATATGACCTATAACACCACTTATCTCACATATGAACCAATACATATTATCACAAAGGATGATGGAATTTGGATCAATACGTCACGATTTATATACTTTGAACTAAGTATAATAGAAGATTAAAACAATATTAACACATAATATTACCTTAGAAACACCTTATGGATTTTCTTGGAATTGTTTTCCTAGATTTTCCTTGTAACCCTTTCTTCCTTAACTTCTACCTCTCTTTCCTCAAGCTCGTAACACCTCAAACTGAACCTAGGGACTTATTTTCTGAAGAAATAAGGTTAAGGAAGAGTTTTAAGTCGTCCAAGACTGCCTCCCAATCCATCCAATCAAATTAAAACATTTGGTTTAATAAAAGACAATTTACCACTTAAGGGAATTGACAGATTCTCCCCTTCTCGTAATTTCGACCTAACTTCTTACTCGAACATCCGTTTGATGCACCGTTTGTTGTGTTACAACCATAACTCACATATCTACAACTATGTGGTTTTCACCTCAAGTCAATTGTAAGGTTACAAGGGTCAAAACTAGTCTTAAACAGGAACATTTCTATCAAAAATAACCAAATCTTGTGTTCGTAAATAATTCGACAATTCATGATTTATGAAAGTAGAATTATACTAACCATAATCACTTAACATTAGATATAATAATAACACATTATTCATATCACATAGGATAATTATGATTTAAATATAATTTATCATAATCATATACGGGTTGTCACAACCTCCCCCCCTTAGAAAATTTCGTCCCCGAAATTTAATATGAATGACACTTACCAAACAAATGGGGATACTGTTTCTTCATGCTATCCTCCGTTTCCCAAGTTGCTTCTTTAATTCCATGGCTCATCCACATAACTTTAACTAAGGGAATAACCTTATTCCTCAATACTTGCTCCTTACGATCAAGAATTTCCACCGGTTCCTCGATGTACGACAAGTCTTCTTTCAGTTCAATAGGTTGGGTTTTCAGTTGATGAGATGGATCTGCCAAATACTTACGAAGCATTGATACATGGAACACATCATGCAAACGAGATAACTCTGGAGGTAATGCCAATCTATATGTCAGGGTCCCAATTCTTTCCAACACTTCATATGGTCCAATGTATCTTGGACTTAGTTTCCCCTTCTTTCCAAATCTCATAACGCCTTCCATGGTGAAATATGTAGGAATACAAAATCCCCCTTCTGAAATTCCAATGGATACTTCCTCTTATCTGCATAAAATTTCTGCCTGCTTTGCGCTATCTTTATCCGTTCCCGAATCATTTTGATCTTCTCAGTTGTCATATCTATCAATTCAGGACCCAAAACTTTTCTTTCACCCACTTCATCCCAACATAATGGCGTTCTGCATCTCCTCCCATATAAAGCTTCATAAGGAGCCATACCAATGGTGGACTGATAACTATTATTATACGCAAATTCCATCAATGGCAAATGATCATCCCAACTACCTTTGAAGTCAAATACACAAGCTCGTAACATGTCTTCTAATATTTTATCGTCCTTTCAGATTGCCCATCGGTTTGTGGATGAAATGCAGTGCTGAACTTCAAACTTGTGCCCATGGCATTCTGTAAACGAGGCCAAAACTTAGAAGTGAAGGTTGGATCTCTATCTGATACTATTGACACTGGTGCTCCATGTAAGCGGATAATCTCATCAACGTACATACTTGCATATTTGTCAACAGTGTAGGTCATCTTAACTGGAAGAAAATGAGCTGACTTTGTCAATCGATCTACAATCACCCAAATAGAATCATGCCCCTTTGGTGATCGTGGCAATCCTACAACAAAATCCATCGTTATATGCTCCCACTTCCATTCCGGAATAGGCAATGACTGCAATAATCCTGTCGGCTTCTGATGCTCCGCTTTCACTTGTTGACATACTAAACATTTAGCTACAAATTCGACAATCTCACGTTTCATATTGTTCCACCAGTAATACTCTTTCAAATCTCTGTACATTTTGGTACCTCCCGGATGCATAGAGTAAATAGAACTATGTGCCTCTTCTAATATATCCTTCTTTAAGGACGGATCATTTGGTACACAAATTCTATTTTTATAACATAATGATTCATCCTTCTTAATTTTAAAGTCACTCTCTTTACCATCCAGGATTTCAAGTTTCTTCTTTTCAAGGAATGGATCTCTGACTTGCAAATTTCGTATGCGTTCTGCCAGTAAAGGTCTCACTTTAACATGTGCAAATAACGCCCCCATTTTAGATAAGTTCAACTCGACTCCCATCAGTCTTAATTCCATAATATTGCCAACCCGTGCACATTGAATACAAGATAACCTCCCCAATGACTTTCGACTCAGAGCATCTGCGACAACATTGGCCCTCCCAGGATGATGGTGAATGGTACAATCATAATCTTTAATTAACTCCATCCAACGTCTTTGTCTCAAATTCAAGTCTCTCTGTGTAAATAAATACTTCAAACTTTGATGGTCAGTGAAAATTTCACATGTCTCTCCATACAAATGATGTCTCCATAATTTCAAGGCAAAAACAATAGCCGCAAGTTCTAAATCATGTGTAGGATAATTACGTTCATGCGTCTTCAACTGTCTAGATGCATAAGAAATTACCTTTACATGTTGCATGAAAACACAACCCAGGCCCTGATGTGAAGCGTCAGTATAAATCACAAAACCTTCTCCACTGGATGGAACAGTGAGAACTGGAGCTGATACTAGCCTATTTTTCAACATTTCAAAGCTGTGCTGGCATTCATCACTCCACATAAATTTCACTTCCTTTCGGGTCAATTTAGTCAACGGCAAGGCTATAGATGAAAACCCCTTTATGAATCTTCTATAATATCCAGCCAATCCTAGGAAACTCCTTATCTCCGTTACATTCCTCGGTCTTTCCCATTGCACAATTGCCTCTACCTTCTTAGGGTCAACATAAATTCCATCTCCCAAAACAACATGCCCCAGAAATACTACCTGATTTAACCAAAACTCACATTTGCTAAACTTCGCAAATAATTGACTATCTCGCAAAACTTGCAATACAACTCTTAGATGCTTCTCATGTTCCTCTTGGCTAGGTGAGTATATCAAAACATCATCGATAAAGACAATCACGGACGAATCTATGAAAGGATGAAATACTCGATTCATTAAATCCATAAACACCGCAGGAGCATTCGTTAACTCAAATGGCATTACCAAAAATTCATAATGACCATAGCGAGAACGAAAAGCTGTCTTAGAGATGTCACAATCTCTCACCCTTAATTGATGATAACCCGATCTCAAATCAATTTTTGAAAACACTTTAGCACCCTGTAATTGATCAAACAAATCATCAATACGAGGCAATGGATATTTATTTCAAATAGTCACCTTGTTCAACTGTCGATAATCAATGCAGAGTCGCATGGTGCCATCTTTCTTCTTCACAAATAATACTGGAGCGCCCCATGGTGATACACTGGGTCGAATAAAACCTCTATCTAGGAAATCTTGCAGTTGAACCTTTAACTCCTTTAGTTCCACAGGTGCCATTCTATATGGAGAAATAGAAACTGGAGCTGTACCAGGCACTAAATTGATAGTAAGCTCTACCTCTCTGCTAGGTGGCAATCCTGGTAATTCATCTGGGAACACATCTGGAAAATCCTTAACGACTGGGATATCTTCTAATTTTTGCAATTCCCTGTTTGTATCCACAATATATGGTAAAAAGCCTTGACAACCCTTATTTAACAATTTCCTCGCCCGAAGGGCAGAAATAAGACAGTTCGGAACCACATTTCTTTCCCCAGTAAATTTGAATTCTTCCTCCCCCGGCATATTAAATGTAACCTCCTTACGAAAACAGTCAATTGATGCATGGTAGGAAGATAGCCAGTCCATACCCAAGATAATATCAAAATCTCGAATATCTAGGGGAATTAAATCAATGGTCCACTCCCTCTCCCCCATATACAATACACAATTTTTATACAGAAGCTCCACTAACATCACATCCCCCATAGGTGTAGAAATATATAAACCACAATCTAGATAAGAACATGGTCTACCCAAATGCATGGTAAATGATAGTGCTACAAATGAATGAGTAGAACCTGGATCAATAAGCACGTAAGCATGTTTGTTCATGACAGAAAATGTACCTGTCACCACCTCTGGAGTAGCCTGAGCATCCTGTAAAGTCGAAGTCGTTTAATGCTTTAAGGAGCCAGACCCATGAGCCTCGACTAGTAGTAGCTGATTGAATCCCTCCCAGTAGCATGGGACAGTTCTTCTTGGTATCACCAATTTGATGACAGTGATAACACTCTACTCCCTTTAACTTTGGACAATCTGGACTGATATGGCCCTCAGCTTTGCAAAAATAGCATGTAACATGCCTAGACTGCCCATTGTCATTCGCCTGCTGTCTATTCTGTTGGCCCATCGATCCTGTACCCCTAAAACTGCTTGGTGTCCTATTCTGAACAAAATTTCCAGACCTTCTACCGCGCTGAAATCTTTGACTCCCCTGTTTTGAGTATTCTACATTACCTTCCTTTTGCTGAGATGGATCAAATCTACTCCTTTTTCCCCTTTGTTCCCTATTCTTTATTTCATCGTTAACATCTCCTTCAACCATCATAGCTTTGTTAACTAAGGAAGAATAATCTACCATCTCGAGTGCAGTGAGTCTAGACTTGATAACCAAATTCAACCCATCCTTATATCTGGTGCATTTATCTTCCTCATCACGTAAGAAATGTAATGAAAATCGAGACAAAGATGTGAATTTAGTTTCATACTCCCTAACCGACATATTCCCCTGAGTCAATGATAAAAATTCTCTCTCCTTTTGCTTTTGATACATGCGAGGAAAATACTTTTCATATAAGACTTTAATAAAGGAATCCCAAGTAATTACCTCACCTCCCTCCGGAGTAAGAAATAAATGTTTGGAAGACTCCCACCAATATTTAGCTTCTCCCTTTAACATGAAAGTAGCCAAAATCACCTTCTGCGCGCCAGGTACATTCATCACCCCGAAGATAGTTTCTGTGTCTCTAACCCAAGCCTCAACTTCTAAAGGATCGACAGAACCTGAGAATGCTGGAGGGTTCAATTTGATAAACTTCTCGTACAGAGTATTCTTCTCCTCTCGTTGTATTTCCATTTCTCTTCTTGCCAAAGTCTGCTCCTCCAAGTACTTGGCTTGTTGTTCTGCTATTTGCATCATAAACATGTTTTGTTGTTCTGCCATTAAAGTCATGGCACAAGCCATCTTCTTCATATCTGTAAGTTGTTCAGGAACCCCCTCTACATTATTTGGATTTTGTTGGTTTATTGTATTTGAAGACTCCTCATCTACCCTCTCATGAACATTTGCTCCTTCCATAGCTTACTATCTGTCATAAACCAAAATTATAGAAACAAGAATACAACATTTATTTCTAACATAATGGTTAGTATTTCTCACAAATTAATATAAATGACCCACACAACGCTATTTCTGCCACTGCCATATCTAGACTCTCTAACCCCAGAATATAAAAACCTAAAGCTCTGATACCAAGTTGTCACACCCTAACCCCATTAGGATATAATTAACTAAATAGTTTACAAACCACAATCTATAATTAATTTATTATTTAGGCAATACATATTGAAACAACTTCAAGGTTCAAATGCAGAATATAAAAAAAAATCCAATCGTTTTAAGGAGACAATTTCAACAGAACTCACATATCATTTAACTTAATTACAACTAGTGCAGTTTATAAAACAAACTAATAAGATCATACTTCTATGTACTCAACCTCCTAGACCTGGCAGTGGCAGCTGGAAAACCTGAAAATGTAAACATATAAAACCATGAGTTTAAAAACTCAGTGAATGTACTACATCTCTATATAGTAAAAGCACTATATTAACATCTCAACATATTAATATATATACATCTTTGTGCCAAATTAGGCCATATACATATCCGGAGTTAATAAACCCCACATCTCCTGCCCGTAGGCAATAATCATATCCATAGGTTTTAAAAAACCTAACATCTCCTGAATTGCGTAGAAACTCAACATATCCTGACTTTTATAAAGCCATAACATCTCAACATCTCTTGGCTTTTAAATAAGCCATAACATATCAACATCTCTTGTCTTTGAAATAAGCCATAACATATCAACATCTCATGACTTTTAAATAAGCCATATAATCTCATCATGTGATACATATATGTCATATCCAAAATCAACTCGGTAAGTACACTCACCTTGTGGTGTCAACTATGTATTCACGTTTCCCTCGGGTGGAGCTGAAGTTGGTTGATTTTACCTTACACCTGTTAATCCAACTAAATCAGTATTGAAACTCAATCATAAGTATTATCTTAATATAATTGTGTAACTTTAAATAAGTACACAACCACAATATGATTCTACTCAAGTCATATTCCATGAAACATATGCAGAGACGAAACGATGGTATATATGTTGATAAGGTCATGAACATCCAACCCTAGAAACTACCTCGTAAGGAATTTATAACTAAACTCAAGTAAACATAAAAGTATACTTCTGAATATATATACACATGAAACATGTACTCAAAATACCCTTGGGAAGGAGTAGACATAAACATTATTTCATGGGGTATCCAATATGGCGTCAAATCATTGTCCTCCATACTTAACCATACCATATTCATAAATAGTACATATACAGGTGTTCAAGCTTATCAATCTGAAAACACATCTGAATATACTTTCCGTTACAAGTGACGGTGTAATTTTTCAAGCTTCCTAGGGCAAGTTATGGCCATTTCTTTACAATACAAGAAATCTTCCCTACAAACTCCTCTATTGTTCCTTCGACTTCCAAGAATTTTCATAATTTTTATACAACATTAATTTCCATGATTTTCAACATAATTTCAGTAGACATACTGAATAGTACATAATTAAAGTTTCATAATATTTGGACTTCGTTTTCTATCTCAAAAGCTTGACCAAACTCAGGGCATACCGAAATGAAATATTCAAACAACAACTATATACCAACTTGTAACCATCACTAAGACCTAACCATAAGGAGTTAAATTCTGATTTTTGGATATGATATGAATATATAAGTCTATTTTCATATCCAATTGGAATTTATGAATTCCAGTAAGCACACAAAGAGATATGCAAGTTTGAATACAAAGGGTTTCAATACAAAGTAATATGACCTATAACACCACTTATCTCACATATGAAGTAATACATATTATCACAACGGTGGATGGAATTTGGATCAATACTTCACGATTTATATACTTTTAACTAAGTATAATAGAAGATTAAAACAATATTAACACATAATATTACCTTAGAAACACCTTAAGGATTTTCTTGGAATTGTTTTCCTAGATTTTCCTTGTAACCCTTTCTTCCTTAACTTCTACCTCTCTTTCCTCAAGCTCATAACACCTCAAACTGAACCTAGAGACTTATTTGCTGAAGAAATAAGGTTAAGGGAGAGTTTTAAGTCGGCCAAGGCTGCCTCCCCATCCATCCAATCAAATTAAAACATTTGGTTTAATAAAAGACAATTTACCATTAAGGGAATTGACAGATTTGCCCCTTCTCGTAATTTCGACCTAACTTCTTACTCGAACATCCATTTGATGCACCGTTTGTTGTGTTACAACCATAACTCACATATCTACAACTATGTAGTTTTCACCTCAAGTCAATTGTAAGTTACAAGGGTCAAAAAACTAGTCTTAAACAGGAACATTTCTATCAAAAATAACCAAATCTTGTGTTCGTAAATAATTCGACAATTCATGATTTATGAAAGTAGAATTATACTAACCATAATAACTTAACATTAGATATACTAATAACACATTGTTCATATCACATAGGATAATTATGATTTAAATATAATTTATCATAATCATATACGGGTTGTCACAAACACCAGCAGCTAAGAGGGCTTTGTTCCAGCCATTCTTGAAGTTCAGGCAGCTGATGTAGCCTATCGGAACCTCGGCGTCATCATATGCCATAGACCACCCAGAGTTGTATGAATCCTCCTTGATGGTGGCTGCCTGGGACTCTTTCTCCTTCAGTTGCTTGACCAGCACCTTATTCTCCTCTACGACGGCCAACTTGCTCGAGTAGACCAGATCATAGGCCTGCCTCAGCTCGACCAACTCTTTAACCGCCTCATCCCTCTCTCGGTTGGAATTAACAAGAGCGAGGTCAGAAGAAGCTTGGGCGGTGTCAGTAACCTTAAGAGTAGCCTCGAGCTCCGTACCCTTCAACTTTAAGGCAGTATTCTGCTACTCTATCTCGACACTTTTCTTCACCAACTCATCGTGAGAGCGATAGAGCACGACGAAGTCAGTCATAAACTACAGAAACAAAGAAGATATTAGAATGAGGAAACAAACAGGAATTAAGAGATATTGAAGAAAATAAATGGACTTACAAAAGCTAGCCTCTGGCTCGCCTGCAGGGATAACTGGTCAGTCCCTGTCGCCCTTTGACGGTCAGTAGGAAGGACTGCCCTCTCAAGCGGCGCGGGGGCCAACTGAGGTGAAACAGTAATTGAGGCCCCCTCGGGTTATGTGGACACCGGGACTAAGGCTTACCCAGCCTTCGTCCTCGACTCCACCATTATCCTATCCTCATCTTTCTCCTTATCAATCCTCTTTTTCTCCTCCATCCTTTTATTCTCCTCCATCTTCTTCCTCTCCTCTTCCTTTTGTCTCTCTCTCTCTTTCAACTGTTCTCCTTATTTCCTCTTCCTCTCTTGCTCCTGAGAAGAAGATCGAGAGCCAGTGGCAACAGCCCCAGCACTGGACTTCTACTTCTTTGACCTCTGAGCGAGGAGCACGTGATCATCATCATTATCATCCCCGATTCAGTTTTTCCTTGGAGTAACCATCTCCTCGCTTGAACTGCTAGATGTTCTCGAAGATTCTCAAGCTTCAGATACTTCCTCCGAATCAGAAGAGCTACCACCATCGCCTTCAGCACCAGTTGTGATATCACTCTCAGAACTTCTCTCCTCCTCGTCCAACTGAATAGGATTAGTAGTAGTCTCTTCAGAGGTATCAAACTCAGGGATATTGTCCACCAGCCTCGCTATAAAACTAGAACCAACGTTCTTATATTCGAGCAGGAGAGCAACAGATTGGGGATGCTCACCATCAGCTAAAGGCTCCCTGATATTCCAGGCTTTGACCAATTCATAAAGGTGAACCTCGTTGAGAGCAGGTTCCAAGTTCTTCGACCTCGCTGAAGAAAAAACAGGAAAAGTCAAAACAATCACAAATTAGTAAGATAAAGTGAAGGAACAGAGCAAAATCTACCTACATATTCTTCCCCAAAAAAGGGAATACAGAACTTGTCAACCCTCGACCCCTCAAACTGGGGAGAAAACTGCCAATTTCTAGCAAGGAAGCCCTCTTGCCAATATTCCTTATGGGAATCAGGTAGGTTTACCACCAATACCCTTTCAGGACTCCTGGCTTTGAGATAGAGAACACCATAACTAGTCCGAGAAAAATAATAGCAGAAACAGACCTCGGCGAGCCCTAACTTGGTACCATATAACTCGTTTATTCTATGAACACCATTGATTATCTTCCACACATTGGGCGAACACTGTGCGGGAACAATGTCGAAATAATCGAAGAAATGCAAGAATAGATTATTGGGAGGAAAAGTAAGTACCCTTTGGGAAAATAGCAAGACATGGATCCAATAGGCATCCTCTATCTCTCTAACGTTTCTAGGGGGGGAGACTCACTCAATCTCTACCCACTCAGGAATGTTGTAAAACTTCTTAAACTCAGAGATCGACCTATTACCAATCTTTGCCATCGAAAAACCCTAAAGGAACTAGGAATTCAAAGAAAAAATTTAAAGAGAGGGCACATGAGGCTTACAAGATGAAAGTTCGACTTGAATAATGGATAATCACAAGCCCAAACAAGGAAGAAGATCGAAAGTCATGAAAATAAAGACTGGACGAAGAGAGTGTGAATTGCTAGAGCTCACAGGGAATGGAAGAATGCTGAGAAGGTTGAAACGACGGTCAAAAAGTGGCTGCTCAGAATAAAACCTTGAAGTATTACTAATCAAAGTGCAAAAACCACAAAGCGTGTGCCGCCAAAATCAATCCTCAAATTTTGGGAAAAGTTGCACGATATACGACTCAGCCATTATGACAAATCATTTAAGTTTATTGAGCCCAAAGCATGGCCCAACAAACATAGGGGAAATTGTGGGGACTCGAAATTAGAATGATGGGCCTGGATGAGTGGCCCAAAGTCTAGGCCCCTTATACCTTAAATCGATTATGATTTAGTCTCTTCCCACGTTCCCATTAAGGGGCACTCTAAGAGGATATGGGAAACATGAAGGAGTCCCACACCCCCACTTACTAGAATGAACATGTATATAACAAACCCTAGGTCCGGGGCAAAGGACACATTGTATTCTCTGTAATCACTCTCCGGAGAACACAAAAATAATACTGACTGCACCACCATGGACGTAGGCATCTTTGCTGAACCACGTACATCCTTTGTTGTGTAATTATCATTTTGCATTCCTTATTCTTACTTGGTGATTGCGTTTCTCTTATCTATTTGTGTTGCATAATAATTGTCACCACGTATATAAATTCTCATCGTACACTTCAATCGGGAGTCTCGTAACTAGGCGGTCAATTCCTACAAGTTATATAAGTCCCATGGAAGGTGGTCGTGCCTCGTACATGACCGTTTCGCGATTGTTTTACATTTTCACCCCTTGACGACATGTTTTTGAAGCGAAGTCTATCTATTTACAAATTGTCATCATTTTCTCAAAAAAAGATTCACGTGACTACGTGTTCAGTACCTATACATTGGTCCTGTCCGAGGTGCTCATGCCCCTTCCAGGACTGTTTTGGTGTTGTTTTAAATTTTCACTCATTGGCGGCATGTTTTTCAGCCCAAGTCAGTGTATTTACAAATTCTCATCGTATCCTCAAACCGGGGGTCCTAGGACTACGCGGTCGCTACCTACGAGTTAAATCGGTCCTGTGCAAGGTGCCCCTGCCTCTTAAGGGACCTTTTTAGGGTTGATTTATGTTTTCACCTTTTGACGACATGTTTTTAAGACATAGTCTTACCATTTGCCACTTCTTATTGTACACTCTAATAGGGCATTCGATGAATATGTGATTGGCTTGTACTTGTTGCATTGGACCCATGTTCGGTGCTCATGCCTCTTACGGGACCGTTTTAGGGCTATTTTATGTTTCCACCCTTTGGCAGCATGTTTTTAAGCCTACGTCTCATCAGTTTATAAATTCTCATCGTATGATAAAATTGGGAGTCCCGTTACTATGCGGTCGATACCTATGTGTTACGTTGGTCCCTTGTGAGGCGATCGTACTGCTTATGGAACCGTTTTGGAATTGTTTTACATTTTCACCTTTTGACAACAGGTTTTTAAGACCAAGTCTAATCGTTTGAAAATTCATATCGTACACTCAACCCGAGTGATCACACCTCTTACGATACTATTTTGTTGTTGTTTTACGTCTTCACACTTTGGGGACATGTTTTTAGGCCTCTAACCATTTGAAAATTCTCATCGTATACTCAAACGGGGAGTCCGGTGACTATGCATTGGTATTAAAAACCATTTTTAGGTACGAGTTACATTGGTCTCGTGCGAGGTGATCGTGCCTCTTAAGGGACCGTTTTGTGGTTGTTTTATATTTTCACGCTTTCATGAAATGTTTTGAGGACAAAGCCTAAATTTTTGCAAATTCTCGTTGTATACGCAAATCGGGAGTTCGTTGACTACGCGGTTGGTTCATTCGAGTTCCATTGATTCTGTACGACGTGGTCGTGGTTCTCACGATACCATTTTATCAATTTTTTATATTTTCACCATTTGATGGCATGTTTTCAAGGTTATGTAAATTCTCATCATATACTTTAACCGGGATTCACATAACAATGCGGTCAATTCCTATGAGTTACATAAGTCCTGTGCAAGGTGCTCGTGCCTCTTATGCGATCCTTTTGAGGTTGTTTTATGTTTTAACGCTTTGATGACATGGTTTTAAGCCTAAGTATGTATGTTCACAAATTCTCATCGTATGCTCAAACCAGGAGTCCCTTCTGCACGGTCGATATGTATGAGTTACATTCGTCCTATGCGGGGTGCTCATGCCTCTTACAGGACCATTTTGTTGTTCTTTAAATATTCACCATTTGATGACGTGTTTTTAAGACTGAGTATAATGGTTTGCAAATTCTCATCGTACACTCAAATAGGGTGTTTGGTGACTACGCGATCGGTTCGTACGAGCTACATTGGTCCCGTGCGAGGTGCTCGCACCCCTTACGTGATTGTTTTGAGGTTGTTTTACATTTTCATCCTTCGACGACGTGTTTTTAAGACTAAGTCTATCTGTTTACAAATTCTAGTTGTATCCTCAAATAGGGAGTCCCGCGACTATGCGCTCGGTGCCTACTAGTTACATTGGTCCTATGCGAGGTGTCCGTGCCTCTTATGGTACCTTTTCAGGGTTGCTTTACATTTTCAACCTTTGACAACATGTTTTTAAGAGAAAATATAACCGTTTGTCAATTCTCGTCGAACACTAAAATTGGGTGTTTGATGACTACGTGGTTGATTCGTACTTGTTACGTTTGTCCCATGTGAGTGTGCATGCCTCTTATAGGAGTGCTTTGTGGATATTTTACATTTTTACCCTCTAACATCATTATTTTGTATAAATCTAATTGTATACTAAAATCGAGAGTCTCGCGACTACACTATCGGTACCTATGAGTTACATTTTTCTCGTGCGAGGTGCTCGTGCCTATTACGAGACCATTTTGGAGCTGCTTTACATTTTTACCCTCTGACGACATGTTTTTACGACTAAGTCTAATCGTTTTCAAATTTATGTGTACACTCAAATTGGGTGTTCGATGACTATGTAATCATTTGTACGAGTAGCATTGATCCCATGCGAGTTGATTGTGCCTCTTACGGTAACGTTGTGTTGTTGTTTTATTTCTTCACACTTAGATGACATGTTTTTAAGCCTAAGTCTAACCTTTTACAAATTCTCATCATATACTCAAATGGAGAATTCAATGACTATGCGGTTGGTTCGTACGTGTTACATTGTTCCCGTGCGAGGTGCTCGTTCTTCTTAGTGGAACCTTTTGTAGATGGTTGAGGTTTGCACGCTTTAACGGCATGTTCTAAAGGCAAAGTCTAATTTTTTTAAATTCTTGTCATATACGCAAATCGGGAGTCCAGAGACTACGCGGTCTGTTCATACAAGTTACATTGGTCCCGTGCGTGGTGATCGTGCCTTTTAGGGGACCTTTTTGTAATTATTTCACGTTTTCAGCCTTTGAAAATTTTCTTCGGATACTCAAACTAGGAGTCCCGTGACTACACCACCAGGACTTACGAGTTACAATTCTGGCGTTTGAGGTGCTCAAGCCCTTAACGTGACAGTTTTGGGAATGTTTTACATTTTCACCATTTGATGACATAAGTTTAAGCCTAAGTATAAGCATTTGCAAATTCTCATTGTATACTCAAACTGGGAGTCAGATGACTAGGAGGTGGGTTCAGACGAGTTAACTTGGCCCCGTGTGAGGTGCTCATGCTACTTATGAGCTCGTTTTGTGGCTGTTTTATGTTTTCACCATTCGACGACATATTTTTAATCTAAGTCTAATAGTTTATAAATTCTCGTCGTATACTTAAATTGGTAGTTTTGTAACTATGCGATCGATTCTTGTTAGTTACATATGTCCCTTGCAAGGTGATCGTGCCTCTTACAGGACAATTTTTAGGTTGTTTACATTTTCATCTTTTCATGACATGTTTTTAAGCCTTAGTCTCACCCTTTGTAAATTCTCATCGTATACTCAAACGGGGAGTCCGATGACTAAGCGTCGGTTCGTACGAGTTATATTGGTCCCGCGCGAGGTGGTCATGCCTCTTACGGGATCTATTTGTTGTTATTTTATGTCTTTACCCTTTGACGGCTTATATTAAATCCTAAGTATAAATATTTGTCAATTCTCATCGTATGCTCAAATCGGGAGTTCGGTGACTCTGCAGATGGCTCGTACCAGTTACATTGGTTTTGTGCAAGATTCTTGTGCCTCTTATGTGATCATTTTGTGACGGTTTTACTTTTTCACCCTTTGACGGGTTTTTTTTAACCTAAGTTTAACTATTTGGAAATTCTTATCGGCTACTCAAACTGGGATCCTATCACTACACGGTCGATTTGTACTAAATATATTGATCCCATGTGAGGTGCGTGTGCCTCTTACGAGACCGTTTTGAGGTTGTTTTATGTTTTCACCATTTGACAACATGTTTTTAAGCCTAAGTATTTCTACTTTGAAATTCTGGTCATATGATCAATCCGCGAGTCCTATGATTACACAGTGGGTACCGACGAGTTATATTGGTCATGTGCGAGGTGCTTGTACCTCTTACGAGACCATTTTGGGTATGTTTTAAGTTTTCACCCTTTGACGACACGTTTTTAAGAATAAGTCTAATCGATTGTGAATTCTCATTGTACATTTAAATTGGGTCTTCAGCGACTACGCGGTCGGTTCGTATGATTTACACTGGTTCCGTGCAAGGTGCTCGCGCCTCTTACAGGACCATTTTGTTATTATTTTACGTTTTCCAGACTTTGATGACATGTTTTTAATCATAAGTATGAACGTTTGCAAAAATCTCATCATATACTCAAACAGGAGTCCAGTGACTACGCCTTTGATTCATACTAGTTACATTGGTCCCGTGCGTGGTTCTCGTGCCTCTTTTGGCACCGTTTTGTGTCCATTTTTCATTTTCACCCTTAGACGAACTGTTTTAAATCCCAAGTCTAATTTTTTATAAATTCTCATCTTATACCTAAATCGGGAGTCTGATGAGTACACGGTCTGTTCATACGAGTTCTATTGGTCCCGTGCGAAGTCTAAAAGTTTATAAATTCTCATTGTATACTTAAATCGGGATTCTCGTAACTACTCTATCAATTCCTACGAGTTACATAAGTCCAGTGTAAGGTGCTCGTGCCTCTTACGAAACCGTTTTGAGGTTGTTTTATGTTTTCACCCTTTGAGGACATGTTTTTTATCCTAAGTCTGTATGTTATAAATTCTCATTGTATGCTCAAATCGAGATTCCCATTACTATGCAATCAGTACCTTCCAATTACATTAGTCACGTGCGAGGTGCTCGTGTCTCTTACGTGACCGTTTGGTTGTTGACTAAATTTTCACCATTTGACACCATGGTTTTAAGACTAAGTCTAATGGTTTGCAAATTTCACTCATACTAGGTGTTCGGTAACTATTCGATCGGTTCGTACGAGTTACATTGGTTCCGTGCGATGTGCTCGTGCCTCTTATGAAATTTGTATGAGGTTGTTTTATGTTTTCATCCTTTGCCATCATGTTTTTAAAGCCTAAGTCTATCTATTTACAAATTCTAGTTGTATCTTCAAACCATGGGTCTCGTGACTACGTGGTCGGTACCTACGAGTTATATTGGTCCCGTGGGAGGTGATCGCGCCTCTTAAGGGACATTTTTGGAGCTGTTTTATATTTTCACCTTTTGACTACATGTTTTTAAGACTAAGTATAACCGTTTGCAAATTATCGTCATATACTCAAACCCGGTATTTGATGACTACGTGGTTGGGTTGTTCTTGTTACATTGGTCTTGTGTGAGGTACTCATGCCTCTTACAGGACCGTTTTGTGACTGTTTGGTGTTTTCACCCTTTCACGAAATGTTTTTTAGCCTAAGTCTATCTGCTTGTTGTAGAGGGGGCTTGAAAGTAATCTTGATATTAGAGATAATCACCCCATTAAACAATAGTGTTTGGGATCAAGGCAGCGAGGCAGCTCAAAGCGATGCAACTCAGTAAGGTAGTGAGGCCTCTCAAAGCGATGTAGCTCAGCATGGCAGACCAGAGGAACCTTCCAACGAAGAAACTGACTGAGTGAGCTCGTCCTTTAGTCATGTTGTTTAATTTAGTCTTGTTATATCTTTAATTTACATTGACTATGAGGTCTAACAAGTGCAATTATTTTCTGTGATGTCGAACGGTACTCGTGAGAGACCAGGCTTAGCAGGGCCTGAGAGAGCTTTCATGCTCTATCAAACGACCTCACCGTGGGAACTTTAGAGGGACATGGTTTGGAGGATTGATAAGTGAGGAACCGTTGGCGCTTGTCCCGACCATCTTAGATACACCTTGTAAAACACCAAATGACCTTGACCGTGAAACCTCGGGCAGAGCAGCCTTGGGTTCCATTGGGCGTTGAGTTCCATCGGGCATCGAGTTGTGAACCAAATAACTGTCTACTTAATGTCACATCTACCATATGTGATGTCACTAGCCAACACGGCAATGTCAAATCTGCACTTGAGTAAACAACCATGGTATTTGGGGCTATCAGGCTGTTTGTGAGACACCTCTGCGATAACACTCCCCTCACACACAATTGTTAGGCAAAAGGCATGTCTTGTCATTTAATGTTTATGACGTAGAGCTAACTAGTGGATCGGGAATTTAATGTTTATGACATAAAGTATGAGGGATGTCTTTCATAGTCTTTAATGATAGAGTTACCTTTGGAGTGGTGTGGGTGGCTATTTAAGGGCCCCAACCACCTCTGAGGAGGGGAGGTTCTTTTTTAGAGTTCAGAAGTTATTACTAGAGAGAATATACATCAGAGAGAGATTTATTACAAACCATAAAGTTTACTCACCCACCATTATCATTGATTATGAAGCTTTAAATACTTAATAGAGGTCATTGAGGGTGGCTGGGGTGTTTGGCTACCTGCCAAGGTGTATCTAGGGTGCTCATTTTCTTTCTCCCTCAAAATGAATTGCTTCTGAATTCATTATTATATTTTGAGTTATACATGAGAGATTTGCGAGTTCAAACTGAGTTTATCTTCACTAAGTTGTGTTTACGTGTCCTGCAATTAATCAATAATGTTGCTAGTTAACTTATCATTACTGTACTCAAAATAGGTTATGCCTCTATCTAATCTAAACTAACCTCTTACATTTGGCGACTCTGCTGGGAAGTTATTATTGTAAGCAACGAGTATGGCACATAATAAAATTAATCAAAGATTTAACTTTGATGACATCCAACACAATGAAGAACAGGCGGCGAGAGAGCTGGAGGCTTCAAAGCACAGAGCCCCTCGACTAGAGGTACCTTCAGTTCAAACAGCGACAGGCATCCCAGGGGTGACACAAGCTTCTACGAACGTTGGGTTGGAACCATCCCAAGTGGAACTCCCATGATTAAATTTTATGAGTTTTTACAAATTCCCATTGCGTCAATGGTGTTGGGGGGATTTGAGGCCAACTCCTTTGTGACACCAAGGGTAGCCCCAACGGCCCCACCAAGTGCAGATCTAACAGGAACTGTCCCGGCAAGTATACCCTCTATTGTAAATCCAATAGTGGGAACTCCAAGAGTATTAACCATTCCAACTGTGATGATTTATCCTGCTATAATAGGCACTTCATCTATGGTCCTTCTGGTCGGTCCTTCAATGGCATCAGATATGGAAAGAGATGAGAAAAGAGATGCAGAAAGAGATGTAGAAATTCATGCAAGCTTCCTCATAATCTGCTGACGAGGTATCTTCACTTTATGATGATTGTCGCACGCCTTACCCTCAGGAGTACAACGATGAGCCCTACCTGAAAGATTACATTCCTCCTATCTTTGTAAAATATACAGGAAAGGGTGGGAATTTGAAAGAGCACATTAAACGCTTCGTGGAATATTTGGGGGTGCACTGCAACAATAAGAAACTCGGGTTGAGGGAATATTCTAAATCCTTAATTGATAATCCATATACATGGTATTCTCACACTGCTCCTAAGAGTGTTTCCACGTGGGAGGAGATGCATGTGTTGGTCATCCAGAAGTTCTTTCTAATAAAAGATGATTTCACCTTGACCCAACTAGGGAGAGAGAAGAAACTACCAGGGGACGATGTACAAGCATACGTTCGAAGGTTTAGGAAAAGGTACCTCGATGTGAGGGAGGTGGCCAAAGAAACCAAACTACTGCAGATCTGTGCAGAAGGACTGCTTCCTGAGTACATTTACCATCTTATTAACGAGACGTGCGAGGGGAATTTTATGGCATTCCTAAAAGAAATAAGGAATATCTCGTTGGCTGTACGACCAAACCCACTCGTGGTGCCCATGATGTTCAGGTAGCTGATACAACCTGTGGGAGGGAGGTCTCAGCCCCGGCGGGTGGGATATACCGAAGGAACGGATGGGGGCAATGAATCGAAGAGGGACAACAAGAGGAAGTTTGGGAAAGACAGGGAGGATCCACTACCGTTGCCTTGTACAGTAGAAGAGGATGCTAGCTATTACAACGCCATGGTTCAAGGAGGAACGATGTATGAAGCGAAGGGCATCCCCGGTCGGGAACCAGACGCCATAATAAGGGCATATCCTAAATATTGCCAGATTCGTCGAAAGAACCAACATCTAACGAAGAACTGCTTCATGCTAAGAAGAATCATCGATAAATATATGAAGGCAGGAATGTTGCAAATACCTCCGCAAAATGTTAACAGTAACCCACTCCCAGCACATGGGGACAATATGGTTGTGGCCTACGACAAGGGGTCATAAAGAGAAGTAAGGGAACTAATAATAGAGCAGAAGGAGTTTGAAGAACCTTTGAAAGACTACACTAGGGGAATGGATAACTTAGTATTATTTTATGATAAAGAAAGTGCTAAAGATGTGGAGGAAGTGTATAACGTTTAAGGTGAATAAGTAGACCAAGCTATAGAATACTCAGGAGTTTCAAAGTCCCCAAAGTTTGCCTGGTTCTTCGACCAGGTGGGGATACTAAAGGAAAGTAGATTGGAGATAACCCAAGCAATCCTTGATATTGTGAGGAAGAATTCAGTCCCTTCGCTGAGATGGAAGGGACCGATGTCCAAGTTGGTAAATAGGTTTCTATCAAGGACAACTTTCAGTGATACAGATAGGCCCGTAAGGTTCCCTCATAATAAGCCATTATATGTGACTACCAGCATAAACGGAGTTACCTTTGCAAGGGATCTTATGGATAGGGGAGACACCATCAATATCATGCAAATCAACTCTTTCCATGCAGCTAATATTCCGGGGGAGAGGTTAGTCCCGATACCTTTGGTGATTTCAGGTTATGACAACCAGTCTTCCAAGTCCATTGGTTATGTGAAGTTGGGATTGTGATGGGAAATCTGAGTTCCCACATCAAATTCCACGTGATAGAGAGTACAACTTCCTACTATATGTTGATAGGAAATGTGTGGATGCACAACCAAGGGCTAGTTCATTCGACGTATCACTAATACGCTAAGGAAAATATCAAGGGAACATAAGTAACTATTAGAGCTACGAAGAGGCCCTTAGCTGTCGAACAAGCTCACTTGATAGATGTAGCATTTTACACAGAACTGGAGGAGGATGTTAGGGTCCTAACGAGAAGAATGGAGGTAGCGTGGGTTCCCTCGATCAAAGAAAGGATGGGGCCCTTGAATGAGAAGAATAACTAAGTTGCAAGCAGCAAAGGACTGATGGAGGAAGAAGCCCACCAGGTGGTCCCTCGGACCCCAAACATCTTAGAGAAGAACAAAGACGGGATGAGGCCTATAGTGGATCCAATGGAGCATGAGGTCCAACAACAAAGCGTGATGAGCTGATTTTCAAGAGGAAGGGTTGCTGAGGATTCTAGAGAGAAGAAAAAAAAGGCAGTTGCAGCTACCAAAGAAGGTTATTACCGAAGAGGGGAAAGTGGTATATCAGTTATAATGGTGTTAACGAGCAGTCAAAAAAGCTGATGATGAGGATGACCCGATATATGAGTGTTTTTTGGTGGATCAACGGGGGAAATGTATGGTGATAGACAACTCCAAAATATAGGAGTTCGTGGAAGATGTCGCTGAAGAACAAGACTGCATGGAAGATCAACCGAAGCCATAGGCATAAGAGTTGGAGCAATTGAACCTGGAAAAGAAGGATGAGGATCAAGGCCTAATTTTATCGTGAAGGATATTAGCAATGAGAAGCAAGAGGCCTTGGTTGAGTTGATTCGGGAGTTCATAGATGTTTTTGTGTGGAAGTATATGGAAATGGAAGGACTGGACGAAGAAGTCAATTGCCACAAGTTGAATGAAATGCCTTCAGCCATTCCGATGAAGAAAGCAACGAGGACGTATAAGCTGGAGATGGACTTGAAGATCAAGGAAGAGGTCCAACATTTATTGGAAGTGGGATTTATCAAACCAATACAACACCCACTCTGGCTATCTAGCATTGTCCCAGTAGGAAAGAAAGATAAAAATCAAATAAGGATCTGCGTGGATTTCAGGGACTTGAAAAGGGCTTGCCCAAAGACGAGTTCCCCCTGCCCTCCATCGATAGCTTGAGAGATGTAACTTATGAACACAAAATGTACAACTTTGTGGATGGGTACATAAGATATAACAAGATCAAAATGGACCCCACAGATGTTGAGAAGATGACATTTAGAATCCTGTTAGACAACTTCATGTACAAAGTTATGCCGTTTGGGCTTAAGAGTACTGGGGCTACTTACCAAAGAACAATGATGGCCATTTTCCATGACTTGTTTCACAAGTTTATGGAATTATATCTGGATGATTTTGTCATGAAATTAAGGAAGGAGGAGTCCCATCTGAGCGATTTGAGGATGATGTTTGCCCGGTGCAGCAAGTATAAGCTAAAAATGAACCCACTAAAGTGTGTCTTCAAAGTAATAAGTGGAAAGTTTCTAGGTTTTGTGGTTGATTGACAGGGGGTGCAGATGGACCAGGATAAACTATGAGCGATCTTGGAGATGCCAAGTCTAAGAACGACGAAGGACCTGAAGAGTCTCCTCGATAAAGTTTCCTACCTTTGGAGATTTTTGTCTGGATTGGCCGAAATAACACACTCGTTAATGCATCTTTTGCGAAAGAACACAAAATTCAAGTGGGAAGAGGTTCACCAGAAGACTCTTATTGGGGTGAAGAAGCTGCTCGTTTCACCACAGGCCATGGTTCCCCCTAGGGCAAGAATACCGTTGCAGCTATACCTCACATCCACCACGAGGTCCGTTGGATCTCTGTTGGCGTAAGAGATAAATGGGCAAGAATGGCCAGTCTCCTACCTCAGTAGAATCATACATGGGCCAGAGGACAGTTATAAGAGCTTGGAAAGGCATTATTTAGCCTTAGTCTTTGTATCACAAAAACTCAGATGTTATACATTGTCTTTTACAATTCATATCATAACAAGATGTGATTCCATTAAGTTTTTGTTGGTGAGAACTATATTAATTGGTAGGGCAAGTAGGTGGTTCCTCATTCTCTCAGAATATGACTTCAAGTTCTTGGTTCCTCTCTTGATTAAGATCTAGGAGTACGCAGATCTTTTGGCAATATTCCCCTCTGCGACACCCAACGAAAATATTCCAGGAGATGATTTGCAGGCCAATCACTTAGATGCAAGCGATGAAGAATGGACAAGGATGTTCGATGGATCTTCGGCAGAAAAGAAATGAGGATCAAGGGTTATCCTTTAAAGAGTAATAGAGGAGATTTGTATTTCCTACAAGTTAGATTTCCCTTGTTACAATAATGAAGCAAAGTTTGAAGCATTGGTACTAGGGTTAATGGAGGCCCTTTGAAGGGGAATTCGTTCACTTTGCATCAAGGGTGATTTGAACTTGGTGATTCATCAAGTAAATGGTGAATATGCAATGAAATACCTAAGTCTCGCACCATACAGAATCATCATTCAGAGGCTTCTCAACAAGTTCCATTGGACCAAGATCAAGAGACATCCCCGAATGATGAACCAACATTTGAACGCCGATGCCACCATTGCTCAAAAGATGGTCATGAGAGATGATACAATTACAGTGGTGATCCAGTGAAGAACAGCTCCTTCAATGGTACAAATAATTATGCCGATGGAGGAGGACACTAATTGGAGGGGAGAGATTAGAAAATAACTAAAGTCCGGGTAAGGAGTGATAGAGCTGAGGGAATTAGCCCAATACTTTACAAACCAGGGAAACTTTTACTTCAGAAATGCAGGAGGACGGTTGTCAAGATGCATTGTCCAAGAAGAAGCAGACCAGAGGTTAAAGACAAAACATGAAGAGCACTACAAAAAAATTAAAATATCTCTTTAAAAAAGAATTCAAACGGGGGGATATTTCTGGCCTAGAATGAAGCAGGACGCAGCAGAGCTACAACCGAAGTGTGATAAGTGTCAATTATTCTTTGAGGCTGTGGAATGTCATTTCGTTTAAGCTCAATCAGACTAGGGGAAGCCTCATAGTGACTTCATTTAGATGTAGTTGTCCCAATGGAGAAGATTGATGCGATGGGGATTAAATGAAGGGCCCAGAGGTTCTACATTCAGGAGGGGCATCTTTATCGAAGGAGATACTTCAGCAGGCCATTGTGTTTCATCAAAAAGGAAGAAGCAACCGAAGTCCTCAGACAAGCACACGATTCAGCTCACATAGGAGGGGCAAAGTTGTATAACCATTTGATGACGTTGGGTTATTATTGGCCAATGACGGAGAAGGACTCTACTGAGTTTGTTCAAAAATGTAAGGCTTGCCAACTTCATGGAAATTTGATCCATGCCCCATCGAGGGACCTACACTCCCTAGCGATGCCTTATCCTTTTAACACTTGGGTGTTCAACCTAGCAGGGGAAATACATCCTTCTTCGAGGGGGAAAAACTGGATACTAGTAGCAATAGAGTGCTTTATAAAGTGGGCTAAAGCGATACCCTAAGAAGGTAAATAACAGGGGTGGTGAGAAACTTAATCAGAGAATACATCATTTGTCGTTTTAGGACTCCAAAGGTTGTTCTCTCAAATAATGTAACCCCCTTCATTAATTCAGAGGTAACAATGCTCACATATAAGTACTCAATTGTTCATCATACTTCAACAGTGGCATACCCAAAGGGAAACGGACAAGCCGAAGCAACTAATATAACCTTAGTTAATATATTAGCTAAAACGATGGAGGATTTCCCTGGATCAGGGGATGATAAGATACCAGATGTATTGTGGTCCTATTGAACAACCAAGACAAATCCCATAATGTATACTCCATTATGCCTTGTTTATAGGGCTGAAGTGATTCTACCGATAGAGTTGGAAGTTCCCTCTGCTCGATATGCCTTACGAAGTAGCATGCTCCCTCAGAACAGACATGTGCAATTTGAAGTGTTGGATGAACATAGAGATAATGTGATGCAACACTTTTAAATGTATACCAAGAAGCTTTCCAGGGCATATGACCACTTGGTGAGACCAATAAAGTTCGTGAAGGGAGACCTCATTTTGAAGGCCGTAGTGAAGAAAATCAGGGGGCTTCCTTTACGTAAGTTTGCAGTGAATTTTGAGGGACATTTCATTATAAAAGAAGCTTATGATTCTGGTTATTGCTTAATTTCTAAGATGGAAGAAGACAAGCCATTGAAGATTAATAATAAATGGTTCAAAGTCTATCATGTTTAAGAAATTAAGTTTAGGCCATTGTTGTATCTAGCCGTTGTTATGAATATACAAGGTTTTTTTAATGTCTATTATTGAAACTCGAGTCGAGATGAAATAATTGTAGAACTTCATAATATATGCAAACATTTATAACACAAATAAATGGCATAGGAAAACATGCATATTTTTCATTCATTCACAAACTTCGAGGAATTACAAAATTGGGAGCTACTTCCCAATAATTACATAAGAAGAAAAAGGAAAATGTATACAAAATTGAAAGAGTTCATTGTCCTAAGAGGAACCACAGGTCTGGAGTATAGAAAAGTCTCCAAAAAGGCCCGAAGAAGCTGCTAGGCAAGACTATTGGGCATTAATAGAAACCTCCAATCTCATTTTCAATTTTTTACACACCATAAGGAGTTTCTCTCATTTCAGCTTCACCAGATAAAGATCTTCTTCGATGTCCACTACCCCTTTATTAGAAAATTCAAGTAGAGGTGCTAGCTCGACCAACTTAGCTTCCTTAGCCCTTTGATCCTTCCGATGTTTCTGTAGCAGTTCCCTCTGACTATCCAGTCGTTGACTTTTCAAAGTCTTTAAGTGTACAATTAGCCAGTTAAAATAGCAACCATCTCGGCCCAACTCCCTCAGATAGCCCAAGAATTGGTTGAGAAGAGGTCGTAAAACGTTCGCTGTATGAGTGTTGAAGATATCAACAACAATGATCGACATGCCCTAAAGCCTACGGCTCATTAGAGGGATGTAGGAAAGAAGGCAATCCATAATGAAAGTCTCAGGATGGTGGCTTGTAAGCTGCTCGATTAGCAAACGATGGCTAGCATACATTTGAGGAGAATGCTAAAGGGCCATGAGGTAAAATTCGTGATGAGCTAAGTTGGATAGAGGAAGCTCACAACCAAATTCACTATCAACAGTAGCACCAGTCGTGGAACCTTGGTCGTCGTGACTAGAATCTTCTGAAATAGCGGGTTCCTGAAGGGGTAAAGTGATGGGCGAAAGAATTGGTTGAGATTTCTCTCCTGTCGGAAATGATTCACAAGCAAGGTAGAAGAAATAATGAGTTAAATGAAAAATCTTAACAAGTGTTTTCATTGTTAAGTCACCGTTATAGGTGGAGTTTGCAAAAAATCTTCACAAGTATTTTCATTATTAAGTCACCGTTATATGTGAAATTTGCAAAAAATCTCAACAAGTGTTTTCATTCTTAAGTCACCATTATAGGTGGAGTTTGCGAAAAATCTTAACAAGTGTTTTTATTGTTAAGTCACCGTTATCGCTGGAGATTGTGAAAATCTTAACAAGTGTTTTCATTGTTAATTCACCATTATAGGTGGAGTTTGCGAAAACTCTTAACAGGTGTTTTCATTGTTAAGTCATCGTTATAGGTGGAGTTTGCGAAAAATCTCAACAAGTGTTTTCATTGTTAAGTCACCGTTATAGGTGGAGTTTGCGAAAAATCTTAACACGTGTTTTCAAGAAATAAGAATCTTCTAGATTGCCCATTGTCAAAAATTAAGGACAAACAACAGGAAACGAAGAGAAACTAGCGAAGTACCTCAGAAATGGATGGAGCAAGAATGGGAGCCATCGAGGGGCTCACAATAGTGGGAACTGTTGGAGGCAGGCTTACCTCCTGGGAAGCCTCAACGGCACCCTCAACTAAAGAAGCCTCAACGTCTAGTAAAGCTCCTTCACCAATGAAAGGTACCAAGGCTAATATATGACTCCCACTTAAGAAGGATGTTAGAGCTCCAAGCGATGCCCCAACATTGATGGATGAAGAGGAACCACCATGTTGGGAAGAAACATCAGTCTTGACCTTGGGAATATGCTGACCACTAAGAAAAGAGGGTAGAGCAAGATCTGGAAAAAACTGCAAAAATGAAGCTAAGTGTTAGAAATCGGGAATAAGTACAGAATAAAGGAGAATTACCTCTACGTGTTACTTACCTCAGTTATGGTATCAAATAGGGGAACTTTAGTTGGGGGTCTCGTCAACACAGTGAGAAGAAGAATGATAGCCAATAAGGATGCCATTTCGACCTAAGACATCCCAACAGATTAAAGTTGAGCGTGTTAAACATAAAAAAATGGGTGGAAGAAAGAAAGGACGTCAGACCTAACAGTGATTGATAATGTGTTACCTCAGGGGAACTTTTTGCAGCTAAAATGATGGGAAGAATAACCTTGGGCTGAGGTGATAATTCAAAAGAAGTTGGGGGAGTTTGCTCTGGTTGATAAAAGATTCCCACTAACTTAACGAAATCACCCCATGTAGCAGCATCCTTCGCATGTTGTGAGGCCGAACGAAAAAAGTAAGTAAGCCCGATCATGGAGAAATGGGGAGGAGTTACATCGGTCTGAGAGGAACCAAAATGCCCCCCCATGAAAGGGCTCACATGGGGGGCTGGGTCTCTCTTCTTAACCTCTTGCACCAAAGTTCTTAAGAGTTAAACATATGCAATTTGCCTTAGAAAAATGGGAGTAATAACAATAACACACAAGCATAACTTAGATCTAGAGGGAGAATGGGAGGATATAACCACTGGAGGAGAAGGATAGGATACAACAACTGAGGGAGCCGGGCGGAGATGTACATCTGGAGTTCGTTTCTTCTGGGACTTAGTACCCAGAGTCTTCTTCCTCTCACCTGTAGCACTAGCACTTCGAGGAACCCTTGAACTCTTATTTATATTTGCAACGGTATTAAATTTGGGCGTGGCTGTAGGGATCATTGGGAAATTAGGGGGTAGCTCGAGGGGAGGACCTTTAAAGGGTCTTACTCAGAGGGAACTCAACTCCAAGAATAGAGTTGCCTATAATGCCCAATTCCAAGGTAGAGAAATAAATAAATGGGAGATATTGGGGGGGGGGGGGGGACTTTGTATGAACTCACGAATCATGGACACTTGCATTAAACGAAATTTGGTGGCATAAGAGGTAGATACGTCCCCTTTCCTACTATAATTGGGGAGGGTGACTCGACCATCCATAGTAGAGGTCACGCTAAATACCGTTGTAAAAAGGTAGAAAGTGCAAGCCTTAGTAAATGTATCCCTCCTATACATCAACTGAAACATAGGTCAAGGATCCCCCTGATCAAATCGAAACTACTCGCTACACCTATCGGGGGTATAAGGTTCAGAAGTATATCCCCATTTAGTGAAGGAAGGAAGAAACCCAAGAGTGAAAAAAAGTACCACGGCCTCCGAAGGATCTTCTACAATTGGAACAAAAGTGACCATTCTAGCTGCAAAGGGAAAAAAATTCCAAGTATGGGAAAAAGTAGATTCTCCGTACGGCCTCAGGACAAAGGAATCAAAACGGTCAAAAACTCTTATTATTTCCTTTCGACTCTATTTTTTATGGAAGCATAAGAGGCGTGGGGGTTTAATGCCTTGGCTCACGGGATAAGAGACAGACCTGGCAGCAATGGTAAGAAAATGGGTATAGAGGAAACCCGTTAAGATAATTGTAACGACCAAGGGACCGTTCCATGTCATGGTGGGTTCAATCTAGCCAAGTATAGAGGGACCCCAAAGCAATGGCAGCCAGAGGAAGATTGAAACCCATGGCCAAATGGATAGAAAGGTTTATAAGGTCCCTCCTGGACTGGTCGTTGGGTTTCCCAGTCAAGAAGAAATGGGAAAGAAGCACAAGAGTATAAGCTGGTAATTCTAAATATGTACCTTTACAATGGCTCGTAACAACGGTGACGTCCTTCGCAGTAGGAGCTTAGACAAAATAGCTAATAAAGGGAGTAAAAGTAGCCTTGTTGGAATAACCACTGCAACAAAGGCAAATTCGATCTAACTCAGCTCAGTCAGCAGTCTCTTTGGCATACAGGGCCTCGTCAAGATAAGTAAACTCACCCATGGGTTCGAACCCAAGTAGCTCGCAAACATCTTCTAACGTTATGAACTCCCCTGATTAGCGAAGAACATGTGACTTGTAACTTTCCATTTGAAAACTAACACTTGGAGTGAAGCGTTGTGCTTAGAAATAGTGAACTCCCCAAACCATCTTGCTCGGTGAAGACCAGCCTTGGCAAGAGTTGCAGATTGAAAGATCTACATGTGTGCATGCCAGGCAGCAAAATGAGCTAGCGATCCCCCAGGCGCTTCAAAATCGATTTGGGATTAAGATAAGTCTCCACGATCCAACCGAAAATGTAGAGTCCCCTCTGGAGGAAGAAAACCCCACTTGAATGAATCTTTGTCTTCATCACCCATAAGCAAAGGGTCGTACTTGGCTAAAAATGGGCAAGTCTTGCATGCAATAGATAACTCATCATCCTTACTAAATATGGGAGATCGATGGTAAAAACTTAGTTGCTCTTGACGAGCAACATCCAATGGGGTGGCTCTAGTGGTGGCAGTGGTAGTAGAAATGGTAGAGGTAGAGATTGGGTGAGGAGCAGCAGTGGCGGTGGTAGCCTTGGGATCACTGGAAGAAGCCATAATAAGTGATGATGAGAGAAATAACTTAGTGAGGAAGGGCTATGGGAAAAAATAGAGGAGTACAACCACAGGTAGTGGTGTAAGAGATGATGGGAAGAAGAAAATGAGGTAAAAACTTAGCAACAATGGCGCTCTGAGGGTCTCTGTCTCTCCAAGATGAATGGGTGTTGAAGATAAAGAAGGCAAAGTAATGAAAAAAATGGTCAAGTGTTCGAATAATAGTCGTTTGAAATTTATGGTTTTGCCTTTTGACTTTCCCACCACTACACATGGAAATCTGCCTACAATCATTTCAAACAAACATGTGGAACTTCAAGAAGTGTACGGACAGTAAAAAATACGACAGTACATTATTAATGAAGAGACGCATGGGGATGGAAAGGGTTTCTTCCAAGATAAGTTTTGGGGTTTAGCACTAAAATTTTTCTTTTGTCAGACATATACAATAACTCCTAACAAATAAGATTTCCCAACGGTTCAAAAAGCTGCGATGTCCCCTCGCCACAAGTCCAAACGTTGTTTAATTGTGACTCAGATACATCGGGGAGAATGTTTTTTCGGCTTTTTGGATATGACGATGTAGCAGAGCCCAAACGAAGTAGTACATTCCAATAGGGAGAATTTCACAAGTCTCAACGATAGGGGAAGTCCTAACGAGAGAATTTCACATCCTTAGAGTCAAAATGGGTAATTAAAAAAGTTAGTAGGTGTTTCGTGAGAATTCCAAATTATCAATGGAAGCAAGATAGAACGGTTGAAGCTCAGTAACAGGAAAAATTGGCGATGGCCCATCGCAAATTTCCGACAATCCGCAGTACTTTGGTTCAGGTACATCGGGAAGAATTTTACTTTTTCTTGGCAACAATAACAGCAGAGATCGTAACGAAGATGGAGGCACTAAGATTCATCAGATTGATAAGTTTTCATGTAGAAATTTCTTGATCCCACAATAAATATGTCCACGAGGGGGCAAATGTAAAGGGGTCGTGAATGTAATCATGAGATTAGAGATAATCGCCCCATTAAACAACAGTTTTTAGGATCAATACAACGAGGTAGATCAAAGGGATGGAGCTCAGTAAGGTAGCAAGGCAACTCAAAGAGATGCAACTAAGTGTGGAAGATGAGAGGGACCTTCCATCATTGAAACTAATCGAGAGAGCTCGTCATTTAGTCCTGTTATTTAATTTAGTCTTGTTATATCTTTTGTTGACATTGACTATGAGCTATAACGAGTGTAATAATTTTGTGTGAGGTCGAAAGGTACTCGCGAGAGACTAGGCTTGGCAGGGACTAGGAGAGATTTCATTCTCTATCTAACGACCTCGTCGTGGGAACTTTAGAGGGACTTGGTTTGAAGGATTGAGAAGTGAGGCACCATCGGGGCTTGTCCTGACCATCTTATATACACCTGAAAAAACACCAAAGAACCCTGACCGTGGAAACTCGGGCAGAGCATCCTTGGGTTCCATCTGGCATTGAGTTTAATCGGGCATCGAGTTGTGAACCAAACAGCCTTTTACTTAATGTCACATCGACTATATGTGATGTCACTAGACAGCAAGTCAATGTCAAATCTGCACTTGAGTAAACTACCATGGTATTTGGGGCTGTCAGGCAGCTGGTGAGCCACCTCTATGACGACAGTCCCCTGACACACAGTGGTTAGGAAAAAGGCATGTCTTGGCATTTAATGTTTATGATGTAGAGCTAACTAGTGCATCAGACATTTAATGATTATGACATAAAGTATGAGGGATGTCTTTTATTGTCTTTAATGACTGAGTTACCTCGGGAGTGGTGTGGGGGGCTATTTAAGGGCCTCAACACCTCTGAGGAGGGCAAGTTCTTTTTGAGAATTCAGAAGTTATAACTAAAGTGAATATACATTAGAGAGAGATTTAATGCAAACCAAAAAGTTTACTCACCCACCATTATCATTTATTATGAAGCTTTAAATACTTAATAGAGATCATTGCGGGTGGTTGGGGTGTTTGGCTGCCTGCTAAGGTGTATCTAGGGTATTCATTTTCTCTGTCCCTCAAAACGAATTTCTTCTGAGTTCATTATTATATTATGAGTTATACACGAGAGATTTGTGAGTTCAAACTGAGTTTATCTTAACTAAGTTTTGTTTGCGTGTCGTGCATTTAATCTATAGTGTTGCTAGTTAACTTATCATTACTGTACTCAAAAAGGGTTACGCCTTCATCTAATCTAAAGTACCCTCTTACACTTTTAAATTCTCATCTTATGATAAAATAGGGAGTCCCGTGACTATGTGGTCGGTACATATGAGTTACATTGATCCCGTGCGAGGTGATCATGCCTCTTACGGGACCGTTTTGCTTCTTTTTTACATTTTCACCCTTTGACGACATGATTAAATCGAATCGTTTGCAAATTCATATTGTACACTCAAACTGGGTGTTCGACGAATATGCGATCATTTGTACGATTTACATTCGTCCTATCCGAGTTGATTTCCCCTCTTACGGTACCATTTTCTTATTATTTACGTCTTCACACTTTGACGACATGCTTTTAACCCTAAGTCTAACCATTTGCAGGTTCTCGTTGTATACTCAAATGGGGAGTCTGGTGACAATGCGATCAATTCATATGGGTCACATTGGTTCCGTGCGAGGTGCTCGTGCCTCTTACCAAACCGTTTTGTAGATGTTTGAGGTTTTTAACCTCTAACGACATGTTCTTGTCCTATACTCAAATCGAGAGTCTGGTGACTACGTGGTCAGTTCATACGAGTTACATTGGTCTCGTGCGTGGTGCTCATGCCACTTATGGGACCATTTTCTATTTGTTTTACATTTTTACCCTTTATAAATTCTCATCGGATACTCGAACTCTGAGGCATGTGACTATACGACTAGAGCCTATGAGTTACATTTGTGTCGTGTGCAGTGCTCAAGCCTCTAACATGACTGATTTGGTGATGTTATACATTTTCACCCTTTGATGACATTTTTTTTAGCCTAAGTCTTACCATTTGCAAATTCTTATCGTATACTCAAACAAGGTGTCCGTGACTATGATGTCGGTTCGTACGAGTTACCTTGGTCCCGTGAGAGGTGTTCATGCATATTACGGGGCAATTTTTGTGGTTATTTTTTATTTTCACCCTTTAATGACATGTTTTAAATTGTAAGTCTATACTTTTACAAATTCTTATTGTATACTCAAATCAAGAGTCCGATGACTACGTGCTACATTGGTTCAGTGTTAGGCATTCGTTCCTCTTATGAGATCTTTTTGTGATTGTTTTATTTTTTTACCCTTTGACGAAATGTTTTAAAGCCTAAGTCTAAATTTTTAAAAATTCTCATCGTATACTCAAAATGTTTGTTCGATGACTATGGGTCAGTTCATACAAGTTCCATTGGTCCTGTGTGAGGTTCTCATACTTCTTACGATACCGTTTTATCGTTGTTTTACGTTTTCACCCTTTGACGACATGTTTTCAAGCTTAAGTCTAGTAGTTTATAAATTATCATTGTATACTTAAACCGATAGTCTCGTAACTCTGTAATTGATTACTACTAGTTACATATGTGCCGTGCAACGTGCTTGTCCCACTACATGACAATTTTGAGTTTTTTTATGTTTTCACCCTTTGACGACATGTTTTTAGGATTCATGATTTACAAATTCTCATCGTACACTCAAACGGGTAGTCCGATGACTAAGTGGTCAATTCGTATGAGTTATGTTGGTCCTGTGCGAGGAGCTCATGCCTCATACGGGATTATTTTGTGGTTATTTTATATTTTCACCCTTTGACGGCATATATTAAATCCTGAATCTAAATATTTGAAAATTCTCATCATATGCTCAAACTGGGGGTCTGATGACTATGCGGTCGGTTGATATAACTTACATTATTTCCGTGCAAGGCCCCCTGCCTCTTATGGGACTGTTTTGTACCTGTTTTACTTTCTCACCCATTAAGGGCTTATTTTTAACCCAAGTTTAACCTTTTGTAAATTCTCATCGGATACTCAAATTAGGAGTCCCATCACTACATGGTCATCCGTACTTAATACATTGGTCCCATTCGAGGTGCTCGTGATTCTTACGGGACTATTTTGAGGTTGTTTTATGTTTTCACCATTTGATGACAAGTTTTTTAGCCAAAGTATATTTATTAAGAAATTCTGGTCATATGCTCAATTCGCGAGTCCCATGACTACACCGTAGATACCGACAAGTTACAATGGTCCCGTACGAGGTGCTAGTGCCTCTTACGAGACCATTTCGGGGATGTTTTACGTTTTCACCCTTTGACGACACGTTTTTAACACTAATTCTATCCATTTGTAAATTATTGTCGTAAACTTAAATCGGTTGTTCAGTGACGATGCGATCGGTTCATACGCGTTACACTAGTCATGTGCAAGGTGCTCGCGCCTCTTACGGGACCATTGTTTAGTGGTTTATGTTTTCAGACTTTGATGACATGTTTTTAAGCATAAGTATGACCGTTTGTGAATTCTCATCGTACACTCAAATGTGGACACCTTCGGTTCATATGAGTTACATTGGTCCTATGTGAGGTGCTCGTGCGTCTAACGGGACCATTTTCGGCCTGTTTTTCATTTTCACCCTTTGACAAACTGTTTTAAAGCCAAAGTCTATTTTTTTTCAAATTCTCATCATATACCAAAATCGGGAGTCCGTTGACTACCTAGTCTGTTCATACGAGTTCCATTGGTCCTATGCGAGGTGGTCATACTTCTTACGGATCATTTTGTGGCTATTTTACGTTTTCACTCTGTGATGGCATATTTTCAAGCATAAGTCTAATAATTTATAAATTCTTATCTTATACTAAAACCAGGATTCTCATAACTGTGTGATAGATTCCTATGAGTTACACAAGTCCCGTGCAAGGTGCTTGTGCCTTTTACGGGACCGTTTTGAGGTTATTTTATTGTTTCAACCTTTGAAAACATGTTTTTAAGCCTAAGTTTATCTTTTTACAAATTATCATCGTACGCTCAAATTAGGAGTCCTGTGACTACGGAATCAGTACTTAAGTGTTACATTAGTCACGTGCGAGGTGATCGTGCCTCTTATTTGACCACTTTGTTGTTGTTTAAATATTCACCCTTTCATGACATGATTTTAAGACTAAGTCTAATTGTTTGCAAATTCTTATCGTACACTAATACTGGATGTTTGATGACTATGAGGTCGGTTCGTATGAGTTACATTGGTCCCGTACGATGTGCTCGTGCCTCTTACGGGATTGTTTTGAAGTTGTTTTAAGTTTTAATCCTTTGACGGAATGTTTTTAAGCCTAAGTCTATCTATTTACAAATTCCCATCGTATCCTGAAACTGAGAGTTCTGTGACTACGCGGTCGGTACCTACGAGTTACATTGGTCATGTGCGAGGGGCTCATGCCTCTTAAGGGATGCTTTTGGGGCAATTTTACATTTTCACCTTTTGACGACAAGTTTTTAAGACTAAGTCTAACTCTTTGCAATTTCTCTTAGTACACTCAAATCGGGTGTTCAATGACTACGTGGTCGGTTCGTACTTGTTACATTGGTTCCAAGTGAGGTGCGCATGCCTCTTACAGGACTGTTTGTGGCTATTTTATATTTTCACCCTTTGACGGCATGTTTTTAAGTCTAAGTCTAACTGTTTGTAAATTCTCATTGTATACTAAAATCGAGATTCTTCTGACTACATGGTCGGTACTTAAGAGTTACATTCGTCCCGTGCGATGTGTCCGTGCCTCTTACAGGACCGTTTTAGAGTTGTTTTACGTATTCACCCTTTGATAACATGTTTTAAGACTAAGTGGAATCATTTGGAAATTCATACCATACACTCAAGTCAGGTGTTTGATGACTATGTGGTCGTTCATACGAGTTGAATTGTTCCCGTGCGAGTTGATCACGCCTCTTATGGTACTTCTTTGTAGTTGCTTGAACTCTTCACACTTTAAAATCATGTTTTTAATCCCTAGTCTAACCATTTCCAAATTCTCATCGTATACTCAAATGGTGAGTCTCATGACTACGCGGTCAGTTCGAATGAGTTATATTTCTCCTATGTGGGGTTCTCGTCCCTCTAATCGGATCATTTTGTTGTTGTTTGATTTTTTCACACTTTAATGGCATGTTCTAAAGCCTAAGTTAATTATTTTTCAAATTCATGTTGTATACTCAAATCGGGAGTCCGGTGACTGCGCAGTCAGTTTGTACGAGTTATTGTCCTCATGCGTGGTGTTCGTGCCTCTTACGGGACCATTTTGTAATTATTTTATGTTTTCACCCATTGTAAATTATCATCGAATACTCAAACTAGGATTCTCGTGACTACATGATGATGACCTACGAGTTACTTTTGTGCCATGTGAGGTGCTCATGCCTCTGAAGGGACCGTTTTGGGGATGTTTTACATTTTCACCCTTTGACGACATAATATTAAGCCTAAGTCTAAGAGTTTGTAAATTCACGTTATATACACAAACTTGGAGTCCAATGACTAGGAGGTCATTTGATACAATATACCTTGGGCCCATGCAAGGTGCTCGTGCCTCTGATTGGACCGTTTTGTGGTTGTTTAAGGTTTTCACCCTTTGGCGGCATGTTTCAAATCCTAAGTCTATTTTTTTACAAATTCTCATTGTATACTCAAATCGGGAGTCAGGTTGCTACGCGTTCAAATCTTAAGAGTTACATTGATCCCGTGAGAGGTGCTCGTGCCTCTTATGGGACCGTTTTATAGCTGTTTTATATTTTCACCCTTTGATGACATGTTTTAAATCATAACTCTAAATTTATGCAAATTCTCATCGTATACTCAAATCAATAGTATGATAACTACGTGTTTGATTCGTATGAGTTACATTGGTCCCGTGCGAGGTAGTCATTCAGCTTATGCGACCATTTTGTAGTTGTCTTACAAGACCATTTTGTGGTCATTTTATGTTGTCACCCTTTGACGACATGTTTTCAAGATTAAGTCTAACATTTTATAAATTCTCATCCTATAACTAAATTCAGATTCTCGTAACTACTTAGTCAATTCCTAGTAGTTACATATGTCCCGTGCAATATGCTCATACCTCTTATGTGACTGGTTTGAGGTTGTTTACATTTTCACCCTTTGACGACATGTTTTTATGCCTTAGCTTCACAATTTCCCAACTCTCATTGTATACTTAAACGGAGTTGTTCGATGACTAAGATATCGATTTGTACGAGTTATATTGTTTCCTTTCGAGGTCGTTGGGCCTCTTACATGACCGTTTTGTGGTTGTTTTACATTTTTATCATTTTATGGCATGTTTTAAAATCTAACTCTGATCATTTGGAAATTTGTATCGTATACTCGAACGAAGATTTTGATAACTACACAATCGATTCTTGCGAGTTACATTTCTCATGTGCAAGTATTCATTCCTCTTATGAGATTGTTTTATTGTTATTTTAGATTTTCACCCCTTGACAGCATGTATTAAATCTTAAGTCTAAATATTTGCAAATTCTCGTCGTATGCTCATATCGGGAGTCTTGTGACAATGCGATTGGTTCGTATGGGTTAATTTGGTTTTGTACAAGGTGCTTGTGCCTTTTATGGGACTGTTTTGTTCCAGTTTTACTTTTTCACCCTTTGACAGCTTATTTTTCAGCCAAAGTCTAACTCTTTAGAAATTCTCATCGTATACTCAAACATAGAGTCTCATGACTACGAGGTCAGCTTGTAATTATTACATTGGTCCCATGAGAGGTGCTCGTGCCTCATACGGGACCATTTTGAGATTGTTTTATGTTTTCCCTATTTGACGGCATGTTTTTAAGCTTAAGTATCTCTGTTTACAAATTCTCATCGTATGCTCAAGCCGGGAGTTCATGACTATGCAGTCGGTACCTACGAGTTACATCGGTCCCGTGCGAGGCGTCCATGCCTCACAGACGATCGTTTTGGGGCTATTTTAGATTTTCATCATTTGAGGATATGTTTTTACGACTAAGTCTAACCGTTTGCAAATTCTCATCGTACACTCAAACTGGGTGTTCGGTGACTATGCGGTGTGTACGCACGAGTTATATTGGTCCCGTACAAGGTGCTAGCGCCTCTTACGGGACCATTTTATTGTTGTTTTACATTTTCACACCTTGACGACATATTTTTAAGCATACCGTTTGCAAATTCTCTACGTATACGCAAACGGGTAGTTCGGTGACTATGAGTTTGATTTGTACGACATACATTGATCCCGTGAGAGGTGCTAGTGCCTCTTAAGGGAACGTATTATGGTTGTTTTACATTTTCATCCTTTGATAAAATGTTTTAAAGCCAAAGTCTAAATTTTTGTAAATCCTCATCGTGACTATGCAGTCAGTTCCTATGAGTTACATAAGTCCCATGCAACATGCTCGTGCCTCTTATGGGACCGTTTTGAGGTTATTTTATGTTTTCACCCTTTGACGACATGTTTTTAACCCTAAGTCTATCTGTTTAGAAATTCTCATCGTATGCTTAAATCGAGAGTCCCGTGACTACGCAATCACTACCTACGAGTTACATTGGTGACGTGCGAGGTGCTCGTGACTCTTATTTGACCGCTTTGTTGTTATTTTAATAGTCACACTTTGACAACATGTTTTTAATACTAAGTCTAATTGTTTGCAAATTCTTGTCATACACTCATACTGGGTGTTCCGTGACTATGCGGTCAGTTTGTACGAGTTCCATTGGTCCTGTGCGAGGTGCTCGTGCAACTTACGGGATCGTTTTGAGGTTTTTTTACGTTTCATCCTTTAACGGCATGTTTTTACGCATAAGTCTATGTATTTACAATTTCTGGTCGTATCCTCAAACTGGGAGTCCCCTGACTACGCGGTCGGTAGCTACAAGTTACATTGGTCCCGTGCGAGGTGCTCGTGCCTCTTAAGGGACCTTTTGGGGGCTATTTTATGTTTTCACCTTTTGACGACATGTTCTTAAGACTAAGTCCAACTTTTTGCAATTTCTCCTCCTACACTCAAATCGGGTGTTCGAGGACTACATGGTCGGTTCGTACTTGTTACATTGGTTCGGTGTAAGGTGTGCATGCCTCTTACAGGATCGTTTTGTGGCTGTTTTATATTTTCACCCTTTGAAGGCATGTTTTTAAGTCTAGGTTTATTTCTTTGTAAATTATCATCGTATACTAAAATCGGGATTCCCATGACTACGCGATCGGTACCTACGAGTTACATTGGTCTCATGCAATGTGCCCGTGCCTCTTATGGGACCGTTTTGGAGTTGTTTTACGTATTCACCCTTTGATAACATGTTCCTAAGACCAAGTGTAATCATTTGCAAATTCATGTCATACATTCAAATCGGGTGTTCGATGATTATGTGGTTTTTCATACGAGTTGCATTGGTCCCGTGCAAGTTGATCACGTCTGTTACGGTACCACATTGTAGTTGCTTTAACTCTTCACAATTCGACAACATGTTTTGAAGGCCGAGTCTAACCATTTCCAAATTCTCATTATATACTCAAACAGTGAGTCCAATGACTACACGATTGGTTCATAGGAGTTACATTGCTCTCGTGCGAGGAGCTTGTGCATCTAATCGGATCGTTTTGTTTCTATTTGCAGTTTTCACCCTCTAATGGCCTATTTTAAATCTTGAGTCAATTTTTTTTCAAATTCATATCGTATACTCAAATCGGGAGTCTGGTGACTATGCGATCAGTTCGTACGAGTTACATTGGTCCCGTGCATGGTGCTAGTGCCTCTTACAGGACCATTTTTTTAATTATTTTACGTTTTCATCCTTTGTAAATTGTCGTCAGATGCTCAAACTAGGATTACCGTAACTACATGACCAGGACCTACGAGTTACTTTTATGCCGTGTGAGGTGTTCATGCCTCTGAAGGGACCGTTTTGGGGATGTTTCACGTTTTCACCCTTTAACGACATAATTTTAAGCCTAAGTCTAATTGTTTGTAAATTCACATTGCATACTCAAACTGGTTGTCCAATGACTACGAGGTCGGTTTGTACGAGATACATTAATCCCGTGCGTGGTGCTCGTGCCTGTTATCCGTTTTGTCGTTGTTTAAGGTTTTCATTCTTTGGAGGCATGTTTTAAATCCTAAGTCTATTTTTTTTTTGCAAATTCTCATTGTATATTCAAACCGGGAGTCAGGTGCCTACGCGTTCGATTCGTAAGAGTTACATTGGTCCCATGTGAGGTGCTCGTGCCTCTTACGTGACCGTTTTGTGGTTGTTTTACATTTTCACCCTTTAGCAACATGCTTTAAATCATAAATCTATATTTTTTCAAATTCTCATCGTATACTCAAATCAATAGTCTGGTACCTACGCGTTTGATTCATACCAGTTACATTGGTCCTGTACGAGGTGCTCATGCTGCTTATAGGATCGTTCTGTGCTTGCCTTACGAAGCCATTTTGTGGTTGTTTTATGCTTTCACCCTTTGACGACATGTTTTCAAGATTAAGTTTAACAGTTTATAAATTCTCATCGTATAGTTAAATCGAGATTCTCATAACTACGCGATCGATTTTTACTAGTTACATATGTACTGTGCAATGTGCTCATGCCTCTTACAAAACTGTTTTGAGGTTGTTTACATTTTCACCTTTTGACGACATGTTTTTATTCCTTAGTCTCACCATTTCCCAATTCTCATCGTATACTTAAACGGGGTTATCCAATGACTAAGCGGTAAGTTCGTACGAGATATATTATTCCCTTGCAAGGTGCTTGGGCATTTTGTAAGACCGTTTTATGGTTGTTTTACGTTTTTATCTTTTGACAGCATGTTTTTAAGCCTAACTCTGATCATTTACAAATTCTCAATGTATACTCAGACGAAGAGTTTGATAACTATGTGATTGATTCGTACGAATTACATTGGTGATGTGCATGTGTTAATTCCTCTTACGGGATCATTTTATTGTTATTTTATATTTTCACCCTTTGATGGCATGTGTGAGGTGCGCATGCCTCTTACAGGACCGTTTTGTGGCTGTTTTATATTTTCACCCTTTGACGTCATGTTTTTAAGTCTAAGTCTATATGTTTGTAAATACTCATCGTATACTAAAACTAGGATTCCCGTGACTACGCGATCGGTACCTACGAGTTCCATTGGTCCCGTGTAATGTGCTCGTGCCTCTTATGGGACCATTTGGAGTTGTTTTATGTATTCACCCTTTGACAACATGTTTTTAAGACTAAGTGTAATTGTTTGCAAATTCATGTCATACACTCAAACCGTGTGTTCGATGACTATGTGGTCGTTCGTACGAGTTGCATTGGTCTCATGCGAGTTTATCACGTCTCTTTCGGTACTGCTTTGTAGTTGCTTTAACTCTTCAAACTTTGACAACATGTTTTTAAGACTGAGTATATCGTTTCCAAATTCTCATCATATGCTCAAACAGTGAGTCTGATGACTATGTGATCGGTTGGTATGAGTTACATTGCTCTCGTGCGAGGTACTCGTGCCTCTAATTGGATCGTTTTGTTTATGTTTGAGGTTTTCACCCTGGAATGGCATGTTCTAAATCCTAAGTTATTTTTTTTTCAAATTCATGGCGTATACTCAAATAAGGAGTCCGGTGATTACGCGGCCAGTTCGTATGCGTTACATTGGTCTCGTATGTGGTGCTCGTGCCTCTTACGGGACGATTTTGTGATTATTTTACGTTTTCACCCTTTGAAAATTCTCATTGGATACTCAAACTAGAATTCTTGTGACTACATGACCAAGACCTACAAGTTATATTAGTCCTGTGCGAGGTGCCCATGCCTCTGAAGGGACCGTTTTGGGGATGTTTTATGTTTTCACCCTTTGACGACATGTCTTTAAGACTAAGTCTAACCGTTTGCAACTTCTTGTCATACAATGATACCGAGTGTTCGATGACTACGGGGTGGGTTCGTATTTATTACATTGGTCCCGTGTGAGATGCTCATGCCGTTTATGGGACCATTTTGTGGCTGTTTTATGTTTTCACCCTTTTATGACATATTTTTAATCCTAAGTCTATTGATTTTTAAATTCTCATCGTATGCTAAAGCCGAGAGTCTCGTGACTACATGGTCAGTACCTAGGAGTTACGTTGGTCCCGTTCAAGGTGCTCGTGCCTCTTAGAGGACCATTGTGGTGCTATTTTACGTTTTCACACTTCCAGGACATGTTTTTAAGACTAAGTATAATTGTTTACAAATTCATGTCGCACATTCTAACCGAGATTTTTAATTACTATGAGGTCATTCGTAAGAATTACATTGGACCCGTGCAAGTTGATCGCGAGTCTTACGGTACCGATTTGTTCTTACTTTACGTCTTCAAATTTTGACGACATATTTTTAATCCTAAGTGTAACCGTTTGAAAATTCTTATCGTATACTCAATCGAGGAGTCCGATGTCTATGCGGTCGGTCGGTCCCGTGTGAGGTTGTCCTGCCTCTTACTGGACCGTTTTGTAGCTGTTTGAGGTTTTCACCCTTTAACGACATGTTCTAAAGCCTAAGTCTAAATTTTTGCAAATTACTCTGTATACTCCAATCAGGAGTCCGGTGACTATGCGATCAGTTCGTACAAGTTACATTGATCTCGTTCGTGGTGCTCTGCCTCTTACTGGATCATTTTGTAACTAGTTTTTGCTTTCACCCTTTAAAAATTCTAGTCGGATACTCAAACTAGGCATACCATGACTGCACAAACACAACATATGAGTTATATTTGTACCATGTGAGGTGCTCAAGCCTCTAACTGAATCGTTTTAGGGATGTTTTACGTTCTCACCCTTTGACAACATAATTTTAAGCTTAAGTATAACCATTCGCAAATTCTCATCGTATACTGAAACTGGGGTTCCGATGACTGTGATGTTGGTTCGTACGAGTTGTGCGAGATGCTCGTGCCTCTTACGGGACCGTTTTGTGGTTGTTTTAGGTTTTCACCCTTTGAATACAGGTTTTAAATCATAAGTCTATATTATTGCAAATTCTTATTTTACACTTAAATCGAGAGTCCGGTAACTACGCGATTGAATCGTGAGAGTTACATTGGTCCCGTGCGAGGATATCGTGCTTCATACGGGACCGTTTTGTGGCTATTTTACCTTTTCACCCTTTGACAACATGTTTTAAAGACGAAGTATAAATTTGTACAAATTTTCATCATATAGTCAAACTGGGAGTCCGATGACTATGCGGTTAGTTCGTATGAATTCTATTGGTCTCGCGTGAGGTGCTCGTGATTCTTACAAGCCTATTTTGTGATCCTATTACGTTTTCACCCTTTGTCGGCATGTTTTCATGCTTAAGACTAATAGTTTATAAATTATTATCGTATACTTAAACCGGAGTCTCATAACTATGTGATTAATTCCTATTAGTTACATAACTCCCGTGCAAGGTGCTTATGCCTCTTATGGGACCGTTTTGAGGTCATTTACCTTTTCACCATTTGACAACATATTTTTAAGCCATAGTCTCATCATCTACAAATGCTCATCGTATACTAAAATGGGGAGTCCTATGACTAAGGGGTCGATTCGTACGAGTTATTTTGCTACCGTGAGAGGTTTTCGTGCCTCTTAAGGGATCGTTTTGTGATTTTTTATGTTTTTACCATTTAACTGCATGTTTTTAATCCTAACTCTGATCGTTTATAAATTTTCATCGTATAATGAAACGAAGAGTTCGATGACCATACAATCGGTTCAACAAGTTACGTTGGTCCTGTGCGAGGTGTTTGTGCCTCTTACGGGATCATTTTCTGGTTATTTTACATTTTCATGCGTTGATGGCATATATTAAATCCTAAGTCTAAATATTTGTAAATTCACATCGTATCCTCAAATTGGGAGTCTAGTGATTATGCGGTCGATTCGTATGAGTTACATTGGTCCCGTGCAAGGTGTTCCTGCCTCTTTTGGGACCGTTTTGTGCCTATTTTACTTTTTCACCCTTTGATAACTTATTTTTTAGCCAAAGTCTAACTTTTTGGAAATTCTCATCATATAATCATACTGGAAGTCTCATTACTACGCGGTCGGTTCGTACTTATTACATTGGTCGTATGCGAGGTGCTCATGCCTCTTTCGATACCGTTTTGATGTTATTTTATGTTTTCATCCTTTAACGGCATATTTTTAAGGCTAAGTCTATCTGTTAACAAATTCTCATCATATCCTGAAATCAGGAGTCTTATGACTATGCGATGTGTACCTACGAGTTACATTAGTCTTGTGCGAGGTGGCCATGCCACTGAAGGGACCGTTTTGGGCAATTTTATTTTTTCACCATTTGACAACATGTTTTTAAGACTAAGTCTAATCGTTTGCAAATTCTAGTCATACACTCAAATCGGGTGTTCGATGACTACGTGGTCGGTTAATACTTGTTACATTGGTCATGTGTGAGGTGATCATGCCTCTTATGGGATTATTTTGTGGCTATTTTACATTGTCTCCCTTTGACGTGATGGTTTTAATCGTAAGTCCGTCAATTTGTAAATTCTCATCGTATGCTAAAATCTGGAGTCCTTTGACTATGGGGTCAATACCTATGTGTTACGTTGGTCCCGTGCGATGGTGCTCGTGCCTCTCACGGGACTTTTTGGTGTTATTTTTTGTTTTCACCCTTTGACGACATATTTTTTAGACAAAGTCTAATCGTTTTCAAATTGATGTTTACACTCAAATCGGTTGTTCAATTACTATGTGGTCATTCGTACGAGTTAGATTGGTCCTGTGCGAGTTGATTGTGAGTCTGATGGTACCATTTTGTTCTTATTTTATGCCTTCACACTTTGATGACATGTTTTTAATCCTAAGTGTAACCACTTGCAAATACTCGTCGTATAGTGAAACGGGGACTCTGGTGTCTCTGCGGTCGGTTGTTATATGTTACATTGGTCCAGTGAGAGGTGCTCCTTCCTTTTACTGGACCGTTTTGTAGGTGTTTGAGGTTTTCACCTTTTAATAGATTGTTCTAAAGCCTAAGTCTATTGTTTTCCAAATTCATGTCGTATACTCAAATCGGGAGTCCGATGACAACGCGATCGATTCCTACGAGTTACATTGGTCTCTTGCCTAGTGCTCTGCCTCTTACGGGATCATTTTGTAATTGTTTTATGTTTTCTGCCTTTGTAAATTTTCATCCTATATTAAAACTTTGAGTCTCGTGAATACACGACCAGGACCTACGAGTTACATTTGTGTAGTGTGAGGTGCGCACGCCTCTAACGGGACCGTTTTGGGGATGATTTATTTTATCACCCTTTGATGACATTTTTTATGCCTAAGTATAATCGTTTGCAAATTCTCATCTTATACTCAAACTGGGAGTCCGATGACTACGAGGTCGGTTCGTACGAGTTACCTTGGTCCTGTGTGAGGTGCTCGTGCCTCTTATGGGACCGTTTTGTGGTTGTTTTAGGTTTTCACCATTTGATGAGATGTTTTAAATCCTAAGTCTATATTTTTGAGAATTCTTATTGTATACTCAAATCGGGAGTTCAGTGACTATGTGTTCTATTCATAAGATTTACATTGGTCTCGTGCGAGGTGATGGTGCCTCTTACGGGACTGTTTTGTGGTTGTTTTATCTTTTAACCCTTTGATGGCTTGTTTTGAAGTCTAAATCTAAATTTTTACAAATTCTAATCGTATAGTTAAATTGGGAGTTCGATGACTATTCGGTCGGTTAGTACTAATTCCATTGGTCCCGTGTGAGTTGCTCGTGTTTGTGGTTGTTTTACGTTTTCACCCTTTGTCGGCATGTTTTCATTATTAAGTGTAACAGTTTAAAAATTCTCAGCGTATAATTAAACTGGGAGCCCCGTAACTACGCGATCTATTCCCACTAGTTACATAAGTCCCGTACAAGGTGCTCATGCCTCTTATGGGACCGTTTTGAGGTTGTTTACGATTTCACCCTTTGACGACATGTTTTCAAGCCTTAGTCTCATCATCTGTAAATACTCATCTTATACTCAAACGGAGAACCCAGTGACTAAGCAATCAGTTCGTACGAGTTATATTGGTCCCATGCGAGGTGATCGTGCCTCTTAAGGGACCGTTTGTGGTTGTTTTACATTTTTATCATTGGACAACATGTTTTTAAGCCTAACTATGATCGTTTGAAAATTCTCATCGTATACTGAAATGAAGAGTTAAAAGACTACGCGATCGGTTTGTACAAGTTACATTGGTCCTATGCGAGGTGTCCGTGCCTCTTACGAGATCATTTTATGGTTATTTTATATTTTCACCCTTTGAGGACATGTATTAAATCCTAAGTCTAAATATTTGCAAATTCTCATTGTATGCTTAAACCGAAAGTCCGGTGACTATGCGGTAAGTTCCTACGAGTTACATTGGTTATGTGTAAGGTGCTCGTTCCTGTTTTGGGACTATTTTGTGCTTGTTTTAATTTTCACCCTTTGACGGCTTGTTTTTCATCCAAACTCTAACCGTTTTAAAATTCTCATTGTACACTCAAACTGGAAGTCTCGTGACTACGCGATCAATTTGTACTTATTACATTGGTCCCATGCGAAGTGCTCATACCTATTATGGGACCGCTTTGATGTTGTTTCATGTTTTCACCATTTATTGACATGTTTGTAAGCCTAAGTATATCTATTAAAAAATTCTTATCGTATGCTCATACCGGGAGTCTCATGACTACACGATCGGTACCTACACGTTACATTGGTCCCATGTGAGTTGCTCGCGCCTCTTATTGGACTATTTTGGGGTTATTTCACGCTTTCACCCTTCAACGACATTTTTATAAGACTAAATCTAACCATGTGCTAATCCTCGTCGTAGACTTAAACCGAGTGTTTGGTGACTACGCGATCGGTTCATACGAGTTACATTGGTCCCGTGCAATATGCTCGCACCTCTTACTAGACCATTTTGTTGCAGTTTTACATTTTCATACCAGGATGACATATTTGTAAGCATAAGTCTGATCATTTGAAATTTCTCGTAGTATACTCAAACGGGGAATCCGGAGACAACGCATTCAATTCGTACGAGTTACATTGGTTCCATAAGAGGTGCTCGTACCTCTTACGGGACCGTATTGTGGTGGTTTTACATTTTCACCCTTTGATGAAATGTTTTAAATCCAAAGTCTAATTTTTTGTAAATTCTCATCGTGTACTCAAATCGGGAGTCCGATTACTACGCAGTCAGTTCATACGAGTCTATTAGTCCTGTGTGAGGTGCTCATGCTTCTTATGGGATCATTTTGTTGCAGTTTTATGTTGTCACCCTTTGACGACATGTCTTTAAGCATAACTCTAACAGTTTACAAAGTCTCATCGTATACTTAAATCGGGACTCTCGTAACTACACGGTCGATTCCTATGAGTTACATAAGTCATGTGTAAGGTGATAGTGCCTCTTACGGAACCGTCTTTAGGTTTTATTCAATTTTTTAACTTTCGATGGAGTGTTTTTAAGCCTACATCTATTTGTTTACAAATTCTCATCGTATCGTCAAATTGGGAGTCTCGCGACTATGCGGTCAGTACCTATGAGTTACAATGGTCCTGCGCGAGGTGCTCATGCCTCTTAAGGGACCTTTCGGCGGTTGTTTTACGTTTTCACCTTTTGATGGAATGTTTTTACAACTAAGTCTAACTATTTGCAAATTCTTATCATACACTGAAATCGAGTGTTCGATGACTACGTGGTCGATTTGCAATTGTTATATTGGTACTGTGTGAGGTGCTCATGCCTCTTACGTGATAGTTTTGTGACTATTTTATGTTTACATCCTTTTGACGACATGTTTTTAAATTTTCATCGTATGCTAAAATTGGGAGCGGTGGGTATGTACGAGTTAAGCTGGTCCCGTGCAAGGTGCTCGTGCATCTTATGGGATCTTTTTGGAGATGTTTTACGTTTTCAACCTTTGACGACAAGTTTTTAAGACTAAGTCTAATCGTTTGAAAATTCATGTCATACATTTAAATCGGGTGTTTGATGACTATGCGGTCATTCGTATGAGGTATATTGGTCCCGTACAAGTTAATCGCGCCTTCTACGGTACCGTTTTGTTGTGGTTTTATGTCTTCACACTTTGACGACATGTTTTTTATCCTAAGTCTAACGATTTGTAAATTCTCGCCATATACTTAAATAGGGAGTTTGGTGACTATGCGATCGATTCATATGAGTTATATTGGTCCTATACGAGGCCCACGTGCTCCTTACGGGACCATACTGTGTCAGTTTTACATTTTCACCGTTTGACGAAATGTTTTAGAACCAAATTCTAAATTTTTGTGAATTCTTGCCGTATACTCAAATCGGGAGTCCGATGACTACGTGGTCGGTTCATACGAGTTCCATTGGTCCCGTTCGAGGTGGTTGTGCACCTAACGGGATCATTTTGTGGCAGTTTTACTTTTTCACCCCTTAACGACTTGTTTTCAAGCTTAAGTCTAACAGTTTACAAAGTCTCATCGTATACTTAAATCAGGAGTCTCGTAACTACACAATCGATTCCTACGAGTTACATAAGTCTCGTGTAAGGTGATCTTGCCTCTTACGGGTCCATTTTTAGTTTATTTTACATTTTCAACCTTTGACGGCATGTCTTTAAGCCTACATCTATCTGTTTATAAATTCTCATCGTATCCTCAAATTAGGAGTCCCGTGACTATGCAGTTAGTACCTACGAGATAAATTGGTCCTATGCGAGGTAATAGTGCCTCTTAAGACACCTTTTTGGGGTTGTTTTGCGTTTTCAACTTTTGAGGATAGGTTTTTAAGTCTAAGTCTAACTGTTTGCAAATTCTCATTGTACACTCAAGATGGGTATTCGATGAGTACATGGTCGATTCACAATTATTACATTGGTGCCGTGTGAGGTGCTCATGCCTCTTACATAATTGTTTTGTGACTATTTTATGCTTACACCCTTTTGACGTCATGTTTTTAAATTCTCATCGTATGCTAAAACGAGGAGTCCCGGGACTACACGGTGGGTACGTATGAGTTATATTAGTCCCGTGCGAGGTGCTCGTACATCTTACGTCATTTTGGAGATGTTTTATGTTTTCAACCTTTTACGAGATGTTTTTAAGACTAAGTATAATCGTTTGAAAATTCATGTTGTACATTCGAACCGGGCATTTAATGACTATGCGGTCATTTGCACGAGTTATGTTGTTCCCGTGTGAGTTAATTATGCCTCATTAGGTACTATTTTGTTGTGGTTTTATGTCTTCACAGTTTGATGACATATTTTTAAGCCTAAGTCTAACAATATGTAAATTCTTGCCGTATACTGAAACGGGGAGTTTTGTGACCATGTGGTGAGTTTGTATGAGTTATATTGGTTACGTACGAGGTCCTCGTGCCTCTTACGGTATTGAATTGTGTATGTTTTACATTTTAACCCTTTGATAAAATGTTTTAGATCCAAATTCTAAATTTTTGCAAATTCTTGACATATACTCAAATCGGGAATCCGATGACTACAAGGTCAGTTCATACGAGTTCCATTGGTCCTATACGAGGTGGTCGTGCTCGTAACGATATCATTTTGTGTCATTTTTACGTTTTGACCCCTTGACGACATGTTTTCGAGCTTAAGTATAACAATCTATAAATTCTTGTGGTATACTTAAACCGAGAGTCTCGTAACTACGTAGTCGATTCCTATGAGTTACATAAGTCCCGTTCAAGGTGCTCATGCCTTTTACACGCCTGTTTTGAGGTTGATTTCCATTTTCAACCTTTAACAACATGTTTTTAAGAGTAAGTCTAAGCATTTGCAAATTTTATTCGCACACTCAAATCGGGTGTTCGATAACTATGCGATCAATTCGTACGAGTTACATTGGTCCCGTGCGAGGTGCTCGCGCCTCTTTAGGGATCATTTTGAGGTTTTTTATGTTTTCATCATTTCACGACTTGTTTTTATGCCTAATTCTTTCTGTTTACAAATTCTCTTTGTATCCTCAAATCGGGATTCCTGAGACTACGCAGTTGGTACCTACGAGTTACGTTAGTCTTATGCGAGGTGCTCGTGCCTCTTAAATAACCTTTTGGGTATGTTTTACATTTTCCCCTTTTGACGACATATTTTTTAAGACTTTCTCTAACCGTTTGTAAATTCTCATCGTACGCTCAAATCGAGTGTTTGATGACTACGTGGTCGGTTCCGTGTGTGGTGCGTATGCCTCTTATGGGACCGTTTTATGATAGTTTTATGTTTTCACCCTTTTAATGACATGTTTTTAATCCTAACTCTATATGTATATAAATTCTCATAATTTGTTAAAATTGGGAGTCCCGTGACTATACGGTCGGTACCTACGAGTTACATTGTTCCCGTGCAAGGTGATCGTGCCTCTCAGAGGACCGTTTTGGAGTTGTTTTACATTTTTAAACTTTTACGGCATATTTTTAAGCCTAAGTCTATCTTTTTGTAAATTCTCATCGTATGATAAAACAAGGAGTCCCGTGACCATGTAATCTGTACCTATAAGTTACATTGATCTTGTGTGAGGTGCTCGTGCCTCTTACGAGACCATTTTGGAGTTGTTTTATGCTTTCTCCCTTTGACAACATGTTTTTAAGACTAAGTCTAATCGCTTGGAAATTTATATCGGACATTCAAATCGGGTGTTCGATGATTGTGGGGTCATTCGCATGAGTTACATTTGTTATGTGCGACCTGATTGCGCCTCTTATGGTACCATTTTGTTGTTTGAGGCTTCACACTTTGACGACTTATTTTTAAGGCCAAGTCTAACTGCTTGCAAATTCTCACCATATACTCAAACGGGGAGTCCGATGACTATGCGATCGGATCGTGTGAGCTGCATTGGTCCCATACGAGTCGCCCGTTCCTCTTACGAGACTGTTTTGTAGCTGTTTGGGGTTTTCACCCTCTAACGGCATGTTCTAAGGCCTAAGTCTAAATTTTTCCAAAGTCACATCGTATACCCAGATCTGAAGTCCGGTGACTATGAAGTCTGTTGGTATGGGTTACAATGCTCTTGTGTGTGGTGCTCGTGCCGCTTACCAGATCATTTTGTAATTGTTTTACATTTCCACCCTTCATAAATTCTCGTCGGATTCTCAAACTAGGTGTCCCGTGATTACACGACCAAGACCTACATGTTACATTTGTGCCGTGTGAGGTGCTCAAGCCTCTAACGGGACGATTTTGGTGATGTTTTACATTTTCACCCTTTCACAACATATTTTAAGCCTAGGTATAACCGTTTTCAAATTCCTTTCCTATACTCGAATTGGGAGTTCGATGACTACGAGCTCAGTTCGTACGAGTTACCTTGATCCGTGCGAGGTTCTCATGCCTCTTACTGGACAATTTTGTGATTATTTTACATATTCTCCCTTTGACGACATGTTTAAATCGTAAGTCCATAATTTTGCAAATTCTCGTTGTATACACAAACCGAGAGTTCGGTGACTACACGTTTGATTCGTAAGGGTTACATTCGTCCCGTACGATGTACTCATGCCTCTTACGGGACTAGTTTATGGTTGTTCATTTTCTCCCTTTGACTACATATTTTAAATCGTAAGTCTATATTTTTTCAAAATCTCATCGTATACTTAAATCGGGAGTCAGGTGACTAGGTTTTCGATTCTTACGAGTTCCATTGGTCCCGTGCAATGTGCTCATGCCTTTTACGGAACCGTTTTGGGGCTATTTTACCTTTTCACTATTTCATGACACTTTTTAAAGCCTAACTCCAAATTTTTACAAATTCTCATTGTATACTTAAATCGGGAGTCCGATGACTACGCATACGAGTTCCATTGGTCCCGTGTGAGGTGTCCGTGCTTCTTATGAGCCCATTTTGTGGTTGTTTCATGTTTTCACCCTTTGACAAACTGTTTTCAAGATTAAGTCTAATAGTTTTTAAATTCTCATCATATTCTTAAATTGGGAGTCTTCTAACTATGTGGTCGATTCCTACGAGTTATGTAAGTCACATGAAAGGTGCTCGTTCCTCTTACTTGACCGTTTTGAGGTTGTTTACGTTTTCACCTTTTGATGAAAATTTTTTAAGCCTCTGTCTCACCATTTTCAGCTTCTCATCGAATACTCAAACGGGAAGTTCGATGACTAAGGAATCGGTTCGTAAAAGTTATATTGGTCCCGTGTGAGGTGATAATGCCTCCTATGATACCGTTTTTTGGTTGTTCTAGTTTTCATCATTTGAAGGCATGTGTTTAATCTTAACTCTGACCATTTGCAAATTCTCATTGTATGCTCAAACGGAGAGTTTGATGACTACGCGGTCGATTCATACAAGTTTCATTGGTTCCATGCGAGGTGTTCGTGCCTCTTACGGGATCATTTTATGGTTATTTTATGTTTTCACCCATTGACGGCAAGTTTTAAATCCTAAGTCTAAATTTTTGCAAATTCTTATTGTGTGCTCAAACCGACAAGTCGGTGACTAGGCAGCTGGTTCGTACAAGTTACATTTGTTCCGTGAAAGGTGCTCGTGCCTCTTATGGTACTTTTTTGTGCCTATTTTACTTTTTCAGCCGCTGAAGATTTTTTTTAGGCCAAAGTCTAACTTTTAAAAATTCTCATCATACACTCAAATTGGGAGTCTCGTGACGAGGCGGTCAGTTCGTACTTATTACGTTGGTCCGGTGCGAGCTCCTTGTGTCTCTTACGAGACTATTTTGAGGTTGTTTCATGTTTTCACCCTTTGACGACAACTTTTTAAGCTTAAGTCTATATGTTTACAAATTCTCGTCATATGCTCAAATCAGGAGTCCCGTGACTACGCGATATGTACGTAGGAGTTACATTGGTCCCGTACGAGGTGCTCATGCCTCTTAAATAACATTTTTGGGGATGTTTTATGCTTTCACCCTTTGAGCACTTGTTTTAAAGTCTTTAAGTCTAACTGTTTGCAAATTGTCGTCGTAAACTCAAACCGGGTGTTCAGTGTCTACGTGTTCGGTTCGTATGAGTTACATTGGTCCCTTGTGAGCTTCTCGCGCCTCTTATGGGATAGTTTTGAGGTTGTTTTACGTTGTCATCCTTTGATGACATGTTTTTAATACTAAGTCTAACCGTTTGAAAATTCTCGTCGTACACTCAAATCGGGTGTTTGGTGACTATGCGATCAGTTCTTACGAGTTACATTGATCCCCTGCGAGCTGCTCGCGCCTCTTACAAGACCGTTTTAAGGTTGTTCTACATTTTCATCCTTTGATGGCATGTTTTTCATCCGTCAAAGTCTGAGTCAATCACACAATAAATAGTTGAATAAGTAATACCGAATAAACCATCGCTTCCCAAAATTAAATCTAGCCTTAAGTCTAAAGTAATAAACTGAATCGAAACAAAGTCTAACAAATAAATGAATAACTAAAATATTAAATTGTCTGAAGGGGAAATATACGCAAATAAAATATTAAAAAGTAAATCCTCGTCTAGGAATGAATGACTGAAGTGTCTAAGCAAACTCCTGCAAGGCTCAAAAAATGTTGCCGCTACGCATCCCTGAAATGAGTCGTCAAGCTGAGCGTCCCTGTGGCTGAACACCTAAAATATTTTGGAAAATAGATTTTACAAGTGGAAGAGCCAAAAACCTTTTGAAAATATTTTTCAATTATTTAAATCAAAATTTAAAAGAAGTTACTAAATACACACATTAATCCCACGTAAACGCCCTTCGAGTTCCTCAACTTTCATTTAAAGTACCCACCTAACATCTCCTACCTAGATATACTACCTAACCTAACTAGACAACATATATAATTAACTACAAAAGGTTTAGCTCCACAGTACTGGCCACACGATACACTATTGTACTACCAGTGATTAATAGAAATCGCGTTTTATTATTGAATCATTTATTTAAGTTTTATACTTACATTTCATTCAGATATACACAGTCTATCGATTCTAACATTGCACATAAGTATATTAATCACACTTGTATATATTTATCACACCAATAACATATATAACATTAGCATCCCCCAGAATAGCCATAGTCATCCCTGCATATTTTGCTATCATGTTCGTGTACCTATCTTAGCAAATCAAGGACTATCAGTTTGGAATGTATCCTTGATCCCTCAATCAAACAACACACACTAAAGGCAAACAAAGTTCTAAGTCTTTTGGTTATGCACATACCTAATGTACACAAATGACCTTCTAGTCCCACTAATTCACAACACATTGTGGGTCGCCCTAAGTCCTATGTTTTGGGGCATGAATGCAGACCTCACTAGAATTATCAAGGTGGGATTGACCTCTACTCAGAACCTCTCATGATAGTAGTCAGCGTATGTTTGTTCACACACAAAATCAATCAAGTAGGTATTCACACAACCTAACTTTATACATATATTCAGTATAGGTATACACACATCCCATAATCATAGTCCGTACATAGTATATATCTCTCGAATACTCTCCACACTATCAATTTATAAATTTTAACTTCTTTTCGTATTTTCCAAAGCATTATTATCTACCTGAAGACTCCTAGTTATCCCTTAAGTTATTTCAGCAGTTATAACAACCCTCTACTATTGTTCTGATCTTAGGTTCACTCATGTTATCAGTGACCCATTTTAATTCTCCCGAATTCATTAAGTTTCAGGTTGTGCCCGATAGGTTCTAGCCTTACTTCTCCTATTTTGGCTAAGCCTAAACTCTATCATAGGTCTATTGGAATCCAATACTTCCCTCACTATAGTTTAAGAATAACTTAAAAGTCATTCGATTAATTATTCACAAATTCAGGGCATAAACAAAAAAAATTGGGCAAATTTGCGTAACTGAGTCAATTCGGTGAAGAGACCCAAAATGATACAGGTTGTCTTATTCATTATTTTGTTACATTTTTTACCATTTTCTTCCGACACAAAGTCCAGCACTTATACCCAAACTCCAATGCAATTGAACCCAACATAAAACATGTGTATGTAAATAATTTCCAACGAATTTCCATAATAAAGCGTCCTAAAATCCATATTTAACAAGATTAAATCTTTAATTGGTTCATGCAAACCCTAGTCTCTCTTTTCATTCATGTTCTTCATAAAACACAAAATTTATTCTCCTCATCATCCCAAAAATCAGATTTTGAATCATTCACACCTAAAGTAAAATCTCTTATAGAACTTCTAATCGTCAACATGATTCAAGCCTATAATTTTATCTAAAAATCGCGTGTTCATGCTAGATTAAATCAGTTTATACAACGGATATTATAACTAACTAGCATGTAACCCGCGTGATGCGCGGGTGTTTAAATAAAAATTAAGTGTTTTAAAATCTATTTAAAACTCGACTTAATAAATATAAATAGATAATAATCGATAACATATACAAAGGTATTATGCTTAATATTTACCGTCAATTGGTATAAAAAAGTACCCAACGTCACAATGTTGACAACACAACAACATGATCTGAAATTAATCCAAAATTAATAAGATATGTCTTGAACGTGTCATATTCATGTAGAGATTTTTTTACATGACACTGTGGCAAGTTGTCTTTGTGTCAAAATAATGACTCGTAATGTAATCATAATGAAATTGATTACGCTTCTTCCATTAGCACCGTTTGAGATAACCACGTATACATAGATATAATATATATACATCTATAGATACATATATAAAAATATATAGAGAATAGCTAGGGCAGAGGATGGGTTAATATCAAGTTCATAATAATAAAATTAATCTAATACTAAAAATAAATCCACACAAACTAAATTCAATATTACAATTCATTCATACAAAAAATATTCTAATGAAATTTTGGTTGATAAGTCTTTAAATATTCAAATTTATCAATTACAAAAAAATAGTAAGTACTTTTCCATGGTTGATTATGTGCCATAATTATATATGACCTAACAATTTAATAAAGGAAGTAATATTTTTATTGCTAGAATTATAAATAAGATTTAATAAATCACCAATCACGCATCCGTATAATAAAACTTAAAAAAATATATAATTAAGACTCAACAATTAAGCAATTAAAATTACTGAAACAACTAAAGCGAGAAAAAATCCCAATTAGGCAATTCAAATGCAAAAAAGAAAACTCTCAATTTTCACCCCAATAGATAATTTAAACAAAAATCGTTAATTAAAAATAATATGTGAATAAATTTTTATAGAGCAACATGAAGTAACCTAACTAATCATTTGTGTGTCACTTAATCAAATCTCCATTTGGAGAATACACTTTTCCATTATTTCATAAAATACAAATACCTAAATCAACTGATCAGCAATCCGAAACTGTGCGTGTGGAACAAACTGGATACCTCAACGATATGATCCTTTCGAACATAATCGGTGGGGTTAATCAATCTGCTTGTTTGGAAGATTAATATGAAACCAAGTTCCTCCAAAGGTAGCGGTCGCTTGCCATGTCCACACATGTCCAAAACCCCATCCCAACTGCCCCACAAACCTTGGAGGATCTAGTAACAGAAGATGATGGTGTTGGTGTGGGTGATGAATGTTTAGGGGAATCGTTGAGTTTTGGTTGAGATTTGAGATTCTTGAGAATGAAAAATCCGATGAGAATCGCCGACAGGAAGATTAAGATCAGTCTCAAAGGACATATTTCTTTCGCTCTCTCTCCAATTATTCCAGATTAAGAAAGAGTTCAAGAATGGGAAAATATTGGAAACCATTGATGGGTTTTTCTTGTTGAGAAAAATAAGAAAGAAATGAAAAGGAGATATTTTAGAGAAAAGGTATAGAGGGGTGGGAATATTGAGACAGGGTTTGCTGGGTGGGGTGTTGAGTAAATTAAGATTTCCAACGGATGAAATGATTGGGTTAATAGAGTGGTGGGAGGAGGAAGAGAGATTGTTATTGCATCAGAAAGTCAGTGGGAGGTGATGAGAATAGATAGTTTTCACACGAAATCTTGAATAGATCATTATTGCATTAATTCACATTTATAACTCTAATACTACAGTATTAGAGTATAATATAGAATAAAAACATCCAAGATAAATACTTTCCTTTGTAATAGCATGTTTGATTTCATTTTTGGTGTGACGAAAATGTTCTTCCCTTTCTTCCAATCATAATTTTGGCAACTTTGGTGATGAGGAAAGGTGTTGAATCTTCAAGAACTCTCCTTTCTTCATATCTCATGGCATCTCCTCTCTCAATATATAGTTTTAACCCTAGCCCCACACTCAATCGGGTTGATATACTTCTTTAATTTTTTGAGTTCTCTCTACCCAAAACTCCTAAAAGATTGAAACACCCTCTCGTGGTGCCGATTTGGTCTAAAATAGCCCCGAGACCCAATTTATACGTCCAGGTATCCCATTCGAATTATTTCAATCCATTCTGGATCAACCATGACCTTAAATTTACCATTCGAGCCAATGAACGATAATTTTCTTTTTCGACCTCATATAGTCTATACGCGACTCCCGGTTGAGATATAATATTGTCACGTCACTATCACCCATTATGATGCGAAATAATAAGTAACTATTCACTTAGTAATCATATTCATTAAATACTAAACATTTTTTATCTGATGAATATTTTAATCCACACATAATATTTAATTTCATTAAATTACGTTATGCGTCTAATTTAAAATTAACCGAATTATTTTAATTTTAAATACTCAGAAATACGGGGTGTTACACAGATAAATTTGGAAAGTTTGATTCACATGTAATTGTTTTGACGCATATTTAAGATCTGGAAATTTAGTGACTTTGAATCACTGTGATATGCCCCAAGTCTGATTTGAATATAGTTGAAATTTTAGTAGAAAATCTGGGCTAAGGGTCTTGACTCATTTATGTAAATTCTAGGATTTAGGGAAATAATTTGATGTTATTATATGAAATTAATTATTGATAGACAAGTAAGTAAGTAGTAGAGACATGTTAATAAGTTTATGTAAAGGAATTGTCAATTGGAATGGATCTTAGGAAGAAATAAATAAATCTCGTAATGGAAAAACGTAGTATATCTGAGCTTCTGCCCATGTTCAATCTGATTTGGCCATGAAGGTTAATCGACTAGGCTAGTCAAATTGATTCGTTCTAGAAGGCGAATCAATTCGGACACTGGGGTAGGTTGAGATGGGATCGAGTATGTATCTGGGGTATTTTTAGAAAACCATGCGAATTAGTGGGACGGTGTTTGGGTCAACGATGAATTTATTAAAAATGCTAATGTGGCACATATATTAATTTGGAAGCTATATTTAACTCGATGGTTGAGTAATATTTTAAAAAACAATATATTAATAATAAGCAATATAGTCAATTATTAATGGGCAAATATTTACGGACATTATGTGGGATACCTTTGGTAATTATAATGCAATTACCTACAGATATTATATGGGAATAATATGTATTTATATTAATTTTTACGAACATACCAATGTTCGTGGATGTCGTTTTGGGATTACGTGCATTCACAATCGTACCACGGGTCAGTACATGTGGTATAAATGTCATGTAGGTCACTATTATAGGTATTACATAGAAGAACCATCTAAGAGAGGTAGGTGTGGATGATGGGTTCCTTTGTCACCATTAGGTATGGGTCGTGAACTGGTGTACTGCGTAGGGACCACTGTAACACCTCGTAATTTCTGGGCTTTTATTTTAATTAATTAATATGGTAATTGTTAAATTACTTGTGTCGTAAAATTTAAGAAAAATAATTATCTGTGTTATTTAAAAGTGTATGAATTTAAATTACTTAATGAGTGAGAGTTAACTTTTAAAAATAATTATACGGATGACGATTTTGAGCACACAATTGAGTTCGGTAGGGTCGAAATAGTCCGAAATGAGTGGCCATAGATATATATTGGTTTTTGTTACTTTTCTAGACATATTTGAGCTCTCAATTAAGTGTTTGAGCTCGTTTTAAAAGGTCCATAAGCCCAAAAACGGGATTAGAGTTAATAACCCCAATTGTGAGAAGGTGAGGCAACTTGAAGTAATTTTTTAGGACAAAAATTGGGGAGAGCATTAGAGGAGAACAATTAGTAGACAATTTGGAGATTTTTGAAGATTACTTCAAGAACAAGAGGAGAGCCTTGAATCTAACCCATCATCTTCGTCAAAGGACTTGATTCTACAACCCTAAGGCAAGTGGTTTAACCTGCATTTGTTAAATTTCACTTTTCTTATTCATATTAAAGAAGGTGTGAATTAATAATATATGAGGGTTTATTCTACATTAGAATTTGGGGATTTCATGTTTGGAATTTATAAATCTATAGAGATGATGAGATTTTGTAGATTTGATGCACCAGTTGGTTTATACGATGCAGTTACATTGAGTAAATCAAATGGTTAGATTTAGGATGAAATCTGGGAACGCTTGGGGGTATAATCTATACAGAATTGAACATTTTAAAACATTAATGGCGGACTCATTTTCTATTCAACGAAAGAGGAGAGCGAACACCAAGGTCGTTCGAATGACCTGGTGTTTCGTTCAAGCGAGATCCAGTGCCATTCGAATGATATGGATGGTCATTTGAACGACTTGATTAACACTGACAGATTTCTCCCCTTTCCCAGTTTCTGACCTGATTGTTAATCGATGATGAATTATTCTTGTGTTTGTTGAATTTAAAAATTCTGGATATAATTTAAGGTTTGAATTTGTGAAAATCACCCTTGGATTAAGTATAGGATAATTTCAATTAGATAATTAAGGTTTATGATTGAGTGATTTGAAACCTAATTAATTGAGTGGGTAAATTTAATTGAATGAAATTGAATACTGAATTGAGGATTTTGAATTTTCGTCTAAGAGAGATAGTCTGGGAATATTTGGTAGAGTGACATCAAAATAGTAAAATTAATTAGTGCATGATTAATTGGAATTAAATTCGATTGCAGACTTATATGTTATAGGATTGTGTATGGATCTAGTACACCGGTAGTCAGGATTTCATATGTACATACGGTGATGTGTAGTATATATATATATATATATATATGATTTATAAATATTTGTGTGAATAATATTTAATGTAAAGCATACCAATATTAATGCTATCTTAGGAGGTTGCGCAACGTGGGAGAGTCCTCTGGCCAGCGAATGTAGTGTGAGTATAGTCCCCATGTCATAGCATTTGTTATTATGGGTGAGTCGTCATGGTGTGGGACGGTCACTTTTGGGGGGAACTATGGATGCCTCTTATGCGTGTGCTATAACATTTATATGTCTACGACATTCGCATGAATGGTGTGATATAGTGATACCTGTATATGGTGCTAATTTGTATACGAGTGAATACATGATGTGAAATGTATAATTATATAACTTGAGAGATTTTTATATGATATCAAATCAGAAATGAATTAAATAAGTTAATGTGATTAATAACTTATAAAGTGTATTCTAAACTCACTATGGATAGAATAGTGGAAAATAGTAGTATATATATGACAAGACTACTTACAGGGTAGTTAGCTAGATGGGTCATATATAGTCACGTTAGGCATGCACATTAGTGGAAGAGTGAGGTGTCCTCAAGAGAGTATGCGACACTAACTTGTGACACCCCGACTAATTAAATACCGGGTAGCTACTCCTTTATTAAATTAATACAAAATGCCATGTTGGTTCAGTTAATAGCATCACTGTCGAAAACATTTTAATAATTAATAACCACCTAGTATATGAAAAGTGAGATGTCAAATTTTAAATTAAATCTTATTTACATGCAATAAAAGAATTATGAAAGAATAACATAACCATACACCATAAAGTCTCAATAAAGTAACCAACAAATAATAATAAGTCTGGAGGAAATACTCCTCACAACAATCCCAATATGGAAATGAATAAAACAAGTCCGCATCCTGAATTAATTACAAACCAAAGTCTGAATAACTGAAATATAAAATGTCTCTAATAGAAATGGGCGACATGCCCTACAAATGATGAAAGCTAAATAGAGTCAAGACAAAAGAAGCGTCTACTAGAAAGGCCCTGTAACTTCCACAAACAGCTACAGCTCGTCACCTGAATGGAAATCCTATGCATGGTGTCCTTGTGGCTTGACACCTAAAAGGTTTTTACAAAAAAATAGATTTGAAAGCAAACGGGTCAGAGCCTGAAAGTGGAGAGTATTTTAAAAATAGCAAGTGTTTTAATGACATTAAAACAATGAATGCAAAATACATGTTAGGACGTGCACTTACATGAAATACTCACCTCTCGACTAATTGTGCACTCCTAACGTACCGTACCCATCTAAGTGACATTTATATCTAACTAAACCGTCATAAGTTATAACCTTTCTACTTGATTCACGATATAAATTCCCAACGTTATCAATTAAATAGGAGGCTTTCCTTAAACTCGGAATCTCAATTATTAGCAAAACAATTCACAGCAGGTTTTCCATTTTATCTTTATCAAGATGTTACTACAATTATACTCGCAATTAAACAAAACAATTCCTTTTCATTTAACCGTATATTATTCACATCATAAATATACAATACAAGCACCCCGAGGCTAAGCGGCGGTGCACACATACTCTGCTATCCATCCCGATACATCACGTACATAAGGATCACGCATTCCGAATCTCTCAGGAATCGTTCTAAGATAACAACAATCACAAACAATGGAGGCGAAAACAGTCACATCACCTAGGTCACGCACATACCTACGCTCCCATGATCAGCAGTCTTATTAACTTCCCAATAAGTCCTTCTCTGACCTATGTTCTCGAGGTACCAATCTATATCCCCCCGTTGGCACACAAAGATTAGATGGCCCTAAACGAACGCAAACCTCCCGTGATAGCAAGTATGGTAGGTATGTCATACACAAAAAATTATATCTATACTAAGCATGCACACATCTTAGTAAGTACCATAATTTATCAGTGGTATACTACTCGTTCTTATACCAACTTATAATGTTACACAATTCATATATTCGGTTCGTATGTAATTAAGTCACCAATTATTCTCACAACGTGATTAGTCACTCGCGTCCTAATCCACAAATATTATTTGGTTCCAATCACACTTCTATATTTTACTCCTCAATATATCCCAAATATCCCAACTATATCAATTATTCATCAAAGGAATGTTATCTCTACAATTATACAAGGTTACGGGACACTAGAAATCAAATCAGGCCAAAAAGGCCAATCTGTCAACTCGTTAGAAGTCTCGTTCGAACGAGAGTTCGTTCGAACGAAAGGTGCATCTAATGAACATCCAACTCGTTAGAAGGAAAACTATCAACTCGTTAGAAGCTCATTCGAACGAGCTCGGTCGAACGACCTGGGCAGGTCTTCTAACGAGGTGACAGTTTCGAGCCCAGAATTCCTAAATTCGTTTTTCCTCCAACTTCCTCTTCTCAAAACTCATCCAAACATTATCCCAACAGTGTTTTAAGGTTCCTAATCATTCCTAAATATACTTAGGTCATATTTTAACATATTTATGGGGTCAAGTCTCCCTAAACAACACCCAATTATCAAATCTCCCAATATTTCCCCCAAACCTTATGAGTATGAACCCTAGAAAATTAAAGTCATTAATATCCCTAATTAAGTCCGTTTTTGTATCATGAAAGATGTATTTCAAACAATATAAACATCCAAACACAATTCTACATAAAATCTCTTTATCAAAACACGAGTTCTAATTCCAATTTCATGGGTTTTTGTCATTCTCCCAAAACAATGCAATTTTATAAATTTCTACGCGTGGAAGAAGCATTCGTTATAAATAACGTAATTAAACCACTTGCCTTGTATTTTTCTCTTAATTTGGTGTTGAAATGATGAAGGTTGCTCTCTCCTTTTTCTCCCAATGTTGAAGGTTGAAGATGGAGGTTGTGTTTCTCTTTTGGGAACTTCTCCTACCCTCTCCTAAAACTCCCGTTGCCCTCTAGCCCTTTAATTTCTTGTAATGGGTTAGTGGGTTATAAAATTCCCTATTTTAAACTCTCAAAATTCGTTGGTCATAAATCCCTAAATTCCAAAATTACCAAAATACCCTTTTAAGTTGCCGGTATGGCCTAAAAATGCCCCGGGACCCAAACTAAACCCCCGGCTAGTGTTTTCTGACTATTTCGACCCTTTCGGACACGTTGGCGCACTCAAAATGACCATACGGTTGATAAAAATAAAATTCACTTTTTAATTAAAATAATTATATTCCTGACGCGACTGTCACACGCGTCCCAACAAAATTTCCAAATTGTCGTATTTCTATCTCACGACAAATTTCAATATTTTCAATATTCATATAATATCATATGTATACACATTATAATCAAATACCAACTCAAATCTCGTTAGTATTTTATCCGAATTAATTTTCAATTAATACCCATTTAATTTAATTAATCCCACAAATAAATATCAATAAAAGTACGGGGTATTACATAACTTAAATAAGAAGATCATTCATACAATTTAATATCTTGCATTTAAATTCACTTGCTAAATATTTTTAAATGTTTTGGGCCCTTTCCATAAAAATCTTTTCAAAACCTTTTAGGTGTCCTACCATAGGGTGCCAGGCCTGATCTTCGTATAGGAAGTACAACTGCAGAATATGTGGGTGCTGTAGGATATTTTATTTACATGCCTATCTCATTGTCCTCTAGATAGTGATATTCTAGTTGTACTTTTGGGCTTGTTGCCCTTAGCTTGTATTTGATACTTTCTGGTTTGCATGTATGAGTTACTCTTTACATACTTTGGACTTGTTGGTTTTCTTTTATAGTCGACGATATTCGACTAACACTTTTAGTAGATTTGTGGCATGATTAGATTCTCCTACTGTGTTGGTTATTTTGGATTCTGATTCTACTTGTTGGTTTAGGTAAGTCATAAGATAAAATTTGGCATCAACTCAATTAAAGATTAGGTGGTTCGTAATTAATAATGTTGAGACAATGATGCTAAGAATGAACCATATGTAAATCCTGATTTAATTTGATAAAGGCTTGATCAATCGGACAATATCACATTTAGATGATGGGTGAAATCTTATTTGTATGTGCGCAACGATGGTGGATATTTACTTTGAATCGACTGTATTTATTCAACTTTAAATTAAACAAGTTGATTCTTGTAACTATAGGGTGCTAACACAAATTTAAATGTCTTCTCCCCCTAGGTGCTCCTAGAAAAGGAAAGGAGAACTGTTGATGGATCAACCTTATAGACTCCTTTTGCTCATCAGATTTTTCAGACTTACTGATTCTAGTTTAGGTGGTACTCCGCTTCAGTTTATTTATTTTCTTTGGGATTTTTTTATCGGTCTAAGCCAGGTATTTATTTACTTCATGTTGATTTGTGATATTTAATATTATGTTCGATTTTCTTATACACTTAGTGCTTGGTTGGATTTTGTTGTTGTTTCGGATATTAATTTAAACTCATTTATGATTTACCAATATATGTTTATATGGTTTGATACTGAGAATTGTATTAATTGATAAATGAGCCCCACCTTCGGCGTATCGTGTAACGCCAACCTTTACGTGATAAATTGAGGGTTGTTACAACCAAACCCTATATTGCTGTTATTATTTTTTCAAAATTAATTTTTAATTTTGTTAATATATAACATGAACACAATTTAAATACATCATTCACTCGTTAAGACGCGATACGAAAGAAAAACTTATTTAGTTTACCAAACACAACCAATTAAAATGCAACACGACATGAGAGTTGATGTCGCTTTCAATTTGGTCATATTTGTGTTATGTAATTAAAATAAATTGATTCATGTCATGTTTTCATTTGGTGTTTGTGTTTGGTAATAAAAACAAAATTTTGTGTCATGTCATTTTTATTTTGGACGTGTTTGTATTAGGTAAGAAAAATAAGATTTTATGTCTTGTTACGCTTTAGATGTATCATGTTCGCGTTTAGTAAGAAAAATAAATTTTGCAGCAGGGATCACCATTTCTATTTAGATTGTGTTTGTGTTCGATAAAAAAACATATATTACATAACATGTTGTGTCGCGTTTTAATTTAATCTCTTGATTTTTTATTTCGGAAAAAAAATTCTTACCATGTTTTACTGCCATACTGAAAATATTCGTCCGTAAATTAAGCTATTATAATTACTAAAACTAATGGTTCAGTTTCACTGGAAATAGACATTAATGTGATTACAAAAACATGATATCGGAAGTAATTTTAAACATAAATCCTAGCATAATAATCATCGTTTAAATAAAAAGTTGATCGCCAACAGGTATATATATATATAGGCGAGTTTAATACTATTGATGTATAATTATTTTACTTTTAAATGATAGGTGATGACTATTGAACATGTACACATTGAATTACAATGTTATTTTAAACTGAATATTTTTTTAAACAAATCAGACTAGCAATTTCGACAAACAGTCTTTAAAGAAAAAAATAGTGTCATGTTAGCAAAAAAGCATAATATCACGTTAACATAATACTATAACATAATAAAATTGTTGGGTTATTTTCCACTTTGACAAGTTATACAATTATTTAAGAGAATATCAAATTGATCAAAGCAAAAACCTAAATAATAGATGGAAAAAGTACGAAAAAAGTTTTAAAACGAATAAAACTTAGATTGAAACAAATTGGATATTTAACAACAACCTTATGAAAAATGGATCATGTTTTTCAACAGTCAAATATGTCCAACATTTCTTTTCCTAACAGTCAAATATTTAGTATATGTATAAATGGGACTGATGGAAGATGAATTGGAAAAACAAAAATTAATTTTCAAGCTTTCCTTTAAAAAAACAGATCCGATTGGTTTTCTTAATCATAGTTTTCTTCTGAGTTTACAACAACGCAAATTACAAATACTGTCGTTCTATCAATAATTCAGCAGGTGTGATACCTACCCAGTTGACATTGTTCATGCAACTCGTGGCTCAATAATTCGCAGGTGGGGTTGTGGTCTGAATATTTTATCTTTCCATTTTAAGATAAAATATAGAAATGATGTAGACATCAATATCAGATTTTATCTTTCCTTTTTAAGTTAAAATATAGAAATGATATAGAAATTATATAACCATCTATATCACATGTGAATGATGTGATAGATAAGTAAAATATTAGATTTTGTCACTGATGCAATCGTAAAACTTTTATCAAATCTCCTATTTTAATCAAAACAATACTTAGTTAAAATACTAATAATTATTATTATTTAAAATATTCAACCATATTTCCTTCCCTCACAACTATGTTACTTTATGTATACAGATTCAAATTATTATACATTAAGAATTGCATTACTATGCTTTAATAATATATATAAGAACATGGCACACAGACACGGAATTAAAATGCAATACCAAATGAAAGTTTATTTTCAATCAAACATGAATACAGTACAAATGAAAGTGACACTACACGAAATTTATTTTAATTGATCTAATAAAAATAAAAAAACATGGCATTAAAGTTTTTTCTTTTAATTAACATGAAATTTTATTTATTTTTATCTAGTACGAACACGATTGAAATAAAAGCAAAACGGTACAAAATATATTATTTATTATTTTCTATACATACACACACACACACACACACACACACACACACACACACACGTGTGTGTGTGTGTGATTACAATAATATACTTTAATACATTTAAATACAAACACACCAAAATTAAAACACAATACAAAACGAAACAAAATTCCACTTTTTATCGAACACGATCAAAACGAAAGTGGTACTACACGATATTTTATTTTATTTCATTAAATACGAATCCGTCCCAGGTAAAAAAAAACACGACACGAAATATTTTATTTATTTTTAATACTTTATTGCACACACACACACACACACACACACACACATATATATATATATATATATATATATATATATATACGCACACACACACACTTTAATCCATATAAATATGAACACGGAATAATGAAAACAACAAAATTTTATTTTTTATCTGATACGTAGATGACCCGAATAGAAGCAACACGAAATAATAGCTTTTTTTACCAAACAAAAAGACAATTCAATTAAAAATATTATTTTCGTGTCGTGTCAACTTTTATTTGGGTCGGGTTGTCTATTTTTAAAATACACAACCCGGCCCCAATAAAAGTTGACACGACACGAAAATATTATTTTTTATTGAATATGGATATGACCCAAATAAAAGTAATTGAAACTTGTGTCAATCTTTTAGCATACACCACTCTTAATTAATGTGCTTTCTTTGTCTCCTTTTGTCAATTGTGATTCAACTTATTAGTATAAGGAGCCTTATTTTCTTTTTGGGGAAGTATATCTTTTTTTTTTGATAAATAAATGATTATATTATAAAATCTTTTTGGGGAAGTATATCACACATATCAATAGTATAACTTTCAATCTCTTGAAATTGAGCGAGATATCCCTATATTATTATCGGGAAGTTGCTGATAACTCATTCAATTTTATTATAATTCACGCGAGAACAAATATTTTTTTAAGATTTTCAATAAGTATGTGTATTACAATACTTATTGTATATACAAATATATAATCATTAATTTAGATATAATTACACTTTTAAAATATTCATCTTTTATGTTTACTTCTGAACCCCTCATTATATATATATATATATATATATATATATATATATATATATATATATATATATATATATATATATATATATATATATAAGACAAAGAATGATACTCTCAACTAAATTGATGATTTGATTATTTTATTTTGTAATAAGATTAAAGAGATCTAGCGGTAAAAAGAAATATTTTATGTTATATATCTGCTTTACCATTAAGAATTATGTTGGTTGATGCTATTACCTAATTACAAAATATTCATCATTAGATAGTTTCAAACATTAATTGTAGAACTGTGCACGAAACTATTCGATTAAAATTATGTCATATATTTATTATTATTAATTAATTTAATTTTTTTTAGAAAAATGATTTTTATTGAATCAAAAGAGAGAAAAGCCCTCTCTCATGGCTTACAAGAAAATTTGAAGCAAGAATACAAAATTCAATGAGATATTACAGAGAGCTTTTCTGAATCAACTGAAATAGATGCTCTAATAGCTCTAGGAAGATCACTATAATTTTGAAAGCTTGAAGAGCATTGTTGATCGGACCCATGAATGGCAAGCAAGATTGCAGTTCTATTGGCTTCTGAGGAACATAACTCTATGAGACGATGATTAGTCTTAAGAAAATATTTGATTTCTTTAATATCAGCCCTTAAACGCCACGGAGATGTTGATGAAGAAGATAAAAGGCAGTTAATAGTATTTTGTGAATCAACTTCTATTTCATAATTAGAAATAAACTTCACCTTGCAGAAATTGATCCCAACGAAAATAGCTTGAATTTGAGCTTCAATCAATGAACCTGTATGAAAACGCGGAGCTTTTCTTAGATCAAAGCTCTGATACCAATCTGTAAAAGGTGATGAATCCCCGATTTTTAATTATCTCAATTAAAATATAATTTCCTTTTAAATAAACTCAAGAGATGCGGAAGCGGTGTGGTAGTTCAACTTTAACACAACAAATTTTAATTTCTTAAACAAATTAAAATTACACCAAGTGAAGTAAAATTAAACAATTATTATATTCACATAAACCAATTAATTAATTCAAGTCCTAGAATTTGCCTAGGTCATATTTATCAATATTAGCAAATTAGGCGAAACCAAATTTTAGCAAATGACTTGAATTAAATAAACTTTACCCAATACTTAATTTAAGTCCAAATTAAATTGAGTGTGATAATTTTACCCAAATTTTATCTTGAATTATCCTAAGCATGCGTTCTACGTTATTTTGCAAGATAAAATAAATCAATCACACTACGCCGCGATGTACGAGGAAAAATCCAAGACGGGAAACAACCTCGGACGGCCCTAGCCACAAATTCACTAGATACGGAATTACAAGTACAAGACAAAAGACTTACAACACACGACTCGATCCCTATCAAGCCCCGACGCTTCTTCTTGTAGACACCTCTTCCTAGCGAATAACCTTGGAACTCCACCGCGGTCTCGGAATCCACCGATAGGACTTTATATGGTCACCGTCACCCGAGCAAGGAGCCTTTCTCCAAGTGGGTAGAATCGCAACAAAACGTCTTCTTCTTTGATGGATGTAGAAGCAAACCAAAACTTCTCTTTGAAACGGAAGAGATAAACCGATGCCAAACTCCAAGCAATTGATATGTATATATGTGAACTTGGATAAACAATATGGGTGTAAAACTAGAGTGATAAAATATTTTCTCTTGAAAAATAGCACTCAAAACATGATCTTTTTCTCTTTTTGTTTTTGCTCTCAAAACACTCTCTAAGAGTTTGTATGATATGAAAAAGATACTCTTGAAAAATGGTTTTCCGCACTTGATAAAGTCTGAAAAAGTTGGTTAAAAACTTAGTGGGAAAGTGGGTGAAAAAACTGCCAAAAACTGTTCCCGCCTGGCATCTCGTTCGAACGACATTTCGTTCGAACGAGACTTCTAACGACGTTCCAGATTGAACTCGTTAGAATCTTATTGGATATCTCGTTCGAACATAAGGTTCGTTAGAACGACATATCGAACGACATTCCAGTGGCCTAATATGGGAACTCGTTGGCAGGTTCATTCGAACGACATTTTCGTTCGAACGATAATATCGTTCGAACGACTCTATCGAACGAAAAACCAGAAAGTTTGAATATTCTTGTTTAAGCCCAGAAAACTTTATAAATATTTATTTAAAGTTTTAATTAATTCTTTCTTAAAACAAAACGCAATTTTTATAAAACCTAACACCCAATAAACTTGTTCCAAGCTCCTATATATAATATTGCATTCATACCTTAGGAGCACGCAAACCGACATATTTGATGAAGCTTTATATTCTTTGCCGCTACGTCTTCAACAAACACTTCATAGGCTTGAGAGTATTACAATAACATACTATCCTATGAATAAATGTTTTTGTCCGGAATTGAGCCAACACTATACATGGACTCAATTAGATATTTGTGTCCTTACACTGTAGAAAAAGTATTTGGAAAAGTCCAAACGAATTGACCCACATCATTTCGAATAATAGAACCAATACCCATATTGTTCCCTGACTTAGCAACACAATTGAGTTTGAGTCTTCCTGTTGGAGGACATTTCCAAGGCACAACTTTGAAAAAAGATCTGAAAAGCTTGAAACTGAGAGAAAATGTAGCTATGACCTCATTACTTAAATCAGCTCTTCCACTGTTGATTTTAGAATTTTGAAATACCTCTACATTTCTAGATATCACCCTTGAAGTAACAAAGTTAGCTCTCATAGATATACCTTCAAAAAGAGCTTTGTTCCTAGTAAGCCAAATTTCCGAGATGATAGTAACTGGAATGATCTTATGCAGCCATTGAGATATATGAGAATTACCTGAATGTAACCACCATTTAATTATCGAGACATGAATAGAGGAAGGTCTTTGAGTAACTCCCAATAAGCAGCAAAAATGAATCCAAAGATTAGTAGTTATAGGACCTGATATAAGCAAATGATTCAGAGATTCACCATTCTTATGGTAGCACTGACATCTTGAGGCCAATTTCACTCCAACCTTTTGAATAAGATCTTCAACAGGGACACATTTAGATAAGGTTTTCCACACAAAAGTAGACATGTTAGGAGGAATATGCGGATCCCAAATAAAGTTAAAAGCTACTAAGGAAAGTTTTTCTTTTTGAATAATCTCGTAAGCAGAAGAAAAGGAGAATTTTCCAATAGATGAGTGTTGCCATATCAGAACATTATCTAACCATAAAGAATTAGCCTCCATAGTATCCCAAGCATATCTGATTCTTCTAAGAGCCATAGAGCCACTTCTAGTAGAGACATTAGGATATTTAGCATGCATAAACTTAGCCCATAAACCAGAATTCTTATTCATATTCCATGCCAATTTGATGTTGGACTCTTCTCTGATATAAGCCAATTTTTTTATGCCTAATCCACCTTCTTTTATTGGAAAACAAATAGAATCCCACTTGATCCAATGAATTTTTTTTCCATAATCTTTATTTATTCCCTAAAGAATGAACTAATCAATTGATTAATTTATTTGATCACCAATATAGGAGGCTGTAAAGCAAATAAAGTAAAGATAGGAATATAATTTAATACAGATTTGATCAAGGTAACTCTACTATCTAATGAAAGAAATTTAGATTTCCAACTCTGAATTTTGGAGGCAATAGACTAAATTAGAGATTCAAAGTACATAGCTTTCATTCTAGCCTTCAACAGGGGCATCCAAGATAACTCATTGGGACATTAGATAATTTGAAACCTGTGATATTGGCAATATTGGATCTAACAATAACAGATGCTTTAGAACTTAAAGAGAAGCAACATTTCTCTTTGTTAAAGTGTTGACCTGATTCCTTCTCATAATAGTTAATAAACTTCATGAGATTTTGAAGACTTTTCTTAGATCCTCTAGAGAAAATTATTAAATCATCAACATACCCAATATGACTAATTAATGGACATCCTCTAGTGTGAAAGAATGAAGAAATAGACCCAGCCATAAACTTCTTATGTAATCCTCTAGAAAAAGCTTTTTCCATGATAATGAATAAGCTTGGGGAAATAGGATCCCCTTGCCTAATACCCCTTGAAGGTTGAAATAACCCCATAGGCTGCTCATTGATAATAACTGAGAACCAGGTGGATGAAATGCATCTCCAAATTAAGTCAATAAAAGTCTCTGAGAAGCCAAAATCTCTTAGAGTTTTAATTAGGAAATGCCATGAGGTTCTATTATAAGCTTTAGATAAGTCTAGTTTCAAAACCACATTACCTCCAGTAGATTTTCTATCAATAAGTTGCATCATCTCTTGATCTAATAGAATGTTGTCAAGAATGCTTCTCCCTTGAACAAAACCATATTGATTACAAGAAATAATAAATGGGAGCATAGGGCTAAGCCTGGAGTTCATAATCTTGGTGATTATCTTATAACTATAGTTACAAAGACTGATTGGTCTGTAGTCCATGCAAATAGGTCTATGAACTTTAGGAATAAGACAAATCATAGTTGAACTCCAAGATTTGGGAATGTCAGCTCCTAAGAAAAATCCTTGGATATCATTTACAAGATCCTGCTTAATGATATCCCAACAAATCATATAAAAATACCCATTGAAGCCATCACATCCAACTGAGCTATTTTGGCTCATTTCTTTAATGACATTCAAAATTTCTTCTTCTTCTGGGATAGAAATCAGTATACTATTCATCTCCTCTGTCAAAAGCTTTGGGATAATTTCAAGCAAACAATTCTCTTCAAGAGGACCTGCAGAAAATAAATTTGAAAAATAAGAGATAAATTGGTTAGCAATGTCTATTTTGTTCTCTTTGGTTCTCCCCTCTTCATCTTTAATAATATGTATACATTGCCTCCTTCTATGATTTTGAACCTGAGCATGATAGAATTTAGTGTTTCTATCCTCGTTACTTATCCAATCACCCCTAGCATTCTGAAACCAGAACAATTCCTCTTTGGCCATAGCAGCATTGAGCTCTGCCTTGGCTTTAAATAATTATGTCTTTGATCTCCACTATTATCAGTTTCTAACTTAATTTCTTCTTGAATAAGCGTGTACTACAATATGAAAATTTCTTCAAACACATTTTTAAACACCTCTTTATTCCATATTTTCAAAGCTGGATTAAGTCTGTTGAGTTTAAAAGAGAATACCTCCATAGGTCTACCTGTAGCAGCCACTGACCAAGAGCTTTGTACTAAGTTGAGAAAACCTTCATGAATACTCCACATATTTTGAAATCTAAAATGTTTAAAAGATGAATCAAAATGACTCTGAATAGAAATTAACAAGGGACTGTGATCAGAACAGTTTCTATTCAGATGTTTTAAGGATGAGTTAGGGAAGAAATCAATCTAGGAAGAGTTAACCAAGGCTCTATCAAGACTTTCAAATATCATATTACCATTTACACTTTTGGCCCAAGTGAATTTAGATCCACTATACCCCAAATCTTGCAATGAACATCTAATTAAGCAAGAGTTAAAATCAGAAGCACCCCCAAGACCAATATTAGCACCTTCAGCTCTTTCAGGACTTGTGCAAACTATATTGAAGTCCCCCACAACAATAAGAGGATAATCAGTGCAAATAGCTGAACTATATGCTAAAGAATCCCATAACTCCCTTCTTTCCAATCTAGAGCATTTAGCATAAACTAAGTTAACTCCTAATTGAGTATTTGAGCTAGGATGATCTAGCGTTAGAAGCAAATTTTTATCCCCATCTAACATAACCTCACATTGAATCCCATGTCTCTAAAAACACCATATCTTGTTTAATCTATTAAAGCAACATCCCTTAAAGATAATAATCCTCCTTATATCTTCAATTTTAGAGCTATCAACCATGGGTTCAAGAATAGCTAAAAATGAAAGTTTATTATTCTTACAAAGCTTTTTAATAGCATTCCATACTAAACCTTGTATCATTGAGATTGGATATGGAAAAATTGCTTGGAACCTCTACTAGATGATCTGGTAACCCTTCTTTTGGCAATGAACAACTTCTTGTTACCTTTGGCTTTTGGTTTCTTTCCAATGACTACCTTAGGTTTAACTGAACTATCCTCATTTCTCTCCTTATTATACATTTTTTCTGATAACAAAGATGAAAACATATTCAAATCCTCCCCATCAGATTCTTTATGGACTTCAGACTTATCATTATCTGAGTGGTAACCCCTATATGAACTTCTAACTTTATTATCCACCTTATCCAACTTAGAACCTGGGTTGTTATACTTTTCATCAACTAAATTAATCCCCTCCTTTAAGAGCAATTCATCAATATTTAATCCCTCCGTAGTTACTTCCTTCCATTCACCTTCCTCTTTTTGATCAGCCTCTATGCAATCTTCATCAACTTCTGTAATTATCACAGTAACATTCTGATTAGGATTTCTTACTTGATTTTCTATATCACCAGCTTGCATTCTTAATTCTTGATCTTTAGCCTCAATGGGGATCATCTTTGTTAAAATTTTAGATGCTTCTGATTGGAACTTCAAGACATGCTGCTTCTCTGATTCCTTTTCTTTAGGCATATACATCCGTAAAGGTTCTTGAAATTTGGTTGGTTTCTTTAAGGGATGGTTACCTTCTTCAACAACTTCCTTGCCTTTCCTATGAAGATTCTTATTATTTTCCATCTTAAACATACAATTCCCTTCTTGATGACCAAGTTTAAAGCAATGAGAGAAATAAAGGGGAGGATTTCATATTCGATGGTTTGCCAATAACCAACATCACCACTCCCTATCCAAATTCTATAGGGTCTTGGCTTTAGGAGATCCAATTCTACACACACTCTATCCACACTAGGTCTATGGATGTTTTCAGTGGATTGTTCAATCTTAAGGGAGTTTCCAACTGCTTGAGCCAAAGAAAATAAAGGTTATTTAGCAATGGGACTTTCTTGATCAGATCTAAAAGTTGGGGACCATTTAAAAGTCCTCATAGGTCTCTTACGAATATACCATTGCTCTTTCATCCATATCCTCATGAAATACACTTGATAGTTGACTTTGATAAGGATGTGTTTATGATCAATAAGACCAATATGATAGGCAGCCTTCAAACCAAAAGATTCAAAGTTTTTTCGAATAAACTCCATTGATGGCTTACCATGTGAGAACTCTCCAACCATGGCATGCTTGAAAGGTGCAGATAGGATGTTCACTTCTTCTTGGGAGAAAATAATTGCAGGTTCACCGTTAAATTTAGAGAGAGGTTTGATATTGATTGCATAGGAAGGAGATTGTTCTTTTAAAATGCTAGCAAAGGATTTATGCCAAGGATTAGGGGGATCATGAGGTTTAGGGGTGATGGACGTAGAAGGTAAGAGAAGGGTGGATGACATGCAACCCTAATTAGGGTTATGGCGGCTAGAGAAGGCTAGAAAGAGAGAGAGAAGTTCACAATCAAAAAGTATAATCCTCATGAAAAGAATAGTATATAATAAAAGGTTGGATATTATTTACTTGATATAAGTGGATACCATGTCAATTAGTTTTTAATGTAAATTCACTCCAATGTTTTTGTAATTGTCAACTAACAGAAAATTTTACTCATTAAAAATATTGGGATACATATTTCTATAATATTTATATAACATGTTTCATTTACTCTTTCTATACATGATTTGTAAGACACCCGCGTATCGTGCGGGGTCAAAATCTAGTATACAAATAAACTCACTCATATATATGTATGTCTATGTATGTGTGTTTAAGTTTGTGTAAAGTAAGTTTTATCTAATATTCCACATTCACAATTATCTATATATGCTATGTGTTTTATAAAACGAACTATACATGTATTTATACTACTTAATTTAGCTTTTATCATTAACAGCTTAATAGATATCATAAAATTCATGAGATAAATTAGATTAAGCATAATAGGGTGATATATCTGACGAAACAATATGTGTGACATAAAGAGTTTTACTCTTATATGAAAGTATGAATGACAGTAGAATAATAAGAAAGTTGAACAAAATAAGGAACTCTTCTCGTTTCTTTAAAAGTACACGCATGGCCCATGTATATAACATGACATGATATGAAAAAGTAAAGCCTAAGAAATACATAACTGATCGGATATAAGAGAGATTGGCGGCATACTTTATAATAGGTTGTTGTGTTTGTCAGATAGGCATGATCGTGGGAACATTTATCCTGGTAAAGAGGAGAATGCAGTGAGGTGATCTTGGTTACTGTTATCCAGGTAAAGACTAGAAAGCAGTGAGGTCTTAATTATTTGTAGGAGCCATAATACTCCCCCTGAAGCGAAGGTGTGGTGTAATGCATACACCAAACTTTTCACAAAGATACCGAAAATGAGGTGTAGCAAGCGGTTTTGTAAATAATCGCAAAATGAGAAGATGATGAAACAAAGAGAGTAACTATCAACCCTTAAAAATCTTTTTCAGGGATAAACATGTTTTGTGCAGACATGGAGAATATGATTCACGGTCATATAAAGTACATTGACATTATCCCAGAAGAGTGAAGGAAGACAAACCCCAGAAAGGCCAATATCACGTAAAAGATAAGTAAGTCAAATAAGTTCAGTTGCTGCACTGACAAGAGCATGATATTTCGATTCACAAGAAGATCGAGCAACAGTGGGTTGCTTTTTCAATGATGAGGAAATGCAATTAGTGCCAAGAAACATACAAAACCGAGAATTAGAGCGATGTGTAATAGATACCCTCGCCAATCTGCATCAGAAAAACCATAGAGATTAAGTGATGATTGAGGAACCAGGAGAGGTCCCATGTTGGAGGTGCCATGAAAATACCGCAAAAGATGTTTAACTCGTTGAAAGTTTGCCTCGGTGGGAGTATGCATGGATTGACATATGGTATTGAATGTGTGGGTAATGTCAGGATGAGTAAGAGTAAGATATTAAAGGGTCCCAACAATGGATCGAAATGTTATAGGATCAGGATAGGGAGTGGTAAGAGCAATAGAGGCCTGTTGTTTAATGTGATGGGTTCCACCTGAGACAAAAAATCCTTATATTATGGCATGCTTTAAGTTCCTTTTATGGTTGTCTCCATGTTTTAAGTTCCATGTTTTATGGTTGTTTTGTCTTCCATTATTATGTCTTTTATGTACATGTAAGTGTGATGCATGTAAGAGAGAAAGGCAAGAAAATCATTTCTAATTAAATAGCCTTCTATCCGTAAGCTTCATTCTCCTCTTTATTTTTTTTCCTCCATCTCACCTCAGCTTTCATATATTATCAAATTGTACCTTGTGTAATTAGACTTTTTCACAAAACATCGAACATAAATGGTATCAGAGCTTCGCATCAAAAGGGCCTAATTCTGTCCAAAAAATTCAAGTTGCTATCCAAAAAAAATTCAACAAGTTGCTGTAAAAAAAAATTGAAGTTGCTGTCCAAAAAATTCAAGTTACTGTCCAAAAATTTCTATTGCTGTCCAAATTTTTTTCCATAAAGTTATTGTCATTGTCCCGAAATATAAGAAGCTGCTATAAAAAATTCAAGAAGTTGCTGTCAAAAAATTCAGAAAGCCAAGGAGTAAAAGATTTGAAGAAAAATTATCATGGAAAGCTCGAGAAATTCCACTCTAAATATTCAACAACCTTCAATCTTAATATTTTAAGGTGAGAATTATGATTTCTGGTATATCAAAATAAAGACTCTCTTTATATCCCAAGATGTTTGGGATTTAGTCCAAAATGGGTATGACGAACCCGAATCAATGGTAACGTTGTCAACTGCTCAAAAGGACAAATTGAAAGTTTTAAGGAAGATGGATGCTAAAGCTCTCCTTCACATTCAATAAGGCCTGGGAAACTCCATTTTTCAAGAATCATGGGAGCAACCAAGGCCAAGGACGCATGGGACATTATTCAAGAGGAGTTTCAAGGAAATACACAAGTAAGAGCTGTTAAACTTCAAGATCTTAGGAGTGAGTTGGAAAATATGAAAATGAAGGAGAATGAAACTCTAAAAGAGTTATCTTCTAGATTCACAGAACTTCTCAACCAAATGAAGGCGCATGGTGATCAAATAACCGACGGAAGAGCTGTAGAGAAACTTTTAAATAGCCTACCTCCAAAATTTGATTCTCTGGTGGCTGTTATTTAGCATACTAAGGATACTTCTAAGATGACGGTCAAATAATTATTGGGGTCCTTAAAGTCATTCGAGAAAAGATTGTTATATCGCTCTGAAAAATCTATTGAGAGCGCGTTTCAATCTAAAATCAGTTTCAAACCCCAAAATAGTGAAAGAGGCTCTTCAAGTCATGATGGAAGAGAGTTTGAAAGAGGTGGTAGATAAGGAAGAGGCCGAGGAAGAGGAAGAAGCAGAGGCAGAGGATGATTCAATAATTTCAGAAATTTTAGAAATGAAGATTTCTTACGGTCTCAACGATGTAATATATGCAACAAAAGTTTCCATGTGGAGAAAGACTATTAGTTCAAAGGAAAGCCTCAATGTCACAATTGCAAAGGCTTTGTTCATTTATAAAAGGACTGTAGATACAAGAACAATCAACAAGTAAGATATGCGAAAGAAAAAGAATGTAAAGGGAATTTATTCTATGCATGTCAAAGTTCCTCTGAGTAAAAGAATGATGTTTGGTTTGTTCATAGTGGTTGTAGCAATCACATGATCGGTGACAAAGACGTGTTTGTTGACATAGATACAACCATTTACTCTCAAGTGAAAATGGGAAATGGTGCGTTAGTCCATATAAAGGGCAAAGGAACAATTGGTGTTCAAACCAACAAAGGAGATAAGTTCATTCATGATGTTTTACTTGTTTCGGACGTAGCACAAAATTTGCTAAATGTTGGACAACTAGTAGAACATGGATATGTTGTCCACTTTGATGAAAAAGGGTGCACTATTTATGACAAAGGATAAGGAAAACAAGTCATGAAGAAGATAAAGATGGAGAAGAACCGTATCTTTCCACTAATTTTCAAATATGGTGGAAATTTTGCCTTGAAGGCAGAATCTGTTGATGAATCGTGGTTGGGGCATAAAAGACTTGGTCATTTGAATTTTCATGGCCTCAAGTTACTTTTCCAAAAGAATTTGGTTCAGGGGCTACCCACTTGCATTGAAGAAAAAAATGAAATATGTGAAGGTTGTTCTCTCGGGAAGCATCACAGAAATCCTTTTCCAAAAGGAGTTTCATGGAGAGCAAATGAAGTACTCGAGGTAGTTCACACTGACGTATGTGGTCCAATGACTACTTCTTATCATGGAGAAAATAAGTACTTCATACTCTTTATTGATGATTTCACAAGAATGACATGGGTATTTTTTATGAGGCAAAAATCTGAAGTAATTATAGTTTTCAAGAAGTTCAAAAGTTTTGTGGAAAAATAAAGTGGGCATTTTATCAAAGTTTTGAGAAGTGACAATGGAAAAGAATATACTTCCAATGAATTTGGAAAGTTTTATGAAGATGAAGGTGTAGAAAGACAACTCACAACTAGTTATACCCCACAACAAAATGGAGTATAAGAAAGGAAAAATCAAACCGTGATGGAGATGGAAAAATCAATGCTTTATGAAAAGGGACTGCCTAAAGTATTATGGGCGGAAGTAGTATACACAGCGGTATATTTTATAAATCGATGTCCAATAAAAGCGGTCTGGAATCAAACTCCCATTGAAGCCTGGAGTGGGAGAATCCATCAGTGCGTCATCTCAAAATCTTTGGTTGCGTATGTTATGCTCAGATTCCGAAAGAGAAGCGACGAAATCTAGATGAAACAAGTGAGAAGTGCATATTTATGGGCTATAGTTCTCAATCCAAGGGTTATAGGCTATTTAGTTTGAAAAGCAACAAAGTGATCACAAGCCGTGATGTGCTATTTGACAAAGGTACTATTTGGAACTGTGAAGAAGGCAAAGTCAAGGAGAAGACAATTCTTCTTGAGGAAGAGCAACAAAAATCAACAATTGATAATGAGAGCAATGAAGATTCACCCCAAATATCTCCACGATCAAGCTCATCATCACCATTATCAAATAGTTCTCCAAGTTCATCCTCATCATCACCACCTATAAGTCCAAAAAAATGAGGAGTTTAAGTGATGTATATGAGAGATGTAACTTTTTTACCATTGAGATAAAAAGTTTCGAAGAAGCTGTAAAAGAAGAAAAGTGGAGAAAAGCGATGGAGGAGGAAATTAATGTTATTGAGAAGAACAATATATGGCATCTTGTTGAAAAGCCAAAAGATAAAGATATCATTAGGGTAAAGTGGATTTACAGGGTCAAGTATCACTCTGACGGCACCGTGCAAAGAAATAAAGCAAGATTGGTGGCAAAGGGCTGTACACAATAACTCGGTATCGATTTTCATGAAATATTTGCACCAGTTGCACGTCTTGACACTGTAAGATCCATTATTGCTATGGCGGCTCAAAAAGGTTGATCATTGTACCAACTTGATGTTAAATCGGCATTCCTGAATGTAAAATTGGAAGAAGAAATTTATGTTGAACAACCTTTGGGTTTTGTTACCAAAGGAGAAGAAAAAAAGGTGTACAGGTTGCAGAAGGCCTTGTATGGTCTAAAACAAGCTCCACGAGCATTGCACAATAACATTGATGGATATTTCACTGGGAATAGGTTCGCAAGAACGAGCCTACCTTGTATGTCAAATGCAAAGGTACATCTGATATTCTTATTATTGCACTTTACGTTGATGATTTACTTTTTACTGGAAGCAGTGAAAAGATGATTGAAGATTTTAAAAATGAAATGATGAAGAAGTATGAAATGAGTGATAGGGGACTCCTACATTATTTTCTTAGTATTGAAATTTATCAAGAAAAAGATGGTGTGTTCATTTGTCAAACATAATATGCTGAAAACATTCTTAAGAAATTTGGAATGTTTGGGTGCAAACCGACGACAACACCACTGGTTGTAAATGAAAAACTCGTGAAGGAAGATGGAGGAAAAAAGGTTGATGAAACACTCTACAGAAGTTTGGTTGGAAATTTGTTATATTAAACATCAACAAGACCAGATATGATGTTTGCATCAAGTCTACTTTCTAGATTTATGCATTGTCCTAGTCATTTCTATCTTGGGGCAGGAAAAAGAGTGTTAAGATACTTGCAAGGCATACTGAATTATGGAATCGAGTATTACAAAAATGTGAATGTGAAGTTAACTGGATTTTGTTATAGTGATTGGGATAGTTGTGTTGATGACAAGAAAAGCACCTCGACTTATGCCTTCTCTATAGGTTTTGGTATATTTTCATGGGCATCAAAGAAACAACAAACTGTGGCTTAATCCTCAATTGAAGCGGAGTACATATTCGCATCATTAGCAACTTATCAAGCTATTTGGCTACGGAGAATTTTGGAAGACGTGAAAAAAAAGGAAAAAGAAGGCACAAAGTTATTTTGCGACAACAAATCAACAATAATAATGGAAAAAAATCTAGCATAGTAGGATAAGACACATTGATATCAAATATCATTTCATCCAGGAAGCAATTACAAATGGGGATATAAACTCAAATATTGCAAGTCAGAAGATCAAATTGCGGACATTTTCACCAAAGCTCTGTCACCAAGAAAATTTCAGCAATTAAGGGAACTTTTGGAATTAAGGAGTGTCACATTAAGAGGGAGATTGTTGTTTAATGTGATGGGTTCCACCTGAGACAAAAAATCCTTATATTATGGCATGATTTAAGTTCCTTTTATGGTTGTCTCCATGCTTTAAGTTCCATGTTTTATGGTTGTTTTGTCTTCCATTATTATGTCTTTTATGTACTATATAAGTGTGATGTATGTAAGAGAGAAAGGCAAGAAAATCATTTATAATCAAATAGCCTTCTATACGTAAGCTTCATTCTCCTCTTTATTTATTTCCTCCATCTCACCTCAACTTTCATATATTATCAAATTGTACCTTGTGTACCCAATATGGTTGTTGGAGAGCACTGGAAAGGTAGGTTGGTTCAGGGTAGGAATTGATTACAACAAGAGTAGTGGTAGAGGATTTTGAATGGGTGGTCATTGGGTGAGTGTTAAAAGGATGAATATTAGGAAGGTTGGACTCGCAGGATGACTGTGGGAGAGGCTGAGAATTAGGAAGGAAAACTTCCAATTGAATAGGCTAAAGTGAGGAGTTAGGTGTAGTTGGTGATAAAAGATGAGAGGCAGACTCACGGACTGGTACAGAATAAGTGGAAGTAATAGGGTCAGTCAAATATGGTTGGGTTAACAGGGAAGGACAATCAGGTACATCAAGTGGCAGTGATTGGGGATGTATGCTGTCAAAGGCTATAGTAGACAGTGTGGTGGGTAACGCAAGAGGTATTGTATCCCTCCTATAATGCTAGTAAACAATAGTTCCATGTTGTTCATCTAAAATGATGGGATAAGACGAAGAAAATGGATGGAGTGTAGGTAAGCTAGGACAAGTATGGTCAGTAAGTATTTGTCAAAAGTAATGTGCAATTAGTGCATGAATAATCCATGTCTTAGTGGTATAGTGGAGAAATCCACCATCTTAGTGGTATAGTGGAGAAATCCACCATGTTCTATTTTATGTATTAGTGGTATAATGGGGAAATCCACCATCTTCTATTTTATGTGTTAGTGGTCTAAGTGGAAAATCCCACCAAGTGTTGTATCCCCTATATAAGCAAGCTTTCATATTAGTTTGTAGCATGAAGTGAAAAAAATACATATGCAATTTGTCCTACATCTTCTTCATTTGTCTTCATACTTATTAAATTCCGCATAATTATATTTCCAACCCCAACATATTATTGGTATCAGAGCCACTCATCACTCTTGTCTTAACTCCTCAAAAATTTTAATTCATTCAAAAAATCTCATCCATGGCTTCATCCTCAAATTTCAATTTTTCAACTAGTCCTATACTTATATTTGAGGGAGAAAGTTATGACTACTGGAATATTCAAATGAAGACCCTATTTATTTCTCAAGATTTGTGGAAAATAATAGAGGAAGGTTTTAATCCGGCACAAAATCTTGAAGAAATTGCAATATGGACACAAGCAAAGCAAAAGTTGTACAAAGAAAACAAGAGGAAGGATGCAAAAGCACTGTTGTTTATTCAACAGGGGGTAAGCAAATCTATTTTTCCTAGAATCTTGGGTGCAAAAAATTCAAAGGACGCTTGCGAAATTTTAAAAATTGAGTTTCAAGGGTCAGCCATTAAACTTCATTCCCTCTGGCGAGAGTTTGATAATCTGGCAATGAAGGAAAAAGAAAATATCAAAGCATTCTCTTCACGAGTTACAGAAATTAAGAATCAAATAAGAAGTTATGGAGATAAAATTGAAGACAAAAAAATTGTTGAATTTTTTTTAAGAAGCCTGCCTGAAAAATATGATCATGTTGTTGCTGCAATTGAAGAATCAAAAAATTTATCAACACTCAACCTTGTTGAGTTGATGGGTTCACTTCAAGCCCATGAGAAAAGAATAACCAGATTTTCAGGTTCTAATGTTGAGCAAGCTTTCCAGTCAAAACTCAACATATCAGAAAGAAGGACCTCAGAATATCAAGGCAATAACTCATTTATGCACGGGCAACAAGGAAGAGGACAACGAGGAAGAGGACGCCAAAATTTTGCAAATCGTGGTCGAAGAAGAGGAAGAAATACTGTCACCACTCGAAATAATGGCGGTAATTTCAAAACTGGTTATGGTTATATAAGCTTCAACCATCATACTAATGGCCGAGATTTCAGATCTGATTCTGCATGTTTTGTTTGCCATAAATCTGGACATGAATCAAGAGATTGCAAATATAAGTCTGCAAGATGCAAAATTCCAAACCACTCACAAAGAGATTGCTGGTTTCAACAAAATGATGATAAAAAGGAAGCAAATTTTTCTGAAGAAAGTACTACTAAACAATTGTTCTATTCATGCATGAGTTCACAACATGACTCACCGAACACGTGGTACTTGGATAGCGGGTGCAATAATCACATGACCGGGAGCCGAAAGCATTTTGTCAAATTGGAAGACCATATTTCTTCTCAAGTAAAATTGCGAGATGGAAAGCTACAACCCATTGAAGGAAAAGGAATTGTAGCTATTCAGACAAGGGAAGGTAACACTAAATTCATTCATGTTGTTTTATATGTTCCTGCTTTGACTCAAAATTTACTTAGTGTCGGTCAATTAATTCAAAATGTATACTCAATAAATTTTGAGAGGAACGAATGCAAAATCAGTGACCATAATAAAACACTCATGATGAAAGTAAAACTGGCACCAAATAAAGTTTTTCCCTTTGTCATGCCAATTTATGAAAATATTGTCTTAAAAGCGGACAAAATTGATGACTCGCTACTATGGCATTTGAGATATGGACACTTGAATTACAAAGGACTGAAATTGTTAAAACAAAAAAATATGGTCTTCGGCCTCCCCAATATTGAAGAAGAAGATCAAATTTGTGAAGGGTGTATATATGGTAATATGCATAGACTACCATTCCCTAAAATTGCCTGGAGAGCAAAAGATCCTCTTGAACTGGTACATGTAAACATATGTGGACCTACACAAACTCCATCATTTCAAAACAAAAAATATTTTCTTCTCTTTGTTGATGATTTTAGCAGGATGATGTGGGTTTACTTCCTTGAGCAAAAGTCATAAGCTTTCTCAACCTTCCTGGTGTTCAAAAAAATGACGAAAAGGCAAGGCGGCTACCCATTAAAGACTCTCTGAACTGATCGTGGTGGACAATTCATATCAAAAGAATTCATGGATCATTGCAAAAATGAAGGGATCAAACGACAGCTGACACTTCGCTATACTCCTCAACAGAATGGTGTAGCGGAATGAAAAAATCATACCATTGTTGAGATGTCACGAAGCATGTTGAAAGCAAAAAGGCTCCCTAACAGTTTCTGGGCAGAAGCAGTCAACATCGCGGTCTACATCCTCAATCGTTCTCCAACAAAAGCAGTTCTCAACAAAACTCCTTATGAAGCTTGGCACATGCGCAAACCAAATGTTAACTTCTTCAAAAAATTTGGATGCATTGCGTATTCTCTCATTCCCTCGCAAAAAAGGGAAAATTTTGATATAAAGGAAGATAAATATATCTTCATTGGTTACAGTGAAGAATCAAAAGCCTACCGACTTTTCGATCTAAAATCCAACCAGTTGGTGATTTCAAGAGACGTCAAATTTGATGAAATGAAAGGCTGGGAATGGGAAAATCAAATGTCACAAGAGGCAAAATCTTTTGAAGTTAATTCAGAAGAAGAACTGGCCGAGCCAACTTCACCGCAAAGTCCAGACTCACCACCATCAAATCAAAATACTTTTGATGGCAGTGATCCAGAAAGTGATTTAGATTCCGAGTCATCATTTTTGAAGGTACGCTCATTAAGAGCTATTTATGATTCATGTAACGTTGCATTTTTCTCTTGTGAGCCACATAAATTTGAAGAAGAGGTTAAAAACCAAGTTTGGCAAAAATCAATGAATGAAGAAATTGAAACGATCGAGAAAAATCATACTTGTGAACTTGTGGATCAACCCAAACAAAAAGATGTGGTTGGACTAAAGTGGATCTACAAAACGAAGTTCAACGAAGATGGCTCAGTTCATAAGCACAAAGCCCGTCTTGTAGCAAAAGGCTATTCACAACAGCCTGGAATAGACTTTAATGAAACCTTTTCACCAGTTGCTCGCATGGAAACAATTCGCACAGTTTTGGCATTAGCAACACAACAAGAATTGAAAGTCTTTCAGCTAGATGTAAAATCATCTTCTCTAAATGGTGAACTTGAAGAAGAATTCTACGTGGAGCAAACTCAAGGCTACGTAGTGGAAGGAAAAGAACATAAGGTGTACCAACTGAAAAAAGCACTGTATGGCCTAAAGCAAGCACCACGAGCGTGGAATAGCAAAATTGACAAGTACTTCTTACAAAATGGCTTTCAAAGAAGCCCAAATGAACCATTCATATATGTCAAAACGAGAGGTATAAGTGATTTCATTATTGTCTGCCTTTATGTTGATGATTTGATATACACTGGTACTAATCCAATGATGATGGAAGAATTTAAAAAGGCCATGATGAATGAATATGAGATGACAGATTTGGGTCTCATGAAATATTTTCTTGGCATCCAAGTGCAACAATCAAAAGGCGAAATATTTATTTCACAAGAAAAATACACTGAAGATTTGTTAAAAAAATTCAACATGTCAAAGTGCAAGCCAGTAACAACTCCAATGGAGGTGAACGAAAAGCTCCAATAAAAAGATGGTGCACAGAAAGTCGAAGCATCACTTTACCGTAGCCTGGTCGGCTCATTGATGTATCTCACCAACATAAGGCCCGATATTGTTCATCCTGTCAGCATGATCTCCCGATTCATGAATGAGCCAAGCCTAGTTCATTATTCCGCAGCAAAGCGAATACTACGGTATTTGCAAGGTTCGAAATTTTTTGGAATTAAATATGTCAAAGAAATTAATTGCAATCTTGTTGGATATACCGACAGTGAATGGGCAGGATCCATTGATGATAGAAAAAGCACATCGAGTTATTTATTTTGCATTGTCACTAAATCAATTGCTTGGTCCTCCAAAAAGCAAAGGATTGTGGCCCTCTCTTCAGTGGAAGCGGAGTATATTGCAGCTACTGATGCAGCTTATGAAGCAGTCTGGTTAAGAAGAATTTTTGTGGATCTCAAACAAGAATAAAAGAAGTCCACAATTATCTACTGTGATAACATGTCTGCTATTGCCATGACAAAAAATCCGGTTTTTCATGCTAGAACGAAACACATTGAACTCCGTCATCATTTTATAAGAAGTTTGGTTAACAAAGAAGAAATTCAAATGACTTTTCTCAACACCAACGAGCAATTGGCAGATAGCTTCACGAAACCAGTCTCTTCCGAAAAATTGGAGCAATTCAAAAAGTTCACAAAAATTGCAAATTAAGAAGGGGTGTCAAAAGTAATGTGCAATTAGTGCATGAATAATCCATGTCTTAGTGGTATAGTGGAGAAATCCACCATCTTAGTGGTATAGTGGAGAAATCCACGATGTTCTATTTTATGTATTAGTGGTATAATGGGGAAATTCACCATCTTCTATTTTATGCGTTAGTGGTCTAAGTGGAAAATCCCACCAAGTGTTGTATCCCCTATATAAGCAAGCGTTCATATTAGTTTGTAGCATGAAGTGAAAAACAATACATATGCAATTTGTCCTACATCTTCTTCATTTGTCTTCATACTTATTAAATTCCGCATAATTATATTTCCAACCCCAACAGTATTAAAGTAAGAGGACTTAATGGCTTACTTGAATTTGAACGAATGAAATTGTTATTAGGATAGGAACTGATAGGACTAGAAATTGAAGTATTTGAAAGATCAGTTGAGGATTATCGAGATAAGCTATTATTGGTAGGTAGAAAAATAGACAAGGGTGGTTGAAAAGAGGTAGAATTTAACATAATAGGAGAAGGTGTTGTTGGTTGAATTAACTTAAAAAATTCTTAATAAGTAACCATAGCTATTGGTTGGGATTGAACAGTATCTTGGGGGTTTGAGACATATTAAAAAGTGTTTTCATAAAAAATAACATGTCTGGAAATAAAAATTCGCTTGGTATGTGGTTGATAAAATCGATATCCCTTAAGAAGTGAACTATACCCAATAAATACACAAGGATAAGATTTTGTTGTAAATTCATTTTGAGTTTTGTTTCACAAATAGGGAAAACAACGACAACCAAAGGTTCTTAAAATTGAATAATTTGGCCGATGCCATAAAGTTTGAAAAATGGTGTTATTTTTTAAGGGTGCAGAAGGTAGGTGATTAACGAGATAGACACCACTGAGAAACTCTTCAACCCATAGAAAGTTAGGAATATTAGCGTGGAACATTAATGGTAATCCACTTTGAACAATGTGTCTATGTTTTCTTTCTTCCAGACCATTTTGTTCCGGCATTCCTGGACATGATATATGTCTAATTATGCCATAAGTACTACGATAAGAAATAAAATTTCTTGAAAGTTCACCACCACCATCACATTGGAAATTTTTTATTTTCTTTTCAAATTGGGTATCTATTAATTTATAAAAGGTTAGAAACACTTGATGAAAATCAAATTTTAGTTTAAGTGGATATAACTAATTATAACGCGTACAATCATCCACAAATATAACATAAAATTTAAAACCTTGAGAAGATGTTATAGGAGTCGGTCCCCATAAAAAATGAATCTTTTCAAAAGGAAGATTGTAGAAATTTTATCATTTATTCCAAAAGATAATTTTTAACTTTTTCCAAGTTGACAACTCATACAAATTGTTCGAGGTTTATTCTAATGACCTACATGCAAAGAATGGCATTTATTTAAAAAATTTAAAGACTTGACACGAGAATGACCCAAACATTGAGGCCAAATATCATCACTTGCTTTCTTTTCATAAATGGCACTTAGAGTCTCTCGATGATTTTCTTCAAAAGTTTAAAGTGAGCCTCTTCTTATGCCCTTGTCTAGTTATTTGTGAGTCTTCTTATCCTTGACAACAAAACCATCATTAGTAATTTCAAGTAGAACTTAATTGTCACTAAGTAATTGACTCACCGAAATTAAATTGTTTTCTATTTTCAGAATAATTAAAAGATCTTTCAAAATTAAATTATCTTTCAAAAAAAATTCTCCAATGTGATTTATGTCAAGTTTAGATCCATCTCCAATAATGACTTTATCACTATCTTTATATGATTTTTTTTTTGAAAAATTACCAGTGCTATTTTTCATATGAGATGTGGCTCCCGAATCAACATAGAGACCATGATCTACTTGTGTATCAACATTTGTTATAGGCAATGCTATATTAACTTGGTCTTGTGTTTGAAAACAGTAGTCCCATCGAAAGAAACAAGTGGGTGAGGTATGATTTGTTCTTCCACATGTTTGCAAGTCCATACTATTAGGATTTATTCATTCATTTCTTATAAATTATTGCGTCACTTTTGGACTTATCATTGCTTGAAAAACACTCAAGGGAAATCATGGTTCATGATTTGTAGCACCAATATTAGAAATTTGATTTGACTGTGAACCATAGGGGTGGTGCATAGGCTGTCTAGCAGGTCTGAATCCTCTCCCCCTTGATGAGAAGTGTCCTCCAAAATTATTTTCGAAAAAACCTCTACCTCTTTTCAGTCTATATCTTCCTCTACTATGGTATTGAAGAGGATCTCTAATGACATTTAATGTGATGGAATAATCAAAAAGTTGGGTTTGCAGATTTTTTGATTCCTTTGAAGTTTCTTGACGAATATCAAACCCCTTAAGTGAGGTTATTAATTGAGGCAAAGAGGGATGAGGTTCTTTTCCTGACATGACTGTACAAAAAACTTTATATTTTTCTCCACGTCCTTTAGCAAAAGTTATGACCTTACTACCTTCGTCAAAAAGTTTATAAATATAAGATAATGCATCACAAAGGCTTTTAAATTTCATTAAGGGGTTTTCCATCCAATGTAATATCATGTATTTGTTCTTTTAGATAAAGTTCTTTTTCTTTTGTGGATTGTAAAAAAAATTATCTTCTAGAAATTTTCATGTCTCTTTTGAACTCTCACAACCAACAATACAAAATTGACATTCCTTTGAGATTGTACCTGATAACTAGCTTCCGACGAGGATATCTTTTTCCTCCCATGTATTTGTTTCTTCACCTTTGTCATTAAACTCCTGAGGTGGTTCATTTTTTTATTACATCTTCTACTTTCATGGATTTCATGTAGTTGAGAATCTAAGTTCCCCATGTAAGATAAGTTTCTACATCTAACTTATCATTGTAAATTGCAATAAGTTGGTGCAATGAGCCCATGCCAAGAGGAAGTTGTTTTGATTTGATTCGGATGCCATGAGCCTTGGATCTGATACCATAAATAGTTTTACTCTTATACTAATAAAATACCGGGCGATCACTCCTATATCAAATTAAAACAGGAGTCTCATATGTATCATTCTTAGCATCACTGTCGAAAATCCATTTAATTAGTAATAACCTATTAGGCCGGTGTAAAAATTTTACTTAAATACTCTTTTTAACAATTACAAAATTAAAACATCCACACAGTTTATGCGTAAATGAAACTGAAATGAAATAAAATAACCGAACACTCGGTCAAAATATACAACCATATCGAATGCCGCACTAATAGCCGGCAAAATAATAAGTAAATGTTGTTGGGATATCAACCCGAATGTTTATACAATACCTCCTATCTAGATTACAAGGATAGAGGCGTCTATCAAGAAGCATGCACGCATCCATAACTGCTGTAGCCTGACGCCTGACTCGAAAGAAGTTCCATCCAGGCGTCCCTATGTCTGGACACCTATATATATATATAATATAACAAGAAAGAAAAAGTAGATAAACGGGTCAGAGCCCGAGTTTGAAAATATTTTGCAAGTGCATAAATGCCTTATTTTTTTTTAGAAAAAGGTTTTATCTCATATTTAAGTTTGGTATCGCAATCCCATGAGATACCCCTCACCTCTCTTCTAGCAGTGCACACCTAGAGCATCCTTCTAAATATCCTAGTCAAGCTACTATGCTAAACTAGTCTATCACCCAGCAACTATCAACCCTAGATAGTCCAAGTACTAAGGGGTAAACATTTCCCCATTCTTAACACTGTGCGAAGTTCGTGCATGGGGTGTCTCGCAGAGCGAAATCCAAATAAGGAACCCCCCCGATACACTACTATGCGGCAAGGTCAATCGTCGGGATCCATTAGACCCTCGGTACTCGATTTATACATACATATTCATATTTTATATACGTATTGTATTACAAGTCGGGATATATCTCCCGGAATGAGAATTCATTTACCACATTATTTACCAATTCCATTTTCATTTCAAAACCTTCTATTTCCCTTCTTATATCCAAAAAATATATTTAAAGCAAGTTTTATTATCATAAAAATGATTTACCTTATCATAACATCCCATTACCCTTCTTCTATCCGGGAAATGTAATTAAAAGAAAATTTTATTATCATAAAAAAATGCTTTTACCATATAACATGCTTCCATTTCCCTTCTTCCATCCGGGAAATCTATCAGAAGCCAAATCGTTTATCCCATTTCCCTACTTCTATCCGAGAAATGTATTTAAAGATAATTCATTATCATGAATTGCTTTAACATATCTAAGACCGCCCTTCCGGGTTTCCCCACTGGACGCGCCCCTAAATGGCTATCATCTTCCAGGGCCTATCAAACAAGACAACCTGGGAACCTACCGAAACGTTGGGAAGTGGCCATATGCCTGCGGGAGAGTCATGACCACACCCAGAATCACCTCACCAGCGCAGTAAAACATATAATAATCGCCCATATGGCCTAGCACTATATCCACCCTGCATTCATTAGCCAGGGGGCATCACCATACACACGCAACTTCCCTTATGATAGCGATTTAGAGAGGTGTGTAACCATAAATTATTAATTATAAAATCATTTCTTCTTCCATTTTGAAAACATTCATTTTTATATTTTCAAAAGTCATTTACATCATATCATCTATATACTTTATTCACATAGTATATACATATACCATATATTCCTTTTCGAATATATATATATATATATATATATATATATATATATATATATATGGCCATATTTGCCAATTACATCTAGCGATGTCCAATAATCCCAAAGTATTTCCTTACTTTAACAAACAATACATACCTTAATCCCATCTAAGGGTTTTTTTGGATATCTCCAATTGTACCATTTCACTCTAAGTGAATATATATATATATATATATATATATATATATATTCCCAAATTATCCTAATTATCTCGTAGGATATACTAACTCCACAATTGATTATAGTTATGCTTTCTACACACATAATTATATAGGCCTAAATCCCCAATAAAATATCCTAGGGATTTATCTTTCTCGAACAACCTTAAGTTTAGTGGGTTATGGATTTCATTTCCATGAACCCAATGACTACATCTTGTCCAAATAATCACCTAGAGGTCCCCACCCTAAGTTAGGAACCTTAAACCTTGAAATTTATCAGTTAGTCTATTTTCCTCGAAAATATAAATTAAGGGTTATACAACTAAAACCCTCACCTTGCCCAGCTACATTTTCTTAATTGGAGGACTATATAATCCTAAAAGATCTCTTATGTTATCCCATAATCAACCTCGAATCAATTAGAATTGGATTACACCCCATCCAATTCACCCTAGGAAAATTGTCCACTTTTAGAAGGGGTCGATCGATTGAACCATAACCGTCGATCGATCGATGGCTTCAATCAATCGAGCTCCCATGATCGATCGATCGATCATGTCAGGCAGCTTCTTCTCCCAGAAGCTGTTTCAGCCATTAAAGCTTCTCCCAAGCTTTTATCTCTTCACCCAACATCCTAAAACCTCCACAAACAACATCTACACATATATTAAGGGTTCTAAACATCCTAGAACCCTAAACTACCAATTAATTTTGATTAATTTCTAAATTTCTCCAATTATCAAATTTTAGGAGTTTATTCATTTTAACGCCCGAAAACCCATTTTATCCACGAAAACCCAACCCAAAATCTATAGGGTTTTTTTATGCCAAAGTAAGGTATGAGATTTATGCAAAAAGTAAATAAAGCAAGTAAACACTTGCCTCGTGGATATAATCCGACGATCCCGAGTCGAATCCTGCGGAGGTTAGCCGAAATCTCCCCGTTTCTTCTCTTGTCTCTCCTCCTCTCTCTCTTCTCTCTCTCTTTTCTCCCCCTCTCCCTCCTTTTATAAGGAGAAAAGGGTTTTAACCCTTTAAACCCAAAAACGACTCGTTTACTTAATTACAAGCCCATTTAACTCTAAAATACCTCGAAACTCATTTTCGACAATCGGACACTCTTTTTCGACTATCTCGGCCATTTCGAGACTCATAGCGCATTCGAAATTCCCATCCGAGGTACTTGACCACAAATCACTTTTTCAACCCAAAACGAATAAATGCAGTATTCCCATTAAAATAATATATTTTGTCCCTTTACTCAACAGCGGCATGTAATTAAAATACCTCGACATATTCACTTAACTCCAAAAGTAAATATTTCATCCATCAATAATCATCAAATCCTTGAAAATCCCGAAAATTACTATTCCGGGAAATTCTCTAAATTCCAATTTATACTCAATTATGGAATTTAATTATCTCCAAAAGGATGGGTTGTTACATACTTCCCCCCCTTACAATGGAATTTCATCCTCGAAATTCAGTTAAACCTACACCACCAAACTAGGATCACAAATCCCACTACGTCTTAGTACCCCCAAAACCAAAGGTGCTAACACGATGGTTGATATACCCGTTTATATCCTTGGCCTGGCTGAAGATTATCTCCAAAACGGACGACCCTACGAGGGGCCAACCCTTCACCAGGTTCCAGCTGGCCTCCATCAGGCCCAGATGACCCTACGAGGGGCCGACCCTCCACCAGGCTCCAGACGACCCTACGAGGGGCCGACCCTCCACCAGGCTCCAGACGACCCTACGAGGGGCCGACCCTTACCCAGGCTCCGGACGACACTACGAGGGTACGACAGTACGAGGCCAGAATTAAGCCAGACTCACTACCGGAAGGAACTTTGCCCTCGGCCTCATCTCATAGGCCGAGGGTGACATCATCACAGCGCGTGGTTTGGGAGACGCGTGGAACAGTGCGCGTGAGGCTCACATGGCACGTGGCAGACCGTTATAACAAAATCACACCCTCACGTGAGGGAATATTATGTCATCATTTGGCATCTACAGGTGTCAACAGGGGGTTGGTTGGATCATCATTCACATGCACCATGCATACTTGGGGGGTACACTACACCCCCCAAGACCTATATATACTTGTCATCTACAACCCTACAAAGGGATTAGATTATTGCAACCCTAGCAAAAAACTCTGCTTGTATACATAATAGAGAGAGAGAGAGAGAGCTTATGTGCATTGTATCCAAGGCCATTAGTGCCCATACTTGGTGGATCACACACTCACAGTGGATGTAGGCCAAATTGGCTGAACCACTATACATCATTGTCTTATTTCCTCTTATACTCATCCCCATCTACACACTTACATACTTATATACTTGCATCTCTATGGCTGCCATGGCTACTACTGTTTGAGCTCATTATCACTTATCCGGTGGTGCTAAATCTCAGCATCATCAATGGTCACTTACCATATTCCACCTACCTCGAGGTGTATTCCAAAGTATTAGCTTTACTATAAGATCATTTAAATTCTACCTACTAATGCACAACATCTACGCGTTACTCCAATGGCTTCTCTTATTACCAATAAGAGAAATGAGTCTATAACTACCTCTTTACATATTGCAAAGCTTCAACTTTATATACTACGCCCCTCCTATTTCAGGAGGTATATAACCCAACTTACTAAGGTGCCCATACACCTTTTGAACCCGTTCACATCTGAACAACCAGGGTGAGCATTCGACAAGTAACACTCTCTCCAAATAAGGGTCTCCTTTCCTCGGTGTAATACTCACACATGGGTTCTCCCAACCCGCAAAATTCAATTCTCCTTGCATCGACGCCACTAACTCTACTGAACTTACATCCTAATACTGCTACGATCTATGCGTTACCCTACCTATGAGAAACGAGTGTACTCCTAAGTATGTCCCTAGTTCCCAAGGCCCCTATAAACTTCTAACATTTTCTTGGTTTCATGCGTGGGACGTCTCGCAAAGAGAAATCCAAACAAGGAACCCTCCCGTTACACTACTCCCTCGCGTTGTCAGTCATCGAGATGTAGAGACCTAAGGCACACCAGTGGGACGTCCTAATTCCTATCTCACTAACCTATTAACGCATTTCTACTACTCTATCCTATCTTTGGGCGTCTATTCTCTATCGAGATTTTCCCAAAAATCACTTCTCCAAAGTTTTCCTTTTCATCGAGGCCTGACTATAATTCTCAAATCAATTTATCTAAGTCGATCTCCACCCACCCACTTGTGGTGAAAGGACTACTTTAGTGCTTGTCCATAGCACAATATTTCCATAAACATACCATCATCACATGGCTCATAGCCTATAGTGGTTCATCCACACTATAAGACTTTTCCACACAACCAACATCCTTGCATCCTATAACATCTCTCCACTCCCGACGCCGTTAAGGTTCATGTGTGGAGCGTCTCGCAAAGCGAAATCCAAACAAGGAACCCCTCCACACACTACTGCTTAACTTCGTCGGTCATGGAGGTCCGTTGTTTCAAACATGCAACCGGGATAACCCTATCCCCTTTTCCAACAAAAGGTGGTCTGTACTCCTATCTATAACTAAGAGTCACACCACCAAGCACTCGCACCCCACTCAGTCCTTGCGCAATCAATAATGAGCTTAATCTTACAGCTCAACAATAATCCTTGCGGGCCTTAAATCATATTGATAAGGTCGCCACACACTTTCATCATAATAATGAAACCTCTTCTCATCGAAGTTCCATTTACCCATAACAATAAAGGCGAACTCAACTTGTATTCAGGTGAGATATCGCAACAACAACCCGCTCCACCCTGGAACTGCGAACACGATAGTCTTGCCATCATTAGCCTGCTATCGCTCCGATCAACCAATAAAATTATATACTCACCATATTACCATACTCGTATAATACATCTAAAACGAGTAGTACAAACCAAATATATATAAAAAATATAAACACCCGCCTTTATGGCGAATGCAGAAAATAAAACTCCGCTACCGCGGAAAACACATAGGCATACATTATATAATGTTATCGAGACAGCCACAAAACTCAAATTACACACACGAGTCTAGGTCTAGCGAACACCGCGACTTTATCCAGTCACACCAAATATACCTCCTTCGTTGAGGTAAAACTCATAACAATAACTTTGCCTTTATCCACTGTCGGCCTCTGGCCGATCCTAATGTGAATAATTTCAGAACTGCATTCTCTTCCTATTCTTGCGAAATCATGTGGAATCATGGTTAAAACAAACCCTAAGACCCCTTTCGAACCCTTAGCTTCACAGGGTAATTCAACTTTAGTACCACATTCCACTATAACAGTATTTGGATACTTTCAGCTACTGTACTTTAGTAGTCATTGCAACGATCCTTAATAATTTCCATAAGGGAGTGATCTCTATGACGGTCCTAGTCCCCCAACTTCTACTAGTCGCCCCAGATAAGCCCCGCCTCCTGATGTCCTTATCACGACCCTCCTACTAGAGTTGTTAGGTTACTAGATACGGCTGATAGTTTACTCATGTGTGTGGAGTCACCAATAGGGGGTGGATCGATCATTCACTCGATTTGTAGGGGGAGAAATAGTGAATGGAGGACAGGATTTTGCAGTAGACCTTTTGGTATTAGATTTGGAGGGCTATTATGTTATCTTGGGCAGAGATTGGTTAGAGACATACACTACACCAAAATACTAATTTTGTGACTGCCTTCTTGTAACTGCTAACGGGGGTGACGTGACAAACTTAATCACTGCCATTAGGAGTCACAACATTATTTGTAACTGCCGTTAGGAGTCATAAAATATTTGGGAAATGAAAAATTTGAGTCAATTGGTTTGTCACTGCTAATGACTATCACAAATATTACCATATAATTAATTTGTGATTGCTATAAGGAGTCACAAGTTTATAACTACCACAAGGAGTCACAAATTAATCATTAAACTTAAGTTATGACTCTTATGAGCAGTCAAAAAATTGTAAATGCTATGAGGAGTCACAAATTTTAGATTTGTGACCGCTATTAACGGTCACAAATTTGTGACTGCTCGTAGCCGTCATAAATTTTTTCTTAAAACTTAATTTTTGACCGCTATGAGCGGTCAAAAATTTGTAACTGCTTGTAGCGATCACAAATTCTCGTGTAAGAGTTAATTATGACTGTTATTAGGGGTCACCAAAATTTTGACCGAGGTTTAATTTCCCTCTTCGCTCTCCTACGTGTTCTTCAATCTCCCGCTCTCTCCTCCATCCCTCTTCAATCTCCCGCTCCCTTCTCATAAAATTTTAGCCTCGGTTAAACTCTATTTTCTCTCAACTATCTCTTCTTATAACTCTCATGCGACATCTGATTTTGTTGTGAAGATCTCCCCTCTCTGTTTCGCGGTGAGTTTCGATTTTTCTGTTAGTTTGTTATTTTGAGTTTTTAATTTTGTTAGTTTGGTGAGTTTTCGATTTTGTTGTTATTCTTATTTGATATTTTGAGTTTTCTTATTTTTATTTGTTAGTTTTAGTTTTGGGTTAGTTTCGTTAGTTTGAGGTTGTGGAAATGGGTTGTGATTCCAATCGATAATAATAGTTTTGGAATTTTTGTAAATAAAATCCTTTTATCAACAAGGATTAGGTAATCCAATGTGTTAATTTATGCTCGTACATTAACAACTCTAATGGCATTTCCCCCGTCCATGTTTAGGGGACTTTGTAGCAAACATTGCAAAAGAAAATCTCATGAGATGCATATTTTGCGAGCAATGTTTTGTTGAAAATACCCCAATTTGTTGCAAATGCCCTTCTTCCCAGAAAGCAAAGTGTTTCAAAATCAAGAAGTGGAATGATTTTGTTCTTTGGACTTGGGGTCCATTATAATACCTAACCCTAACTTTAATTTACACAAAATACTTGTATCATATATTTTTAGTTAATTGAGTTGTTGAACTTTGATTGTCTGGAGCAAATATCGTTATGGACAACTATGCTATTTTTAAGAATCATATTATGGATCTTTGTGAGTGTTTATAATAATAATTATTGTTTGTTACTTTGATGTTGTGTTTTAATTGTGGGGAAACTAATGTGTTTTGGTTGATTTAGGTATAAAGTTCAATGCTAATCAAGCTAGCGCCACCAGTGATGAGTGTACTATTGCATGTGGTATGTATACACTATTTTCATAAATTTTAACATTTAGGGATGTTACATATTTCATTAATTTTTGTACCGGATTGATTTGTAGTGTTGATAGGAGCTTGAGGGTCAGCCAATTGAAAACCCAAATTGTTAATTCGTGGTTGTAGTATAGCTTTTAGTAAGAATTATCGAGAGTATTTGTTTTGTAGTTTGTGTGAATTTTAGTAAGAATTATTGATATGTTGTTTCTGTTAATTAATTCATGTCCTTAAAAAGTTGTTCATGCCATTTAAGTTAGAATTATTGATTGTTTATACTTATTTGGGGTTTAAACTGTGTTTTGGGGGTGAAAATTGAAAGCAACGATGAAGTAGCATGAATTGAGACACAAATACCCCAAAAGGTACCAAGGTAACCTGAGAGAAGTCATGGACTTGATTTTCGAAATTGATTAGTTTATGCTTGTTTTGGTGTTAAAATTATGATTTAAAGGAAAAAAGATGAAAAAATCAATCGAATTTTCTTGAGAGAGGCACAAACTCCCCATGAGGTTTAAATAGTAACTTGTAGGAAGTGTCTATGTCCTCATCGGGCTCTCGATTTTCCAAAATTGACTAGTAGACATTTGTTTTGGGGTTAAAAATGGAACTTAGGTGGAAAAAACTCAAAACATCAACCGTGTGCCCGGATAAAGGCACATACACCATAAGAGTTACAAAGTAACTTGTAGGAAGTGGTGTGTCTCTTCGGACTCCTACTTTTTAAAATTGACTTGTAAGTGTTTTCTTTGGGGCTAAAATGAGATTTATGGGGTGAAAACTTCAAACAACAATCGAATGGCCTCGACAGACCAACAAACACCGTAAGAGGTACGAAAGTAACTTGCAAGAAATGTCAGTGTCCTCATCGAACTCCCGGTTCTCGAAGTTGAATAGTGGACATTCTTTTTGTGGTTAAAAGTCGGCAATGGGGTGTGAAGAGCAAAAACAACAATGAAGTCACCCAAAAAGAGGTACGCGTGTCCAAATAGGAATACCGATTTTCAAAATTTGTTAGTATACAGTCGTTTGGGTTTTAAAATGGGATTTAGGGGTGAAAACTCAAAATAGCAACCGAGTGGCCTGAAAAGAAGCATGAAAATCCATAGATGTACAAAAGTAACTTGTAGGAAGTGTATGTATCCTCATCCAACTATTGGTTTCCCAAATTGACTAGTAAGCGTTCATGTTGGGGTTAAAACTGGACTTTTGAAGGATTAGACTGATTGACTAGTAAACTCTAGAAAACTTATCATTTTAAATCCCCGACAAAATGGGATTATACTTATTTATGAGCTCAAAATGTGATTATAACATCTTTTTTAATGTTCATAATGTCTTAATTATAAGACCCTTGAAGGCTTTTCATAAAATTAAACATCTTTATCTCATCAGGATTTTCGTAACCCATAAGGTTAATGGATCTCGTCAAGGCCCCTTTCATGAGGTTTTTTCACCTCGTCCCTCCAATTTGGATAAACTTTATTAAATAGCTTCTTAATAATTGCGTCTTTCTCCAACAAAAGAAAATATTACGTTTTCATGATTGGGCACCTGTGGTAGAATCATCAATTTGATGCCAATGTCGACTGAAGAACCACACCGAATCAACTTCCACTCTGTATCCATCCTCATTGCGGTGCCATCAATGTTTAACACACATTCTGATCATTCATATTTGTGAACATGACCCGCAAACACAAGATCAATTTTGTACTTGACAAACTATGGCTCATACATTACTCGTTAATTCCCCTTCCATATAGTGGTACTCGTACATAGCTATTATACCATGGGGATTGCATAAGAATGATTAACCATGGTGTCTCACTTCTGTATGCCCTGTATAAATGTTGCCCATGCACACATGACACGTAATTATGTGAGTCAAACTATGTCACAAAACTATGTTGAGTTAATAGATGTGAATCACCTTACATATATGACCTTTTAATTCTGTTGGATTCAATAGCTTCCCACACTTTTCACACTGGTCACCACGGACAGAGTCATAATTACAATCTCGCGTAGGGAAAGTTCCCTTGCGAGAGTAAATGCCAAGACAAGGTTTGCTTTTATTTTCATCCAATATTTACGGTTTTGATTCAATTTTTCTTGTCCATATCTTATGCAGCTATGTTATATTTTAGGATTTAGGTTCTAATTTATATATGTATATTGTATATTTATTAATATATAATATGTAATATATATTATGATATTGTAATTATAATTCTTGGTCATTTAAAATTTACGAGTACTAAAAAAATGAACACAATCCGAAAACGACACAGCTTGCCACCCTTTGTACATGTAAATATAGCATTTTCTAAAAGCATCAATGAAACTAATTAAATCAACCTTCTTTCAATTTCTCTTTTCTTTTTCATTTTCTTTCAGCTTCCAATAAACAAACAAGTCACAAAACGAAACGATATACAACTACATTAAACGATTAAAAATAAAGGTGAAGTCTTTCAGGTATTTAGCCTCTGGTTATCACATTACTAACCTTGAAAAGAAGCTTCCTACCAACTCGTTTACCTATGATATACATATGATATTATAATTCCTTGTTTGATTTTGAATCATATGTGAGCATATAGATCTTATTTAAGTGACTCCAACTTGTTCCTTAATTTTTACTTGGATGGCTTGGCTTGGATTTGACTTAGTTACATTGACTTGGTTATGCTCACATACTAAATCCAGTATAGGTTGAGGTCTTCTACAATTTGTGGGCTATCTCCATCTGGAACTGGGTCCATATATTATTTTGTATTAGTTTTCTCCCATACATCAGTAAAGGAAATAGATGTCTCTAGTTGTTTTTTATTGGGCTTGGTAATAGGTTCACATTAATACTTGTGTTTGGATCGGTGGTGTTTTCAACTGGATTGTAGGAGTTCATATATTCTAGAGATTTTGAGTTTAGGTGGGCTGATTCACAGTTATTGGTCTTAGCAATCTTCTTCATTAGATTAATTCTTCCACTTGATTTCCAATCGAAGAAGTTTTTTTTCTTTCCATTTTTTAGCTTTCACATTTTTGGAGACTGATATTATTTTGTATTGTATGCAGTCATTTTCTTGATCTGCCAAAGTTCAAGGAATTCTAAGAGGGAAATGATATTTCCCAAATTACATATTGACTTGTGCCAAAGAAAATGCTGCCTCATACAACTATACAATCTGCTCTATAATATGTACATTACGTGTCGGACACCTATGAAGCACGAACACTCTCTTGGAAGCCACGAGTCCTCTTTGACTCAAGTGATGGTGATTGTGGTTTATTTATTATTTTTAATGTCAAAGTGTGTTTGAATTTTGTTTTGTATGGTCCATTTTCTTAATTTCATGTTAAGAATGATCAAATCATGTATTTTGTGGAGAAAATCTATTTTATTTCATTAATATATATTTAAATATATATATTATACGTATCATAGGGTGTCGTATCCTAGTTTTTGGATCAATCACGTGTCGCGTGTCAAAACACGTATTACGTGTCCGTGCTTCATAGCTTCTATGCCTTCTTCTAAAGAGATTAGAAAAATAGTCTTTGACGTGAATCCAGATAGTGTAGCTGGCCCTGATGGTTTCTCTAGAGCATTCTTTCATCACTATTGTGATCTTATTCGACATGACATTTATAAGGCCATCTCTGAATTCTTCTCATCTTGTATGATCCTTCATGGTCTGAATTCCAACTTTCTCATTTCGATCCTAAATTCGAAGGTGACAACTCAGTGTCTTAATACATTCCTATTGCTCTTTCAAACTTCATATTTAAAATAATTCCAAAAATCACGTCTTCTAGACTATCTCACATTGTAGCTAAAATCACCAGTCCTAATAAAAATGATTTATGAAAGGGAGGCAAATATTTAAAGCAATTGGGGTAGCCTCTGAGTGTGTTAATATGCTAGATAGAAGATCATTTGGTTGAAACATGGGTGTCAAAATTGACATTGCTAAATAATTGACACTATTGCATGGCCATTCTTGACTAAAGTTTTGTCTTATTTTTGTTTCTCTCATACATTCATAACATGGATTCAACAAATTCTTAATATCTGCTGGAATCTCAATTTTGATAAATGGAAGTTCAATTGGTTACTTTAGCTGCTCCAGAGGTTTGAGACAAGGGGATACTTTACCCTCCTTATTTTTTTATTTGGTTGAAAAAGGTTTTAGCAGGGGCATCTCTTCTCTATCTCCGCTTCTAGAGGATTTCCTCACCCTTCACACATCATTTATAAAGATCACCTACTTATGTTATGTAGAGCTTCCTCGTATAATATCAAGAACTTAATTTCTTTTCTAGAGAAACATGGAGACATTTCAGGTCAGAGAGTCAATTTTTCTAAAAGCAACATCATAATGGGAGAACATGCAGTCAGTATATCTAATTCCCTTCTTCATCTCTTTGGCATGAGGCTACTCAAGGCTCATTTTAATTATTTGGCTATCCATCTCTTCAAAGGGAAACTTATAAAATCTCATCATCAAGGCATTATTGATAGTATCATTGATAAAATGAGTGGTTGGAAAGGGTGTAATCTCTCAATGGCTGGCAGGATTCAACTTTATTAAAACTATCATTTTTAGCAAACTTATACAATCTTTTGTAGTTTAGAAATGGACTTCTAAGTTAGTGAAGTTCTTAGAGAAGAAGATTAAAATTATTATCTGGACTAGTTCTCCTTTTAATAAGAAGCTCATCACTATATCTTGGGCTTCCATGTGCCAACCTAGTTTTCAAACTCTTTTGAGTTGATTAGTTTTATGCATAGAATAAATGTTGGGTTCTTAAATATCGATGTTGGAAATTGAATTTATTTAATAATACTTATTCATGGACCTTGTTAAAATTTTTAGAGAATTAGATGTTCAATATGCCTAATGTTGGGGTCCGTTATGTGGAACTTTTGATTAAATCTAATCTAAAATCTCCCAAGTTTCATTATAATTTGTATCCGTAGAGAATTACTGTCAATGGGAAGTTGTTGCCTATTGATTCAACAATGTTTGCAACTTCAAGCGGCCAATATATGCAGTTAAAAGTTTGCAGAGCGGTTGTGGCCAGCAAACCGGTGAAATATTTATCTACCAACCTATTATTTTTGTACCTAAGAGTGGTTTTGTTTGTGATCCGTTTTGAGGTTTGCTTCAAGAGTTTTTTTCTTCTTATGAAGGTTAGTAAAGTACCCCAACATATTTCAACCTTTTAGTAAAGTCGTAGATCTTTAAATGTTATTTAACATATGTGAAATAGTTACAAAAATACATAGTTTTAATTTACATGGAATTAGGTTTTTTGAGGAACATAGTAATATGTTCATGGGTCTTGTCTATAATGATTTTAATATAATCTTAAATCTAGAATTTTAATATTATATATGCGCTTTTGGAGAATTTATGCTTTTAATGCAAAATTAGAATCTGAACTACCTACGTTATAAAATATTGAAATTGGAAAACCCTTGTTTTGAAGCATGTTTATTGAGATGATTAATAGAATTATTATATTCTGGAAATTTGGTTATTCGATGCCAATCGGATACCTTAAAGAAGCTATGTTAGTTATACTAGTTTAATTTGTGAACCGCGTTGTCCATTAGTATGTTTGTGAACCATTGGCTTTGGGTGTTGTGGTTTATGTGTAATGGATCACTCAGTTGGATGTTGTCCATTAGTATTATTGAGAATTGCCGGGTTGGGCATTATTCGTATTGTTAATGCCGAAGTTTAGGATTTACTCTTTGGTGATCGATGAGTTCTCTTTTTATCGATATCATGTCATGTCATAGTGGGATTTGATACTTATCCTCTTTTATTTAAAATCATGTAATATTAATATATCCTCTATTCTTTTATCTTCAACAAATTATAAAACCACTACCAATGCACATCATCTAAAAAAGTGTCAACCGCTAAATCCACAATAACCCGCACATGCTGTATTTAGTCAAAATCAACCTCATCAATAAACTAAAATCAACCATACTTAAACCAGGGATGTGCGTGTAGTTAGTATATATATGGTTCAACACTAAGTATTGACACCACGTGGACTGATATTATATTTGTTTGTGTTCATCGATGTACTCTAAGACTCTTCAATAATCTACATATAATCCTCGTGATTACAGCACATATCAAATTGGAATTTCAACTAATGAAATACAAAAATAAATATCTCTTTCAGGTTAAAAGATTAAGACATGTGGATCGCCGATCCGGGATCCATAAAGGATTGCCATCAATGTCTTCCTCATGGCATGCGGTTATTAAGCAACAAGGAACTTGTAAAATTCACCTGCTCGAATTCTGATAGAGTTTTTTTCTAATAAACTCTCTGATAAAAATACAACAAATATTGAATCTTCTTCTCCCATGATAATTAAAACAATCACCCTCGCCATTTCCATCACCCTCGCCCTCACCGACTATCATGATTGTCTGATTGAGATCCGACAGTGACATAGAGTCATTTTTGGCGAACACCAAAAGAAGGAATGAAGAACTACTTGGTGCTATATCAAAATAGCGTTTAACTAGAACTTCACCATCGTCAGACATATTAAGACCGTTTATCGGTATATGTTAATTTGGAAAGTCCAGTAGGTTTTCGCTGAAAAGAGCAAATAATATAAATTTTGCACCAAAAAGTGGGGTCCTCTAATCTATGTTATCAAAGGGTCAATTCGATTCATTCTTCTTATTACAGAATTTGGACACTGGAAATGAGTATATAGTGAAATTTTTTAATCAATAGGTAATGTGGAACAAGCGGAGTGATCTTAAGACCGGTAAGCAGCTGGCAATGGAGGAGTTTGAAAATTTTGTGGCCTATTCACCAGTCATCAAGGAGTTAATGCATCGACAATATGTATCGAAAAGTTCCGATGAATGCCGAAAATTCACCGCAAATTCTTATCTAAGTGAGAGTTTTAGATATAACAAGATAAGATGGGTAGCCTTATTGAAAAACATAAAAGGTGTTGCTAGCACATTGAGTGGATTAATTGCGGACAAGGAAAGAGAGAATGCTTTGACAGGGGATCACGGGTCCCAATGGGTTAAAGCCTATCAACACGGGAAGTCATGTAAGGAGTTTACGATTCTACATTTGTGCTAAGAGATTCAAGTCCACGAGGGCTCGATTTGGATAATAAGGTTTGGTTTCGATGCATATTATGTCACGAGTGCGGGTGAGGATAAGGTCATCCATGTGTGGGAAGTGAAGGAATATGAAGTTATGTCAACGAAACTACCAGATGATTTGAATTATGTTTCTTCAACACCCTTTTATCCTGTAACTTGCAATGTTTTGGATTGGTCTCCTGTAGCCGAGGTTGCACTTATGTTATCAGAAAGGTGGAAAAAGGGAATAATTCTAGCCAAAAGAAGGGAAATCCAATTCCTGGTTATGTACAAGTGTCAGAAACTATGTTTGGACTTTCTGAAAAAATAGTGTGATCTTTTAAATGTCACTTGGATTATGTTTTGGACCTGTCTTGGTCAAGATCTCACGTCAACCACCCCCCATCTCACCCCCACCCCCAAATTTAGTTTTTGTTAACATATAGGCTTAAGAAAATGTAAATACTCAGTTGATGTGCAATCGGGACTACCTTCCAAGAATTTTGACATTTTCATTAAGACGAAAAATAGAAATTTCATCAACTTTGATTCTTCACTAGATTAGATTGCAAGTTATCATTATCCTACTAAGAAGTATCCATCTCATGGCACTTATTTCATGTTAAGACCTTGTTATTACAAATTTGTTAAAGTTTAAATCTGTTTGCACATAATGACTACGGTGAGATGCCAATAAATGTTATAATATCAAATAAATTAATAGGTATTCGTATGATAAATTTTCATAACAATCTTTATTGAACCTACTTTTCTTATGAGGTGTGTATATTTTGGTAGTAACTTGAATACAATTCAATCCAGTTGATGATGATTACTTCATCAATGTCTCACTCGATGCAAACGTTAGAATTTGGAGCATACCTAATCGGCAGGTAGTGGATTGGAACAATCTTCATGAAATGATTACAACTTCTTGCTATAGTCCTGATGGTCAGGTACCTGCTGCAAGTTCTTATCCAGTGTCTACTTTAAAAAGTTAGTTAATTTCTTCCACTTGTTTGGTTTGAGTTTAATGGAAAACAATTTATGTTCATAATCCATATTGGCCAAAGAATGGTTGAGTGCAGAGAAATAAAAAATGAAATATGCACTTTATGAAAGATACTCTCTTGGACTTTCAATTTTTTTATGAAACCCCCCGTCACTAAAAACGCTCATATAAAGTTCCTAGAAGGTTCTTTGAACAAAATACATAGTCCAGGAAGATTTTTGCATTATAACTAGTTTAGGTGGATTCTGTGCAAAAACTTTATAGCTCATGTGCTTTTCAATTCCCTTGTTGAATATCTAAAGATTTTAAATGTACTTGAGACTACAACCTGATATAGAATTTCAAGTACTTGTGGAAGTTTTTTAAATTACATGTTTCAAAGTTAAAATTTTGAGTATACCATTATGTTTAAACCTATTATACATGTTACAAATTCACCATGTGGACAAAAAATAAAATAACAATCATAATCATATAATCAAGTTCTAGAGTACAATAAATGTAATTTAATATAGTTTCATATATTTAATAATATCTGTTTTTATCATTACAAGGCATTGTAATTGGTTCAGATAAGGAGAATTATCGCATGTGTAACACAACTGGTACAGGCTGCTCCCCTAGATTCTTCTCTCCCCGATTTGGTTTCTTTCCTCCTTTCTTTAATGTCCTTATCATAAGAATTTTCCAATATTTGTTTATAGCTTTTGAATTCTAGTTTTTGATCTAATCACTCAATTCATAAATAGATATGTTAATTATCATATTGTTTGGGTGTGACCTAGATTGCAAGCTAAAAAAAATAAAATCATATTGACATATGAAACAATAAAAAATCCCCAGGAAAAAAGATTATTGGTTTTTAGGTATGATTTTTCTTTTCTTTTCTATTGTATCACAATATAAACTGGGATTATTTTCCCCCAAGAATGCACAACAAACTCACTAATTGTGTGTTTGCACAATTTGGGAGAAATGAAATACATGTCTTGTACTCTTCCAATGTCCTTTACCACATTTGAAATAACAAAACTCATTGTATATTTGTTTGGCGTAAGTCATGTTACAATGAACTGAACGTGACTTGGATATATGTTGTTGTGGTTGTGTTATATCATATATAAAACTTTATTCTAACGTTTATTCATGTTTAAAATTTCAGGTTGCTATCCGTGGATTCCAGAATCAACCCATTATCAATGCACTTATAGATGGGGATGACATCGTAAACAGAGACTACATAGATATCAGCATAGTTGTTGGCACTCCAAAGGCAAGCTTCAAATTCCTTTAGTTAAGTTATGTGCTGGAAAATTAAACCATGTAAGACTAATTGAATCATTCCAGTTTAGTCTTGTAACTTGTTGAAGTTTACGCCCGAAAGATGTTATAATTTTGAAATATATATATATATATATATACAACAATTGATGGCGTTATTGACATTATTGACAACAGAGTCTCTCTCTCTCTATATATATATGAAGTTTACGCACAAAGTCCAATTTCCATATATCATTATCGAACTATCAGCATCTACTCTGCACTTCTCTATCTTGTGCTGCGTCGGTGCTGGGCGTCGAGGGTTTTAGGGAAGCTTGTTGTCTCCATCGGGTCTTCATCTACTCTCCCAGGTTCTCTTTATAATCCCTTTTAATCATTATTTGTTTTTTTAATAGGCTAAAATCAGAAATGGAATCTACATTGGGGTTGTTATTGAGTTAGTTAGTTGAGTTAGTTAGTTGGCATTTGGATTGCAGCTGCAGTATCCTTATACAACAGTTATATAACTTCATTATATAACTTAGTCATATAACTAAGTTATATAACTGTTACATAACTAAGTTATATAACAGTTGTATAACTAAGTTATATAACTTTTATATAACTAAGTTATATAACTATTATTCCAATTTGCATTCGGAAATGTCCCTAATTGTCTCCACTGCATTGTAACATAATTTGCATTCGAAAGGTAGCCTTATTCCAATTTCTTGAATCTGAGTATCCACTTGGACTAAATGGTTAAGGAAACATAATCACATTCCTGATTTAAATTATGGAAGTGTAAGTAGAACTGTGAAACCCCAATATAACCCCAAAGTTTGATGCAAAATTGTTCTGCTGAATGTTTACATGGAAGTGGAAGTAGAACTGGAATATAAATGCAATATGCTGCCTAATTTGAAAATGATTAGAATGCCTGATTTTATTTGACATCTCTTTCCCACATTCTAATTCTTTTGTGATAATTGAATATATTAGAGGAGTGGTCCCATAGCCATTATAATTATTATCACCAATTGGTTCTTCCTCAGTGAGAGCAGCCCAACATTGCTTTATAAAACTGATGGGAGTATATGGCATGAGTTCCACAATAGTGGGAATTTTCTGGCCTACTTTTGTGTTGTTTTCAACCAAAGCCAGTTCATTATTGAACTGTTGATTTTCCATTAGAGAAGAGTTTTCACTATTTTTGTGCTGCTTTGTTGTTCATGACTATTTCTTGGTCATGAATAGATTGGTTGTTTTCTACAAGAGCAATATTATCAATTGGAGTAAAATATTAATCTACTTCAACTTATAAGGTTGCATTCCTCTCAACAGTTGTCTTAACATAAGTTATAATGTGCATAATACAAGTGAATGTTGCTTTTAGTTCTCAACTTATAATGTGTATCTTACAATACAACTATCATATAACAATTATATAAGATTATATAACAGTTATATAACTGTTATATAACATAAGTAATATAACAGTTATATAACTTATGGTCTATAACTGTTATATATCAATTTAATTATTTTCTTTTTTTTAGTCTCGACTTATATTGAACTCTAGCATTTTTTATTAGTTTAGTGGGGAAATTAGTTTTCCATCAATTTATGATATTCTTTTCGTGTTCAAATATCATATTTATGCTTTCCGTGATGATACTAGACTTGTTTCTTATTTACAGGTTTATGCATGGCATCCCCGGCATACGTAGTATTTAAAGGCCTAAATCCAGGTGTTTACACTTCGTGGCGCCATATTCAAAAAATTTGAGTCCATTGAACTTGCTCAGCAGGCTTACTCTAAGTACACGAAGGAGGATGTCACCGCATCAATACCCCCCACGGTTGATATACCCATACTTCGCAATGCGTATCCATCGCGTGGTGACCCATGGTATATATTTAGAATGATTTGTTATATGTTCGTGACATTTCATTTCATCGAAGAGCTGTGTCGTTATTTTTTTTAGCTTAGTTTTTATTCTATGTTCATTTTATACTTGGCGCCCAAGAAGGGGTTGTTTTATTATAGGTTCATTTTGTACCGGATATTTGGAATATTAGAAATATAAATGAAATATTGTCAAATTTTTTGGCCTTGTTACATGTTCATGATATTTATTTTACTCTCATTATTTCATCATTTTGTGAAAATCTAAAGATGATTATAATAGCTCTTATCACATTTAACAAATTCAACTTTTGTAACAGCTAATAACAGTCACAAATTTATCATTACTATCAAATTTTGTAACTACTAATAACAGTTACAAACATAAGATTTGTAACTGCTGTCAGCAGTTATAAAAATTAGATTTGAAACTGCTGTCAGCAGTTATAAATTCGTAACTCCTATCAGCAATTATAAATATCATATTCGTAACTGCTCCAGGCAGTTATAAATATTATATTCATAACTGCTGACAGCAGTTACAAATTGGGGTCACCAGTCATTGAAATAGCGTTGCTAAAGCCGTTTATTGAAAATAAACTATTTAAGCAACTCCGAAAGTTTGTTGAAGAAACTCTTTACTTAAATCAAACTGATTTTGAACACAAGATGTGTTAACAAAATTATGTACGAGATTAGGACAAGATTTGATAACAAGTTTTAGTAAACAGTTTAAAATATTTTAAACTCAGCACACATCAGAATGGGATGAGAAGATGTAGAAATATTTATACTCAGGATTTTTAACGTGGTAAAACCTCACCAATTGAGGAAACATCCACGACTCCCTCTACGGAGTAAAACAAAAATAATCACTAAAACAAATATGTGAGTTACAATCTATTTAACTAACATGCACACAATAACAAATCTATACAAGTTCAGGATTGTACCCTCTGGCGTCCTTAAACTTTTCTGCAGATCTTGTTAGTTGATGTAGTCCTCTCAATTTGTCAACTCTTTCTTTGTTTCAGCAGTACACGTCGACTTATGTTCACCAAATCTTATAGCCAACACTTTCAGTGTTTGTAGTGTGAAGATGTTTGTGAAAAGTGTTCTATAACACATGCATGAACTCACGCACTCTTATTAGTTACAAACAATCCTAACAAATTACATATAAAGTCTATATGGAGTGAGTTCTTTATTTTTCTTTCTTACAAAACAAAAACCTTTTGACCTTTCAAAATAACCCAGATTCCACGGAGATCTTGCTTAAGAAATCGGTCAAGACCTTTCTCAATCTCTTTTGAAAATATTTAGGAGATTGAAAACCCTCCAAGTGCGAATCCAACTAGGTCAGGTTAAGTTTTGTAGAAACAGAAACTAGAAAACATTTATTTGTTTATTCTGAAGTAAGAAAATGTTTTAACAGAAAACAATCAACAACGAAATTCTCAAGATGAGAAATAAATGCAACTAAGTGTATTATGACATGAAAAACTTCAGATCTATGATTTCTATTGAAATAGAAACAAGATCTGAGTAAGTGTCTAAGTTGGAAATAAGATTTTATGAACACAAGGATTCAGTAACCCAAGATCACTCAACTCGAACTCTCATAAACTCAAGAAACACTAAAGATGGTGTTTATTTGGTTATGGTGCTTTGAAGAGGTAAGTGGTTTAGGTTGGAGAAGGTTTTGACGAAGTTAGGGTTTCTAACTTGGCTCTCTGGTTTCTCTCTCTCTCTTCTCTCTTCTCTCTCTCTTTCTCTTCTCTCTTTTCTCTGAGAATTTTCAAAGTGGCAAAAGCTTTCGAAGGCAGAGATGAGGGTCCTTTAAATAGGAAGAGGAGAAGGTTCCAGACTCTCGTTCAAAAACAATGGCTGAGATTGATTCAAGCTTCTTTGACTACAATCCAAGGGCTCACAACAGGCGGTGGATTAAACAGGCTGTGATTGGCTTAGGGGATTACACGGGGATTTACCAAAACAACATGCAGGCCATCGATAACATTAGATCCAAGGGCTGATAATATGCGATGGTTTGTCTCAGTAAAGAAACACAACTCTGGCCAATCAGAGAGCAGCAAGTGTTGGCCATAGGACGAATGCAAACGCGCGTCCTAAATTAATTACAAAGCCAACCCTGGAGTCTCTAGCGCTTTCGGTTTCTACCCAGAGTAACTTTAGGCCAAAAATCACAACAATACATATTTACATATTAACCCCAAAACTTTTTAAATCAAGTTTTAATTTAATAAAACCTTATTTAAAATATGTTTAAAATTCCCAAAAAAAAATAATAAAAATCAAATTAAGGGATTTAAACACACTCACCACATTAATACACATGAAGGTGCAATATGATATGCAAAAATTAAGTTCTAAGTGTGTGAGTGATGGCTATAGTCTCAGGATCATTACAAGATGAATAAGAGAAGAAGCAACCCAATCTCTGAGGCTCTTTGGTTTCTAGGATGGACACAATTTTGTCACAATTTCCAAACTGGATGAGCTCTTATACAGTCTAGACTCAAATGAGTCAAAAGTATAAGGGCTTCAATCTCCCCCTTTGGAAATATGAGACAAAATCTCCTTTGAGTCATCTAGAACTCGTAGGGCGACAATAAATAAGAAAAACATATTCCTATAAAGGTTCTATCTACCCAATTCCTAGAAAGCAAAAATTACATAACTCAACTATATACAGTTTAACATCCTATTATTACAATAGAGAATGACTGTACAAGAAGAATACCTGCAAAGAATTACTAAGATCAAGCTTTTTAGTATATGCAGAAATAGACTCAAATTTCTCCCCCATTTTGTCTCAAATGGACAAAGGGAAGGAACTTGGAAAATATAACAGGTATTTATTCAACACAAACCATACCAATAGATTTACTTAAAGAGATGAATCTATTATAATCAAGAGGTTTGGTAAACAAATCTGTAAGTTGTAGATCAGTTGGAAGATAATTGATTTCTAATTCCTTGGTTTCAACTAATTCACGAATAAAGTGATGTCTTATTTTAATGTGCTTAGTTCGCGAGTGTTGAACCGGGTTTTTAGAAATATTAATCGCGCTTTGATTATCACAATAGAGATGAAGTGTGGGTTCTAGAATACCATAATCACTTAGCATTTGTTTAAGCCACAATAATTGGGCACAACAGCTACCAGCGGCTATGTATTCAGATTCAGCAGTCGAGAGAGATGTACAGTTCTGTTTTTTACTACTCCATCCTACAAAGTTATTACCAATATAACAACATGCGCCTGAAGTAATTTTACTATCATCAGTACACCCAGCCCAGTCAGCATCAGTGTACCCAATAATAGTGCTCGGTGTGTCATTCGTGTACCAAATTCCTAAATTTAGAGTGCCTTTAACATATTTAATTATCCGTTTAATAGAGTTTAAATGGATCTCTTTGGGGTTGTTTTGATAACGCGCACAAACACACACAGCATACATGATATCAGGACGCGAGGCAGTCAGATAGAGTAATGTGCCAATCATACTGCGATATAAAGTAGGGTCTACAGATTTTCCATTTTCATCTTTAAACAATTTTTCTGTAGTACTCATAGGCGTTTTAGCACTTTTAGCACTCTCGAGGCCAAATTTCTTAACTATCTCTAATGCGTACTTAGTTTGTGAAAGAAACAATCCATCTGGTTGTTGTTTGACTTGGAGACCTAGGAAGAACTATAACTCCTCCATAAGGGACATCTGAAATTCCGTAGTCATGATTTCAGCAAAAGATTTTACTTCTGAGGTAGAAGTAGATCCAAATATGATATCGTCAACATAGACTTGAGCGATAGTAATGTGTTTGTCAAAATGTTTGACAAATAAGGTTTGGTCATTTCCACCTCTTTTGAAACCTTTATTCAGTAGAAAACTGGACAGGCGCTCATACCAAGCTCTAGGAGCTTGCTTAAGACCATATAAAGCCTTTTTCAACCGAAATACATGATTAGGATAATTAGGGTCAATGAACCCTTTAGGTTGTTCTACATAGGTTTCCTCGGCAAGTATTCCATTAAGGAATGCAGATTTAACGTCCATTTGATATAATGTAAAATGCATGTGACAAGCTATAGCAAGAAGCAGACGAACTGATTCTAAACGAGTGACAGGAGAAAAGGTCTCGTTAAAATCAATTCCTTCGATTTGAGAATACCCTTGAGCAACTAATCTAGCTTTATTTCTAATTACTATCCCATTTTCATCGGTTTTATTTTTGAAAATCCAATGAGTACCAATAACCTTTTTGTGATCAGGACGTGGAACAAGATACCATACATCATGAATGACAAATTGTAAAAGTTCATCCTGCATAGCAGAGATCCAGTGAGAGTCATTCAATGCCTCATTTACATTCTTTGGTTCCACAAGAGAAACAAAGCATGCATAAAGTGCATAATTTCTAAGTTGGGATCTTGTACGTACTGGCTCACTAGGATTACCAACTACATTGTTTATGGGATGGTCTTTAGAAACCCAGTTAGGTACTTCAGGTGACTCAATAGGTAATGAATTATCTATTTCAGAAGAGTCATTTTATAAAATATTTGACGATTCTTCTTCTATAGTTAATTCACTAGTCTTGCTTGCTATAGTAGTGTCACTAACAATTACATTTATGGATTCCATTAAGGTTTTAGTGCGAAGATTAAACACCCTATAAGCTCTACTGTTAGGTGAATATCCTAAGAATATGGCTTTATCTCCCCTACTCTCAAATTTAGATAAGTGTTCCCTATCTTTGCAAACATAGCAGGTACTACCAAAGGTTCTAAGGTACTTAAGATTAGGCTTTTTATTGTACCAAAGTTCATAAGGAGTTTGTTTGGAATTCTTTCTAAGATAGACCCTATTAATAAGATGGCATGCTGTACGAATAGATTCTACCCAAAAATACTTAGGTAAGTTCTTGGCATGGAGCATGACACGTGCCATCTCTTGAAGGGTACGGTTCTTTCTCTCAGCTATACCATTTTGTTGAGGGGTCTTAGGAGCACTGAACTCATGTTTGTAACCATTATAGTCACAGTATTCTATAATACCAGTATCTTTGAATTCACCACCTCTATCGCTTCGGATTCTATTCACTTGAGTGTCTTTCTCATTTTCAATCCGTAAAAGAATCTTTAAAAAAGTTTGGAAAGTATCGGATTTCTATTTTAAGAAAGCTACCCAGGTGAACCTAGTGAAGTCATCAACCATAACTAGAATATAACTGTGTCCACAAAGACTAACAGTTTGAGAAGGACCCATTAGGTCCATATGGATGAGTTCTAAGGGATTAGAGGTAAGGATATCTTTAACTCTTTTATGAGGTGCTTTAACGATTTTTCCTTCTTGACAGGGACCACAGACAATGTTATGAATAGGTTTAATTTTTGGTATTCCTCGAACTATTTGTTGAGAGGACAATTTACTCAAATTTTCGTAATTAATGTTACCCATTTTGGTATGCCATATCTCATTGTCATCCATTCTGGCAACATTACAGATTTTAGAACTAGACATGACAGTAAAACAATTGTCAGGAGTCCTGAATCCTGTAATTACGCATTCTCCCTTTTCATTTAAAATCTTGCAATTGTTCTTTGAAAAGGTAACAGTATGGTTTAAGTCACAAAATTGCAAAATGCTGAGTAAATTAGCCTTGAGACCTTTAACTAAAAGAATGTTTTCAAGAACAGGGAGTCCTTTTTCTTTAAGAGTTCCTTTGCCTATGATCTGGGATCATACTCCATCACCAAAAACAACTTTTCCACCATCAAAGTGGGTTTTATTTAAAAGTTTTGTATCATCACCTGTCATATGCTTGGAACATCCAGAATCCAAATACCAACCAGAAGATGTAAGTTCAGCTTTTAAGGCAGAAATAACAATATTACACTTCATCTGGGGTACTAGATCATCTTTTCTAACCCAAATTGCTCTGGTTTTCTATTTGCGCTTGTTTGCTCTCTTTTGATAAAATTTGCGAGCATTAGATTTTTGTTGAAAGACATTTTGCGCATGATTTTGGGTAAATTTAAACACCTGAGCATTTGATTTAGAAAGGTTTCTGGGATTCCTTCTAGTAAATGTCCTTTTAGGTTTAGTCTTTCTATAACTATAGTTGGAGTTTTTGTCTGGTGGCCTGGGAAGGACATAATTGTTACGACTCCTCCTAGAATAGTTAAAGTTATGGTACATAGGAGTGTTGTAGATAGGCTTAATCAGTCTCCTAGCATAGCAATTATCGAAAGAGTGGCCGTATATATCACAATAGGAGCAATAAAGATTGCTCAGAATGGGGTTTTCCTTAGGAAAGTCTCTAAACAAAGGTTTTGAGAAATTTTGAGGCTGAATTTTATTCCTAGGTAGCACAGGTTTGAAAGGAGGTTCACTTTTCTTAATAGGGGGGCAGACATATTTTCCCTTTGGTAAACTTTCATGCTTAGAGCAACTTGCATCTCCAGTGTTAGTGTTTTGATGATCAAACTCAGTTTTAAGAGAATGAAAGTCTGGACATGTTTCAATAGGTCTTTTGCCTCCTGACACAAATTTGATAGGTTCAACATGTTTTGTTTGTGTCTTCAAATTGGGGCAAAACCCTATACCAGTTCTATCATCAGAATTGGTTTTAGATTCAGCAACAAATCCATCAAAACAGTTTGAATTATTTTCAAATTTTGTAAATTTTTTGAAAACAGTTGCTGTCTTTTCTTTTGTTTGTTCCAATTCTAATAATGTCCCTTTGTATTTTTTCTCCAGAATTTCATTAGCTTTAGTTAAAGTTTTTAGTTTTTCATCAAACACTTTGACTTCACTTTCATGAGACATGCATTGAGTAGTATACTCTTCAGCATTCAGTTTTACCATCACACTTAAATCCTCTAGCTTTTTGGTAAGATCTTTCACAATCTTTTCTAGTCTAGTGCTTTTCTTAAGAGTTTTGGCATATAGAGTGTGAATGTCTGGGAGATCTTCATTGTCTGAGTCACTAAGTGAAGTGTGTGAAGTGACCCCTAAGGTTTCATTTCTTAAACTCACGCACCCATTGACATCAGCAGTATCGATTCCCCTTTGACTCACACACCCCGAGGAAGAAGTATTAATGTTCTCAGTAAGTAAAGCATCTAAACCAGTTAAAGTATGATTCAAAGAAACAGAGCTAGAATTACTAGACTCATCCTCACTATCAAGCACAGGCATATCATCATTATATATGATTTTGGCAAAGAAGGATAAACAAGGATCAAAACCATCAGATGTCTCAGGTTCCTCGTTTTCAGAGTCACTTGAGTCATCCCAGGTTTTGCAGATGTTGGCTCTAGAGTGTTTGTTTTGGGTATTTAAATTAACTCTACAGTCTTGAGCAATGTGTCCTAGTTTACCACATCTATAGCATTCAGTCTTCTTGAGGTCTTTGTGAGGTCTTGTGTTGTCCTTGTTCAGTTTGTCATGAGGTTTCTCATGAGACTTGTGATTTGAAGGAGTTGAATAATTAGACTTGCCCTGTCTATTTGCAATACTGTTTCTAAACTTAACAATTTTCTTAAATTGTTTTGACATTAGGGCAATCTGATTATCTAGACTTTCTAAGTCACAGTCCTCATCGGAATCATTACAAGGAGTGTTTAACTCAGGCTTAATCATCTTAGAAGTAAAGCTAAGATTGGAATTGGTATGTTTCCTATGAGTGTGGGTCAATTGTTTCTTAAACTCTAATTCCATTTCCACAGTTCTTAGTTTACTACTGAGTAATTCAGGAGTGAGATTTATATCACACATTTCCTCAATAGCATATCTTTTATTGTCAAATTTCTGTGGTAATGATCTCAGAATTTTAGACACAATTTCTTGTCTATCATAAGTTATACCATTGGCATGTAGTTTAGTGACAATATCTGTAAGGTTCATATAAAAGTCATCAAAAGACTCGGATTCAGACATGATTAAAGAATTATACTGTTGGATTAGCATCTGAGTCTTAGCAGCCTTTACCCTAGAGTCTCCTTCATGGGCAGTAATCAAGGTATCCCATGCTTCCTTAGAAGTGGTACAAGATGAGATTCTCTTGAACTCATGTTCATTTATAGACATAAATATAGCATTCTTGCCTTTATTATTATTTCGAGAAACTTGTTTCTCTTCTTGAGTAAACTCACTCAATATTTTCTTAATCCTCTCATTGCTTCCTTCAGTGGCTGGTTTAGTTGGATAAGAGTATCCATTTTCAATAATGTCCCAGACATCATCTCCCAGAGTTCCTTGAATGAAAGCAATCATTCTTACTTTCTAGAAAGAGAAATTGGTTCCATCAAAGACTGGAGGTCTGGTCAAGTTACCATATCTTTCGTTTTTCTCATCCATAATTGATTTTGAGAAAACAGTTTCAGAAACTCAGGATCTTTTTGAAATAAGTTCACCAAAAGCTCTGATACCAATTGAAATAGCGTTGCTAAAGCCGTTTATTGAAAATAAACTATTTAAGCAACTCCGAAAGTTTGTTGAAGAAACTCTTTACTTAAATCAAACTGATTTTGAACACAAGATGTGTTAACAAAATTATGTACGAGATTAGGACAAGATTTGATAACAAGTTTTAGTAAACAGTTTAAAATATTTTAAACTCAGCACACATCAGAATGGGATGAGAAGATGTAGAAATATTTATACTCAGGATTTTTAACGTGGTAAAACCTCACCAATTGAGGAAACATCCACAACTCCCTCTACGGAGTAAAACAAAAATAATCACTAAAACAAATATGTGAGTTACAATCTATTTAACTAACATGCACACAATAACAAATCTATACAAGTTCAGGATTGTACCCTCTGGCGTCCTTAAACTTTTCTGCAGATCTTGTTAGTTGATGTAGTCCTCTCAGTTTGTCAACTCTTTCTTTGTTTCAGCAGTACACGTCGACTTATGTTCACCAAATCTTATAGCCAACACTTTCAGTGTTTGTAGTGTGAAGATGTTTGTGAAAAGTGTTCTATAACACATGCATGAACTCACGCACTCTTATTAGTTACAAACAATCCTAACAAATTACATATAAAGTCTATATGGAGTGAGTTCTTTATTTTTCTTTCTTACAAAACAAAAACCTTTTGACCTTTCAAAATAACCCAGATTCCACGGAGATCTTGCTTAAGAAATCGGTCAAGACCTTTCTCAATCTCTTTTGAAAATATTTAGGAGATTGAAAACCCTCCAAGTGCGAATCCAACTAGGTCAGGTTAAGTTTTGTAGAAACAGAAACTAGAAATAATTTATTTGTTGATTCTGAAGTAAGAAAATGTTTTAACAGAAAACAATCAACAACGAAATTCTCAAGATGAGAAATAAATGCAACTAAGTGTATTATGACATGAAAAATTTTAGATCTATGATTTCTATTGAAACAAAAACAAGATCTGAGTAAGTGTCTAAGTTGGAAATAAGATTTTATGAACACAAGGATTCAGTAACCCAAGATCACTCAACTCGAACTCTCATAAACTCAAGAAACACTAAAGATGGTGTTTATTTGGTTATGGTGTTTTGAAGAGGTAAGTGGTTTAGGTTGGAGAAGGTTTTGACGAAGTTAGGGTTTCTAACTTCGCTCTCTGGTTTCTCTCTCTCTCTTCTCTCTTCTCTCTCTCTCTCTCTTCTCTCTTTTCTCTGAGAATTTTCAAAGTGGCAAAAGCTTTCGAAGGCAGAGATGAGGGTCCTTTAAATAGGAAGAGGAGAAGGTTCCAGACTCTCGTTCAAAAACAATGGCTGAGATTGATTCAAGCTTCTTTGACTACAATCCAAGGGCTCACAACAGGCGGTGGATTAAACAGGCTGTGATTGGCTTAGGGGATTACACGGGGATTCACCAAAACAACATGCAGGCCATCGATAACATTAGATCCAAGGGCTGATAATATGCGATGGTTTGTCTCAGTAAAGAAACACAACTCTGGCCAATCAGAGAGCAACAAGTGTTGGCCATAGGACGAATGCAAACGCGCGTCCTAAATTAATTACAAAGCCAACCCTGGAGTCTCTAGCACTTTCGGTTTCTACCCAGAGTAACTTTAAGCCAAAAATCACAACAATACATATTTACATATTAACCCCAAAACTTTTTAAATCAAGTTTTAATTTAATAAAACCTTATTTAAAATATGTTTAAAATTCCCAAAAAAAATTAATAAAAATCAAATTAAGGGATTTAAACACACTCACCACATTAATACACATGAAGGTGCAATATGATATGCAAAAATTAAGTTCTAAGTGTGGGAGTGATGGCTATAGTCTCAGGATCATTACAAGATGAATAAGAGAAGAAGCAACCCAATCTCTGAGGCTCTTTGGTTTCTAGGATGGACACAATTTTGTCACAATTTCCAAACTAGATGATCTCTTATACAGTCTAGACTCAAATGAGTCAAAAGTATAAGGTCTTCAGTCATAACCTCCATAGGGGTTATAAAAATTTATGACTGCTGTTAGGAGTCACAATATTTTTTTTGTCACCCCCTAAATTATGACGGTAAATAGTAGTTATAAAGGTCATTTATGACTGCTAACAGCACTCACAAATCATCCATTTTGGTGTAGTGATAGTTTTCGGCATCCTCGGGTAGGAGATGTTTTTAGCGGCAATGTCCCTTCCCAAAGGAGGATCACACACTCACCTATATTACCTGGAGGAGGGGACCTCGTAGGAGGTGATGATCCCGATACACTTGATCCCGATTGTGAGGAACCCTAAGGTTGTATTCCAGGAAATACCGGGGTTGCCACCCAGTTGAGAAATTGAGTTTATCATTGATATATCGCCAAGTACTAGGCCGATAGCCCGAGCGCCTTACCCCATAGACCCTTCAGAGACACATAAGTTAAGCGAATTGATTCAGTAACTCTTGGTCCATGGATTCATTCGATGGAGAACATTGCCATGGGGTGCTCCTGTTCTGTTTGTGAAGAAGAGAGATGACTCACGCCACTTATGTGCCGATTAATCCATTGCCTAGGATTGATGATCTTTTAGACCAGCTAGAGGGGAGACTTATTTATCCAAAATTAATTTACGATCGCGGTTCCATTAATTGCGGATTCTATAGGAATACGTCCCAAAAACCACTTTTCTATCACGGTATTCTTCTTATGAGTTTTGGGTGATGCCATTTGGGCCCACCAATGCACCGGTGATATTCATGGTCCCTATGAATCAGGATTTTTGAGAGTTTCTCGATCAGTTCCTCATAGTGTTCATAAATGACATTTTGGTCTATTCGCGCACGGAGAATGAACATGATGAACATATCCGTATGGTCTTGTAGACGCTGCGAGATCACCAGATTTATGCTAAGTCCAAAAAATATGGGTTTTGGCTTCGAGACGTGCAATTCGCTAGTCATATTATTTCGGAGCAGGTTATTGCCATGGACCCAAGCAAAGTATCGTCACTAAGGGAGTGAGGCCAGTCCATGACACCGACTGAGATTAGGATCTTTTGGGGGTTATCTAGGTACTACCACCATTTCATCAGGGGATTATCCAAGATTGCTGGATCGTTGACAAATTTAACTCGTAAAGGGGTAACCTTTGTATGGAGTGATTCGTGTTAGCATGCATTCGACGAGTTAAAGGTCAAGCTGACATCGACCCTCGTATTGGCATTACCAAGGGAAGGATTGGACTATCAGTTTATACTAATGTATCCTTGTAGGGACTCGGAGGTGTGTTACAGAAATAAGAGCGGGCTATAGCTTGTGCATCCTGAAAGCTAAAGCACCACAAGAGTAATTACCCCACTCATAATCTTGAGTTGGAATCGATCATTGTTTCCTTGAGGATATGGAGGCATTGCCTTTTGGGAGAGAGGTTCAACGTATTCACGAATCACAAATCACTCTAGTATCTGTTCGCAAAAAATGGACTTGAACATGAGGCAAAAGAGGTGGTTGGAGTTCATGAAGGATTACTAGTTTAATATCCAGTATCATCCTGGTTAGGCCAATGTAGTCGCGGATGTGTAAAGCCAATGACCCAAGGAGGATATGGCGACAGTTTGGAAGGCGAAATGGAGCAAATTTCGGTACGACGACGAGATTTCCATGTCATGTATGGCGGTTCTATTAGTTATACCCGAGATTGTTATGCGGATGGTGAGGGATAAGGCGGAGGATCTTTTTTGTCAGGATAAGGTGAAGCAGTTGCTAAAAAAGGGTGAGGAGTCCTACTCCATTAGCTCTGAAGGTGGGCTATGCTTTAATGGGAGATTGGTCGTGCTGGAGGATGAGGACTTGAGACATTCCATTTTGATGGAAGCCCATGGATCTAAGTTTGCAATAAATACCGGTGGGGAAAAGCTGTACCAAGATATAAGGAGACAATATTGGTGGATGGGGATGAAACGAGGCATTGCGGAGTTCGGTTCGAAGTGTGCCACATTTTAGCTTGTAAAGGTGGATCATCAGAGACCGCGAGGAATGTTGCATCCATTTGAGATCCATGTATAGAAGAGGAAAAGTCTCCAAGGTTTGGCAAGAAAGGGAAATTAGCACTAAGGGACGTGGGACAATTTCCCATAATTGTGAGAGTCGGTCATGTAGCTTATTGATTGGGTTTGCCAGACACCTTCAGTGTATCCACAGTATGTTTCATGTAGCATCACTGAAGAAATACATGAGGAGTCCGAGGGTGTTGTGGCACATCCCACTTGAGGATATAGAGTTGCCACCTGATATTTCTTATGAGGAGAGAACGGTAGCTATCGTATATCGCTGTGAGGGTCAGTTAAGAACTAAAGTTGTACCGCTTGTCCGTGTTCAGTGGGGTCATCATAGTGCTGATGACTCTACTTGGGAGCGTGACGAGGTAATGCGTTAGAAGTATCCAGAGCTATTTACTACAAGTACGTCCAAATTTCGGGGTTGGAATTCCCTTTTAAGGGGGAAAGTATGTAACACCTCATAATTTCTAGGATTTTTATTTTAGTGGATTAATTCGGTAATTGGTAAATTATCTTTGTTGTAAAATTTATGGGAAGTAATTAATTGTGTTATTTAAAAGTGAATGAATTTGAGATCACTTTTCATTAAGAAATCTACTGTCCTTTTTTCTTGTTCTGTTAACGGATCATCATCCAATGTAAACTCATTTGATGTACCTTCATCAAACTTTCTTTGAGTTTTGAAACCATTGTTTTTCATTGTTTCTACTTCAGTCTTCAATAGGTACAATTTTTTTTGGAAGATAGAAAACTTTTAAGAAGATAAATATTTACTGTATAAAAATAAAAGAGTATATGAAGATTAAATAGTGAAAAAAACATGCATAATATTAAAGTACACGTGTATTTTATTTGTCCATTTCACGTGTATTTTAAAATATGATGCGCGTACTTTGCTTTAAGAGTGAAAAGTACACGCATAATATCAAAGTACACGTAATTTGAATTGGTTCATTTCACGTGTATTTTAAAATATGATGCGTGTACTTTGATAATCTCGGTGATTATGTGAAGCTAATACAAAGTACACACATTATATGATAAAGTACACATGTATCATATAAGTACAGGTAACATTACTATTTAAGTTTAGGCACTAACCATTTTTACGCATCATCGAAGTATATTGTGTTTGTTTCCTTGTCGTCCGGTCGAAGGGAATCCACGTGGACGCCTTTTTTTTTTGTAGATCGCAAGTAATGTGAAATGTCATATGTTATGTCTTAGTACAATTAACAAATTATTACAATTGCCTAAGTATTCAAATAAATCTCTGTATAATTCCCCCTTTTTATGGACTTCATTTTTGCTACAAGCTATTATCTGAATAAAAATTATAGAGATTGTGTTAATAAAAAAAATTGAAATTTTGTTTCACAGAGCTTTCGGTTTAATTGTACTTACCCAACAATAATCAGAAAAAGTGTGCGAGTGGGAGAGCCCTTCCTTTGACAATTCTAACCTCAATACATCACTAAAGGCAAGTATTATCTACTTCACATAATATAAAATGGTGAGGAAATAATAATGTTGAAATTTAATGAATGACTAATATTTTGACTACATACTTGACTTGAAATTTCTTGATTCTTGAGGACTTCAACAAAATCTTCCCAAGGGACATACGAAACCAGCCATTTGAAAATAAATTTCCTGCATTTTATATAAGAAATAAGAATTGTATAATAATAATAACCTTATTCTTTTGCACCCAAAAAATATAAATTAGAGAAGTGATAAATCATAAAGCAATACACTTTACCCTGGCTCAGCCTTTTGAATAAACTCTTCAATTTTTTTCTTCGCAGCTTCATCGAGATATTTGTATGCTTTGACTGCTTCAAATTTGAAGTGAGTTTCTTTCACTTGTTGAGCTATTATTAGAGGGCCTTTTCTCAGCTTTGTCTCTTTTTGTCTTTTAATTGGTTCATGCTTCTCGATTTCTCTGTCATATTTTATTTTCTTCTGTCCTCTAGTAATAGGTCCTTTTATTTTAGATATTTCCTTGGTGCCCTGAACTGTCTTTGAGGCTAGTTCAATATTCATGCTCGAAATTTCGTCCATGAGTTGTTTATTAGTGTTTTCCTTATGTATTTAAACAAGGATTGTTGGATTGTAAGCATTTTTTGAAACAATGATTTAAGTTCTCTTGCGCATATTTTGATAAAATTTATGTTTTTCATCCAAATTTGTGTGTATTTTATAAAGTACACGCGTGTACTTTATAAAATACACGTGTGTACTTTATAAAATTTATAAAATACGTGTACTTTATAAAATTTATAAAATACACGTGTACTTTCATCATAATTTGCATTTACTTTAGAAAGTACATGCGTGCACTTTATATCTATTGTACTTTATAGATGCCTGATCGGTTTTTTTCACTACTGATTCATCAAGCATTTTCTTTAACTCCAAAATTTTGTCATTAAGGATTTTATTATTTCTTTCCTGTTATATAAAAAGAATGTTAGATTATAAGCAATACTTGAATAAAACTTCATTATTTCTAATCCAATAATTCATGTACTCTGTATTATTTTTAATATCAAATAAAACTTCATTAAAAATACTATCAAATAAAACTGCATGTATTTTAGGAAAACTACGTGTACTCTGCATTATTTATAATAAAAAGTACCAGTTGAGTTCTTTTCAATTTTGATTCCTCAAGATTCTACCACAATTTCATCTTTTCTATGTCAGCATCTCTCCATTTTTGCAATGTATCATCATACTTTTTTTGAGATCTTCATTACTCAGAGACATATATCCATTTTTTTGTTCTAAAATTCATGATGATTCTCCCTGTTTTTCAATGATTCATCCAATTCTTTAATTCTATATGAGTCACTCATTGTGACTTGATCAGGATTTTATTTGAAATTATTTTTTAACTCAACTAGTTGGGCATTTTCCACCTCCAACTTATTTAGTAAATCTTTTTCCTTCAAAAGGTTGGAATTCTCCACCTTTAACTTCTTCATTTCCTCTTGGGCTTCCAAAAGTGAATCATGATCTACTTGCAACTGTAAATTCAAAATGGTAAGGTTCGCACTCTCCACTTCCAAAGAGGTCACCTTCTCTAGTGCACCCTTAAGGTCCTCAGCTTCTTTAGATAGTTGGTTATTTTTTTCCAACAATTCCCTTTTCAAAACAACAATTTGTTCCTACAAATTAACCTTTGGTTGATCATTCCCCTTCTTTTTCTTTGGAGTCACAATCTTCTTAAGGGGAATATTCCAACCATATGAAAACTCATTGTCTTTAATATCTTCAGCAACTTTTTCTGATGATGAATCAGCATGTATAGGACTTTCTGTAGAAATGTTCAAAGAGTAACTTGGCCCTTCAAACTGAGATTCCTTTCCTACAGAACTGTCCTTACAAGCTAGTTTATTTGTAACCTGCTTCAAAGTTGCTATTGCGATGTCATTCTTCACAAACCATTGTCTCAAAAAAGTCAATTTTCACCTCAGGAATTTTAGCGTCTTATCTTTAAATTCTTCAACACGAGAAATAATTTCAAATTTCTCACATGCCCAATACTTTGATCATACAAAAAACAAAATGATATTAATAATTGTATTACCTAGGTATTCAGAATGGAAAGAACAAGTGATTTGTTCAAAATACACGCAAAATTAAACGTGTACATTGTAAATTTTACAAGTGTATTTTTAAAGTACACGTGATTTTAACAAAGTAAACGTGTACTTTGTCAATACAAGTTCACATATACTCTCTAAAGTACACTTATAATATTAACAAAAAATATAACAAGTTTATTTTGAAAGTACACTGGTTATATTTACAAAAGTACACGTGTACTTTGTAAAATATAAGTGTACTTTATAAAGTACAAGTGTACTTTATAAATACACGTGTTATATCACGTGTATGTTCAAAATACACGTGAAAATATCACATGTATTTTCAAAATACACGTGATATAACATGTGTGTTTTCAAAATACACGTTATATAACACGTGTGTTTTCAAAATACAAGTGAAAATATGACGTGTATTTTCAAAATACACGTGTATTTATAAAATACACGTGAAAATATCATGTGTATTTTCAAAATACACGTGATTTTTACAAAGTACGTGTGAGTATTGGTATGTAAATTTTGAAATATCAAGATGTTTTTTTTCCCATCAGTAGGGAAATGACACATCGAGTAACTGTTCAAGGTTTTGAACTTGCTGATTTGTCAAGTAAATATATGAGAAACTCATGCACAGCAGATGCCCAATCATACTTATTCATTTCCTCAATATTATCGATGTATTTCAACCAAAATTCTGCATGGGTGAAGTTTGAGTTGGACAAAAACAACATGTTCAAGAAGTGGAGACACACAATTTTTACAAAATCGATAATGCCTTCATCTGTATCCAATTCGACTGATTTATTCAAACCATTCAATACTTCTGACTTTCCTATTCTTTTTGCGAAGTATCGTGCATGTAATCCAAGTTATTTAGCAGTATTCTGTCCGTTTTTCAGTTCTATTGATTTTAAAACCTCAACCAATGGTATGCCAAATATTTCACTTATATCTATTGGCATTATTTTAATCGTACTCTTCATATGGAAACTTTTGATTTCCGTATTGTACAGTTGGATAATTCATAAAATATTTCTATCGGTTTTCTGGTGGTCTACTTCTACTACTTTCCCATTGTAGTAGGGAATGAAAAGCTCCTAAAATGGAGTCCTCTTAAGAAGTTCAATATGCCTATTGTTTATTTTCTCTTTAATCTGAAGCAAATCATGAAGAAATCTAACAATATTTGATCGATATTGGTCATTCTTCTTTGCAGGACGTTTAGATTTCAATGCCATACTTGAACTAGAACTGGAACTGGAACTGGATGAAGAACTATCATCAGAACTACGCTTTTTTTGGTTCTTTTATCTTCTTTCCTTCATCTTCCTCCCCATTCTATTGATCTATAAACAAAATTTAAATTACTAACATATAATGATATGTACAAAAAATAAAAAACATGTGAATGAGAATAAAACATAGACTACAATAATAAAATACAAGCATATTTAACAAAAGTACATGCAATATTTTCACAAAGAATTCATACAATTATCAACAAAATACATGCTAAAGGGGGTAATATATATCATCCGTTTCATGGTAAAACCTAACAGAGGTTGCTTGACAAGTCAAAAACCAAGATTCTCTATTCCTAACATATTTAGTAAAGAAGTGATACAACAGTTTCATGCTTAAAGCTCCAACAATATCAAAACCCCTTAAGCAATACTACGCAATTCGTTTAGCTAAATCCTTCGCTTTCGACTCAGTTACTTGAAGCTGTTGCACATCAAAAGTGCAGTAAATGTCTTCATAGTAGTAGTAGAAACCAAGTAACCTTTTAGCTCTATCATTGATGCGAAGGAGAAAATGAATCTTTTCATCATTAGTACTATTGACTGTCAATATGAAAGGTTTTGTATTGTTAAGATCTTCGAAGGTGCAAGTAGCAGTTTTGTAGTTGAACATTCTTGATCGTGTGATTCTTAAACAATAAAACAGTAATATAAAACAGTACACTCATAATACACATTAGTACACACATATTGGATTGAACAAATTGAATTTCAATGTGCGTGGACTTTATAAATTTTGCGTGTACTTTCTACAAAGTACACGCAAAAATGAAGAAATACACGCAATAATACTGCTTACAAACTAATAAAATCTCATTCAAATGCCGCTGGCACGGACCAAAATAACTCCTAAATATTAACACACTAATAATACTTCTTACAAACTCATGGAATATCATTCAAATGTCGTTGGCGTGGACCAAAATAACATAGGATTGATCAAATATGGATTTGAAATATATATTTTATAGAGTACACTTATAAAACATAAAAGTACACGCATATTGGATTGAGAAATTCAATTTCAATGTGCGTCTACTATGTGTATTTTGCATGTACTTTTTAAAAGTACACGCAAAATACACAGAGTACATGCAATAAAACAGGGCTTGTACATGTACATATTCCAATCATGTATATATTCCTAGTCGTCGATAAATCCTAAATAAATGATGAATACAAGAGAAAAAGTACAATGATGAAATACATATATCGAGCATGCAAAAAGTGTGTTTTGCAATTAAAATGAGGAAAACAAATATATTTTTTCATATCATGAAGAAGAAGAATGTGATTTCATTAGTCCATGTGTCTACAAATTTATACATATGAGAACACAAAATACACAAGGACAAATAGGTGATAAGAGAATGTATACATACTTGTTAGTGGCGTTTGGAAGAATTTGATTGAGAATGTAAAATGCTCGGTAGAACTTCAATGATTAGGGTTTGATCGAAGAGAGTTAGGTTTTTTATCGAAGATAATTTTTGGCGCTTCGATCAAGAGTATTTATATGTTGTTGTTGACCAAAATTTGATTGAGAATAAGATTCATTTTGGGGTTTTGATCAAAGATATGGTACGATTAAGGTTTTGATACAAGAGAGAATACAATGTTTTTGGCGCTTCGATTTCTGAAAAGTGCGTGTTTGTTTTAATTTCGGGGTATTTATATGTTGGACCTAATCATTTAAAATTTGTTGAGCCTGGTTTTTTTGTCCAAAATTGTTAGTCCAGGGACTAGACCGTAAAAGCCCATAAATAAAAATATAAAAATAGTGTCTCTTAAAGTATTTTTTCTATTAAAAATTCACATAATTTTACCAATTTTTTAAAATAAAAAAAAATATTTTGAATGGATTTTTTTTTGGAGTCCCTCGGAATGTGTAAATACCAATTCATAAATATTTTTTTACTATTTAAAACTAAAGGCCCGCATGGGTGAACATCATATGTGGTCTGTGTGTGTGTGTGTGTACACACACACACACAAAAAAAAAATTCAGAAGTGAACACAAAAGATGAATATTTTAATGAACCTTAAAAAAAACACCTAACACCCGATTAATTTTAATTCTTATATTGTAATTGGTCCGCGCCATTGGCAACGAACACGCATATTTTTTAATACATGCGTGTGACACGCATGTGACATGTGTGTCTGTTACCGCTGGCTCGTGTCACACTCGTGTCCAATTACAACATAGGAATTAGAATTGATTGGGTGTTAGGTAATTTTCTGTTAAGATTCATTAAAATGTTCATCTTTTATGTTCACTTCTAAACCACTCCCTATATATATAAAATAGAAACAATGCTACTCTGAACTAAATTGATGATTTGATTATTTTATTTTGCAATAAGAATAAAAAGATCTAGAAAAAAAAATATATTTTATGTTATATATCTCCTTTACCATTAAGAATTAGGTTGGTTGAGGCTATGAACAAATTATAAAATATTCATCATTAGATAGTTTCAAACATTAGTTGTAGCACTGTGCATGAAACTATTCGATTAAAATTATGTCATATATTTAGCACAAGTCACATGAAAAGAATGGTATATAATAAAAGGTCGAATATTATTTACTTGATATAAGTGGATATCATGTCAATTACTTTTTAATGTAAATTCAACTCCAGTGTTTATGTAATTGTCAACTAACAGAAAATTTTACTCATTAAAAATATTTGGATACATATTTCTATAATATTTAACTAACATGTTTAATTTACTTTTTCTGTACAAGATTTGTAAAATGCCCGCATATCGTGAGGGGTCAAAATCTAGTATACAAATAAACTCACTCATATATATGTATGTCTATGTATGTTTGTTTACGTTTGTGTAAAATAAGTTTTATCCAATGTTCCACATGCGTAATTATCTATATATGCTATGTGTTTTCTAAAACGAACTATGCAAGTATTTATACTAATTAATTTATCTTTTATCATTAGCACCATAATAGATATCAGAAAATTCATGAGATAAATTAGATTATGCATAATAGGGTGGTATATCTGATGAAACAATATGTGTGACATAAAGAGTTTTACTCTTATATTAAAGTACGAATGGCAGTAGAATAATAAGAATGTTGAACAAAATAAGGAACTGTTCTCATTTCTTTAAAGTACATGCATACCCCATATATATAACAGTACATGATATGAAAAGGTAAAGCCTAAAAAATAGCTAACTGATCGGATATAAGAGAGATTAGCGACATACTTTATCAATGGTTGTTTTGTTTGTCACATGGGCTTGATCGTGGCAACTGTTATCCGGGTAAATAGGAGAATGCAGTGAGGTGATCTTGGCTACTATTATCCGGGAAAAGAGTAGAAATTAGTGAGGTCATAATCATTTGTAGGAGCCTTAATACTCCCCCTCAAGCGAAGGTGTGATGCAATGCATACACCAAGCTTATCACGAAGATACCAAAATTGAGGTGTATGAAGCGGTTTTGTAAATATATTGCAAGTTCAAAATATGAGGAAACAAAGCAAGTGACTAGTAACCCTTGAGCAACTTTTTCACGGATAAATATGTTTTGTGCAGGCATGGAGAATAGGATTCACAGTCATATAAAGTGCACTGACATTATTCCAGAAGAGTGAGGGAGGACAAACCCCAGAAAGGCCAATATCACGTAAAAGATAAGTAAGCCAAATAAGTTCAGTCTCTACACTGGAAAGAGCACGATATTCTGCTTCACAAGAAGATCGAGAAATAGTGGGTCGCTTTTTAGATGACCAGGAAATGCAATTAGGGACAAGAAACATACAAAATCTTGAATTGGAGCGATGTGTAAGAGACACCCTCACCAGTCTACATAAGAAAAAACATAGAGATTAAGTGATGGTTGAGTAACTAGGAGAAGTCCCATGTTGGAGGTGACATGAAGATACTGCAAAATATGTTCAAGTTGTTGAAAGTTTACCTCGGTGGGAGTATGCATGGATTTGTTGAAATATAAACTTGTTTTATATTTAATCAACCAATTTCTAAGAAGCATCCTAAGTTAGGTAAGTTGTTAGGTAAGGTGTGTGTATTTATTCTTAGTGCTTCATAGTGGTTGAATTAGTGGAAGAAAATTGTGTGGTTTATGAGTATTTGTATTAGTTTAGGTTGAACCAAAATGAGTGAATTTGATTTTCTTCTAGTATAAATAGCCATCATCCTTGAGTTCTTAGAATAATCAAACAACAAGGAAGATAATAAGCAAAGCTTATTAGTTGAAATAGAGAGAAGTTGAGTTGTAAGAGTGTTTTCTTCTTTGTAATAATATTTGAGTGCTAACTACAAGATAGTTGTGTGAGTGTCTTTGAAAGCTTATTTCCAACAAAGTGGTATCAGAGAAATTGGAAATTTGTTTCAAAGTATATGCTATAGAATATCAAATCGAAGCTCTCAACGAGACGAATCCAACGCCGCCAGATTCATCCCCATCGGAGGTCTGAAGCATCGCCACGTGTCACTAGAACGCTGCTGCCAGAAAGAGAGTTAACTCACCTAGTTAGCCAAACCATCCGAGTTGGAGCCGAGTTGATCGAGCCATGAAGCCTGTTTGATCTGCTTGACCGAGCTGTCGAACCTTGACCAAAGGCTGACCGTTAACCAAAAGTATACTTTGACTGTTGACTTTGACAGGATTTTTATTTTTTGGTCCACGTTGTTCCTGAGGTTTTTGGGTGTTCCGGATCCATCCGCGCAATCAAAATTTCCAAATTCTCACTAGAATTATGGAAAATGGTGGTATGGCATCCTTTCAAGTACCGATACTCAATAACAACAACTATGATAATTGGAGTATTAAGATGAAGGCACTTTTGGGTGCACACGATGTTTTGGAAGTTGTGGAGAGAGGTTACAGTGAGCCAGAAAATGAAGCTATCTTAAACCAAACTCAGAAGGAGAGTTTGAAAGACTCAAGAAAGAGAGACAAGAAAGATATTTATTTCATCTATCAAACATTAGATGATGATGGTTTCGAGCAGATTACAAGTGCAATCTCCTCTAAGCAAGCATGGGAAAAACTGCAAACCTCTTACAAAGGAGCCGAACAAGTGAAGAAAGTTCGTCTTCAAACTTTAAGAGGTGATTTCGAATCTCTACATATGAAAGTTTCTGAGTCTATCTTCGATTATTTTTCAAGAGTCTTAGATGTTTCAAATCAATTAAAAAGAAATAGTGAGAAGTTAGAAGATGTGACGATCATGGAGAAGATACTTCGCTCGTTAGATCTAAAATTCGAGTACATCGTTACGACGATTGAAGAAACCAAAGACTTGAATGAGTTGACAATCGAATAACTAATGGGGTCATTGCAAGCATACGAAGAAAAGAATAAGAATAAGCAAGAGACTGTGGAACAACTTCTCAAGACGGAACTCTATCCGAAAAAGAAAGAAGAAAGTTTCAACAACGATAGAAGCCAACGTGGAAGAGGTCGTGGCCGAGATAAGGTTACGGACGTGGACGAGGTTGAATTCTAATAACTACAATTCCAATAACAACTACAAGAGAGGGGAAAGCTCAACATGAGGTCGTGGAAGAGGCAATCCGAACTCGAGGTATGACAAATCTCAAGTTCCATGTTATAATTGTCAGAAGTTTGGGCATTATGCTTGAGAATGCAGAGCACTCAACAATAGAGTTGAGGAGAAGGCCAATTATGCGGAGGAGAAGATAAATGAGAAAGAAAATCTTCTTCTTCTAGCATGGAAGGAGAATGATGGTAGCCAAGAAAATTCCTAGTTTCTTGATAGCGGTGCAAGTAATCACATGTGTGGAAGGAAAGACATGTTGGTGGAGTTGGACGAGTCAGTAAGCGGAAATGTCTCATTTGGAGATGATTCCAAAGTATTAGTGAAAGGAAAAGGTAAAATCCTTATTCATGTAAAAGATGGTAGTCACCAATTAATTTCAAGTGTCTACTATGTGCCTAATATGAAAAGCAACATCTTGAGTTTGGGTCAACTCTTAGAAAAAGGCTATGATATCCATATGAAAAATTGTAGTCTTTTTATAAGAGATGACAAAGGAGATTTAATTACCAAGGTACAAATGTCAAAGAATAGAATGTTCCCTTTGAATATTCAAAACAATGTTGCAAAGTGTATAAAGGTATGTTACAAAGATGCATCGTGGCTATGGCATCTTCGATTTGGGCATCTCAACTTTGGAGGATTAGAGTTATTATCCAATAAGGAAATGGTGAGAGGATTACCTTGCATTAATCACCCTAACCAACTATACGAAGGATGTTTACTTGGGAAGCAATTCAGATAAAGCTTTCCAAAGGAGTCAGACTCTTGAGCTAAGAATCCACTCGAGCTAATCCATACTGATGTATGCGGTCCGATCAAGCCAATCTCTCTTGGTAAAAGTAATTATTTCCTTCTATTTATTGATGATTTTTCAAGAAAAACTTGGTTATATTTGTTGAAGCAGAAATCAAAAGTTTTTGAAATATTCAAGAAGTTCAAAGCTGTCGTGGAAAAGGAGAGTGGTCATAAGATCAAGGCAATGAGATCTGACCGAGGAGGAGAATTCACTTCGAGTGAATTTTAAGAATTTTTTGAAGCAAATGAAATTCTTCGACCAATGACAGTTCCTCGATCCCCTCAGCAAAATGGAGTAGCGGAAAGAAAGAATTGAAAAGTCCTCAACATAGCTCGGAGTATGCTAAAAAGTAAGAAACTGCCCAAGGAGTTTTGGGCGGAAGCAGTGGCGTGTGCCGTCTACTTGTCCAACCGATATCCAATAATAAGTGTTTGGGGAAAGACACCGCAAGAAGTATGGAGTGGAAGAAAACCGAGTATCTCCCACCTGAGAGTCTTTGGGAGCATAGCCCATGTACATGTAACAGACAAGAGAAGAACCAAACATGATGACAAAAGCGAGAAGTTCATCTTCATTGGCTATGACAAGAACTCCAAAGGTTATAAATTATACAATCCTAATAATGGAAAGATTCTAATTATCCGAGATGTGATATTTGATGAAGAAGGAGAATTTAATTTCGGCTTAAGTATAGATGATTTCAACTTATTTCCCGACTTTGAAGAAGAGAATGAAGAAACCATGATAGAGCAAGAAGGAGAAGTTCAACAAGAGACCACTAATCCACCTACGTCACCAACATCAACCACTCATGGAGACTCATCACCATCGTCAAGTGAGAGTTTCAATGAAAGAGTTGTTCCCCGCACAAGAAGTCTACGGGATCTCTTTGAGGTAACCGAAAGACATGATAATCTTACACTATTCTGCCTCTTTATCGATTGTGAACCAGTAAACTTCCAAGAAAGCACAAGACAAGAAATGGAGAGACCCGATGAATGAAGAAATCAGGTCCATTGAGAAGAATGACACTTGGGAACTCACTTCACTTCCAAAAGGTCAGAAGGATATCGGTGTCAAATGGGTGTACAAAATGAAGAGGAATTCTATGGGAGAAATAGAAAGACACAAGGTGAGACTAGTCGTAAAAGGATATAGTCAAAGAGCTGGCATTGACTATGATGAGGTATTTGCTCCTGTTGCCCGCTTAGAAACTGTGACATTAATTATCTCCCTAGCAGCTCAAAATAGGTGGAAGATTCATCATCTAGATGTGAAGTCTTCATTTATAAAGGGAATACATGAAGAAGAAGAAGTCTACATCGATCAACCTTTGGGATATATAGTGAAGGTACATGAAGATAAAGTCTTGAAGCTGAAGAAAGATCTCTACTGGTTAAAGCAAGCACCAAGGGAGTGGAATAGTCGTATTGACAAGTACTTTCAAGAGAATGGTTTCAGCAAATGTCCATACGAGCACGCTTTATTTATCAAGATCAAAGATGAAGATATTTTGATCGTGTGCTTATATGTGGATCATTTGATTTTTTTCGGAAGCAACCCAAACATGTTCAATAACTTCAGGAAAGCAATGGCGAAAGAGTTCGAGTTGACATATATTGGGCTAATGGCGTACTATTTTGGCATTGAAGTTAAACAACAAGAAGATGGAATTTTCATCTAACAGGAAGGCTACACAAGGGAGATCCTCAAGAAGTTCAAGATGAATGACTACAAGCCAATTAACACTCCAGTGGAGTGCGGAGCTAAGCTATCAAAGAATGACGAAGGCGAAAGTGCAGATCCAACTTTATTCAGGAGTTTGGTTGGAAGTTTGCGCTATCTAACTTGTACAAGACCTGACATCCTCAATGTAGTTGGACTTGTAAGTCGATACATGGAAACCCCAACAACCTCGCATTTTAAGGCTGTAAAAAGAATTTTTCGCTATCTTAGAGGTACAATTGACTTTGATTACAAGCTTGTTGGTTATAGCGATAGTGATTGGGGTGGAGATACAGATGATAGAAAGAGCACCACAGGGTTCGTGTTCTTAATGGGAGATACCGTTTTAACATGGATGTCAAAGAAGCAACCAATTATCACACTCCCTACATGTGAAGCTGAATATGTAGCCGCTACATCATGTGTTTGTCATGCAATTTGGCTCAAAAATCTGCTAAAGGAACTGGGTTTGTCACAAAAGGAGCTAATAGAGATTTGTGTTGATAACAAGTCAGCGATAGCCCTAGCAAAGAATCCAGTTTTTCATGATCGAAGAAAGCATATCGATACTCGTTTCCATTACATAAGAGAATGTATTACAAGAAAAGATGTGAAACTGAGGTACGTAAAATCTCAAGACCAAATTGCTGATATCTTTACCAAGCCACTGAAGTATGAGGACTTGGTGAGATTAAAAAATTCTCTTGGCATAACAAAACAAGTTTAAGAGGGGGTGTTGAAATATAAACTTGTTTTATATTTAATCAACCAATTTCTAAGAAGCATCCTAAGTTAGGTAAGGTGTTAGGTAAGGTGTGTTTATTTATTCCTAGTGCTTCATAGTGGTTGAATTAGTTGAAGAAAATTGTGTGGTTTATGAATATTTGTATTAGTTTAGGTTGAACTAAAATGAGTGCATTTGATTTTCTTATAGTATAAATAGCCATCATCCTTGAGTTCTTAGAATCATCAAACAACAAGGAAGATAATAAACAAATCTTATTACTTGTAATAGAGAGAAGTTGAGTTGTAAGAGTGTTTTCTTCTTTGTAATAATATTTGAGTGCTAAATACAAGATAGTTGTGTGAGTCTCTTTGAAAGCTTATTTCCAACAAGATTGACATATGGTATTGATTGTGTGGGTAATGTCAGGCTGAGTAAGAGTTAGATATTAAAGAGAGCCAATAATGGACCTAAATGTTATAGGATCGGGAAAGGGAGAGTTAAGAGCAGTAGAGGCCTTTGTTGACATAGGTGTTTGAATGGGTCTAAATTGAAGCATGTGATCTTTTTATAAGAGATAGAGGACATATTTGTGTTGTGTGAGATATAAACCAATTCAAAATGGGATGGCTTCAATGCCGAGAAATAATAAAGTTGTCCAAGCTCCTTAAGAACAAATTCAAATGATAACTTGGTGGTAAGAGTGCCCAGAAGGGAAGTGCTACTACTAGTGAGAATGATGTCGTCTATGAGAGAAAAAAAATAATACCATGATAATGATGAAGAAAAAAATAAAAATGAGTCTGCTTGACTATAATAAAACCCAAGTTGAAGTAGATAGGAGTTGAACTGATCAAACCATGCTCTTGGAGCTTGTTTAGGCCCATAAATAGCTTTATTAAGTTTACATATATAATGCGGATGCATAACAATGATAAATCCCCATGGTTGGTGCATATAAACATTTTCCATAAGATACCCATGTAAAAAAGCATTTTCAACATCAAGTTGCTTGAGTGGCCAGTTATTAATGAAAGAAAGCGACAAGACAACCCAAATTGTTACGGGTTTGATAACTGGACTAAAAGTCTTACCAAAATCAACACCCACAATTTGATTATAACCCCGGGTAACCAATCTGGCTTTATATTTGTCCAGAGATCCATCAACCTTTAATTTTATACGATAAACCCACTTAGACCCATAATATGCGTGTGTGGTTATTTTAAAATTAAGTCCCATATATGGTTATGAGGAAGTCTTTATAACTCATCTAGCATGGCATGTACCAATATGATTGTTGGAGATCACTAGAAAGGTTGGTTGGTTCAGGGAAGGAATTTATTACAACAAGAGCAGTGGTAGAGGATTTTGAACGAGTGGTTATTGGGTGAGTTTTAAAAGGCTGAATATTGGGAGGGTTGGACTCGAAGGATGAGTGTGGGAGAGGCTGAGAAATATGAAGGAAAACATCCAGTTGAATAGGCTAAAGTGAGTTGGGTGTAGTTGGTGATAAAAGATGAGAGGCAAACTCACGGACTGGTATTCAACGAGTGGAAGTAATAGGGTCAGTTGCATATGGTTGGGTTGATAGGTAAGGACAATCAGGTACATCAAGGGGGAGTGATTGGGGAGGTATGTTGTCAAAGGCTACAACAGATAGTGTGGGGGGTAGCGAAATAGGTACTGTATCCCTCCTGTTCTGTTAGTTAACAATAGTTCTTTGTTGCTCATCTGAAATGATGGGACAAGAAGAAGAGAATGGTCGGGGTATAGATAAGCTAGGACAAGTATGGTCACTGGGTATTAAAGTAAGAGGACTGAAGGTCTTACTTGAATTTGTACAAATAAAATTATAATTAGGAGAGGAACTGACAGGACTGGAAATTGAGGGATTTAAAAGATCAGTTGAGGTTTATCGAGATAGGCTACTATTGGAAGGTACAAAAATGGACAAGGTTGGTTCAGATGAGCTAGAATTTAACATAATAGAAAAGGATGTTGTTGGTTGAATTAATTAAAAAAATTATGGATAAGTAACCATATCTATTGGTTGGGATTGAACTATAGGTTAGGAGTTTGACACATATTGAAAAGTTTTCTCATAAAAAATAACATGTCTCGAAATAAAAATTCACTTGGTATGTGGTTGATAACATCGATATTCCTTATGAAGTGAACTATAACCAATAAATACACAAGGATAAGATTTTGTTGTGAATTTATTTTGAGTTTTGCTTCCTAAATAGGGAAAACAACGACAGCCAAAGGTTCTTAAAATTGAATTGTTTGGCCGAGTTGCATAAAGTTTGAAAAATGGTGTATTTTTTAAGGGTGCAGAAGGTAGGTTATTATTGAGATAGACACCAGTGAGAAATTCTTCAACCCATAGAAAGTTAGGAATATTAGCAAGAAACATTTATGTTAATCCACTTTCAACAATGTGTCTGTGTTTTCTTTCAGCCAGACCATTTTGTTTCGGCATTCCTGGACAGGATATATGACTAATTATGCCATAAGTACTAAGATATGAAATAAAATTTATTGAAAGTTCACCACCACCATGACAATGGAATTTTTTTATTTTCTTCTGAAATTGGGTCTCTATTATTTTATAAATGGTTAGAAACACTTGGTGAAAATCAAATTTTAGTTTAAGTCGATATAACTAATTATAACGCGTACAATCATCCCTTAATATAACATAAAATTTAAAACCTTGAGAAGATGTTATAGGAATCGATCCCCATAAAAAAAACAATGAAACTTTTCAAAAGGAACATTAGAAATTTTATCATTTATTCCAAAAGGTAATTTGTAACCTTTTCCAAGTTGAGAACTCGCACAAATTGTTCGAGGTTTATTCCAATGATCGACATGCAAAGAATGACATTTATTTAAAAAATTTAAAGACCTGACTTGTGGATGACCCAAACGTTGATGCCAAATATCATCACTTGCTTTCTTTTCATAAATGGCACTTAGAGCCTCTCGATGATTTTCTTCAAACGTGCAAAGTGAGCCTCTTCTAATTTCCTTGGCTAGTTGTTTGTGAGTCTTCTTGTCCTTGACAATAAAACCATCGTTAGTAAATTGAAGTAGAACTTAATTGTCACTAAGTAATTGACTCATAGAAATTAATTTTTTTTATTTTAATAATATTAAAAGATCTTTTAAAATTAAATTATCTTTCAAAAAAATTTCTACAATGTGAGTCATGTCAAGTTTAGATCCATCTCGAATAATGACTTTATCACTACCTTTATATGAAAAAAGTTTAGAAAAATTACCAGTGATATTTTTCATATGAGACGTGGCTCCCGTATCAACATAGAGACCATGATCATCAACATTTGTTGCAGGCAAGGCTATATTAACTTGGTCTTGTGTTTGAAAACAGTAGTCCCATCGAAAGAAACAAGTGGGTGAGTTATGGTTTATTCTTCCACGTGTTTGCAATGCCAAACTATTAGGATTTATTCATTTATTTCTTGTAAATTATTGTGTCACTTCTGGTCTTATCATTCCTTAAAAACCACTTAAGGGAAATCAAGTTATGTCTACTGTTTAATAAATACAATATTACAGAATTACGAAATATAATCTAATTACAGAAATAAAAACGAAATTACAGAAAATAAAAACTTACTTGAATTTGCGGAAACAATAATAGAAATAGAAAGATAATCCGAGTCTTGTTAATTTCACAGTGTCCTTAAGACAATTTATTTCCTCCAATATGCTCCGAGGTTGATGAATATTGTCTCCCAAGATAGAACTTATTTTTCGATTAATTATGTAGCACGCCAGTAAGTAATTACAATGAACTCAAATTCTGTGTCTTATACTCAACAACAATGCAACAGATGCTATGTAGAAAAAAGAATTTTCTGGAACAGAAATGACAGCACTTTTGGTATGGAAATGGACGGAATTGGAGGAAGGAAATTTTTCATTTTGTTTTAAACGGAGGGATGCATCTGTATATATAGCAAAGTAACAATAACTCACAAAAACAGTTAAACGAAATTAACTGTTGACTGTTGGCAATAACTGCCAACAGTTTATTAACTAATTAATTAATTTCGTAATTAATTAATAATTAAAGCCCAGAAAGTTAAATTAATTCGGCCAAAAAATGTAGGAGATTTTTTATAAGCCCAAGCCCGAACCGAGCCGGACGGACGGACGCGCGCGTGTGGAACATTGATCGAAAGTCAACCCGTGCATAGCTTAGGTTATCTCCCCTTCAAAGAGATGGGATACCCTAAGACATCCAAGACTTAGTCCATCATTTGTGTTTTATTAACTCATTATTTTCCCACTACTCTTCCAATATGGGACAAGAGTTAAAACACATCCAATACATTAACTTTCATTGCTTTGTGAGTCACTTTGGGGGCATATTTATCATTCATAACTTAATGAAATTGGACATGTGAATATACTACGTTAATCTTCTTGCGGAGGAGAACGTGTTCCTATATTTTTTCACAATCATCGTACTGTGGGTCCCACGTAAATTTGAGCTCAATGTTGCTCAATATTATGTCCAGAAAAATCTGGACAGCTTTAAGTTGCCCAATTTTCCAAAAAATCATGGCTCATGATTTGTAGCACCAATATTAGAACTTTGATTTGACTATGAACCATAGGGGTGGTGCATACCAGCACGTCTGAATCCTCTTGCCCTTGATTAGAAGTGTCCTCCAAAATTTATATAGGAAAAACCTCTACCTTTGTTCGGTTTATATCTTCATCTACTATGGTATTGAACAGCATCTCTAATGTGATTTAACGCGATGGAATGATCAAAAAGTTGGGTTTGCTGATTTTTCGATTCATTTGAAGTTTCTTCACGAATATCAAACCCCTTAAGTGAGGTTATTGATTGAGGCAAAGAGGGATGAGGTCCTTTTCCGGACATGACTGTGCAAAAAACTTTATATTTTTCCCCAAGTCCTTTAGCAGATGTTATGACCTTATTATCTTCATCAAGAGGTTTATAAATAGAAGATAATGCATCACAAAGGCTTTTAAATTCTTAATTTATTCATTAAGGGACTTTCCTTCCAATGTAATATCACGTATTTGTTATTTTAGATGGAATTCTTTTTCTTTTGTGGACTGCAAAAAATTATCTTCTAGACATTTCCACGTCTCTTTTGCACTCGCACAACCAACAATATGAAATTGAGATTCCTTTGAGATTGTACCTGATAACTAGCTTCCGACGAGGATATATACTTCCTCTCGTGTATTTGTTTCTTCACCTTTGTTATTAAACTCCTGAGGTGGTTCATTTTTTTATTACATCTTCTACTTTTATGGATTTCATGTAGTTGAGAATCTGAGTTCTTCATATAAGATATGTTTCTACATCTAACCTAACATTATAAATTGCAATAAGTTTGTGCAATGAGCCCATTCTATGAGCAAGTTCTTTTGATTTGATCCGGATTCCATGAGCCTTGGCTCTGATACCATAAAGAGTTTCACTTTTATATGAAAGTATGAATGGCAGTAAAATAATAATAAATTGTTCTCATTGCTTTTTAAGTACACGTATGGTCCATATATACAATAGTACACGATATGAAAAAGTAAAACCTAAGAAATAACTAATTGATCAGATATAAGAGAGATTGGCGGCAAACTTTATCAAAGGTTATTTTATTTGTCACATGTGCTTGATCCTGGCTAGTGTTATCCGGATAAAGAGGAGAATGAAGTGAGGTTATCTTGACTATTGTTATCCGGGTAAAGAGGAGAAAAAATTGAGGTCCGCCTCATTTTTAGGAGCTTTAATATAATAAACTCATATTCAAGTTATGAAAAAATAATTGTTTAACTAGTTATTAGTTGAGAACTCATCGTGTTCTGAGCGGATATCATTTTTATATTCTTCAACCAATAACCTTTATTGTACTCTTTTTTATCGATTTTTGGTGATACAAAAGTTCATATCAATTGTATCAAGTGATATAAAATATCACTTTCAATTGCTGGTACCAAGAAAAAACAATAAAAATTCCTTTGTCATTTAATTGACCTAATACATCAATGTCAAATGAAAATTTCACTATCTTTTAGAAAGGCAAATTTCACCAAATAATTAACCAATAAGTATGGATTTAAAAAAAAAGGGACGATTAATGTCTTAGTTCAGAGAAGTTAAGTGTATTTTGCCTCTAATGCTTCTTATATTTTATTTTGCAAAATATCTGGGGGTTTTTATTGTTGTTTTTAAAAGTTTGGGGTAAGAGGAAAAAAAAGTGTTTGTGAGTGCTTTAAATGGTGAGGGAGTTTTTAAACAAAAAAAAAGGGTAAATCATGAATCAACATTTGAAGTTGATATGTTCAACTATCAGCACAATAAAAAGAACAGAAGCAATTTACAAAGATATGTAAAAATGGATCCGAAATGGCGAATGCATTCTTGAAAAAATTCCAGAGTGTCAGAAACAAAATAAAAAAAAAGTTTCAAATAAAACATTTAAGGTCACACCATATACATGCCATAGAAAAAAGTTTCATTCCAGTGAATATGAGATTACACAAAACATGGATTGTTGAAACATATACGTGTACAAACGAAAAGGATTTGAGAACTAATATGAGCTTATTAATGAAATGAAAAACCCTTTTTGTGTTCAAACACATAAAGGCCCTAAATTTAACATGCTACAACTGATTCTAAATCATATATAACATAAAACTTCTACCCAAAACACACATGAAAGATAGATGGATTCGCAAGCGATACCCTAATGTTACCAAAACTATGGTCAGATCTAAAAATATATCCATATCTAACTTGTTCATATACAAAACTATATAAATTACAGATCAAGTATTTTCAAAAAGACAGAAACTTAGTAGAAAATTGAAGAAATTGATACCATTGAGATATGATATATCCACTCAAAGAGCCCCAATCGATCATTCTCACAAAAGAGTGGTTGTGTTCGATGAACAATTTGGTTTCTACATTTGAATTTTCATTACCCTCGGCAACCTCCACCTTTCCTCTATCTTCATTCCATCCAAGCATTTACATCAACATACCTTGAAATGGTACAAAATCGAAAATGAAAATCCCTAAAACACAAAATGCAAAAAAAATATTAACCTAAAATCCATAAATAGACACACAATAGTAATGAAAAAGAGTACACATGTATGCGTGTGTATGACAGAGGCATGGCAATAACGAAATAACACACAGGTAACAAAACACGTGCTATACATCCTATATATAGTGAACAAACCAATTTAACTTGTACAATGAAATAATTCTCGTTTCAAATCAATTGTTAAAAACAACCAGCAATTTATGGGCATTCAAAATGGTTTCTTCTTCATTTGAAATCATGTAGATAAACAGTTGGAATACAAAGGATTATCCACAAATTTGTTAGTACAAAAAGATCATCTGAAGAAAAAAATATAGGGTGATAAATATTTTAGCTCAAATATACTTGTCCAAAACCTACAAAAAAGATGGAAAAAAAAACTCAAATAGATGATTTCAACTGCAACAAAAAGATGAAAAGAAAAAAAAACTTGAGAAGATACTGTCATCACATGAAATCCTCACTGTGAAGCTTGAAACTGCAACTGAAAGGGGAAATGGAATTGCAAAACACATAAATAGATGTTTTGAACCAAATCCCCAAATTTTGAGCCCACTCCATTTTAGACTACCTAAGCAACAGATTTGAAAAATATATATGAAACAACAAAACCCTCAAATGCTTATATAGAAATCCAAAGAATCTTAGGAGCCAATCTACAAAAGAAAATTGCAAAATCGCACCATATAGTGTCTCAAACATAGTGTCCGGAGTTGGAATCCAATATATTGTTTGGGGTTGGAACCAAGCATGTTTTTATAATCAAACATCAAACAGAGAAAATAGATATGATGGGTATGTATCTAAACCAATCAAAACCTAAAATCGAAACCATTTCAAACTTACATAACAGAAGTGGTGGTGGTAAGAGAGGAGCGGTGAAGTCCAGAGAGGAGAGGCTACATGGAGCCAGATGCGGTGGCGACTGAAGCAGTGGTGATAGGGGTTTTTTGCTTTGCTGATGAGAGAGAGAACGGGAGAGAAGTAGAGAATGGGAAGCATGTTATCTTTGTGAACAAATTGATGAAGTGGTTGGGACAAAATTACCCCAAATTTTGAATTGAAGTCTAAATTTTGTAAGTAAAAAAAGAGGGGGGGAACCAAGGACTTGAGGGGCAAAGTGGGTATCACATTAAAAAAACTCATATGATGACATCATCTTTTGATCTTATGACATACATAAGTTTCCTACTATATATATATATATATATATATAGAGAGAGAGAGAGAGAGAGAGAAAGAGAGAGTTAGGCTCTCAATCATGCCTCATTAAACATACCTATTTTTTTAAATAGTAAAAAACATAATTTTGAGTTAATATATTTTATATGGGTTCAGGATATTTCAATGTTCCCCTATAAAAACATTCAGATCAAAATAATGTATTTTGATATTTTTAAAAAATAGCTAAAAAACTAACAGTTTTTTTACCTGTCTTTTAAAAATAACAAAAACCAATATTTTCAATTGATTTTTTTGTATAGGGGCATATTGAAATATCATGAACCCATACAAAAAATATCATCTCAAAATTATTTTTTTACTATTTTAAAAAAATGGTATGTTGCTAGGTATGTTGTTAGGCATGTTGCTAGGTATGTTGTTAGGAGGTAAGTTTATCTTCTAAAAAAATAGTGTATATATATATATATATATATATATATATATATATATACTTATGGGATTTATCTAATTTTATGTAATGATAGAAAATATAGATAGTGTATATATCTAAAAATAACTTAAGTATGAAAAACTTAATGAAATAGTTTAACAATAACATACGAGGAACATTAATACTATACTGTAGTGTATGGGAGGAACGGGGGAGCCAAACCCCTTGAGGTTAGATACATATTTATGTCTAGTCAGCCTGGGTACCATAACTAGGAGTTTTATTAGGAGGAGTTAGGAATACAGTTTAGTTGAGAGGTGAGGAACTCAAGGGAGAGTGCATAAAACTAACATGTATATCTAATAACTGCTCTTAATGCATTTTTAACCCTTGCAACTATTTTTCAAAGGTTTTGGGCTCTGAACTGTTTCAAATCTATTTTCGAAAACATTTTAGGTGTCTAACCATAAAGACGGGAAGCTTGATGACTCGCTCCAAAGAGCTTAGTTGCAACACTTGTGGAGGCTTGCGGGATTGATATAAACGCTTTCGCTATTAAGTCCTAGATTAGGATTTACATTTTAATACTTCATTTGGGCATGTTACCCCTTTAGCTGATATAGTCTTTTTACTATATTTATCGGATTATGTTTTGGATTTGGTTTGTTCCTTTAGACTTATGATTGTATTTTATTTTGGTAACAGGTGGTATAGTTGGTATTGTTATTTATCTATTTATCGTGTGATTGATTTAGACTATTATATCTGTGTGGACGCTTTGGTTATTGTATTTATTTTCCGCATGTTGTTATAATAATGAGAGATAAATTTGGTACTGGATTAATTTGATATAGGTGATTAGTTATATAAAAAGCTTTCGACAATAATGCTAAGAATGAACCAAATGAGGTTCCTGGCTATTTTTATAGAGGACTCACCACCCGTTGTTAAAATACGTGGGGTGTCACAATTTATAATATCTTATACAAGATTAAAGGATAACCATATTGTAGAATTACAACGAAGATGTTAAGAAATCCTAAAAAGAGGAAGTCGACACTGAAATATTGGTATTATAAGGTGTGACACCCCGTCCAATTAAATACCGAATGATCAGTCCTTTATTAATTAAAACAAGATTCCCATTTGGTTCCTTCTTAGCGTCATTTTCCGAAACTATTAATTACTAATCACATATTAGTTAATTAAGCCGGTGTCTTTTTTTATCTTTTCATTTAACAGCTAACAATATACAAAAACTATATTAAACAATTCACACACTAACAAAGTCTAAACCATCATAGGATTTAAATAAATAAAAGTCTTATCGAATAAACTGTCAGCTACAAACCACAAATCCAAAAGATATATCCAACAGATAATAAAAAAATGTCAATACAACTTGGAGTTGAATAAACGGAATAAGTACTGAAGGGGAAACACACCTAAAAATAAATATTGAGATATGAAAATCCTAATCTAGGAATGAACAACTGAAATGACTAATCCAAATCATGCATGAATACACAGTCCTGTAGCTACGCATCCCTGGAATAGATAATCAAGTTTGACGTCCTTATGTAAGGACACCTAAATGGTTTTGAAAAATATTTTTGGCAAGGGTTAGAACCCAAAACATTTGGAAAACAGTTGCAAGTGATTAAGTATGCCGTAATTAAAATGCATGAATACTTTTCATATTTAATCTAGTGTCGCACTCTCTTGAGATAATACTCTCCCCTCAAATATAGTGCAGACCCCCTAGTTACTACCCCGTCTAACTGGCCTTGTTTTAATAACTCATGACACACTACTCTAGCTCGAGTAATCTTCCCATTGATTTATAAGTTATTTCACTCATTAACTGAATTAATCATGTCTAAGAAAATCATATAATAGTCTCACTAGTTTTAGAATTAATATAGTTTCACTTCATGTATTTTACCCGTATATAAATATTCAGAGTATTATATACTTACACATATGCTATAACATTCACACAGAAGTCGTATATAATATCCATCCGCTCGAGTCATAACTCGTCGGATGTTTTCTCTAATATTCTATCATCCCAAGTGTACTCAATCCGACCCGAATTCCACCAAATGGTCTACTTACAATGAAACAAACAATTAAAAATAAGTGTAGTGGAGGCAATCATAGTTCCCTATTATGAGACTGAATTATACCCAAGATGTCTCACCCCGAAAAGAATCATAAAATAAAATATCGGACGCTATGTCCTGGGGACAATATTATCCCTACTTTCACGAGCCACTGGATTCACCCACATCGTGCAACCTCCTATGATAACACTAGAGGGGTATGTATTTATAAAAATATCTAACATCGATATTAATAATAGCACAAGCATATATATACTATCACACTATTTATATATATATTATTGAATTTAAACTCGACTAACTCGTGACTAACTCCCGTAGCACTACCTCGGAAATATTTGAGTCTAATTCCTCGTCTATTAAATTATTTAATTTCACCTTAATTAATTTATTAAAGTAGTATCGCTCAACTAAAATACCCGAACTCACGCACTCGGCCTGTAATTTAACACTTCATATTTCATTACACAAAATTCCCTTCATAAGGTTCACACCCTTCTTTTAACTTTTAAATACCATAATATTCATCTCACGGAAAGTCTAGGTATGATGTTCCAAATAATTTTCACTAATTAAATCCGCCTAAAAATTCACAAAAGAAATTAAGGATAAATAAAAAAAATAAGCAAAACTGTAACAAAAGAAATTAAGGCTAAAAATTCATAAAAGAAATTAAGGATTCATCGATCGATCGATGAACCCGATCCATCAACCGATGATCCGGAACACAACAATCTTCCCAAGCGTGTTGTTCCACCATTATTACTCATTAAATCTTTTCGGTTTCAATCCAGAACATCACCCAATCATTCCAAACATTTAACAACTCCCTTAAACATATTTAAGCACAAATTAAACCTTTAAACATCATTAATCATCAATGATTTCTACTTCCAATAGTTAATTTACGATTTTTTTCCAAAGATCCAGTAAATCTTCCATCTCAATCTGATTCTATACACATCCATGAATGAAATTACTTATGGGCTATGAATCAGAATATTATTCTTAACATTAGTACGTGGTTTCTCATCGTCCATTTAGTGTTTAATCTAAACATCGAAGATAAATTATCAAAACCCTTTTTCATGTGGTAGCCCTCCCCAAAGACTAATTTTTATTACACCCACTATGATATGAATCGAAATTTATTGCAATTTAGACTGAAAACTAGCTAACCACTTGCCTGATTAGATTCATAGAGTCTGATTCCTTTGATGGAGATAATGAATTTGACACAAGAACCTCAATCCCTCTTCAAATTGTCTCCCAAAAGCTCTTCACTTTCTCCCTCCTTCTTCTCTCTAGATTTAGGGTTTTCAATTTGAGTTATGGCTTCCACTAACTCCATAACGAAGGTCTAATATTGTTCATCCAGAAATTAGGCTAACGGGCCAATCCCAAATGACCCGAACACCCCCATATGGGCCCGATTATGCCTAAAAATACCCCGAGACACAATTACTACCCCGAGTACTCTATTCTGACTATCTTAGCCTATCTGGATTAAACGGTGCACTCAGGATCATCATCGAAGTAACTTTACTAAAAATCCCTATCTCGGCGTCAATATAGTCTTTACTCGACTCCCGGTAGAGATACAATAAAATTCTGTCATTTTAACTCATTTCGACGTGTAATAATAGTCACGCGTTATTTACTACACACTTAGTAAATTTTTTATGTTTATATTAATCATTATCTCTCCCGGTTAATATTTAAATAAAGATATAATTATTTAATTTAATTAAATTATTACGCACTTATAATTTAAAATACTGAAATTAATTAAATATTCAGTGCTCTAAAATACGGAGTGTTACACAAGGATCATGATAACAAGAAAAAAATTATAAGCACTAAGGCCAATATCGATGGGCTAGTGCAATTTTTCCATCTAAATTATTTCATTAAGAAGAAGGATACAATATAATTCGTGCTGGATCAACGACAAGACAACATCCTAGACAATGACATGGGAAACGATTTTACAATCATTTATGGAACATCCAATCAAACACATATGAAGTGGAATGATCTTAAAATGGAGGTCAAAAAAGTCACAACAGATGTGGAGGCTTTCCATAATGATCCACCTAAGACCATTATGGGAAACGTCAGCGATTAGAGGGCATCAATTATAAAACCATTTCATCTTCATTGACGATGATGTGTTCTGACCAAGGACCTCCTCCACGATGCCTTTATTATCATACTTAGAATTAGCAACTATGATGTGGATAAGATATTAGTGGAATAAGGATGATTCTTAGAAGTTATGTTTCTAATAATGTTCAATCAGTTGAACCTTCGTATGGAAGACTGGAAGGACACCACCATCCTGCAATTCGGGTTCGTAAGAAAAGTAACATTGCCCCAAAGGAAAGTAGTTCTTCGTATTCAAACTGGAGGGATGTAAAAAATTATTGATTTATTTTTAATGGATATTAACTCGTCATATAATGTTTCCTTGGAATAGGTTGGCTACATTCTATGATTGTTTGTGTTGTTCACCTACCATCAAAACATAAAGGGCATCACCAATAAATGGGTCGTGGAGATATGAGAAAAACAAGCCTTACCCAGGAAGTTCTCAGTAGACTTAATTAGACATAATTAAGAGAAGAAGAAGAAGAAGAAGAAGAAGAAGAAGAAGAAGAAGAAGAAGAAGAAGAAGAAGAAGAAGAAGAAGAAGAAGAAGAACAAGAACAAGAAGAACAAGAAGAACAAGAAGAACAAGAAGAAGAAGCAGGACAACTCTGAGGAGACAATAGAGGGATCAATGTCTTTAAAATATAACATATAGACAGCCTGACATTGAGGATTCGAGGACCTCCATAACCAATAACATGATGAAATCCATGAAAGGGGTAGCATTCGATGACAGTCGGCTTAAAAAGAGGTACCTCGTTAGAAGTTCACTCACAGAAGAGAAGAAAACAGAGTTGGTTGCCTTACTAAAAGGAACCAATGATGTGTTCACATTGAGACCATAAAATATGCTAGGGATAGATAAGGAGAGGATGTCTAATAATCTTCATGCGGACCCATTGCATCCACTAGAGGCCCAAAAGACGTGAAAAACTGTGGTCAAGAAAGGTAAAGTTGTTGAGGAGGAAGTGGAAAAACTTCAAACGACGCATTCCATAATATAAATTTGATTCCTCGAGTGGTTGTCAATCCTTGTGGTCATGATAAATAGTAACAAAAAGGGGAGAGTCTACATAGACTTCACTGTACTAAATTGTGAATACCCAAAATAAAGTTTTCCCCTAACAAAGATAGATCAATTGGTCCACGCTATTTCTAACTATGAGTAATTGAGGTTCCTCAGTGCTTATTTCAGATAACCCCAGATCCATCTATTCTCTCCAGATTAGGAAAAGACCTTATTCATCATCACCCTGGGGCTTATTACTACAAGGTGATGCCATTCGAATTGAATAATGTTTGGGTATGTTTGGGTGACCCATGACAAAATTTTCTAAGGGGAAGTTGATGGAAACAATGGAGGTGTACATTGATGACATGCTCATAAAGATCATAAATAAGGGAGATCGCATTGCGGTCCTAGCTACAATGTTTAAAGTACTTTGGTATTACAGTTTGAAATTGAAAGCAACAAAGTCCTCTATCGAGGTGTAGTCAGGAAAAGTGCTTAAATATCTAGTCAATAAGAGAGTTATCATGGAAAATCCCGATAAATTAAAGTCAGTAGGAGTGGAAGCCTCCCAAGACTGTTTCCAAAGTACAAAAAATAATTAGCATGCAAGCCGCCCTCAATCGCTTCATATACCAATCCTTAGAGAAGAGAAAACTTTTTTTCTAAGCACATAGGAAGGAAAGTAAAAAAGTCTGAAATGACAAATGTACCAGGTGTTTGAAGAAATTAAAAGCTACCTCACCAAACCCCCTTTGTTGACCATCCCACACGATGATGATCCTTTGTACGTATATTTGATGGTTTCCATTATTAGTTCAACATTTGTTTATGAGAAAAATAAAGGATAATTTACAATTTACAATACGATCAAGACACTACTCAACACTGAAAATAGGTGTTTTCCACTGGAGAATCTCATATAGGCAACAATGATGTCCTCTAGAAAGTTGAAGCAATATTTTGAGGAACGCACTATCATCATTCTAACCTATTTCCCCTTATAAGAATTTCTCAAGAAGGTTAACCTAACTGGACTAATATCTAAGTGGTTGATAGAACTAGGGAGGTGTGATGTTAAATTTTAGTCGAAAATCAAATAGTAGTCATATCAGAATTCATCTCTTAGTTTATCAATAATAAGGTTATGCCTCACAGTCAATCGATGATAAATGGGTGTTTTACGTTGATAAAGCCTTAAATTTTGAGGGTGGGAATTATATTGGTGTCCCCACAAAAAGCTTTGCTCCAACAAGTAATTCTCATGGTATTTGAATCCTCTAAGAACAAAGTTGATTATGATGCCTTGCTCGGTGGACTGTGAAAAGAACTTTCATTGGGGACCCATAACCTTGTTGTCTTCTGTGACTTAAGGATTATGTCTTATCAGATATCAGGATAATAAAAACTAGGGGTGAGCGTATGGCTACATACCATGAAGAATCCTAAGAATTGGTCATATAGTTTGTGCATATGTGCAAGTGCAATAATTTCCAAGAGGGAACAACTGTCATGCTGGATGTTGATGTAAAAAACTAGACTAGGTCTAATTAATTAATCATAAATAATATTTGTAAGTAAAATACATATACACAGAGGTTTTTAATTTGGTTTGTCTTATGAAGAAAAGACTATGTCCATTGTGCTTCTTATTGCCCGGTATTTCCTCTTGAATCACTTGCCCATGACGAAGGGATTACAATGTATTTATAGCGCGGTAGGAAGACAAAGATAAAGAATGTTAAAGGATGGAATGACAGTATAAATTATACATTTACATCAGTACAGAAAATCCATGATGTTTCTAACTGTTGGAATTTTATTGACAGTGTTGGTCGGCCTCCCTACAGTTGGCCACGCTTCCCGGAGTTGGTTGGCATTCTTGTATGATGGTCGGCATTTCCAGGACATAGTCGGTGGTTATTCATTGCTGATTAGGATTATTGCCACAGTGGATGACACATGTATATTTCTTATTAGTCCACATAAGTGGGTAATTTTATGTATCAACATTGATTCACAGTCCACACTTGTTGCACTCGTGGAAAGAGATTTAAAATGAACGATTAAAGTAAAGTACCTTGAATAACTCATTATTAACAAAATGAAAGTTGTCGACCAGGTTATATAGTCATCGATACAACCTCCATTTCGGTGGATCTAATCATTCTTTTCTTGATGGAAGATGTTTTGCTAGTTGATAGGAAAGAAGTACATAAGATTCAGGTGAAGTCTACACGTTTCCACTTACGGGGAGACAATAAGATTTAATCAGATAACTATCTCAGGACCTTACCTTCAATGTGTATAAACGAATGATTTCGAACATATCCTCCATGAGAAGCCCCGATGGTGTGTTGGTAGTGATGATCAGAAAGAAAAATTCTATTTTTATATTTTTTTATTTTAAGGATCAAAACCTTAATTATTTTAAACCCAATAAAACGTTTTGCATCGGACTAAACACTTTATTTTGAAAAACCAATTTACCCAATTTTATATATTTTTAACCAAAAACAACCATCTAGGATATAGGAATATAAAATAAGAATTAAAATCGCACAATAAATTAATATTCGAGGAAAACTCGTAACAAGAAAAACTTAGGACGGTCCATCTACGCAATTCACTATGATACAAAATTACGCAAGTTAACAAATGATTTACTCAATGAATTGATCTCCATAAGCCTTGATGCGTATCAATCTTCAATTGATCTCCATAGTAACAATCCAGGAATCCCCCCATGCAAGTGCCACGACGTGTGAGTCCAAATACGCCACGGTATCCATCGATAGAGGCTCATAAATTATCTATCGATTGGATAATAGTTACCACCACTTCTTAACCACAACACCACAAGCATGGAGTCCACTATTTGTAAATAACGATACAGAGACCACGACAATGGAATATTTCTCACAAAGATGTGGAGAATAAACTTAGTTCCTAAAACAAGATCTTTAAAGAATATGTAAGATGAATCTTAGATCCTAAACTCCTTGGGTTTAAACTAGGGTTTTGGAAAGATTTTTGGATGAGTTTAGGAACTAAAAAAAGTAAGAATTTGTCTTTTAATACAATGAAGTCCTTTTTAAACTATAAATAAATTTTGAAGGTTAAGGATCAAAGAGTTGTGCAAAAAATTAAATTTTAGAAAACGTTTGATGCCTTATTAGATATCTCATTTGTTCGCATTCTAAAAAGGTAGATTTTCTCATTAAAACATCATCTAATGAGATATTTAATGATAAAATAATGAAGGAAAAAACTAAGTCATTATGTATCTCGATGGATGTAGTTTTACCGAGGTATTTGTTCTCATTAGAATAGTTTTAACGAGATATCTAAGTAGAAAACACTAAAGGCTAATTTTGAATCATTTGAAGTTCGTTCGATCCTTGTTCTAATGAGGAGTTGTAAAATCCTAACACCCTATAATAAAGTCTGTAAGGGTTCAAAATATATACATAGTCACCGTAGACATCCTAAAAATGTGAAAACTGACACGATCACGAAGATATAATCTCTAATGCTTTATCGCTACGTTTTCAACCAAACACTACAAAGGATGGAAGGCAGAACTCCATTCCTAACCTATGATATAAAATGTTTTGTTCAGGACTAAACAAATACATATAAATTGACTTAATTGGAAATTTACCCTTGCAAATGTCCCCCTTTAGCTATTCTGCGACAAAATCGAAATAAAAACCCTATGGGCCATCAAGATATATAAAAGACTCAATCCTAACTCCAAAAGAAAAAAATATAGACACTCGAGAGACACATATGCTGAGTGGATTTTCTTTGCTTGCTTGAAAAACAATACAATGGTGTGAACTAAAACAAACAGAACATGGCAACACGAGCACATATAATCCAAACAATGATGAAATAATATCAATATCGACGCATAAATACATATATGAATAATCAATGTTGTATGCTACCAATTTCAAATTTGGAATTTCAATGCACACAATGACAGATACTAGTATCATCATACAACATGTCAAATATAATCGAAAGATAAAGCATATGACAAACATAGATTAAATTCAAACGCAAAGACTCAAAACAAAATGATACTGTATATATCAATATACAAAGGATATACCAAAGATTACTTGCACACTTAAATGTATAGTATGTATGACCAAAAAACTAGAGATAAAACATATAATATTTACACACTAGCATAGTATCGTTGTGTCTAAACATGTGGAATGGAATGAATAGTCATTAACTGGATACAAATGAATTATAACCCAAACACTCCAATATGTTAAAGGAGTTCTATTTGACCACAAAACTTTATCAAACTAAGATTTTCACTTAAGTGACAAGATAAAGTAAACACTATGAACAAATAGGCACAATGCACAAAATCCTATTATATTGATGATTCAAAATATCAATACCATCACGACAAAATAGGCATAACTAAGATTCATTGTGAAAAACGTTGATCTTCAAATGTACAACTCAAAAGATAAACATATATAATATTTATTTTCCCTCAATTCTTTTGGAGCAATAACTTTTAAAAATCAAACGAACTAAATATGATGGTCCTTAGAACTTTCTCTTTTTTTATTACCATTAGGCTTTTTCTAATGGTTGCTTTTTTGCAAAGGAGATTTTCTCCTTTCATAGCCGTTTCCTATGCACCCTTGTATATTTAATAAAATTAAATAATTTCACAGGCAATGGTCCTTACACACACAAAATCCATGGCACAAAATATGTAAATGACAAGATGGATGGGAGAAATATAATATGTTAACTTAAAAGTCAAATAGCTCATGCATGTGTGTGTAGAGGCATATACCTAGCGAATCGATTAAGCAAATCTGAGTCAAAACAACTTCATGCAAGCATGATTCAGAACAATGTAAGTACTCACAATCATAACCAAATGTCCTAGTCACATGGATAGCACGGAATGAACTAGGTTCAAAGACACCAACACACCACACTGAATGTGTAAATCTAAAAATAGACAAAAACCAATAATATTTTTGAGTTTTCATAATTTTTCCAAAGAAAATATTAATTTAAAAAGAAAAAAACTCAAAAGTCAATCATAACTTTTTTATTTTTGTCAATATGACTTAATAAATGGAAAATCAAAATACAAAAGTTTCAAATAACAAACAACTATCACGCATATGTATTATGAATCACAAACGCTAGTGTATGGAAGCATGCAAGTAATAAGCGATAAGATATAGCATGTGAAGAGTCGCGAAAGCATGCGAGAATTAAGAAAACCTAAATTTAGTGCCTCCAAAATTGATTTCCGAACCCAAATAGATTAATTCTTTACACATGCGGCCTTGGAAACCATGGGAACACTATAAATCAACTTCCTAGGGTCTTTTCCAAAATCATAGAAAAAAGTCCTAAGGTTACCTTTCCTATGGAAGTGTGTTCATGTGGAGAAGCGATGAGAAATGGGACCTTTGGGTTGACCTTTTCTAACACATTGGGATGGCATTGTCCCGCTAAAAAAACAATGGTCATGGATTTTTCAACGAAGGAATTAGAATTACTAAATCTAGATCAAACAATAAAAAAAATAAATGAGTCTCTTACATAATATTTTAACTTCAAAATCCAAGATTCCAGCAAATAATTAGACTACTCAAGTGATAGTCGCTCCTTTTTCAAATTTTTAATCATTCTAAGAAGGTTATCTTAATCCCCCTCAATTAAAGTGAACGTATCCCTAAGAATATTATCATTTACCTTCAAATTATTAACTAATTTATCATCACCCTCATTTGAATGTAAAAAAAAACAGAAACTTTAGAGTCCTCTAATTATTTCTCGCAAGTGATATGTTTGTAAAAATTCAATTTCAGCTTCAAAATGAGAATTTCCCTTTTCAATAATTTTAAATCTTTTCTCAAACTTCAAATTCACAAGAGCCGAAGTTTCATCAGGATTACTTAGATTATTATACTCATCTCGCAAACTTCAAATTTAACCAGCTTTGATTCCAATTTGAGAAAGACCAACAATTCGTAGGCGGGGATTGTCACGAACAAAAAATTTATTTTTTTAATTTTCAATTTTTAGTGTCAAAACTTAAAACACATCAAACCTAATAAAATTTCTTCACCAATTTAAACCGTTTCTTGTGAAAACCGATTTACCCAATTTTATCTTTTTAACCTAAAATAAGCTTGTAAGGACAGAAATTTCCAATTGAGTCCTTTGTAGTTTTCGCTCAATTCCGGACAAAAACGTTTGAGTCATAGGATGGAGTATATTGATCATCCTTCAAGGCTATGACGTGTTTGTTGAAGATGTAGTGGCCAAGAGTATAAATCTTCTTCAAATTACCGAGTTTAATGTGCCTTGTTTCTACGTCATCAATAGTAGTTCCATGCTCCGAAGGAATGAATGCATTACACATATATATAGGATCTTGGAACAGTTTATAATGGGTGTACGTTTAATTAAAACTATTCTTTATTTTCAGAATGATTTAATTAGAAATTTAAATAAAGTTTATAAAGTTTCTGGGTTAAAAATTAAATTTTCCAAATTTTCTGAAAGTTCGTTCGATATGTCGTTTGAACGAGTTTTTCGTTCGAACGAGATGTCGTTCTAATAAGTTTACCAACGAGTTCCCATGTTGGCCACTGGATCTTCGTTCGAAATGTCGTTCGAACGAGATGGTTGTTCCAATGAGATTTTCAACGAGTTCAAACTGGATTCATTAGAAGCCTTGTTAAAACGAGATTTCGTTCGAACGAGATTTTAGGCGGAAAAATTTTATGGCAGGCTTTAGCAGTTTTTACCCATGTTTCCCACTTCCTTACCCCACTAACTTTTGACAGAACTTAATAGTGCGGGAACCAACCTTTTTGGTTTAACTTTTTTATACACATATATCTCCAAGAGTGAGTTTGAGAAAAAAATTGATTAAGGAAAAAGTTCATGTTTTAATGTGTCTAAGTTTTCAAGAAAAATTGATTATACACTTTAGTTTTACACCCATAGTTTATGTTTTCCAAGCTTCCATATATATATACTTTGCTTTAAGTGTTTGGCACCGGTTTATCCCTACATTCATTTGAAGAGAAGTTTGGGTTTTCTTCTAAATCCCATAAAGAATAAGAGCTTGTTTTGATGCGGCCTTCTCACATGGTGAAAGGCACTATGTGTGGTTAACGGTGTGCCTATGTGTCATTGGTGATTCCAAGATTTCGGTGGAGCTCTGGTGTTGTCTACTAGGCGGAGGTTTTTACGAGAAGAAGTGTCGGGGCTTCAGAGGGATCGAGTCGAGTGTTGTAAGTCTTTCTGTCTTGTAATTATAATTCCATACTTAGTGGACTTAAGGCTAGGGCCGTCTGAGGTTTTTTCCCGTTGTGGATTTTTCCTCGTACATCGCGGCATAGTGGATTAATTATTTATTTTATCTTTTGCAAAATCACCTAGACCGCATGCTTAGGTAAAAAGATAAATTTGGCTTAATTTAATCACTACTTGTTTAATTTGGTGCAAATTAATATTGGGTAATGTTTATGTTAATTTAATTTAAGTCATTTAATTTAATGTGTTAAATTGATTTGGCCTAATTATGTAATTGAGAAAATATGACTTAGGCAAATTTTCTAGGACTTGGATTAATTAATATGGTTTAAGTGAAATATAAATTAGTGTGTGTGTTTTAATCATATTTCACTTGGTTTAATTTTAATTTGAAAAACAAATTAAAATTTGTTTATTTGTTCGAACTATCATCTTACGCTTCCGCTTCTAGAAAGGAAATTATTACTTTGTGAAGTAAAAAAAATTTTGAATTCAAGAATAAGGGGTTTTCAAATTGGTATCAGAGCAAAAGTGATAAATTATTCCGTTAAGATCCTTTAAATAATTTTTGGATAAAATGGAATTTTCCCCATTTTCTAAATTTTCTATTTTCGATGGTTCTAATTATGCGTACTGGAAAGCGAGTATGAAATCGGCACTTAAATCTATCAACGAGAGGGTTTGGTTATCGGTAGTTAACGGGTGGTCTCCACCAACTTATTTAGTTGAAAATGAACGTGTTCCCAAAACGGCCGATAGATGGACTGAGAATGAGTTTAAAATTTGAAATTTTAATTTCCGTGGTTTAAATGCTATGTTTAGCGTTGTCACACTGGATGAATTTTGACGTATTATGACGTGTGAGACCGCTAAAGAAGCATGGGATATTTTTCAACTCACTCATGAGGGTACAAGTGTCGTTAAAGCTTCGAAACTCCAAAATCTCACCACTTAATTTGAAGCCATCAAAATGAACAAAAAAGAAACCTTTGCTGAATTTTATGCTAGACTTTCTGATATTGTTAATTCATCTTGTAACTTGAGAGAGAAAATACCCGACAACCATGTAGTAAAGAAAATTTTAAGGTCCCTACTTGATAGATTTATTCCAAAAGTGACTCTTTTAAATTCTTTACCAACTTTAGCCTCTACGAAATTAGAAGAGCTTGTAGGTGATTTACAAACCTATGAAAAGGACATGTTTCCCCCTAAAACTGAAAAGAAAATAGAAAAGGGCGTTTCTTTAAAAGCCCAAAAAGAGGATAAACAAGTAGTAGAGTGTGAAAGTGATAGTGACTCGGAAGACATGGCTATGTTTGCTAGAAAATTTTGAAAATTTGATAAATATAGGAATGACAAAGCTGAGAGGATCCGTAAAACTTCTAAAGAAAATTTAATTAGGGACGAGTAAAAAAAAAATGTTTTGGTTGTGTAGGGTATAGCCATAGGGCTTTTGAGTGCCCTATTAAACTAAGGCGAGAGGGTAAGAAACCAATTGCGTTTAATGTAACCCTTAATGATAGTGATAATGAAGAGGGACCCGATTCCCCTACTAAGCCCAACTTTGTGGCTTTTATGGCTAGTCATGTGAGTGATAGTGACAACTCATCAATTGATGAAACATTAACACATGACAATTCCAAGGTCATAGTTTATGATTCCATTGCTTTTGATGGTAGTGAGAGTGAAGAAGAAAGAGAGAGTGAAAATGAAGAAGAGGTTAATGTGAATGAACTTCAAAATGCTTTTCAAGAGCTTTATGAAGAATCTATTAAATTAAAAAGAGCTAATTTGAAGTTTGAAGCTAGTTTAAGAGAGAGTGTCAAGGTCGTTAATGATAGTATGTTGGTAGAAGACCTTAGAACACGTGAGAGGACTCTTCGAGAGAAGCTTGAATATGTAGAAGACGAGAGAGATAGCCTTAGATGTTTAATGGAATCCTTGAAAAAGGAGCTTCTCGAGTTTGAAGAGAGAAATGTTTTATTAGAGTCTAGAATTTTAGAATTAGAAAATAAATTAAAAGACTCTAGTAATGTCAAATTTGATTTGGAGTGTCGTTCGAAAAAATTAGATAAAATATTAGGAACGGTCCAAATTAAAAATGACACTTGTGGTTTACGCTTCGATACTAGTAATGAATCTACTCATAAATCCAAAACCAACGTTTTAGGAGAATCAGCTAGGAAAGTTTTTAAAGATCACTCCTTAGGGTAATCTTTTCGCCGTGAGTTTAAGTGTTCATATTTTTGTCGAAGAGGTCATCTTAGGAAATTCTATTTTGATATTAAAAAGGGTCCTAGAAAATCCTTTCGTAAGGCAATCGAGGTAGCCAAGATTCCTACACCCCGAATAAGTCACTCGTCGTTAGTTTGGGTTAGGATATCCGACTTGGTAACTTTACAAGATAGGGTTTTTTATTCTCATTTACTATCACATGCTTCCTCTGTTGCTAAATCTACAGGTTGAATGTGTTAGTGTTTGCATACTTTAGCGTTTGTACTTCATGCTATAATTTTATGCTAAATGTATGCTTGTTTAATCATTTTCTAGTCTATGCCCCATGCTTAATCACGTGCTAGAATAATTATTTTTGTTTATCTTTTATATTTTATTTCTTCATTTTTCTTGCATTAAATGAAAAATACAAAAATATTTTTGTTTATCATTTGGATTTTTATTTCTTGATAATTTAAGCTTAATGAAAAATTCAAATGATTTTTGTTTGTCTTTTGAGTATATATTTCTATTTTTGGTTAAAAATGTCAAAAACTCAAAAAGATTATTTTGTGTGTATTTTAGTTTGACACACTTTATGTGGCATATAATTGTGTTTGAATCCCATCTTTTACTCTCCCATGTGGGTAGAACTTTTGGTTTAGATTTTCAATCCTTACAATGTTCTTTACCATGCTTACATGGAGTAGTTGGATTTTGTGTTGATATAATGGATTCTATTTTTATATGCCTGTATTCACACATGCACGAGCTCTTTTGAAATTTAACTTCATATGTATATTTGAGCTTTGTGAGGTGTTCTCCTACCAATCTAGGAATCTATATATTTGTGACCTAGGAGGACTAGTGCATGTCGAAATCCGTTGCACGTGAGATTTGTGAGATATAAAAAATGATAAATAAATGTGCACGGGGAAGGGCTCTGAAAGGATTTATTATCCTCTGCGATTGTAAGCCACCGTTTGAATTGACCTAAAATATATACGTGTTCCAAAGGCCTAAAAATAGAAAATATGGCATTAAAAAGAAAAATAATTGCCAAGGCCTATGTTTGATTGATTATCATTCAAAAGAAAATATATGCTTATTGAGGGAGATTGGATGGTATATCAACGGTTTGCACAATGTCCGTTTATCCTAGTTGCGTTATCAATGTCATGACTCTATTGGTTTGTAGAATCATCAACATGCTAGGCATGTATGCATTGTGTATGTTTGTTCATTGAGTTTAATCTATATTGTCACATGAGGTTATATTCAAATATGATGAAGTTTGCAATCAATTGAGAACTCCGTGAATGTGTTTTAAGTGATTGGGTCTAATTTTAATTGTTACTAGTTCACACCTCAACACTTCCATTTCCATATGACACATTTTTGCCGTACGAGTGTGAAAAGCTTAACTTATTTTGTGTCATGTGTGTGTTTATATCGATATGTGTGTACTTATGCTTAGATTTTATCTATTATGTATACATATATATGATATTTTGTTTAGTGTTTTCCATGTTTAGCTAGTCCATTTATGCTTCAATTCGAAATTGTTACCTAGTTTGTTGTGTTGTTTGTTTGATATCACAGGCTTAGAATCTTATCTGTAATATGGTATGATTTGTTTTTCGCATCATAGTTGGTATTCATTGGTTGGATTAGATATGGTTTTGTTGCCTATGAGCTTTAATGTTCTCATCACTTTATGCATCATGTTTAAATTACTTTTAGTCTTTAACTATTCCTAAACAAAAAGGGGGAGAATGATAGGGGGGAAATGGTATCTAATCCTATTGTAATCGTATCTTAGTTTGGGGGAGATTTAACTTAGGGAGAGTCGCGACCTTTTTAGGTAGATCACAGTTGATAAAGGGGAGAATTAATTTTGGGGGAGTATTTATGTTAATTGCATTTAATATATTGATATTCCCTATGCATTTAATGTGTTTGCTTAAGTGTGAAGGAATTATTCTAAGTGCCAACTTTCACCAGCAAAGATTTTGATCCGTTGGGTTATTTGAGTCAAGCATTGTAATTTTATTTTGGGTAGGATTTTTTATTAGTCTAGTAGAGCTTGACGGCCCTTTATGATTTTTGTTGGTTTTTGTCCCGGAATAGCTAAAGGGGGAGATTTGTAAGGACACAAATTTCCAATTGAGTCCTTTGTAGTTTTGGCTCAATTCCGGACAAAAATATTTGAATCATAGGATAGAGTATATTGATCATCCTTCAAGCCTATGACGTGTTTGTGGAAGACATAGCGGCCAAGAGTATAAAGCTTCATCAAATTGCCGAGTTTAATGTGCCTCGTTTCTACGTCATCAATAGTGGTTCCATGCTCCCAATGTATGAATGCATTACATATATATATAGGAGATTGGAAAAGTTTATAATGGGTGTAGGTTTAATTAAAACTGTTGTTTATTTTCAGAAAAATTTAATTAGAACTTTAAATAATGTTTATAAAGTTTCTGGGCTAAAAATGAAATTTTCCAAACTTTCTGGAAGTCCGTTCGATATGTCGCTCGAACGAGTTTTTCATTCGAACCAGATGTCGTTTGAACGAGTTTTCCAACGAGTTCCCATATTGGCCACTGAAACTTCGTTCGAAATGTCGTTCGAACGAGATGGTTGTTCGAACGAGATTTTCAACGGGATTTCTAACGAGTTCACACTGTAACTTCGTTAGAAGCCTCGTTCGAACGAGATTTCGTTCGAACAAAAATGTCGTTCGAACGAGATTTCAGGCGAAAAAATTTTATGGCAGTTTTTACCCATGTTTCCCACTTCCTTACCCCACTAACTTTTGACAGAACTTAATAGTGCGGGAAACAACCTTTTTGTTTTAACTTTTTCATACACATATATCTCCAAGAGTGAGTTGGAGAAAAAAAATTGATTAAAGAAAAATTTCATGTTTTAAAGTGTCTAAGTTTTCCAGAAAAATTGATTATACACTTTAGTTTTACACCCATAGTTTATGTTTTCCAAGCTTCAATATATATATATATACTTTCTTTGAGTGTTTGGCATCGATTTATCTCTAAATTCGTTTGAAGAGAAGTTTGGGTTCTCTTCTAAATCCCATAAAGAAGAAGAGCTTGTTTTGCTGCGGCATTCTCACATGGTGAAAGGCACTATGTGTGGTTGACGGTGTGCCTATGTCTCATTGGTGATAATAAGATTCTGGTGGATCTCTGGGGTTGTCTACTAGGCGAAGGTTTTTACAAGAAGAAGCGTTGGGGCTTGAAAGGGATCGAGTCGAGCGTTCTAAGTCTTTCTGTCATGTAATTGTATTTCCATAGTTAGTGGACTTAAGGCTGGGGTCGTTTGGGGTTTTTTCCTGTTATGGGTTTTTCCTCATACATCGCGGCGTAGTGGATTAATTATTTATTTTATCTTTTTCAAAATCACCTAGACCGCATGCTTAGGTAAAAAGATAAAATTGGTTTAATTTATTCACTACTTGTTTAATTTGGTGCAAATTAATATTGGGTAATGTTTATGTTGATTTAATTCAAGTAATTTAATTTAATGTGTTAAATTGACTTGGCCTAATTGAGTAATTGAGAAAATATGAATTAGGCAAATTTTCTAGGACTTGGATTAATTAATATGGTTTAAGTGAAATATAAATTAGTGTGTGTGTTTTAATCATATTTCACTTGGTTTAATTTTAATTTGAAAAAGAAATTAAAATTTGTTTGTTTGTTTGAACCATCATCTTACGCTTCCGCATCTAAAAAGGAAATTATTACTTTGTGAAGTAAAAAGACTTTTGAATTCAAAAATAGGGGGGTTTCAAAGCTTTTAGGTGATAAGCAGATAAAATAATTAAAATAATCGCACACCACGCCGATGTAGGAGGAAAATCCAGAACAAGAAAAATCTTGGACAACCTAGCTATGCAATTCACTACATTCAGGAATTACACAAGTTAACAAATGAGTTAACCAATGAATAAATAGCCATAGTCCTTAAAGAATCTTTAATCTTCAATTGCTTCTCCATAGTGATAATTCAGAAATACACACATGCAAGTGCCACAATGTGTGAGTTTTTACGTGCCACAATATCCACCAATCTAGGTTCACCAAATGTCTATGGACTGGAAATCAATAGCTTCTTCCCCGCAATGCCATAAACATGGAGTCCATTGTGCGTAAATAACAAGTACGGAGTCCATCGCAATGAAATAATACTTACAAAGATGTGGCGAATAAACCTTGTTCCCAAACATGATCTTTAATCCATATATAGGTTGAATCTTGGATCCTAAATTATTTGGGTGTAAACTAGGGTTTTAAAGAGCTTCTGGAATAAGTCTAGGAAGTCAAAATAAGTCCTTTAAATACTAGGAATTAGTTTATAAAGATCAGGATCAAAGCAATGTTCAAAATAGACTGCAAGGTTGGTCCGTCAACAATCCTGATATCCCTGTCAAGGAGCACCCGGGGGGGACAATTATAATTTGGTCAGTGCACTAGAATTATGAGAATTAACTTACTTAATTTTAAGTTCAATAAATATAGTCAATCTAAAAGAAATATCCCCCATCTTCGCTCATATATGATTAACATCTCACCTCTCAGCTAAGTGTGATATTACCCGTATCCGAACAACTTCCAAAATAATAAATGCCAAATGTGCCAATTTAATATAAAATGGATTTGTTATAACAAATACATTGAAAGTTAACCGTCAACATTAATATTATCAATGCCAAAGTGTCCCAGTCTCAAATATCTCGTGAAGGTGACATCAACATCTATTACTAAAAACATAGTATGGGTCCGTAATTTATTATCTGCGTTCTTAGACAAATTAATCAATCTCATTTAATTTGTGTGTGTGCTGTGTGTGTGTGTGTGTCTGTGTATATATATATATGTGTGTGTGTGTGTGTGTGTGTGTGTATGTATAAATGTCCTTTAATATACGCGACACTCAAAGGCATCTACTAGTGGTTTCTCATTCATTATCTATCGGTAAGTCCTACGGAATCCTCTATCCAACAACACATCATAAAACACACATAAGTGGGGCAGTCCCTACGCAGTACAACAGTTCACGACCCATACCCAACAGTGACAAAGGATCTCAGCATCTACGCCTACCTCTCATAGATGGTGCTGCTACTTAGTACCTATAATAATTACATACATAACGTCTATCCCACTCATTTCGACGTGTGATACGGTCCCTAAAGCATGTAAACCCAACGATACGACTATCCAGGAGCATAGGTATGTCCACACAAATAAATATAAGTACATATTATTCTCATATAATATGTGTAGATAGTTACTTTATAATTACCGAAGGTATCCCATGTGATTATCATCTAATTAATTATTAATTCCTTCCTATTTAAAAAATATTTAACCATCTAGTTAAATGTGATTTCCCAATTAATATCCGTGTCACTGTAGCATTTTTAATAAAATCACCATTAACCCAAACACTGTCACAGCAACTCGTATGATTTTCTTAAAAATACCCTAGATCTATCCTCAGTCCCAACTCGTCCTTCCCCAGGGGACGATTTGATTAGCATTCAATAACGAATCTATTTGCCTAGACGGATCGATTATCCTTCGTGGCCTAATCGATTCGGACCGGGTAGAAGCTAATATCTGATACGTTGCTTCAATAAAGGATTTCCCAATTTCCTCCCAAGATCCATTCTGATAGTTAATTCCTTTTCACAAACCTATGGCCATGTCCTGATGACTTAATTACTCATCTTAGAATAATAAATTTCATATATTAACATTAAATTATTTTCCCAATTCCCAAAATTTACATAAATGGGTCAAGACCCTTAACTAAGATTTTCTACCATAATTTCATCCATATTCAAATCAGGTTTTGGCATATCACATTGACTAAAGTCAGAAATTTCCTGATCATAATTATGTACAAAAAACCTCTACATATGAGTCCAACTTTACAATTCATCCAACAATCCTAATGCATTTATCACCAAATCTAATATTATAATCATCCTAGATTTCTGGTTTAAACCATCTAAATTTGAATTAATCTCTTCTACATGCATAGGATTAAATCCTACCATTTAATCACCAATTTAATAATAAAACCAATAAATCACGTGGGTTTTACTATGATGAATCCATAAGCACATTGAACGTTAAATTAAGCAAGAAAATTCTTGCATGGATATGTGATTGGTGAATTTCACTTGAATCTCTTATTCTTCTCCTCTTTGTCCTTCGTTCCTTTCTTTCTTGAGGTAGGGCTGCTAGGGTTATGTATTTGATTAAGTGTCGGGAGTTTTAATATTTTTCTAATCTTATATTTGTCACAAATCCCAAGTTGAGCCTATTTTCCTAATTTTGGACCCTAAATGGGCCCAAACCAAAAATTAAATGAGCCCAAAAACTTCCCAACTTATATACTTATACCCCGGGACAATTTTAAAAAGCTTTAAAACACCTAAATGAAGCCATAAAGCTTCCAGTATGCATCCCTGTGATTTTTATTCCAAAATTATCTTTACAATCAAGTCACGCATCATATAGTAATTATTTATTACACATGCAATTATTTTCTATAATAATTGTGGGTACCCAAAATTAAGATAATGGGCCTGGACGAGTGGCCCAATTATGGCGTCCCAAAGTCTAGACCCCCCATCTCTTATTTTAACTATGACCCGATCTCTCCTCACGTTCCCATAAAGGGAGATTACAGGGAGAGATGGAACACGTAGGGCGATCAAACACCCCCATTCACCAAAATGTACATGTATATATTAAACCCTAGGTCCGGGGTAAAGGACAAGTTGTATTCTCTGAAACTGCTCCCCGGAGTATATAGAAATAACACCGACTGCACCACCATGGACGTAGGCACATCTTTGCTGAACCACGTACATCCTTTGTTATGTGACTATCATTTTACATTCCTTGCTCTTACTTGGTGATTACCTCTCTCGTATCTATTTGTGTTGCATAATAATTGGCACCACAATTGGCTCCGTCTGTGGGAAGCGTTCATCTTTCCCTGAGAAGATCCCACACCAAGAAAGGAGTTTAAAATGTCTGGTCACAGTAGCAATTCTCCCCAGGCAGGGGATATTCAAGAACCACCAGCTTCTCGCAGGATTAGATCTGAAATTCGACGTTCAGATCAGAGGGCTTGCTTAGAAAGGCCATCCTCAGAAGAAAGCCAAGGACCAGCGAGATCCATGCAGATATCCAGACGAATTGATGCATATGAGGAAAGGCTCCATGAGCAAAGGGAGTCTTCTCATAAACACGAGGCTGAGAATGCTCGCCTGAAAAGAATACTGGAAAGACTGGAGAGAGAGCTTCATCATGATAACAGGAGACGTCCATACCGCACTCCTATCCCTCAGGCGAGCAAATCTCGCAGCCGATGAAGGAGCCCTAGGCGAGGATCTCAAAAGGTGGAAGGAGACAAATCAGACGATAACCTCCCCGAGTAGCTGCGAAAGGCCCGCCGTTATCGGAGCCCTACTCGTAACAACGAGAACATAAAAAATCTGGTTCGCAGGGAGATGGACCAACATCCTGCCCACCACGGTACCAGATCAACCAGAGAACTCTCTAGGCGAGCTCTCAAAACCCAGATGAAGTCACCCTTCACGAGGGAAATTGAAGAAGAAGAAGTCCCCAAGAAATTTTCCATTCCAAGGTTCAAGATTTATGACGGTAAGACTGATCCCATTAATCACGTCAGGTAATACCAACAAGCCATGAACCTCTGGAACCATCGGGACGTGCTAATGTGCCGGATTTTTCCCTCGAGCATGCATGACATAGCACATAAATTGTTCGAAAGGCTCCCCCATTGGTCCATCAGGAGTTTTAAATCCTTGGTCGAGCTCTTTACGTCCCGATTCATCACTAGTAGCTCCCATCCCAAAAGGATGGATGCTTTGCTGAAAATGAAGAAAACGCCTCAAGAGACCCTCTGAGACGACGCGAAGAGGTACTGGGAGTTATTCAATGAGATCGAGGATTGCTCGGAGGAAGTGGCAGTGGCCTCTTTTAAAATTGGGCTACCCAGTTCTTCCCTTCTATACTAGTCCCTGATAAAGAAGGAGGCTATGACTATTGACGACCTAATGGCTCGCATCGAGAAGTACGCTAAGGTGGAAGATGTCACCCGCCTCAGTACAGGAGAAAACGGTTGAGCTATACTCACTACCAACGGCAGTGAAAAAGCTGAGAACCAGAAGAAAGGAGGAAAACATGGGGGCAAAAATGGCTCCAAGAGCGGAGGGAACAATGATTCGTCGAAAGCATTTCAGGCGGTCAACACCGTCTTCAAAGAACCAATTTACAAAATCCTCGCGAAGATAAAAGATGAGCCATTCATCAAGTGGCCCGGGAAAATGGGAGGAGATCCCTCGAAGAGGAACAATGCGCTAAGATGCGCTTTTCACAAAGAGGGAGGACTTAAGACCGAGCATTACAAATCTCTTAAGTCTCACCTCGAGAAGTTGGCCCAGTCCGGGCATTTGAACGAGTTTGTGGAGAAAAAGGCGAAGAAAGTGGCTGCCAATAGAGAGGTGAGACCTGACAACGTGCTCGAGGATGACGTTGGACATGAGTTTGCAGTAATTCATGGGGCATCTGATGCTAAACAGATCCAAGGAAATTCAGCTCGAATGGAGATGAAGAAACTTACAGCGGTAATGCAGGCCTTTCAGATCGATCCAACAAAGTCGTAGTCAGGAAAGCGTCGACGAGCAGATGACGTCAACTATAACAAGAATATTGTTTTCACAGATGAAGATCTGGTGGGAGTGAGAACCCCACATCACGATGCTCTGATCATTACCCTCGGGATAGCTAACTTTGACGTCGACAAGTTGCTCGTCGACCAAGGAAGGTCGTCCGAAGTAATGTATCTCGACCTATTTAGAAAATTAAAGTTAAGGGTCGCCGACCTAAAGGAATCTATTGTCCCTTTAGTTGGCTTCGCTGGAAAAATAACTATACCCCTGGGAAAGATTGTATTGTCGGTGCGCACTAGAAATGTCTCCAAGATGATCGAGTTTTTGGTAGTTGACATCGACTCGCCATACCAGGTCATCCTCGACAAGGGATGGCTTCATGCAATGAAGGCAGTCTCTTCAACATACCATCAGAAACTCAAGTATGTAATCAAGCGAGGAGTAATGGAGATCCACCGCGACCAAGCGATGGCAAGAAGGTGCTTCATAGCGGCCATCCGACCAAAGCCAAAAAGGAAGGCCGATCAGCCCAGCGAGAAAGTGGAAGAAGGACTAACACCTTCTAAATAGCAATTAAAGTACGAAAGACCTGGAGTAGAGGAGACCAGGCTCCTCTCCTCCGAGCGAGTCATCGAGGACCTGGTAAAAGTTACAACTGGAGATGTCAACAGTAATAGAGTCTTCTTGATTGGAGCATCTCTCACCGACCAGGAACAGAAGGAATTAAAAACTCTGCTGAGACGCAACGTAGATGTTTTCAAATGGGAACCATACGAGCTGGCTGGGATCGATCCTAGTATGGTCTGTCATCAGTTGCACGCCCATCCAATCTTCAAACCAATCACGCAGAAGGCACAGCGAACTGCACCCGATAAGGCTAAAGCGGTAGAAAAAGAAGTTGAAAAGCTGCTAGATGCAGGATCCATATGGGAAGTACAATTCCCCAAGTGGTTATCCAACCCAGTAGTAGTTTCGAAGAGCAACGGGAAGTGGAGAGTTTGCATCGACTTCACCGACCTCAACAAAGCGTGCCCTAAAGATAGTTTCCACCTCCCAAAAATAGACCAACTAGTAGACGCCACCGTAGCGCACGAGCGAATGAGTTTTCTGGACGCATACTCAGGGTATCACCAGATCCCCTTATATGCCCCAGACCAGGACAAAACGGCCTTCATTACGATAGTTGGGCTATACTACTACGAGGTCATGCCCTTTGGGCTAAAGAATGTAGGGCCAACCTATCAGCGGCTTGTCACCAAGATGTTCAAGGACCAGATGGGTAACACCCTGGAGGTATATATCGATGACATGCTCGTTAAAAGTAAGAAGAAAGAAAATCACCTCTCAGACCTATCAAACACCTTCGAAATCCTCAGGAAGTACCGACTGAAACTTAATGCAAGCAAGTGTTCTTTCGGTGTCCAGTCAGGAAAATTTTTTGGGTACTTGGTTAGTAAGAGAGGTATAGAGGCTAACCCAGGCAAGATCGATGCAATTAATAGGGTACAACCTCCTCATAGAATCAAGGACGTATAGAAGCTCACTGGTATTCTCGCCGCCTTGAATCGCTTCATCTCCAAATCCTCCGAGAAATGCAAGCCTTTCTTCTTACTTCTAAAGGGGAACAAAACGGTAGAATGGAGCCCAGATTGCTCGTGAGCATTGGCCGAGCTCAAATATTTCTTAAGCTCTCCACCACTGCTCGTCATGCCACGGAAAATATATTCTTTGTTCCTATACCTCTCCATTTCCAACCACAATGTGAGCTCTACGTTAATATGCGAGGTTGCAGGAATCCTGTACCCTATTTATTACGTGATCAAAACCCTACTCCACGCCGAGCAGAGGTACCTACCGCTGGAGAAGCTCGCCTTCGCACTAGTAGTGGCCTCGAGGAAGCTAAAGCACTATTTCGAAGCCCACACTATCATCGTCCTTACATCGTACCCCCTTAAGGCAGTCCTGAGGAAAGCGGATTTGTCGGGCAGGCTATCTAAATGGTCAGTCGAGCTCGGGCGATTTGACATCCAATTTCAACCAAGGATAGCGATCAAAGGACAGATCCTTGCTGATTTCATAGCCGAATTCACGGGCGAGGAACCTTCCAACCAACCTCAACCACTAAGGTAAAAGGAGAACCAAGCGATAGTGGAAACCAGGAAATTGTTTGTCGATGGAGCCTCCAATTCAAAGGGGGCAGGAGTAGGCATTGTCCTCGTTACCCCAGAGAATACAATCCTTGAACAAGGAATTAGGCTTGGTTTTGCAGCCTCCAACAACGAAGCAGAATACGAAACCTTAATAGCCAGCCTCCAGAAGGCACACACTTTAGGAGCAAAGCATTTACAGGCGTTCGGCGATTCCCAATTAGTCTCCAATCAGATAAGTTGAGATTACAATGCAAAAGATGAAAGAATGACAGCTTACCTCGCCTTAGTGAAAAAACTAATGGCGAGCTTCGAAGATATCAATGTCTAGAAGTTTCCCAGAGGGCAAAATAGCCATCCTGATGCCCTGGCAGCCTTGAGTTCGGCAGTCGACTCCGACCTAAAAAGAACCATCCCCATAGATTTCCTCACTCATCTGAGCATCCACGATAGCAGGCTACTAGATGGGAAATAGGTACTCCAGGTGGGATCGGCTCTTCGATGGATGGAACCCTTAAGGGACTATTTGAAAGATGGCACGCTCCCAGATAAGAAAAAGACTAACCACCACATAAGAGTCAAAGATGCTCGCTTTCACTTATCTCCAGAGGGAAACTTGTATAAGAGATCCTTCTTCGGACCCTACCTCCAATGCGTTCACCCGGGGGATGTCGAACAAGTGCTACATGAGCTTTACGAAGGATTCTGTGGAAGCCATATCGGAGGAAGTTCTCTAGCTTTTCGATCAATGAAGGAAGGTTATTGGTGGCCATATATGCAAAGGGACTCTGTGATGTATGTCTGCAAGTGCCTTAAATGTCAACTTCACGCTCATATGGTCCACCAGCCTGCTAGCGACCTAAAATCACTGTCCAATCCATGGCCATTAGCCCAATGGGGAATTGACATCGTGGGACCACTGCCTATCGCCATCGAAAATAGCAAATATCTGTTGGTTGCAACTGACTACTTCACCAAATGGATCGAGGCGGAACCCCTAGCAAACATCCAAGATGCCGATATGATAAGGTTCATATGGAGAAATATAATCACTCTCTTTGGAACCCCAGAACCATCATCACCGATAATTGAACACAGTTCGAAAGAGACTCCTTTCAGAATTTTTGTAATGATCACGGGATCAGACACCACTACAGCTCCGTAGCCTACCCTCAGAGCAATGGCCGGGCTGGAGCTTCCAATAGGACTGTGATTGACGGACTAAAGAGGCGATTGGAGCGAGCCAAAGGCGCATCGGTAAATGAGTTACCGTATATTCTATGGGCTTACCAAACCACTCCTCGGCGAGCAACAGGAGAAACCCCATTTTTGCTAACGTATGGGATGGAAGCAGTCATCCCACTAGAAGCAGGTTTGCCAACAATGAGATCCAAGCTATCGACCAGGGCTATAACGATGCAGCATTACTCGCTGAGCTCGACCTAGCGGACGAGTGACGAGAGTTAGCCCTAGTAAAACTAGCGAACTATCAGCAACAGCTTGCAAGATATTACAATAAACAGGTCAACCCAAGGACATTCCAAGTTGTGGACTACGTCCTGAGGAAAGTCTTGGGCAGCGCAGTAAAACCATCAGATGGCAAGCTAGGGCGAAACTGGGAGGGACCCTTCAAGATAACAAGAGACAATCTGTAGGGCGCCTATCACTTGGAAACGATGGAAGGGAGAGAAATACCACGATCATGGAACGCAGCCAATCTCAAGAGATTATATTTTTAGATCTTTCTTTTATTCTTTTGTTATGGAACTAGAAGTTCGTTTTCCTTGTCATAAATGAAAATTATTTAAAACGGTTGCATTCTAATGAGTAACAACTATATGAGCTTTATTGCACATCCTTTCCAAATAACAGGCACATTGATCATCACATCATAGCAGGGAATTATCCCTCCTCGGGTTATCGTTATGAAACACGAAAGACCTCTTGACATTGCCCCTGTCAATATATGAAGCCCTACTGGAGATCCTTAGGCAAAGTGGCCAAATGTAAACTGGTCACCAAACCTTCTTTGGTTAAATAAAATCCTGATCGAATGGAATATCCAAAACCAGGTGTGTCCTCGCCAATTGACACACTTAGGCCTAAGGGAATGTGATGACATGACCTAAAAGGTAAAGTGGGGCACAATGGTATCTTGATGTTATACTGGACTGGGAGGACACTTGCGTGATAATACGAACTTAGAAGATCACGAAGGAATGAGAACTTGGAGAAAATAATACACTTGTTTAGTCGGCTAAACTAGCCCAAAACATAAATTTTATTAATCCACTATATTTACAACAATGGTGATACATGTTTAGTCGGCGACCTCGCCCAAAGCATTTACACTACAAAAATACACAGAGAAACTGCTAGCTAAATCCTAATGGGGATGAGGCCTCTGAGTAAGGTAGTCAGCCACTTGGGCTCGTCGGCCGTCAACGGGATGAGGGGCTAACTCCTCCTCAACCTCGCTGGCATCCGACTCCAGCAGCTGCCGAGGGATGGCATCAATAGGTATCCACTGATCATCCCTCCGAAAGGGATTGGGCATCCGTGTGGAGGGGGAGATTTCATGGAGATACCAGAGCATTGAATTTCTTAGAACTTGCATCTCCCTCAATGCACTTAACCATCCCCTGATGAAGGCGAGCTCCTCAAACTCTGTCAACCTAGTCGGATCATCTTGCCAACCCTGATCATAACCGTCGGCCCATACTCGTCGAGGTCATTTTTTAAACAGGTGCCGTAATCGAGTAACATCCCTTTGAAGCCCAGCAGTGATCACATATGCTCGCTGGAAGTCACCACGAAGCTCTCCCATTTCTCTCTCTCGAAGCTCTTCCATTTCCCTATCTCGGCTCTTGGTGCTCCTGCTAGCTCGCGTCGATGAAGAACTTCGCAGCACAGGGTGAATATTGCTCGAGCTAGCCCGAACTTGGGTTGAGGAAGAGCCTCGCAACACTGAAGGGGCAACGCTCGGCGCGTGTTCCCTAAGTCGCGAGGCCTCTTGCCTTAAAGCTTCATTTTCTTGCTAAAGCATCTCACCAACCTGGTTGATCTCGGAAGCATCGAGAAGCTTTGCTCTCAACGCATTCACCTCTTCTTGCACTGAAGCACCAACCTCTTCCATCTCCTGGAGCCTTTCCTTCAACTTGGCCACAAGTTCAGACTGATCCTTATGCTTCTAATTCCTAGACCTAAGGGGTTTGCAAAGCTTAATGAAGGCCTGGAGAACCTGAAGACTCACATTAGGACCAAGGGTCCTGTCCAATTGAGATATGGCAGGAATATATTCTTCTACATCAACCAACTACAAGACATAAGAAAGCATCGAAAAGATAGACATAATCAGTTCACTGGGAAAAAGAAACCTTTTCATTTATAAGAGTTGAAATTACATCGAACAACAAAAAGAAAGTATACAGACAGAAAAAGCAAAAATACAAAGTAATCCTAGAAGATAACTAGTTAGCAACCTCAGGTTGCCCAGAGGTCGATGGTTGTTTCCCTTGGTCAGCATCAGCACGAGCACCGCCCTCAGTAGGGGTAATCTCTGTCGCCACAACAACGAAAATGTCAGTAGGGGTCGTCTGGGGGATAGGGTCAACACCTTCGACAGCTGGGGCAGGGGCTTCATCTACAATTGGCCTTAGACCTGGGTCATGCTCATCAAACAGGGGAGATGCGACATCCAGTCCGGCAGCTATAAGGGCCTTGTTCCAGCCCTTCTTGAAGTTCAGATGACTAATATAGCCTATCTAAACTTCAGCGTCCTCATATGCTGCAGTCCAACCAGAATTGTATGAGTCTTCCTTGGTAGTGACCGCCTCAGACTCCTTCTTCTTCAGCTCCTCAGAAAGAACTTTGTTCTCTTCTACAACGCCCAGCTTGCTAGAACAAACCAGGTCGTAGGCTTATCGCAGCTCTTTCAAATCTTTAACTGATGCGTCCTTCTCCCGGTTAGCTGCAGCAAGAGTCAGGTCGGATGATATCTGAACAGCGTCAATAGCTTTGAAACCAGCCTCGAGCTCTGTACCCTTCAGCCTCAAGGCAGCATTCTCTTTCTCCATCTCACTATTTTTCTTCACCAGCTCATCGCGAGAACGAAAGAGCACAGCAAAGTCAGTCACAAACTGCAGCAAGAAGAAAGCATTAGAAGAAGAAAATAATTGAATTCATTAAAACATTGGGGAGAGGAAAAAATCTTACCCAGGCTAGCCTTTGGCTAGCCTGAAGGGCCAATTGATCAGACCCGAGCACCCTTTGGCGATCAGCAGGGAGAACTGCTCTCTCGTGCAGCGCGGGGGCCAGCTGAAGAGAAATAGCGACTGATGCCCCCTCAGGCAGAGAAGACACCGGGACCAAGGCTTACTCGGCCTTCGTCCTCTCTTCCTCCTTCCCCCTCTCCACTCTCCTCCTTTCCTCTGACCTCTTCTTCTCTTCTACCTTCTTTCTCTCCTCCTCCTTTTTTCTCTCTCTCTCTCTTACCTGCTCTTCTTCTTTCCTCTTTTTATCCTGCTCCTGAGTAGAAGACTGAGAACCAGTAGCCACGACCCCAGAGCTAGACTTCTGCTTCTTCGACCTCTGTGCGAGAAGCATATGGTCTTCATCATCATCATCCCGAATTAATTTTTTTCTCGAAGGAGCCATCTCCTCGCTCGAACTACTAGATTTGCTCGATGACTCTCGAGCTTCAGAAACTTCCCCACGTTCTGAGGAACTGCTACTACTAGAGTTTCCTCCACCCAAATTGCTTACAGCACCTACAATATCACTTTCGGAGTTTCTCTCCTCCTCGTCCAACTGGATAGGATCCGCTGCAGTCTCTTCGGAGGTCTTAAACTCAGGGATGCTATCCACAGGCCTTGCTATAAAACTAGAGCTAGCATTCTTGTACTCAAACACAAAAGTAGTAGATCTGGGATGCTCGCCGTCACCCAAAGGCTCCCTGATATTCCAAGCCTTGACCAATTCCGAGAGACGAACCTGACTGAGAGAGGGTTCCAAGTTCTTTGACCTCGCTATGGAAGAAAATCAAAGAAAAATCAGAAAGTGCACAAATCAACAAAAATTAAAAGAACGGAGCAGAGTCTACCAATGTATTCTTCCCCATAAAAGGGAACAGAGAACCTGTCAGACCTCAACCCTTCAAATTGGGGAAAAAACTGCCAGTTTCTAAAAGGAAACCTTCTTGCCAATAGTCCTTATGGGAATCAGGTAGATTTACTACCAATACCCTGTCAGGTCTCCTAGCTTTGAGATAGAGGACACCAGAACTAGTTCGAGAAAAAGAATAGCAAAAACAGACCTCGGCGAGCCCTAACCTAGTACCATACAACTGATTTATTCTATGGATGCCATTAATTATTTTCCACACGTTGGGTGAACATTGTGCAAGAACAATATTAAAATAGCCAAAGAAGTGCCAGAACAGATCGTTGGGAGGAAAAGTGAGTCCCCCCTAGGAAAGCAACAAACCGTGGATCCAATGGTCATCTTCTATCTCTCTAACGTTTCTAGGGGAAGCACAACACTCAATATCTACCCACTCAGGGATGTTATAGAACTTCCTAAATTCAGAGACCGACCTATTCCCAATCTTCGCCATTGGAAAACCCTATAAAACTACAAATTCAAAGAGAAAGAACAAAGAAAAGGCATAGGAAACTTACAAGATGGAAGTTCGACTCGAACGATGAAGAAGCACGAGCCCAAACGACAAGGAAGCAATGGGAATGGAGACTGAGAGAAGAAAGTGTGAAGCGCTAGATCTTACAGGGAATGGAAGAGTGCTGGAAAGATTGAAACGACGGTCGAAAAATGGCTATTCCAGAAGACCTTTAAGTGTTGCTAATCATAGTGCACAAAATACGAAGCGGGTGCCTCCAGAATCAGCTTCACAACTCTTGAAGAATTACAAAAAAGCCATTATGACTGATCATTTAAATTTATTAAGCCCAATACGTGGCCAAACAAACTTAGGGGCAATTGTGGGTACCCAAAATTCAGATAATGGGCCTGGACGAGTAGCGCAATTCTGGCAGCCCAAAGTCTAGACCCCCCATCTCTTATTTTAACTATGACCCGGTCTCTCCTCACATTCCCATGAAGGGAGATTACAGGGAAAGATGGAAGACGTGGGGCGATCCAACACCCCCATTCACCAAAATTTACATGTATATATTAAACCCTAGGTCCGGGGCAAAGGACAAGTTGTATTCTCTAAAACTTCTCTCCGGAGTATACAGAAATAACACTGACTGCACCACCGTGGATGTAGGCACATCTTTGCTGAACCACGTACATCCTTTGTTGTGTGATTGTCATTTTACATTCCTTGCTCTTACTTGGTGATTACCTCTCTCGTATCTATTTGTGTTGCATAATAATTGGCACCACAATAATTATTTATGTGAAACTCAATCATACATGATTATGACATAATAACAAGTTGCGTATTCCCAATTAGAAATAAAATTCACTGCTTAAATTTAACTTCCACGAATTTTATTTTATCCCCCCAAAAATTCATTTATTCTATAAAAAATACGAGGTATTACATATCTTGTCTAGAATATGAGAATAAAAATGACTATATCAAATCATGCAACGTACCACAATTATTGCATCTCCGATTCCTAGACGAATAATCACGCTTGGTATCCATGTTGTTGGACACCTAAAAGGTTTTAAAAATGAATTTGATATGGTTCAGAGCCCAAATCATTTTAGATATATTTTGCAAATAATAAAAAAGCATAAATAAATGTGTATTCATTTACTTATATTTAAACTGGTACCACACTCTCTCATGAGATTCTACTCACCTCTCATCTAAAGTGGGCACCCAATGTATGACTTCTAATTACCAAGTTATGTTACCCGCCTAACTAGTTCGAAATATCCTTATTTCTCTATGCTATCCCATCTTGCGTTTTTTATAACACTGGCTTTCACACCCACTAAACAATTATAATTATCACGTACAATTCACTTTCATTTCAAATAACTTTCACTAGTTATTAATTTGATATTCACATCATCTTATGCCTGTATATAATATATATACGTATTATATTTATCACATCATGCATACATATATATCACTCACTAAATATGTATAATCGCCATCCCTTATAACAATACTAATATTTTACTGGATTCGGGTCTCTACAATACTATCATAATCCAGGGAATACTCACATCATCCTGGATATCGCATCGGGATCACACACCGAACTACTATAGGAAAACAACAGCGTTTGTGGCGGTATTAGGCTCCACGATAGTGAGCCATAACTAGACCCATAATTATTTCACTTTGAACTTCAGCCTTATCAAGCACATGTGTGGCGACTATGACCTGTGGATAACACTTACCCTGGATAATATAGCTAGGGAAGATCCCCCACTTGTCAAACCTACGATGATAGAACTAGAGGTGTATGTTATTATAGTCATATAATTATATCTTACACACCGACATATATATATATATACACACACACACACACACACACACACACACACACACAATTTCCACACATGTATATATCTCTCTAATAAATTAATTAATCATAAATATCACAAACGTAACAACCACGTTACTTCCCAAAGCTCCATTTTATACTCAATTAGTTAATTGATATTCAATTGCAACTCTAGAAACGTAACTAACCTCACTCTTCTTGTATCCCAATTTTCTAATTTCCATCACAATTATTCACATTCAATAATATTCTTCAAATATTCCAAATTCATAACCCGAATAAAAATCCCCATTAGCCCAAGATTCTAATACCCACTTTATTTGATTTTCAGAAACATAAAAATATCATCTCTGAATTTCTTATATCATCATCATTAATTTCACTCCAATAAAAATAAATTCATTCAAAGAATCCCAGCCCTATTTTCTTACCCAATTGAATCCCAATCATCTTCAAAATAATCTTATACACTAGCAAATACGTATAGAATATAAGGGGACATTACTAAGATGATTCTAACATCCAGTGATCACTTAATTCAAAAGATTAATCATTAATTCAAGGGATTCATAACTAAAGTCAAGAATTGCATCATTCTAATAATCCTATCATACAATCATTTCCATATCCCATTCTCCCTACCAATATCAATTCTAAAAATTTCAAAGTTCTCAATCCATATTAATTCTTTAAAATCCATAATCTATATCATTTCCCAAAATTCCATAGTTTATGTATGTGAAACCATCCCAAAAATATCATTTCCAACTATGATATGACTAAAGTTGAATGCCAAAATTAAGTAGCAGGTTAATTATCTGATTTAAGGTTTGTAGAGTCTGTATTTGATGAAGATGTTAATAATCCTCCAAGAATTTCCTTCCAATCCTTCAATCCTAGAGTATTCTTGAATTGTTCTTCAATCTGTAAATTGGACTCTTAAATTTTCGTTTCAATTATCTTCACTTCCTTTCAAACATTTATATAAATATTCTAAACATTTTGATGTGTGAAATGACCTTTTCCTTAAACTCAAACCCTTCATTTATAAATAACAATCTTGTTTTTGACTTTACATATACAATTAAGAGTCCACAATTCACTTAAATTAGTCTCGATTAATCTAAAATCCCCGGGACCAAAAAAATATCCTCGAGCACTCAATTTTGTCTATTTTGTCGCATTTCAGGTCAAATGTGCACTCGATTTCGTCACCCGGGTCACTTTACAATATTTTCCCATTTTAACCTATTATAATTTAATCAAACATGCCCCGATTGAGATAATATTAAATTCCGTCACGTGCACTCACTTAAGACTTAAATCAATTTTATTTACTATAACACACTAGTAAATACAAAGTCGCATCAATATTAATTCATTCCACTTTAAATTAATATTTATTTAATTTTTTCATTATTTCTTAATTTAATTAAATTATGTGTCACCCTCATAATTAAAATATCCAATTAGATATAAATATAAAAGTACGGTGTTTTATATACTTCCCCCTCGAAACGTCATTTCATCCACAAAATTCAGATATGCCTAGTACTAAAAACTTCGAATCCTTACGCACATGGTATCTCAATCTACTCATAATCAACTCATGGTAATATTTTTATTGTCTCTACAATATGCTTTCATGTGGTACTATTATTACTAAAGGTCTACACGCTACGACCCAAGATTAACGACAAGTATAATCACATAATTTCATATTATTATACTCCATCATTCTTAAGGTACAAAACTGTCAGGAATCCGCTAACAATGCTCCCATGAGACAAGCCTAGAGCCCAATAGCTTTATCACCTCCATCTTGGGAAAGGCCCCAGCTTCTTAAGTGTCAGCTTCCCTTCTTGTCCAAATCACATAATAATAACTTCTAACCACACATGTCAATTTTTCACTCCTTGGTTCATGACGATGTAACTCTAACAACATTCTTGAACTATAAGAAAATAACTTCAATTAATCCAATCCATTATGACCGACTCTAACTCACGTCTGACCCCTGAAAATTATTATGTAACCACCGTTAACAAATCGCAGGGCGAAAGATAAGGCCTCCCTTATCAAGTCTCCAAAGGTGCCTCTTCAATATTAGCTTGATACGAGTTATTACACGCGATTCCACCAATGTTAAGTGCTCATCCCAATTATCTTTAAGACTAGAATAAACACATATCTCTCATCCTTCCACATCCTAGTCATTTTCCTCATTTACTCCTCGGTCTACATGTCATATGTCTTATGCAAAAGGCATTTCATCCCAACCACCTTCTTATACTCCCAATCGGACGTGGGACTAAAGTATCTCATCCTAATTCACAATAATTTTTGGGCGACATATTATGCCATTTTATTTTCTCTCTCAAATGAAATGTTGGGTACATTACCCTACAATGTAAATCATCCAAATTAGAAATAATTATTCCGCCTCAATCAACCAATCCTACAAACCCAAAGGGAATCTTGACATATTCATGATGTTGGTAACAAATAATGAACTTCACCAGTCTGTCTATCCATTCTGTCCCTAGAATTGCCAATTATAGAAAAATTCTGATGGATCACCTCAGACCAGTCTTTGCCCATCACGAGTACTGCACCGGAGACAACTTCGCTATGTCTCCTCCACACCGATAGACAAGTTTAATATCCCACATCACTAGACACGTATTACTCCCTTTTATAGGGTGCTTCCAAAAATTATGACCTATCAGTTTGTTCCAAACTGTGCACTTTCTAGGTCCTCCTATCCTGGTAAAATCAACATTCTACTATGTGAAAGCCACCCTCAACATTCGATTGTATAAGTCTTATCTCGATTTTCTTAAACTAATTAGTTCTTCCTTTGATTAGAGAGATTCCTTGCTTGTATCCCCATTCCGCGAATACATCGCTCGTGTGATATCTATATAATAAGGAGCAGAATTGTTTTACTATTCCATAAGTTGATAAGCTAAGTAGAGGTCGAGATTAAAACACCAATGCAAGAAATGAAGGGTGGAGATTAAAACAACCATCATTTCCTCTTTTAGCCCTTTATTATTTGATTTCCCCCTATTTTTCATCACTCTAATTAATTGCCTCTTCATTCACAAAAATTCAAAAATGTGGCAAGAGAGTAAATTACTTGCCTCTCTCTTTAACAATTCACTTTAATTCAAAATATTGGGTATTTTGGTAACATTCCCCAAAAGCCTATTTCATCTCTCTCTACCTCACTACACCCAAACCCAAATCCCAACAATCACAAACTTTTGTACCTCGATCTCATCCTCTCTAACTCGGAGTCCCCATTGTCTTGCCCTCTCCCAGCTGCCTCCTCATTCTCCCCGTTGTCGGCCTAATATGGGTTTCTTCCTTATCGACAAAGTTAGGTACCATGTCTAAAAAAGGTTTTTATTGTTGTTGTTTAGTTTTTATTTATCTTTGAAAATCATAATGGATGCTTGATTTCACTTTTTGTTATTCTTTATTGCAAGACGTTCTTCTCATATGGGTTTCTTACTTACCGACAAAGTCAGGTGCCCCCTTTCTCTACTCATCTCAAAATTCCTAACTGGATTAAACAAGGTGCGATTTCAATTATCTAGGTTTTTCTTTTGGTTTCCATACTTTATTTGTTCTTTTCTAATTTTTTTGTCCGAACATTTTTGGACATGGTTTGGTTTGTGTTATAGTGTTATTTTTGCTCTGAATTAATATGTGAGATTTTTTGTAATTTACATTATTTAGGGATCTTGGATCTTATTTCATTTTATGTTCCAGGCTTTCATTTATTCTATTTCACATAAGTAGGTACAACCCATTAATTTTCTGAGTTTACTGGCATGTCTGTTTGTAGAAATCTCATGTTCCACAACCCTCTTTGTATGTACAGTTATTGATGCATTTTTTTCCTTTTTTGGTTGCAGGTTTCTGTAATACCCCGTATTTTTATAGCTTTTAAATTATGGGATTTATTAAATTTAATTGAGATAAATTAATTTAATTTTAATCCCAAATGTTGTTTTAAATATTTACTAGCGTGACAAGAGTTAGTAATTATTGGGAATATATTATTTGTTGCATATTACTGGATGAGTATAGTAATATATGAGATTTATTTTTATAATATTGTCACGTGTGAATAAAATGACAATTGTGGAAATTTAAGTCGGGACGCGCCTGTGTCGTGTCGGGACTAAATGTGGATTAATAAAAGTGAATATTTTATAGGTTGTTCGTACGGTCGTTTTGAGTGCGCCAACGCGTCCGTAAGGGTCGAGCTAGTCAGAAAAGTATACCCGGGAGTTTGATTTGGGTCTCGGGGCGTTTTTAGGCCTAATTAGTACCCCGGGAGGGCATTTTAGTCATTTTGTATTTTTGGGTAATTAAACCCACGAAAAATAAAGGGGCTATATCAGATGTTTAGGTTATCTCCTAGGGTTAGATAACTCAAAACACTAGAATGGCCATTGGAGAGAGAGGAGAGAGCTCTCAAGGCATTCCAAGGCTCAAAACTCAATCGTTTGCATCGCCGCCACCGCCAACGCGTAGATCGCGAGACGGGGAACGCAACCACACCAAATTCAACACCAAACCAGATTTCTGAAAATCCAAGGCAAGTGTTTATCTTGCTTATTTCGTTGATGCATCTTTCATATTGGTTTAGGAATGATTAGGATGAATTTATGGAAGAAAAATCCAATTTGAGATGGGAAATTTTCATGTAGTGATGGTTTATATGATATTCTGGAAACCCTTTGTCATGTAAAGGATTAAGAGTTTGATTAAGAAAAGAGTTCTAATCAGATACAAACACTAAAAAAATTATTTCGGACCATTGGAATCACTTGAAATTTTAGTATGTTGTAGCGAACGGCGAGATAGGACTGCTGACAAAAATTCAGCTTGATCAGACGATCGAATTTCTAAAACTATTATTTTTACTAAAAAGTTTTATGTTTTGAGGACTCTTAGAGAGTTTTATATTTTGAGGACTCTTCTAAGTAATAAAAAAATTCAATTAAAACTCCATTTTAATTCCGATTTTCGAAACCGTTTGAAATTCTCATCTTTGAAAATAAAATTCAAAATCCTTTAATGTAAGGCAAAATCTATATTTTTGGGATATTTTGCATAAGGGATAATGTAAGTATATATTAAAGGGGAGAGACACATAAGAGAGAGTTACGTTGGAACATAAATGGATATCTACTGAATTTTACATTTGGAAGAATAGAGTCCATGAGGGTTACATAGTAAGTTGGAAAAACCCTTCGAATTAAAGTTAGAAACGAACCATTATACTTCGAATTAAAGTTAGAAACGAACCATTATACTTGATAAATAATAATGGGAAAATAAGGATAAATGTTGTGAATGTGGGTTATTGGATAAACCTAAATTGATATAATAAAAGTTGTATATTTATATGATTGTGTATGCATATATTACATACTTGTGAAAAACATACCCACGCTACTTGCTATCCCTGACGTTGTCGTGCTGGGACGATCTTATCATGTTTTACCTTATGGGGGGATATTGACTCGTACCCTAGGAGATAGATATCCTTGGTACAGGCTATCGATTTGATAGTTCAGACGGTCCTAAGAGACGCGGGTATGTGCCATCCTCTTAGAGACTTGGAATCTATGCTTCGCCTCAATATTGTTGTGTATGTGTTAATACAATTCGAGAGTGATTCCGAATTTGTATTTCCCCTTAATACGAGTGATACGGGGTTTGGATAGTAGAGTATGCCCGCACCATAGTTTTTATGTGGGGTGCTGTTATGATATATATATTTTACGAGTAGTTAATATATATATATGAAATTCTAAAATTTGGAACTGCCTATTGTGATTTGATATGTAGGACATGATTGATGACTCAAATTGTAATACTTGTGTTGAGAAAGTATAATATGACACTGGAAAACTTTATTGATTAATAAAGTAAAAAGTAGAACCTTGGTTACAAATTGAAATCTTACGTTTTAAATACTTGTGTTGTTCAGTTGTAAATCCTGCGAATAACCTAAGATAAGTTAAATCATTGGGGAAAGATAGTGTGGTACATGACGAGATAGACCATTGGGAAGGTAAGTGCGATAGGTGTGCACATTAGAAGAGAGGTGAGAATTTCTCAAGAGAGTGTCGCACTAATATGTTGTTGCATTGGCCTGTATCAATTTAAATACTTGCTAAACGAATTTTTAAATCATATACACTATCGGGCTCTGACCCGTTTCTATTTCCTTTTCTCTCTTGTATATATATGTATGTATTACAGGTGCCCAGTCACAGGGGCGCCTTACTTAGGATCCTTTGTAAGGAACGTGATGCAGCTTAGGTGGGAGTTGCATGCCTGTTGTTTAGACGACTTCATCCATTTGATTCTACTCCTAGTTCAGTTTTATCCAGCAGGGCATGTGTCGCCCTCTTTCTATTATTTAGTTGGTATAGTCAGAGATTGAAATTTTTACTTTCAGTACCTTTATTTCGGGATTTATTACTGTCAGGATGTTTTCCTTTAGTGTTGTAAATGTTGGGATTTATTATGGATGATTAAATTCGTGTATGTTCAATTCTATTTTTATTCTTAATGGGTGACTCTTTAGATGTTAATGGTTTAAGGTTTTATACCCGGATTTAATAAAATGAGAATAAGGTTTCAAATGGTTTTGACACTTAGCTTAATTATTTAGGGTGTTTAAATTGGAAAAGTATTTTTACGACAGTGATGCTAAGAATGAACCAACTATTCACCTTGATTTTAATTTAATAAAGGAGTGATCGCCCGGTATTTAATTAGGCGGGGTGTCACAGGTGGTATCAGAGCATCAGGTTCTAGTGTCCTTAGGATCTGTACGACTTATTATGCTTTCAGTGTTGCTTTGTTTGTTATAGAGCCCTATGTTTAGGATTGTCGATTCCTTTGACGAGATTTCGTTCTCCTGCTATAATGTGTATACACTAGTGAATTCTAATTTCGTTCGGATGTGTGCGTGTGCCGAGCGATGACGGATGTCAGAAGAGGACTGTTAAGCGTATATCAGGAGGCAGGGCTCAATTGAGATTATGAAATATATCCGAGGATGATGACCGTAGTCGAGGTCACCTCCATTATGGCACGAGAAGCCACGACTAGAAAGGCGACTAAGGTGCAACAATGATTTTCAAATGCTGTTATAGTCAAATGAGGTGCGAGGGTAAACTTACCCAACGTATTACAAAAACGTGTAGAGACTGTCAGTGGGAAATTTTAAAAACGCAAAAATTGTATGTGTTTACCAAAGGAGGTAAAGTATCCAAAGGCTTAAATATAGGACGGAGTGTGGCAAACTGAAAGTGAAAATTTAGAGAAAATTTTCTTGGCTTTAGGGACGAAATTATAATAGTTGAAGTCAACCACCAATTTTAGAAGTGGAATGCTATGCCTATAGGAGAACCTTAGGTACAGTGTTGACCGTATGTTCCTTCCTCAACTGTTCAGGATGAGAAGCAAACGTGGTTCTGAACTCATCACAGGAGGGCATGACAGAAGTCCAATTGTGGATATGAATCCTAATCGTTAGCAAATTTTGTATCAAAAGAGGTAGATACTAGTGGAGGAAACGACTCCAAGTGGGAGACCAACTTGTAATAATAGTTGATAATACTCGAGGAGGAAATTCTGATGGACGACCGATTCAGAGGTTGACAATGTCATATTTTGTCAATATAGATGATAACGCTTCTTTGTGGGGGAAGTTAAAGGAATCGAAGAATTTAGTCGAGAATAAGACTGAATACAACGGTGGTGGTATAGCACCACAAAAGGATGTGGATACACATTAGGAAAACCATTTAAATGCTTCAGATAGTTAAATTCTTACCAAGTGATGGTAAATTCAGTAAGTACTATTATAGATAGTAACATGATCTTTATGGCCTAAAAAGCTAAGGGAACAACCGGGATGGCTAACAGGAATCAAGTCTACTAAAGTCTGAGAGAAGGACAATCCTAACCTGGTTAGTAGGACAGGTGGTAAGTGGATTATGTGTTGCGGTATTTTGTGCGGAGTGAGATCGCTCACGATAATATGTTCCAAAATGAGAAAAAGGATAAGAATATGGTGCCTAGTAAAAGGCAACGATTAAAATAATTTTGTTTTGGTTTGGGCAGACGTGTTACGTTCGAAAACCATTTGTGCAGTCAAGACAATTGCCAGGATGGAAGTATAAGTTGTATCCTTAGAGGATGCGGCGTGTTTATGTGACACGAGCGAGTCACCATATTTTGTTCATTGCTAGATTAGCATGTGAGACGAGTTTAATGCATATCATTATAAATGTTACCATTATGTGAATATTTTTCCTTAGTATAGCGGGATTTTTCTTTGGTGCTATCCGCGGGGGATGAATGAGTATATTAACAGTGTTTTATACTTTATTGAGGCTACTCGTTGTAGTGATGCGATACACGAGTATGATATTATCTTTGTTAAAATGTTATAGAAATGGGTAGTATGGTATTGGGCATTTATTGCAAGGTTATCGGAGTAGTTACATTAGTGAAACACGTTTTGTTTTGGCGAGGATTTACCTGTAAGAAGGTTGGACTCGCACTTATATTATCTATCCTGGAGACTTCGGAGGAGATAGTGGGCTCGAGATATTCGATATCAATGTATGTATAGACTTTATCAGTATGAATCAGTATGTACCGGGATTTACCGTTGAGCGAAAAGACTTGACTCGGTATTATGTTTAGCACTCCAGACTTAGTGATAGGAAGAGTGCAATGTTATATTTATCCTTAAGAGATGTGGGAGTTAAGAGTTATACCCCTAATGTTAGAAAAAGAAAATTTAGAGAATTTCGATCGTATGTATCCGAGGTTTATAGAATGTAATTACCATCAACCAATACGGGACGATAGTGAAATTGGTGAAACGTTCTTTGTTAAGAATAATTACGGGAGAAATTGTAAATTTTCTACCAAGGGACGGAATAAAGGGGTATATACTATGGACGGAGGACCTAACGGATTTCGATAACCGACAATGCTAGGTAGTAGTGTATCGGGGGGTTCCTTGTTTGGATTTCGCTTTGCGAGTCATCCCACGCATGAAACTTAGCGTAAGGTTAGAAATAGGAAGACGTTTGGTCACTATTCCATGAGTTCGGTACCCTGGTCTAAATGGGATCAAGTAATTATGTATGTAAGTTGGAAGTTGAATTTTGTTTTAAGGTCATTGGAGCCGTATTTTTGTGGTAGGAAAGCATTGAAAGTTATCCCCACGAGTTGAGTGGTGGAGCGATGATAAGGAGAATTTAAGAATTTTGATTTCTAAGGTGATTGAGAGTACCCAAATGTCATAACCGCGTACAGAACACAAGGTAAATAAAGAGTTGGAATGATTTTTAGCATGGATTATTTGCAAAGAACTCTATATTATACAAAAGAGATGGCCTGTAATTATTTTGATGAATAGAGCGTTAGTGATTTATTTTGGTTGTTGTACCTATTTGGGAAAATTGTTGTACTTATCTGAGGAAGGTTGAGAATTATTATTCCTCTTTTATTGTCATGGAATTTGAATGCCCTATTTCTTCTATTTCGTTGAATTTAGTTAGTCCTACAGATGAGTAGCACGCCGTTCGCTCTCCCAGGGCGGTCGGAGTGTTGCAAAAATGTGGGCATCTTGGTTAATTACAGTTAAAATAGTCTGAGTCGAAGGGACGTGGTAATAGACGTGTGAAATATATGTTTGTGGGACTAGTATAACGAAGTGGAAGTGATAGAGTGGATTAAACGTCACATGAGGGGCGATAATCCATACATAAGTGTGCAATTAGAATAGCACGCCCTAACTTGATTGGAAGGCTGTGGGAAGCCATTCAAGAATTGGTATTCCTTGAATAGAGTAGAATTTAATTGTTATGAAGAACACCCGGAGCGGAGTTGTTATTAGTCAAGTGTGAGAGCGACTTGCGCATACAAAGAGTAATGATGTTAGTATAGTATAAGAGATCCAGAAGTGCGCTTCGTGGAAAGAAGAGCACGGGTCGAAACTTTCGGCATACTCCAAGGAAGGAAGGGGAGTATTACGTGTCACTTAATGTGAGACATTTCAAGGGAAGAATCGATGTTTAGCGAGACGTAGTGAGTAGTCTCTACATGCACTGCCCATAGGTAAGGTTTGGTTGAAAGAGGAGAATCAACCAAAGAATTTTGTGTTTATCGAAAATTCCTGAAATTGGAAGAGGTTGGTAAAGTCGGTAAAGTTCTTAGATGGGTTGCCATCCTCAAAACATGATCAAGGGTTTATCCCGAACATGTGAATTAAGTCGCCGAGAAGGAAGTGATTGATATTCCTTTGGGTTGGCTTACAATATTAACTAGTATGCCCCAGACTTACTTTGAAAGGAAGGATCGCGCCAGTGCATGGTCCGACGCAATATAAATTTCTGAATCACGATGAGATTGGTGAATCCCACCTTTGATATGGGATTTCAGGAACCAGCCGAGATAAGATTTCGTTTCGAGTAGTATGTATCACCCTTAGCTAGGGAATAAGCGCATGGTGATTAAAGATTAGTGGAGCCACGTGAAGGAGATTTGGAATCTTGGTACGATGATTTCAAGAATGCTCTGTAGAAGCACTCGTACCTGTTTGTCATGTACGAGGTACTTATTAAGGTTTTGTTATAGAAGAACCTCGACTATTCTCCTTCCGTATGTTTAGAGGAAAGTAGATAATCAGAATTTTTGGATCGGTCGAGAAAATATTCGATAACTATGGTGGAATTCCACGACTGTTTTAGGCAGTCAAGAGTGGTCAAATGTTCGTATGATCTTCTCAGAATGGGAATTTTGGGTATGAGTAAATCCGAGTAGTTATCACGTAGTGAGGTGCGGCCTCCTAATGATAGTGAGATAATGGAATTTATAACGTATAGACGTAACCTATTCAAATGTTGTCAGTTGAGAGTGCAATGTTAAGTGTCTCCAATGAGAATGTAAAACAATGTTGCTGTGAAGAAACGGCTATAATGATTGAGCGCCGTAATGTGTAGTTAGTTTGTGTACGGAAAAGGATACCCAGAATTGTGCTACCTGATAGGCCTTATTTTCCGAATTTCGGGACGAAATTCCATTATTAGGGAGGAAGTATGTAATACCCCGTATTTTTATAGCTTTTAAATTATGGGATTTATTAAATTTAATTGAGATAAATTAATTTAATTTTAATCCGAAATGTTGTTTTAAATATTTACTAGCGTGACAAGAGTTAGTAATTATTGGGAATATATTATTTGTTGCATATTACTGGATGAGTATAGTAATATATGAGATTTATTTTTATAATATTGTCACGTGTGAATAAAATGACAATTGTGGAAATTTAAGTCGGGACGCGCCTGTGTCGTGTCGGGACTAAATGTGGATTAATAAAAGTGAATATTTTATAGGTTGTTCGTATGGTCGTTTTGAGTGCGCCAACGCGTCCGTAAGGGTCGATATAGTCTGAAAAGTATACCCGGGAGTTTGATTTGGGTCTCGGGGCGTTTTTAGACCTAATTAGTACCCCGGGAGGGCATTTTAGTCATTTTGTATTTTTGGGTAATTAAACCCACGAAAATTAAAGGGGTTATATCAGATGTTTAGGTTATCTCCTAGGGTTAGATAACTCAAAATACTAGAACGGCCATTGGAGAGGAGAGGAGAGAGCTCTCAAGGCATTCCAAGGCCCAAAACTCAACCGTTTGCACCGCCGCCACCGCCAACGCGTAGATCGCGAGATGGGGAACGCAACCACACCAAATTCAACACCAAACCAGATTTCTAAAAATCCCAGGCAAGTGTTTATCTTGCTTATTTCGTTGATGCATCTTTCATATTGGTTTAGGAATGATTAGGATGAATTTATGGAAGAAAAACCCAATTTGAGATGGGAAATTTTCATGTAGTGATGGTTTATATGATATTCTGGAAACCCTTTGTCATGTAAAGGATTAAGAGTTTGATTAAGAAAAGAGTTCTAATCAGATACAAACACTAAAAAAATTATTTCGGACCATTGGAATCGCTTGAAATTTTAGTATGTTGTAGCGAACGGCGAGACAGGACTGCTGACAAAAATTCAGCTTGATCAGACGATCGAATTTCTAAAACTATTATTTTTACTAGAAAGTTTTATGTTTTGAGGACTCTTAGAGAGTTTTATATTTTTAGGACTCTTCTAAGTAATAAAAAAATTCAATTAAATCTCCATTTTAATTCCGATTTTCGAAACCGTTTGAAATTCTCATCTTTGAAAATAAAATTCAAAATCCTTTAATGTAAGGCGAAATCTATATTTTTGGGATATTTTGCATAAGGTATAATGTAAGTATATATTAAAGGGGAGAGACACGTAAGAGAGAGTTACGTTGGAACATAAATGGATATCTACTGAATTGTACATTTGGAAGAATAGAGTCCATGAGGGTTACATAGTAAGTTGGAAAAACCCTTCGAATTAAAGTTAGAAACGAACCATTATACTTGATAAATAATAATGGGAAAATAAGGATAAATGTTGTGAATGTGGGTTATTGGATAAACCTAAATTGATATAATAAAAGTGGTATATTTATATGATTGTGTATGCATATATTATATACTTGTGAAAAACATACCCACGCTACTTGCTATCCCTGAGGTTGCCGCGCTGGGACGATCTTATCCTGTGTTACCTTATGGGGGGATATTGACTCGTACCCTAGGAGATAGATATCCTTGGTACAGGCTATCGATTTGATTGTTCAGACGGTCCTAAGAGACGCGGGTATGTGCCATCCTCTTAGAGACTTGGAATCTATGCTTCGCCTCAATATTGTTGTGTATGTGTTAATACAATTCGAGAGTGATTCCGAATTTGTATTTCCCCTTAATATGAGTGATACGGGGTTTGGATAGTAGAGTATGCCCGCACCATAGTTTTTATGTGGGGTGCTGTTATGATATATATATTTTACGAGTAGTTAATATATATATATATATATGAAATTCTAAAATCTGGAACTGCCTACTGTGATTTGATATGTAGGACATGATTGATGACTCAAATTGTAATACTTGTGTTGAGAAAGTATAATATGACACTGGAAAACTTTATTGATTAATAAAGTAAAAAGGAGAACGTTGGTTACAAATTGAAATCTTACGTTTTAAATACTTGTGTTGTTCAGTTGTAAATCCTGTGAATAACCTAAGATAAGTTAAATCATTGGGGAAAGATAGTGTGGTATATGACGAGATAGACCATTGGGAAGGTAAGTTCAATAGGTGTGCACATTAGAAGAGAGGTGAGAATTTCTCAAGAGAGTGTCGCACTAATATGTTGTTGCATTGGCCTGTATCAATTTAAATACTTGCTAAACGAATTTTTAAATCATATACACTATCGGGCTCTGACCCGTTTCTATTTCCTTTTCTCTCTTGTATATATATGTATGTATTACAGGTGCCCAGCCACAGGGGCGCCTTACTTAGGATCCTTTGGAAGGAATGTGATGCAGCTTAGGTGGGAGTTTCATGCTTGTTGTTTAGACGACTTCATCCATTTGATTCTACTCCTAGTTCAGTTTTATCCAGCAGGGGCATGTGTCGCCCTCTTTCTATTATTTAGTTGGTATAGTCAGAGATTGAAATTTTTACTTTCAGTACCTTTATTTCGGGATTTATTACTGTCAGGATGTTTTCCTTTAGTGTTGTAAATGTTGGGATTTATTATCGATGATTAAATTCGTGTATGTTCAATTCTATTTTTATTCTTAATGGGTGACTCTTTAGATGTTAATGGTTTAAGGTTTTATAACCGGATTTAATAAAATGAGAATAAGGTTTTAAATGGTTTTGACACTTAGCTTAATTATTTAGGGTGTTTAAATTGGAAAAGTATTTTTACGACAGTGATGCTAAGAATGAGCCAACTGTTCACCTTGATTTTAATTTAATAAAGGAGTGATCGCCCGGTATTTAATTAGGCGGGGTGTCACAGTTTCTTCTCTCCTATTTCTCACACGCTCAGGTATACCCAAGTCCTATAATTCTATATAGTTGTATGTTTGGAGAAGTAGTTTATCAAATTTGATGTATATAGTTAAAATATTTCTTGCCTAGGAAGGACCTTCCATTTTCTCAAATTTAATTGTTTAGAAACCATGTTGATGAATCATTCCCCTGCTTACATTTTGTCTACCATGTTTTTAGCGTATTTGGCATATTTGAATACTAAACTAAAACTTATTTTAACTATTGATGTCAGACAGAGCATACTGAGTTCTTTAAGTACTGTAAATTTTTAGATCTTTAGAATGGCACAACATAAATTTTATATATGAACCATAACATCCCCATGTCTCCAAACACCATGGGGTATCCAAGAGGTAGAGAAACCACCACCATCACTTCCTTTATGTCTCGTCTCTTCTTTTTTTAATCGTCGACTCAGTTATTATGGTTTTAGATTTGGTACTTTTTCGATTTAAGTTTGTGGTTTAACCATAGGTTTTGTGCTCATTGATATTTGGGATTTAATATGTACAAAAATCTTATATGTGACTTATTTTGCAGTTGGTATTATTTATCAATGGGAACAATGGTAGGGAAGGTTGAGACGCTTAGGCTTTGGAGGATATTTATCCATGGGAACAATGTTGGTATTTATTGTTTTGCAATCGGTACTTACAATTTGTTGATGTTATATATGGCATTTAAACATACTTTTAGACAGGTTTACTGGTGGTGAGTCAATGGGGGTTTATTGGGTTTGTAGTTGTGACTTCTAATTTTCATATTGCAAAATGAGTTGATGGATTTTTTTCTTACCTTCTACTGCAGATCAATCGTGAAATACATGTCTTTCGCCATAGCATTAGCACGGTGACAGAGTCAACTCCTGTAGGTTGATTTGGGAAAGATTATGGTTCCATATATTTGTTATATATATTATCAGTCACTTCTTTAGATCTTTTTTGTTTTAATTCTTTTTTATCACTTTCAGTTATAACCTCGGGTTAACACTGTTAAAAAGAAGAAACACGACTTGAGGTTTGTTATGTACACTCTTCTTAAATTTCAATTTTATTAATATATTTGTTTTGTACAGGGCTTAAACCATAAAGTTAAATTTTTATAGTTTTTTTTCATCCTCCCTCCCTCTCTGATTTTAGTTTTGTAATTTTTTTTGTTTTATATTGGTAAAAAGATGTTTAGAAATGGTTCACATATCATTTTTTCTTCCTGTGAGTTCTTTTACCCACTTTTTCTTTCTATCTTTTCATATAGATGTATTTGCGAAATGGGAGTCTACAAAATCTGAACTAGAGAAACAACTTGAAGATGTTAAAGATACAGACTGTCACCCCAAGCTTGAGGCTGTAGAGTGAGAGAACTCGATCCTGAAACTCGAGTTCTCTTCCAGAGCTGAGGAAGTAAAACTTAGGACTATTGAGAGGGATTGGGCAACCAAGCTACTGAAACAGCTAGCAAACAACATCTGGACAGCATAAAGAAGGTGGCTAAGCTTGAACCTGAGTCTCGCAGGTTGAAAGAAGTGGCTCAAAAAGCATCATTCACTAATGATCACGGGTCTGTCATGGCCTACGTTTAATCTTTCACAGATAGCCAATCAGATATCGCCGGGGAGAGGCTATTGGTAGCTGAGAGTGATGATATCTGCGAGCCCAGCCAATCCGACTCCTTGATAGCAGCAAAGGTACATCGATTCAAGAGTGGGAGCCCAACCATGCCCAACCATTTTCTTTGGGTAACTTTGATTTTTTATTTTTTTTTTGGTATTGGATTTGTATAGTTGCTTTGCGAGTTTGGATTTATTTTGTGATTTTTGGATTTATATTCTTCGATCATATTTTGTTGTTGTTAATTAAATATATGGTTGGTATATAATCTTTAATCTTTGAGGGCATTTCTTTTCCTATTCATATGAACGATTTTCAGAACAAGTGATTTTGATTAGAATTTTAATTTGGACAAGGCACTTTATTGAAAACCACTGTCTGTATGCTTGCAACATTTGAGATTTATTTTTATAGTATTTAGTATTCTGGTGAAAGAATCAACATGTTGAGTAAATTGTCTGTATTTATTGAAACTAATTTTCATTTGGGATTTCGGTTTAATAGTTTAAGATCACTTGTTGAGTAAATTGTTGTGTTAGAGGGGCTGATTTTAGTCAATGAACATACGACACTTTCAGTTAATCCATTGCATTAGTTTAGTTTTTGAGTGAAATATAACTTCTTTTCTTCTTTTTTATTTGATGTTTTATTAGTTAAATTTAATGTAATTTTTAATTTATGCTTATTATTTGGTCTATTAGAAGTAGATTTGGTTAGGACAAAACATTCTGATTGTGTTTGTGACATGTTATGTGGCAGAACTTTTGTGTGTATATAATTGTGGGCTGAAAGGATGATTTTAGTCATTCAACCGTACAAAACACAATAATGAGTTTGATTTTTGGTATGTTATCTATTGTACATTTATGGGTTAGTTCTTTGTTCCATCTATGTTTATTGTTACTTGAATTTACAATTGAAGAATCAAAATTTAAAATTCTGATTTTAGAATTTTTATTATATATTTGAACTAATATATTCATGGTTTTAGTATTATTACAGTAAACATTTCTTCACCATTATAAGGTGATAGAAGCAAATTAAATACATTGACAAGTTTCAATCCTACTGAGGTGATGGCTCTTCATTTGTTTGGAATCTTACTTTTTCATCAATTTTTGAGTATTTTGTTGTCTGTATGTGTGTTTGGTCCAATACATGGGTATTAGGGTTCCTTTTTAAGTTGTATTTTTCCCTATTTTTGGTCAATATTACTTTTTCCATCAATTTATGGAGTTTCTAAGTTAATTTCCTCGTTAAAATAACATGTTTACAAAATATTTACAATCCCAACTACTGTATGTCTGTTGCACATAACATAATTCTATTATTCGTGATTAATAATAGTAAGAATTATATGTTATTCGTAATGGATAAAAATGTCCAATCAGCTTACAACATCATCATGGGAAGGGTTGGACTAAAGAAATTCGAAGCAGTACCATCTACTATGCACCAATGTTTAAAATTCCCAACCAATTTTGGAGTAGGGGTGGTGAAGGGCGACCAGAAAGTAGCTCGGGAATGATACTATTCATCTGCCGAGAAGGAAGAGCATGAAGAATCCAGAAAGAAGACTACTACCTACCAAATAGAAGATGCGGAGATTAAAACACTAGACCCTAGAGACGAGTCCCAAATTGTGAAAGGGCAGGTTATGGAGGCTACTGAGAATGTCATTCTGGACGACGAGCATCCAGAACGAACAATTCAAATTGGTGCATTCTTGGATGAATCAATAAAACAAGAATTGATAGCATTGTTAAGGCGAAGAAAGTAGAGTTTTGCGTGGAGTCATGAAGACATGCCGGGAATAGATCCAAATTTCTTGTGTCACGAGCTCAATGTGAACAAAGAAATCAAGCCAGTAAAGCAGCGAAGAAGAGTGTTTAGCCCTGAGAAAAATCAAGCTATACAGGAGGAAGTAGAGAAGCTACAAAAAGCCTCTTTCATTGAGGATGTTAAATATCCTGACTGGCTAGCAAATGTGGTGATGGTAAAGAAGAAAAATAACAAATGGAGGATGTGTGTAGACTTTACCGACCTTAACAAGGCATGCCCAAAGCATCATTTTCCTTTGCCTCTAATTGATCAACTGGTGGATGCTACCTCGGGGCACGAACTATTAAGTTTCATGGATGCTTATTCTGGTTACAACCAGATTAAAATGAAGCCTGAAGATAGGGAGAGTACCTCTTTTATTACCCCGAGGGGAACTTATTGTTATAATGTTATGCCTTTTGGACATAAAAATGCAGGTGCTACCTATCAGCGACTGATGAACAAGGTGTTCGCAGAGCAAATCAGTTGTAACATGGAAGTTTATGTTGACGACATGTTGACGAAGAGCAAGAAAGCCGATGATCATCTAGTTGACTTGGGCCAGACCTTTGATCAATTAGAAAAATATCAAATGAAGCTAAATCCCATCAAAAGCATATTTGGAGTGCGAGAAGGCATGTTTCTCGGGTATATCGTTAATCAACGAGGAATTGAGGCGAATCCTAAAAAGATCAAGGCTCTATTGGAGCTACAATCTCCAACAACGAAGAAGGAAGTACAAAGCCTCACAGGGTCAGTTGTAGCACTTAACAGGTTTGTGTCGCGAGCAACTGATAGATGCCTCCCATTCTTCAAAACACTCCGAAAGACTTTTGAGTGGAATGATGAATGCGAGAAAGCCTTTCAAGAATTGAAGATATACCTGGGAGCACCTCCATTATTATCCAGACCAGTTATGGGAGAAAGACTATACCTGTATCTTGCAGTTTCAGAAAACGCAGTGAGCTCGGCGTTGATAAGAGTGGAGGATGGAGTGCGAAAACCAATCTATTACACTAGCAAGGCCTTCCGAAGAGCAGATATCAGGTATCCAAGGCTGGAGAAATTAGCACTGGCATTGATCGAAGCAAGCAGAAGGATGAGGCCATACTTCCAAGCACGTACTATAGTTGTGTATACAGACATGCCGTTATGGCAAGCTCTGCACAAACTAAAGAAAATAGGAAGATTGATGTATTGGGTTGTATAATTGGGTGAATACGATATAATTTATGAGCCTAGGTCGTCACTCAAAGGGCAAGCAGTGGCAGATTTTATTACAGACTTCACCTATCCAGACACCTTCGAAGAGCAGAAGTTGAATACCGACCAGTCTGTGGATATTACAGGACCATCAAATTTGAACCCCGACCAACATAAATCGGTTAACGAGCAAGAGAAGATGGTCGACGAGCAGCAAGAAGTGCTAGAAGAGGACTTAAAGAAGCAATAAATATTCAACCGAGGAACTTTGTCCGATCAAAAATTTGATGATGAAGTACCTATATGGAATCTATATGTGGATGGCTGATCTTGTACTAGAGGCAGTGGAGCAGGGATTGCTTTAAACAGCCCGGATGGAATTGATGTAGAGTGTGCTCTGTGTTTGGAATTTAAGGCTTCTAATAATGAGGCTGAATATGAGGCTATGATCGTGGGTCTCAGTCTAGTCAAAACTATGAAAGCGGAGCAGGTCGACGTATTCAGTGACTCACAGCTGATTGTAAATAAAATGTTGGGAGTGTATGAAGTAAAAGGAGAATTAATGATCCAATATCATGAGAAAGCAATGAAGATTGTATCGAGCTTTAGCGCAGTATAGTTGATTAGAATACCAAGATTGGAGAATGCAAGAGCAGATGCCTTAGCTCGGTTAGCCTCAGCCACACGCACCGAGCTACGAAGAGCAATCCCAATAGAAATCTTGCCTAGTCAGAGCATTGACAAAGATATGACGATGAACTTCATTACCCTTGATTTAGGACCATCTTGGATGGATCCCATTAGGGCCTATATTGAGGATGGGACTTTACCAAATGATACACTCGCAGCCAGAAAATTAAAGTTTAAAGCCGCTCGTTACGTATTAACTCATGGAATTTTATATAGAGGAGGAATTATAGAAGGTTTGCAAAGATATGTCCACCCCTCCAAGGTGAAAGATTTGATTGAAGAGGTCCATGAAGAGTCTTATAGAGCCCATGTAGCAGGTCGGACACTCTTGCAAAGAATGACAACGCAAGGGTATTATTGGCCAACAATGAGAGCTGATTGTGTAGCTTATGCCCAGAAATATGACAAATGTCAGCGTTTCTCTTCTATTCGAAGAACTCCCCAAGCATTTCTAACACCCATTACGTCTCCTTGGTCATTCTCCATGTGGGGAATAGACTTGTTTAGACCACTTCCAACGACCCGAGGAAGATTTAAAAACCTGGTGGTCGCTGTGGATTATTTTACTAAATGGGTAGAAGCTGAGCCTCTTATTGATATGACATATGACAAGGTGTATCAGTTTATTTGGAAGAATATCATTTGTAGATATGGTCTTCCCCATGAATTCATCACAGATCATGGAACCTATTTTGACAACGAGGAGTTTGCTGCATATTGTCATCAGTCAAACATATTGAAAACCCATTCCGCACCAGGCCATCCCCAGAGCAATGGACAAACTGAAATGACGAACAGAACGCTGTTGAATGGTTTGAAAAAATGGCTGGACGATGCAAAGGAAAATTGGATTAACGAGCTACATTATGTGCTATGGGCTTATCTTACTACGCCGTGAGCAGCAACAGGAGAATCTCCATACTTGCTGGCATTTGGAAGTGAAGCAGTTATACCTGCTGAATTGGGCCTACCTACACACAGAGTGCTGAATTTCAATTCTCCTATCAGTGACTTGATGAGGCAATTAGATCTAGATATGCTCGAGGAAGTCAGAGAGGAAGCAGCAATCTGAAATGATGCATACCAACAACGAACAGCTCTGTTTTACAACAAGAGGGTAAAGAAGTGTGACTTGAAAGAAGGAGACTATGTGCTGAATAAGTAATTCAAAAGCATAACAAACTAGAAGCTAACTGGCATGGACCCTACAGAGTAACAGAAGTTGTTCTTCCAGGGACGTACAGGATTGAAACATTGGAAGGAGAAGAATTCAAGAATGCATGGAATACAGAGCATCTACGCAAGTATTATCAGTAGTTGGAATTCCTATGTAATGCAGTTTTCTTCAGAAGGAATAAAGTGTTGAATGTTTTACCTAGTTTCTCTCTCTTTGTTGAAATTATTCGGAGTATTAGTGATTCACACTACGCATCAAGTTCAGAAACAAATCTCCTCCAACTCCGGTTGGCCGGGAATAAAAATCCACCAACTACGGTTGGTCGGTAAATAAAAATCCACCAACTATGATTGGTCGGTAAATAGAAATCCACCAACTACGGTTGGTCGATAAATAAAAATCCACCAACTACGGTTGGTCGGCAAATAAAAATCCACGAACTACGGTAGGTCGGTAAATAAAAATTCACCAACTACGGTTGGTCGGTAAATAAAATCCCCCAACTACGGTTGGTCGGGAACAAAAATCCACCAACTACGGTTGGTCGGTAAATAAAAATCCACCAACTACGGTTGGTCGGTAAATGAAATCCACCAACTGCGGTTGGTCGGTAAAATAAAATCCACAAACTCCGGTTGGTTGGCAAAATAAATTTTCTCCAACTCCGATTGGTGGAAAATCAATCTCCTCCAGCTCTGGTTGGTCGGCAAATCAATTTACAATCAACTCAGGTTGGTTAAACTAAGCAGGATCATGGGATGTAAATCGTTTCATGGCTTAGAATCAAAGAGTGATTAGTCACTATAGTCAAAAAATAAAACAGCATGGCATATCAAAATATGCATATATTCACAAACAAAGACATTTTACAAAATACTTTCAAACCAATGACAATTAAAATGCAAAGAAAACTAAAAATTTCTTCATTAAAACTAGAACAAATTACATATGATATAAATTACAAATCGCATGTGATATCAATTGAACAAATTCTATTCTACGGGTTTCTTTCCCTCTGCCTTTGAAACAGGTTCTACTCCAGCAGGAGGATCATCTAAGGCATAAGGGGAATTTATAAAATTCAGATCTCGAAGCATTCGAACATTCATCACTGACGAACGATCAAGAAAATGCTCTGGGTGAGATATATCAACATTGGAATGAAGACTGTAGTCGCTGAGATACTTGGAAATTAAGCCCTAAGGAATTGCCCGAGCAGGAATCCAGCTCATATCAAGTTTAAAAGGAGGCACAGGCAAATCGAGAACTCCAGGGTGATAATAATCCCATAAATAGTGTCCTTGCTCCAATTGTAACACCCCCAGTGCGTTCAGCCATCCTTGCTTGTAACCCTTGTTATTTGACTGCTGAATCCGATCATCGAGGTGATAAAGGGATTCATTACATCCCGCCATCCAAAACTCTGTGGGCTATTTGTGGAATTGATAAGTCAACCTCTCCAGTTTCTCGTAGAGATTCTTCACAAAAATTTCTTTATTCTCCAAGACAGAGCTTTGTGTAGAAAGTTGCTCGCTGAGGTTCAAAATCTTCTTAGACATGTCTACTAAGGACTGGTTCTTTGCTACCAATTGAAAATCCTGATTCTCCAAAGATGATTGTGTTCTAGCTTCTTCAACGGTAACCCGAGATGCCCTTGCTCGTCCCCGAGAAGACATTGCTCGTTCGCGAGCAGAGGTGGAAGGTCCAATTCTTTTTAAAGTTTCCAACTCATCTCTTAAGTTGGCATTTTTAACCTCCAAGAAAGAGAAACCTTCATCGTTGACAATAACCAAGGCTCCCGAAGAAGATGCAGCAGACTTCAGTTGTTTTAATTCCTCTTGTAAGGCAATATTCTCTTGCTCCAGCAACTTGGCGATGTGCCTATGTTCTTCAACTTCAAGTTTTAAAACGCTCTCCTTCTTCTCGTAAGCAGAGATGAACTTATCATATCCTTTTTCAGCACTTAACTGCTGATATTTCTTTTTGTATCCTTGGTGCAAAAGTGTGGAGGACTCCTTGTACTGCTGCTGGAGTTCCTCGATAGTTCCTTGAAGGTCCTCAATCATCTCATAGTAAGCTACATTATTGGCTACTGCACGATCAAGCAGACATTTCAGATACTGGTAAGCTTTAACTTCTCGTTCAGAAGCATCTGAGCCCAGGATATAAATGATCTGAGAATCATTCAGATTTGCGCGACCAGCCTTAAAGTAGTCATTGCATTTTTTCATCAGTTCTGTATCATGAGCTGATAAAAGATCCATCCTAGCCATAAACTAGCAAAGAGAAGAGATAGAAATAATCAATAAGAATGCAGACAAAGCAAGTAGAAGAAGAAGTCAATATGAACAACCAAAAGTTCAAATTTTTATTCATAAAAAGGTAAATACAAAGATCAAGGTTACATTCAAAAGGAATAACAAAATTAAAACCCGAGCAACTTTACACCTTCTCATTGTGTTTTACAACTTCCTCAAAAAGCTGGGATGAGGAGGTTGGTTGCTCGGAGGATAGTGGCAGTTGCTCGACTGAGGTACTGGTGGGATGAAGTTGCTCGTAGAAAGTTTGAACAACTGAAACAGGAGGAACTTGATCTCCAATCATCATGGATGATTCCTCTGAGGTAGCTTCGTCCTCTTCTTCTTCCCCAGGAGAGGGAGGAGGGCCATGAATGTGATGCTGGAATAATTCTAAATTCTTAACAATTTTCATCTCTTTCAAAGAAGCAACCCATCCATCCCTAAAGTACTTGAGGCCGGCATACTGCATTTGCGAAGTCATGACAGTCAAGCCCTTATTACAGCCCTTATCCCAACCAGCACTGAATGATTTTTTGATAGACTTTTTCCTCTTTTCTTTCTCCGAGGAGGTCCTTTCCCTAAGGATATCCTCGATAGTTTTCAACTTCCCTTCCACCTCTTCCTTCTGGCGATAAACCTCACGAAGTATACAAACTTCCTCTTCAGCAGTTTTGAGCTTGTTCTCAAGATCTTCAGCATTTTTGATCTTCTCCTCAAGATTTTTATTATTCTTCTCAAATTCTTTCATTTTCTGCTCCAACCCCTTGGAGGCCTCCACAGCTCGATCTCTCTCTTGCTCGATGGGCTTGAGTTGCTTATCCCAAGCCACTTTATCTTCTTCATACTTCTGACGAGAATCCTTTAAGGACTGAGTTAGACCAACAAAAGCTTTCTCTACACCTCTCGAGGAGCTTGAAGCTTTAATAGCCTCATGATTCTTTAGAATACTGTTGAAACAGGTTACCAGCTGAAGAAAGAAATAATTTTGAGTCAATACAGGGACATATCAGGGAAAAATGAAAACTTAGACTAGTAATACTTACTGAGGTAATATGTTGAGCTGCCAAGGTAATGACCCTGTCCCGAGGAAGAGTGTCTTCGATACCTTGGATTTCTGGGATAATCCAAGACTTCAAAGAGCCCATGGTAGAGGTCGGAGGAACAAAAGTGGGAACACCACTTTCAATATTTAAAGATTGAAGGACAGGCCCAACAGGTCTCTCAGACGAACTTTTCTTTAATCTCCTCGGGGGAGCAGGATCAGTTTCAACTAAAGACGATGTCTTTGTTGAAGATATAACGATAACCTCAATTTGAGGAGAGATAGCAACAACCTTGCTCGGAGCCACCAGGGGGCTTCTCAACAACTTTCTCAATATCAGCAGGAGGAAGAGCATCAATAATTTTCGTCCCTTCTTCTGCGATATTTTGTTTGCTTTTCTTTGCCTCCACATTGGCAGAGAATGATTTGTCAAAGAAGGCAGGAGCTCTTCTTCTCTTCATTATGTTACTAAGGGGAATATTTGATTCAGGGGAGGAACATTCCACACCAGTTTCAGAAGCTGGTGCTTGGTCGATGTCAACCACCACTGGACGAGCAGTGAAGGATGAAGTATAGCTCTTGTACTGCAACAAAAAAGAGGCTGATCTGATATATTCATCAACAACGGATTGGTGTAAACTCCAGATAAGTTTCAAGTGCTTTAAATTAACCTCTGTCTCCCTTGGAGATTTTCTTTTGCCGTTAACTGTAATGAACAAAAATAAATGTCAGTGAAACGTTTTATCAAACACAGAGAAAATAAGATAAAAAACAAAAACAAGCTATTCCATTGCCATAAGGGGGACACCTAGGACCCAGATATACAGCATCTCCATTCAATGGGGCATGTTGCCAATTTTTCATAACAACCCCATGCTCAAAGTAATCCCTATTGGCATCTGGAAGATTTACAACTAAAGCCCTATTCAAAAACCTAGTTTTTAAATAAAAAGTACTATCGCTGACAACCCATCTCTAACAAAACATAATTTCTGGAATTCCTAAATGGGTTCCATGAATTTGATTTAACCTATCGACTCCATTAACTATTCGCCAGGTATTCGGTGCTATTTTTGCAGGAATAACGTCAAAATATTGACAGAACTCCAAACATAAAGGATTTGGAGGAAAAGAAAGGTCACATTCGGCCACAAAGAGACTTGGGAACCAATGTCCCTCAGCCAAAGAGAAATAGTCAGAAGGTTCAGAGAGTTCCTCTAAAATGACCAATGAAGGAATTGAAAATTCAGAACGAAATTTGTCAAGAGATTCAACAACATAAACCATGATGATCAAAGCAAAATAAAAGAGAAGGAAGAAGATCTTATAGGAGAAGAATGAACCAGTTGACAACGAACAAGGAAAGAAACGAACGCACAAGATAGAGAAGAAATGAAAAGTTCAAAGACACAGATTTGAAAAGTAAAAGATGATAGGATTTCTGCCGCATTTAAATACTTTACCTAGGGAATAGAAAAAGCAATGATTACCAAGGCGAATGTTTGCGTATCCGGCGGCTAAAAGAAGAAAAGGGGCACAAAAAATGAAGCGGTTATGGAAATTCAAAATATTTATGAGGATGACTATTTAATCCCACCATATTTCGAGAAGAATGTTCCACACTCCTCCTAAACCTCAAACTGTGAAACATTGGGGGCTTTTGTTGATACCAAATTTAGTCTGCTGACATGGACTACTCACTTACTGACGCGTGTTTGCTAATGTGGCAAACATGTATACTTCTATCGAGCAATTCAAGATCAATGAGAAGATCAAGACTACCAAGAAACTAAGAATCCACGAGGAACTCAGGGTCCCCAAGAACCTCATGGGCCCCGAGCAGCTTAAGTGTGACGATCAACTTAAGCGGTGCGAGCAACTTAAACGGTCCGAGCAACTTAAGCATACTGAGAACCCAAATCAAGAAAATCAAAGGAAACGATTGTGCATTAAATGCTCATTTATTATGATACAGACGTACATGTCTATTAGATAACAGCGCGTTGTCCTTTCATTTTGTACAGCCTCAAGGCTATAAATACATTGTAACCTCCTCATTAGCAGGGGACTCGAAATTTCTTGGTAAACCCATTATCGAGAATTCTGCAAACAGTCAGCAATAACACAAACAGTGGACGTAGGCCATTCTTTCAAGGTTGAACCACTTTAAAAATTTGATGTCTTGTTTATTTTTATCTGTGATTAAATAATTAGATCAAATCTAATTTTTAACATCAACAACCCTCATATGCCAGGATGGTTTAAAAACACGCTAAAACCCAAACAATACACCCGGGTATACAATTCTGACTATTTTGACCCTTTCGGAATCAACCATGACCTCAAAAGTATCATATAAGTCTCTCTACAATAATTTCCTATCTCAACCTCGAATGCTCTACAACACCCGGTTGAGATATAATACCGTCATGTCACTATCTCTCACTATGACTTAAAATAATTATTTACTATTCACTTAGTTATTTTATTCAAAAAAGTTAATCATTCTCTTCTGATTAATATTTTAATCCAAATCTAGTACCTAATTCTTTTAAATTACATCACGCGTGTAATTTAAAATAGCCGAATTAATTAAATTTTAAATACTTAAAAATACGGGTGATACACACTCCCCACCTTACAAATGAATTTTGCCCTCGAAATTGGGATGTACCTGTAGTGAATACCTCTGAATACTTCTCAAGCATGTCATCATCCCTCTACTACATTGAGACGTCAACATTGTGGTGACCCAACTGAACTTTAACCAAGGTTACCACCTCAAACTGCAGCTTACATTCACTATGATCAAGTATCGCACCGGTCTCTCCTCGTACGAGATATCTGCCTGCAAGTCAATCTCCTCCAATGGGACATGACAAAAAACCCTCTCCCTCCTCTAGTACCTTTTCAACGATGACACGTGGAACACATCATGAATCCATTGTAAGGTCTTTGGTAGTCCCAACCTATATGCCACAGGTCCCATCCTCTCGATAATTGGAAACAGTCCCACATATCTCGGATATATCTTCCCCATCTTATCGAACCTCATAACCCTTCATAGGATACAATCTGCACCAATACCTGCTCACCAACCTTAAGATCTATATGCCTCTAGTATGCATTAATGTAACTCTTTTTCCCATCCTGAGATATTCGAATGCACCCTCATATCAGCTTAATCTTTGCAGTGGTGTCCTGAATCGCCTCTGTCCCTAATAGATTGTTGTCCCCTACCTCTAACAAATAAACGGGAAAACAACAAGGGTCATCTCCACAGTGCCTCAAATGGTACAATATCGATAGTGAACTGGCAGGAGTTTTTATATGCAAACTCCACCAATGGAAGATACTCCTCCCATCCTCCCCCGAAGTGAACATATCTTCAATCATCTGATTAACTCACTCTGTATTCACATATGCCTGTGTATGGTACGCTATAATCAGTCATAAATCCGTGCTCATGGTCTCCTAAAAGCATTTCCAAAAATGGAACTCAAAAATCTTGTCCCGATCTGACATTATATTAATCGTAACACCGTGTAGCCGCACTACATCAGAAAAAAATAATTGTGCATACAACCTCATCTCAAAATTTGTACGAACTGGTAAAAAATGGGCCACCTTAATCAATCGATCCATTATCACCCATATGGAGTCATGACCTTACTACGATGTTGGTAGTCTGGTAATGAAATACATGGAGATAATCTCACACTTCCACACTGGAATCTCGACTATTTGTAACATCTCGTCAGTCTATGGTGGTCTACCTTCACTAACTAACAAGTAGCATATTTCGAGACAAACTCTTCTATGTCCCGCTTAATCCTCGACCACTAATAATACCTACCCATATCCTCGTACATCTTATCCGCATCGGGACGTACCACAAATCTCAACCTTTGAGACTCCAGCATCACTGGATTTCTCAAATCCTCATCCTGCAAGACCACGAGTCTCCCATAAAGGAGAAAGCCTCCCTCTAAACTAATTGAATAATACTCCACCCCATCAGCTAACAACTGGAAAACTCTGTCCTGGAAATATTGATCCCCTACCTTTTCTCTCACCACCCTCATAATTGTCTCGGGAGTGACAGTCACTACGGATAAACAAGCTCTAGCAACCTCATCATTATGCCGAAGGTCTCTTCACTTCGCCTTCCAAACTTCAGTTTTTCCCCTGCATGTCATCGACTCAAGGCATCTTCCACCACGTTATCCTTCCCATGATGATATTGAATATCAAACTGGTAATCCTTGACAAAATCTAACCTCCTCCTCTGCCTCATGTTAAGATCCTTCTACGTGAACAAATACTAAAGTGATTTATGGTTCACGAACAAGTAAACTGCTCCCCTAAAAGATAATGCCTCCAAATCCTTAAGGCAAGCACAACTGTGGCTAATACTAATTCATGCATGGGATAATTCTTCTCGTGAGTCTTAATCTTGTGAGACACATATGCTCTAGCACCCTCCTCTTGCTGCAGTACACCCTAAAGTCCTTGTAATGATGCATCTGTGTGAACATGATACTCCGCTCAGTCTAGGTTCAGGTGTCGAGGTCAATATATCCTTTATCTCAGTGAAATCTAACTGACAATGGTTATTCCAAACAAATGGCACCCCCTAGAGAGTCAAATTTTCCAATAGACTCGCAATCTTTGAGAAACCTTGAATGAATCGCCCATAGTATCCATCCAACCCTAGGATACTAAGAACCTCATTTGTTGTCGTGTTTTATCCTTATTTATCATTGCCAATATTTTACTCGGGTCGACAGTAATACCCCTGTCAGACACAATATGGCCCAGAACTTCACCTCTCGAAGCCAAAACCCACACTTATAAAATTTGGCGTATAACTGTTGATCCCATAGTGCATGTAAAACCATTGGCAGATTCTCGACAATATCATCCTTAGAAGGAGAGTAAACCAAAATATTGTTGATGAACATAGTTACAAACTGATCAAGGAACTCTCTAAAAACTATTGGCAGATTGGTGAGTCCAAATGGCATCACCCTAAATTCGTATGACCTATATCATGTGAGAAAAGGAGTCTTAAGAATGTCCTCCTTTATGATGAGCAACTGATGATAAACAGACTTCAAATATCTTCGAAAAGTAAGTTGCTTCCCTTAGTTGGTCAAATAGATCATCGATCCAGGACATTGGGTACTTATTTCGAATTGTGACCTTGTTCAACTCCCTGTAATCAATACATAACAAAAACGATCTATCCCTTTTCTTGGTGAATAACACTGGTTCACCCCATGATGAAGTACTATGTCTAATGAAACACTTCCCTAGGAGCTACTGAATAGGCTCCTTCAACTCCCTCATCTCAGACGGGGCCATTCGATAAGGTGCTCGGGCGATAGGTCTCTTACTCAGTTCTAGGTCAACAACAAACTCTAATTTTTGGGTAGGCAAAAACTCGAGTATCTCCTGGAACACATCCTAAAAAAACACCTTTTGTGAGGTCTCCTCCTGAATTTAATACAAATGTGAGCTTGACCCTCCATCAGGAAGGGGAGTCACCACTAAGAACATCTTCTACCCTGGAAAAGAGAACACAATAGTCCTCCAAAAATAATTGGCCATTGCTCGATATCCAGTTAACCAATACATAACCAAAATGACATCATACCCCTATATATCTAACACTATAAGGTCTGAAGCTAAACATAATATCCTCAGATCAATATCCACACCCCTAAAGATCGAATATATAAGAGACCCTCTACCCAACGGTGAATCTACACACATGAGGAGAGTAACGACTGTGTCTAGTACACCAACAGCTCATGCAAATCTAGTCACTATGAAATAGTGTAATGCCCCCGCATCAAATAAAATCTTACCCTCAATCTCTTGAAAAGGAAATGTACCCTCTACTATCGGTTGAGCCTTTAGGGACTACTACATGATTACATCTTGGATGTTTTAGAGACATTCGTACTGCAACTGCTCCTTCTATTGTGGGGCCAATGGTACTGGTGCTGCCAGTGGTAAATGTGGCACTTTGTCCTGCTGGACACCCTGCTATTGTGGTGCTTTGTCCTGCTATGGGCAGTCTCTCCTCTTATGGCCCGTAAGTTCATAAGTAAAACAACATCCCATTAATTCTCTCTGCCTCTGTCCTTAATGGACCTATCGAGGTTGCCTCTACTACTGGTTCATGTAGCCTCGACCTTACTAGCCTCCCCCATTGTTCCCTTGGCCCTAGTATCCCCGAGGAATGTTTTGTTGCTGCTGTTAAGGGCCTTGCCTGAAACCTCCCTCGATTAGGTAACCCCCAAATCTAAATCACTTGGTAGAAAATCCCTATTAGGAATCCTTCCCCTGCTATCTACATGTTTGTTATTGTGGTGCCCCACTAGCCTAGCTCGGCTAGTAAGGCTTTCCTCCACTCTTGTTTTCCCTTGAAATGGAAGTGATGGTCCTAGAAATTCATAAATGTGGCATTGATGACATCCGTATAGGTCCTCAATGCAAGGTACCTATTAATTGTTACCTTATCCTCCAGGCTATCCCATTCATAAATCTCTTCTTCTTCTTATCTTTAATGTTCACCTCATATGGAAAATAATTAGCCAAACACGTGAAATCCTCATCGTACTCACCCGCAAAATGATCCCCCTAGACCACATTATTAAATCTCTTCCGCATCACTATCTCTACGGCTGGCGGAAATTACTTGTGGTTAATAGTGGCAAATGGACGGTTATGGGCGGTTATGGACGGGTCAAAAATGGATACAGATAAATTTGGGGGGTTAAAAGCGGTTCGGACAGAATAATTTTGATGGGTTTTGTCGGGTCGAATTCGGGTCGGGTCGGGTCGGGTCAAACCCGGATCGAGTCGGATTGGCTTACTTTTTTTTAAAAAAAAAACAATTATTATATCATATACGGATAACTATGGTATAATAATTTTGAAAAAAAATATACAAGTAAGTACTTAAATAAAAAAATCTTTAAACTCTTTAGTAATTTAAGTTTTATTTTTGAGAGGTTCCAAAACCATTTTGACCCGCTAATGACCCGCCAATAAACCGTCTTATTGGATCGCTCAAACCATTTTGACCCACAAACACAATTAATGGGCGCCAAACACATTATTTTGGATGGGTTATAAACGGTTTCATCCTCAAGAGCCCATATTTTCGGCATACTTGTGGTCAAACCGCACCCAGAACTGAGCAATATATATCCCTCTCCTCGTTAGTTGTAACAAACTCCCACCATTGTAAAGCTTCCTCGACCAATCTAAAGTGGCCAACATTTTCTTTTGCACGTCGTTATAGTCAACCATGCACAAGTGGCACTGAATATCTTTCTTCCACTGCCACGCCTAAATCACGTATGAGCTACCCTGAGACTTGGATGGGTAGCCATTTTAAAAGACCTTCTTCAATCTCTGCCAATATAAGGGCCGCGAGTGGGCCTAGACTGAAATTTATGGTGGCTAGGCCGGAGGAAAGTGAAGTGTCATGGCACTCATAGCGGCATTAACTACCTGCGCCACAATAGCGACCACCTCTACCACCGTAACTATCCCCTACGATAGTTTTGGTGTTTGTAGCTCCTTCTGAGCCTCTCTCTCATCGCTTCCCTTGTTGGTAGTTCTCTCATGGGTGGTATTTGAAAATATATCGAATGGTATGAGTTCACAATTTATAAAAATATAATATATTGAGAATATAATTTAAAATACGTAATCGTGAATGCAACAATCCTAATAACAGGTCTCTTTGTCAAAGAACTCTACGCTGAAATCATAGTAATCCGTACAGATCCTATGGACACTAAAACCTGATGCTCTGATACCATATGTGACACCTTGTCTATTTTAACCACGTGTGACCAGTCCTTTTATTAAAACAAATAGAAATATCAGTTAATTCATTCCTAGCATCACAGTTGAATACCTTTTAAATTATAAATGACATATGTCAAATTAAGTCGATGCCAAATTTTATCTTTCGTTAATGTAACAAAATGCGAAAATAAAAATGAAATAACCTAATCATGTACACAATATTATAGTCTAAACCAATCACATAATAAATAATTAAAATAAATAATATCGAATAAACCATCGGTTCCCAAAAATAAAACTCATCTACAAGTCTAAAGTAATAATCTGGATCTAAAACAAAGTAAGATAAAATGAATAATGAAAATTATGAATCATAATAAAGGGCAACATACCCAAAGAAATACTGAAATGGAAATCCTAATCTAGGAATGAATATCTGAAGCATCTGCATCAATCCTTCATGCCTCCACAAGTGTTGCAGCTACGCAACCCTGGAATGAATCATTAAAATTGGAGTCCCTGTGAATGGACACCTAAAATGTTTTGGAATATACATTTGACAAGATTAAGAGCCTAAAACCTTTTGAAAATATTTTGCAAGTATTTAAATAACAATTTAAAAGTAATTATTAGATACACACATTAGTTACCCATACACTGTAACACCCCGTGTCTTAATGAATTGACTTTAAGAAATTTGGAGGAAAATAAAATTTTGGATTTAATAGCCTTTAAGAATTTAACTTGGTTTTATTAGTAAACTTTTCAATTGGGAATTAATTCGGGACTTATATATAAAAAGGTCATAAGGTTTTTATCATTTAACTAGCACGTACATTTTTAAGAATATCTATTGATATGACCAAATTGTACCCTCGTCTCTTAGGACGACGAGCATCACATCTCACAGTCAAGTCATCACAAGAGCCTTACATATCATTAACGGGGTCGTCTAGATAAGGTTCGGTCTCAGTAGGGTTGGCCACGGCTTAATCAACCTTGTCCTGATCACTACAGTCGAGACTACATTTTTATCTATTAGCGTAAGATCATTTGTCTATTATTGGCAACCTTAGACATCATGGAAGCAACCTCGGCCATCATGCAGTGAACTTGATACCTAGGCCTAAGGGTTGGAACAAAAGACATCATCCTCGGCCTTAGCCTATGACTCAGCCTCGTCTCAGAATATGACCATAGTTAGCTACATCGGCCCTCTCCAATATCAAGGTCGTCTCTGCCTCAGCCGGGACTAGGATGACAGAGACCAAAGAGGAGTCCCATTAGGAAACTGACTCATCAACTTACCCTCGGCCCTCTCCAATATCAAGGTCCTCTCGACCTCAATCGGGACTAGGATAACAGAGACTAAGGAGGACTCCCATCAGGGGACTGACTCATAAACCCAACCTCGTCCCTCTCCAATATCAAGGTCATCTCGGCCTCAGTCGAAACTAGTATGACAGAGACCAAGGATGACTCCCATCACGGGACTAACTCATGAACTCTGCCTTGGCCCTCTCCAATATCAAGGTCGTCTCGACCTCAGCTGGGACTAGGATGACAGAGACTAAGGAGGACTCCCATCAGGGGACTGACTCATCAACTCAGCCTCGGCCCTCCCCAATATCAAGGTCATCCCGGCATCATTCGGGACTAGTGTGACAGAGACCAAGGAGGACTCCCATCAGGGGACTGACTCATTAACTCAGACTCAGCCCTCTTCAATATCAAGGTCATCTCGGCCTGAGCCGGGATTAAGATGACAGAGACTAAGGAGGACTCCCATCAGGGGATTGACTCATCAACTCAACCTTGTCCCTCTCTCTAGTATCAAGGTCGTCTCGGTCGAACATACTTAGTCGATACCACACACCAGATCATCAAGAAGAGCTATATGGGGGTCTCATACTCATCCTGGATGAGACCCCCGATAATACATCTACCGTACGAGTCGTACAAGATCCCATCATGGAATATCCCACTTGGACAAACCGTTATGACCAAATCTTCTTGGCACGTGAAGGAATATTTCATCATTATCCTCTCCATGCGACAGTGATAGGTGGCTTCACTAGATTGGATAGATCAAATTACAAATGCTCATTGCATGCCTGGGGGTACACTACACCCCCCAGGCACTATATATACTCGTCTTTCCTACCTTGTAAGAGGTCCTTAATTACCAACCCTAGCCAAACTCTAGTGCATTTACAGTAGAGAGAGAAAGTGGAGTGATCGTATTGCTAAGGCCATTAGAGCCCCCTTATGATAATGATACTTACACTCACTTGCACAGTCGACGTATATAATTGTCGAACCACTTGTATTTATATTTTTCTCCTCTTCTCCTTATCTCCTTCTACATATCTGTGTTTTGCTACCATTATTATGACTGTTTGAGCACTATCACCTCTTTATCTGGTGGTGATGTTTACATCATCATCATTTTGGTGTCGTCTGTGGGAACGAGAGGATTCATTTCTTGCTCCTTTGTTGTTTGACGTCACCGGAGACTCTGGTGGTGAACCAGTCCTCCCCCTTTTGTGGAGATATTTCACCATTGAAAGAGATCCATTAAGGTTCCCAAGCTCATCATTATCTTCATCACAACTCAAACATATGGCACCTGAATTACCATCGCCTCCACCAGCTGGTGGAGGAGATCCAAGTTACAACTAAGAGCCACCATAATTCGAGATGGCTGAGGTGGTTGCATCTTTGAAGTCTTTGGTAGATAGTCAGCGGGGTATACAGGAGCAGTTTTCCCAATTAAGCCAAAACATGATGATGAGATCGCCAGGAGTCTCAATGGAGATGATCACTCCGGCAGCTGCTCAAGGGCAACACCAAGAGGCCAGGGGACCACCCTAGGCACCACTCAAGGATTTATTTCCTCACCAATGGCGAAGGGATGTTGATGACTCTAGGAATTTACATCTGGAGAGGCAACGAAACCCTTACCCTGAGGACATCCATGATGATATTGTCGATGATGCTCCAGTAGACTGTTGGGATCGTATGAAATCTTAAACAACACTGTACAACCTATTCAGTAGAGCATAGGTCAGGGTGAAAGACAATACCATGATGCACGCTAAAGGGGGTCATCTTTTGATCGCTTAAGTAGAGGGTCGACCATTGAAAGGCTCAGCCTAGTTAATGACCTGAGGGAAAGGCTATGCAGGTCAAGAAGTCTTGTTGGCTCAAGAAAAGAGAGTGGTGACTGTCAGCCCCATCATGGTCGAGACGGTGTTTAGGGGGAGGTCAATAATCGATGTTGTACAGTAGCTGGGGAACCCTAAGTTCACCCATTGGAGGTGGCTGGGGACAACCTCGGTCAGGCCTACGTTGCTAAACCATGGAATAACTCTATTCAAAGGCTGTAAAACAAGATTGGAGATCTTTTAAAAATACGAGACTCCTTGCATAGGGGGTACTCAAAGGGTTAACCCTTTATGACAAAGATTGTCAGCTTTCCAACCTAGGCCAAATTTAAACACCCAAGTACTATGGAGGTACCAACCCAGTCCACCATATTGAGATATATCAGTCTGCAGCAGACATCTACTCGATCTCTGATGAGATGAGGTGTCGAGCTTTCTCGATCACTTTGACTGGGGCAACACATGTGTGGTTTACCTCTCTTCCTAAGAATTCCATAGGAAACTTTAGACAGTTGGCCGAGCGATTCATTCATAATTTTTATTTTTGGGTGAGACCTCAGAAGAAGATGACCCATTTACTTTATGTGAAGCAAGGAAAAAATGAAAGCCTTAGATACTATATTGCGAGGATCAACAAGGAAAAGTTAGAGGTAGAGGACTATGAAGAGAGTATAGCCATGACAGCCCTCATTGGAGGACTTCAGAAGGGAAAGATACTCTGGAACCTTGCTGAAAACCCTCATAAGTCTATGATTGAGTTATTGGCAATGGCTGGAAAGGTCATGAATGCCGAGGAAACCATGGATGCCAAAGAAGAGGATGAAGATGGTGGAAGAAAGTGTTATAAATCCAAGGATAAGGACATGAAGAAGAGGTCGGCTAATGACAAATTTATCAGCTACACTCCACTCACAGAAAGTCCTCATATAATTTTAAATGAGATTAAAGAAGATAGAGACTTGAGATGGCCTGAGAAGCTGAGAGATCATCCACAAAAGAGGGACCAGAGTAAATGGTGTGAGCTTCATAAAGACCACAGTCATACAACTGAAAAATGCTTTGCCCTCAAGGATGAGATTAAGAAGCACCTGAATAAGGTAAAGCTCAGAAAGTATATTGAAAAAAGTGTTGCTAATAGTGATTCCAAGAAAAAGTATTGCGATTCAAAACGAGAAGTCCAAACAAACACGAATGATGAAAAATCCAATGCGAGTTAATATAATTAGTGATCTCATAGTTTGAAAACCATTGGCTTGGTTAGAGACAGACATCATTAGTTTTCCCAAGTACACCCTTATCCAAGATTGGGACCCCTCGGCCAAGTCCAACCTTGACAAATCATCAGACAAAGAGATATTATGACTCGGCCTGGGGGTTAACGCAGGAAACCTCAGCCTCATCCATAATAGTACGTCCGATGATCTCATTGCCAGCAACTGTACTATCATAAGACTGACTCATCATCTCAGTCTGGACCAAAACAACCTCATCACGCCAAATAATTAGTTTATTATCTCGGTCTCATACCAAAAAGGACCCCTCGACTAAGGCCGACCAACAGCGGTACCATCAGTTTTTACAAAGTATAGAGAAGGATTTAAGCATCATTGGTCTTATGACCCAAGCACCCTCGGCCTCGTCCACCACATGAAACAACGTCTCATCAAATTCTTGTCCCATATACTTTATCCCTCACCCTTATCTTTACATTGAAGACTAAGGGATAGGGGGTAATTAATATGACCAAAATGTACCCTTATCTCTTAGAACAACGAGCATCATATCTCACGATCGAGTCATCACAAGGGCCTCACATATCATTAGAGGGGTCGTCCAGATAAGGGTCGACCTCAGTAGGGTTGGCCACGGCTTAACCAACCTCGGCCTAATCACTACAGCTGAGACTACATTTGTATCTATCAGTGTAAGATCATCAGTCTTTTATTGGAAACCTTAGAAATCATGGTAGGAACCTTGGTCATCATGCAGTGAACTTGGTACCTCGGCCTAAGGTTGGAATAAAAGATGTTATCCTCGGCCTTAGCCTATGACTCGGCCTCATCTTAGAATATGACCAAAGTTAACTACATCGTCCCTCTCTTATATCCATGTCATCTCGGCCTCATCCGGGACTAGGATGATAGAGACCAAGGAGGACTCCCATCAAGCAACTAACTCATCAATTCAGCCTTGGCCCTCTCCAATATCAAGGTCATCTTGTCCTCGGATGGGACTAGGATGACAGAGACCAAGGAGGACTCCCATCAGAGGACTGACTTATTAACTCAACCTTGGCGCTCTCTAATATCAAGGTCGCCTCGGCCTCAGTCGGGACCAGTATGATAGAGACCAAGGAGGACTCCTATCAGGGGACTGACTCATCAACTCAGCCTCGGCCCTCTCCAATATCAAGGTCGTCTTGTCCTCGACCAGGACTAGGATGACAGAGACCAAGGAGGACTCCCATCAGGGGACTAACTCATCAAATCAACCTATGCCCTCTCGAGTATTAAGGTCGTCTCGACCTCAACCGGGACTAGTATGACAGAGACCAAAGAGGACTCCCATCAGGGGACTGACTCATTAACTCAACCTCTTCCCTCTCCAATATCAAGGTCATCTCTGCCTCAGTCAGGACTAGGATGATAGAGACTAATAAGGACTCCCATCAGGGGACTGACTCATCAACTCAGCATCAGCCCTCTCCAATATCAAGGTGGTCTCGACCTCAACTGGGACCAAGTTGATAGACTCTCAACCGAATATACCCCGTTGAGACCACACACTAGAACATCAAGAAAAGCTACATGGGGGTCTCATACTCGACCTGGCCGAGACCCCCCAGACGACATCTACCGTACGAGCAGTACAAGATCCCAACATGGCATATCCCATGTGGACAAATTGTTATGACCAAATCTTCTTGGCATGTGAAGGAATATTTCATCATTATCCTCTCCATGTGACAGTGATAGGTGGCTTCACTAGATTGGCTAGATCATTCTACACATGCTTATTACATGCGTGTGGGTATACTACACCCCCCAGGCACTATATATACTTGTCTTCTCCTACCTTGTAAGAGGTCCTCAATTACAAACCCTAGATAAATTCTGGTGTATTTACAGTAGAGAGAGAAAGTGGTATGATTGTATTTCTATGGCCATTAGAGACCTCTTCTGATAGTAATACTTACACTCACTTCCACAGTGGATGTAGGAAATTTCCAAACCATTTATATTGGTGTGTTTCTCCTCTTCTCTTCATCTCCTTCTACATATCTGTGTTGTTAGTTGCTGCAATTATTATGCCTGCTTGAGCTCTACTACCTCTTTATCTGGTGGTGATGTTTATAGCATCATCATCTATCAGATTTAAAAAGTCGAATTTTAAAAGATTTGGATTTTAGTACCGGGGTCGTTCAAACGACATCGTATGTCATTCGAACGACATAGCTTCTCATTCGAACGACACTGTACGTCATTCGAACGACAGGAAGTGGATGGACGGGAGTCTTCTAATTGTGATTTAACTCTTAAACCTTTTATATACTAAACAAAAATGGGGCTGAGACTTCGAAAATCACTTTTCTCTCAAACTTTCTATCGAAAGCTTTTCCAAAACAGAATTCTCTCATCTTCAACCCCTATCCCCTACTTTTCACAAGTTTTGAAGAGTCTATTGGTGATTTCTCAAGAGGAGTTGAACCTTCTATTCAGATTTTGATTCAAGTTAATCACAGGCATGAATACTCTATTCTTTTCCTTAGTATTATGCGTTTTAAGTGTTGCCTAAACATTAATTCAATGTTTTCTTAAAAATCAATTAGCAATCTAATTAGAGAAAGAGGACACTAAAGTTTGGGGTTATTTTTATGAAATCTTTTAATATGAATAATATTCATAACTTGTGGGTACATATGATTCATGAGTCATTTTGGGTTTTGTTGGTGTAGGTTGCATGTAGAAAACCCTAGTTTTTAATTAAATGAAGTTGGGGGTGTATAACTCACATATTTTATGTAGAGATAATGAAATTGGGATTTTGATGTTTTAATAATGAAATATCGGTGTATTTAATTTAAATAATTAAATTAAATTAATTTGGTATTTATAACGTGGTGATAATTAAATTAAGATTTAATTGAATTGGACTATCATGCGTAGTTTTGTACGATGATTATATTGATTGTTTGTGTGAATTGTTTGTATTATTTAATTACCTTTTATGACGACGGGTTGTTGGGTATCTTGATCTCCCTATATTTAGGATGACTTCTAGGTATGAGACTAGTGGGTGGGCCTTTTGGTGATTTACGCCTTCTAGGTATGGGACTAGTGAGGGTATATTGTTACGACTTTATGATGTGTGGGGAGGGGGGGCTGATTGTTTTTTGTACTTTATTGTCATTACGCTAGCCTAGGCATGAGACTAGGTTCAGGTTTATGTTAAAAATTCATCCTATACATAGGGTAGGACGTATTGATAACTTGGGGACCCTTAGGTACGGGACTAAGGGGTATTTTGAGGATCTCACATCGATTATAAGGGTGGGGTAATTCATAAATTGAGAAATTGAGAATTAATGTCTAAGATAAAAACGGGTATTAAAATTGGTGGCGACATAATGAATCAGTGACCGATAGTTTAAAGGGGTCAGCTTGGGCGACTTATGTTGTGTCGTGAGTTGGAACCTTGTCATATTGCGGGGGATCGACATTTCAAACGGATTCGGCTCGCTATTGATAAGGGGAAGTATGGCACTTTGGTGGATTACCACCTGGGACGGGAGGACCATCATAATAAAAAGTGATAACAATAATAAAATGGGATCATTAAATAAAATTAGCATCGGGGGACATGGGAATTGAAAAATCATATTAGTGTGCCTTTTTAAATGGGGATTTCTGCGTGTAGTTAGTGATTTATAATTCTCACGTTTAATTATCTCGTTAATTTAAAATATTCTATTGTGATATTTATTGCGTATAATGCTACTGTTTGGATTCAAGGATCCTATTTGAGGGTAGTAGTATGTACTCATGCTCGAGGATCTGCCCTCGTGCATTGACTAACTTTTTTAGGATAAGTTTTGGAGAAGATGCATAGGAATATCGAAGTTTATCATTTGGAGGTGCAGTTGCAGTTATTCCTTTTATTGAATTGTTTAGTTGGACTTTCCTTTTCAGTCATATTTAATCATGAGACTTCAATTGAGTTTTATTGGGACATTCGGTTCCAAAGTTGTTAGAGGTTTTCAATTGGATTATTCAGTTGGTTTGGTACTCAGATTTTATTTAATCAATATTGGAGATTGAATTTAATTGAAAGTTTTAGCATGTGATGGATTTTTTATCACTTAGTTGTTTACGATCATTTGATATTGATTCAATTATTTATCTGATGGACTGATTTATTTATGCCTCATTGTCTCATGATAAGGACGGTATTTATTTACTTCACACCTGGCATAGTTCGGTGGCGGTGGTTGGACACCCTGTCTGTCGGACTTCGCGAGGTGTGACATACACTCGCTTGAGTTACTAACCTCTCATCTAAACTGTACACCTAACATCTCCTACCTAACTATGGTACCCAACCTAACTAGACAACATATCTACTAACCACTAAAGGTTTAGCTCCACAGTATTGCACATATCATACTCCAGTGTACTAAAATTAATTAATGTCAATTACATATTATTATTGAATTAGTATTTATGTTTCAATACTTAAATTACTTTTATATACACATCATCTATCGTATCTACCATTACACATAAGTAGATTAATCATAATTGTATATATTTATCACACTTATAATATATAGAACTATACCATCCTTTAGAATGACCAACGCAATGCTTGCATACTCTGTTATCATGTCCATGTACCTATCGTACAAAATCAAGGACTTTCGATTCGAGATGTCTCCTAGAACCCTCAATCAAACGACGCAAAATGGAGGTGAACATAGCTCTAAGCCATTGAAATACGCACACACCTAATGTACACAAATGATATTCGATTCCCACTCAAACATAACACATATTGGGGCTCCCTAAGTCCTATGTTATGGGGAACACATCCAGAACTCATTGGAATCGTCAAGGTAGGATTGCACTTTACGCTAAACCTCTCATGATAGTAGGAAGAGCAGGTGTGTTCACACACATAATCAAATCACAAAAATATATATTCACCCATCCTATATATATATATATATATATATATATATATATATATATATATATATATATATATACATATACTCACTAGGTATACACACAACCCATCATATAAACCCGTACGTAGTATATCTCTCTCTAATACTCAACATACTGTCAATTCTCAATTTTGACCTTTTTCATATATTTTCGAGTATCACTCACTACCCGAAGGGTACTAGTTACCATTTAATTAATATAAGTAGTCAATATAACTCTATCCTACTAGTACACAACTTGGGTTTACTTACGATCTCCGTAACCTGCTTTGAGTCATGTAATTCTTTCAATTTCAAGTTATGCCCAAAAGATCCTAGCCTTAAATTCTCTCAATTTGGCTAAACCCAGTCCTTATCATGGTCTATTGGAATTTCCTATATCTCTCAGTATAGTTTAAGAATATCCCAAAAGTCTTCCCATAAATTATTTGAGAATTTAGGGCAAAAAATCGAGAAATTTGCCAAATCTGAGTAGTCGAATATATTAAGTGATGAACCCGAATCGATTCTCCTATCGAATCGATTAGGTTATCAAGCTGAATCGATTGGCCCTTGGCAGTTTATCCTTCTCTGTTTTTCTTAAGTTCTAGCCATTTTTATCCAACAAAACCCTCATGCATCCTACCCAAACTCCAACATAATTCAACCAAACATCAAATGAGATTATATGAATAGTTTCTAACGAATTTCTAATACTCAAATATGATTAAATCCATAATAATCAAGATTTTATCAATGGTTTATCTATAAAACCTTCATTTCACTTTTTCGATGCATGTTCTTCAAGAAACCCAGATTTTAATCTCTCAAAATCTCCAAAAATTAGATTTTGAATTATAAGTTTCGAAAATCAAAACTCTAACATGAATCCTGATCATTAATATGAATTTAGCATATTGTTTTATCTCAAATGAAATGTTAATGCTAGATTTTATCAAGTTCTACCATGGCTATTATAACTTATTTAAAAACATGCAAGATAAACACTTGCCTTTGCAATAGTAGGTCTAATTTCATTTTTTGTGTGATGAATATGTTCATCCCTTCCTTCCGATCACAATTTCGGCAACTTTGATGATGTGAAAAGGTGTTGAATCTCCAAGAACTCCATTTTCTTCCTCCGTAATGGCCTCTCCCCTCTAAAGATAGTAGTAACCCTAGCCTCTAACTCAAAGGGGCGGATATAGACTTCTAAATTTCAGAGTTCTCTCTACCCTAGTCCACCAAAGTATCGAAATTCCCTCATATGGGGCCGGGTTGGTCAAAAATCTCTCTAGGACCAAAACAACACATCTAGGTATACTATTCCAACTATTTCGACCCTTTTTGGATCAACCGTGACCTCTAAATCATCATCTTAGTCGCACTACTATAATTTCCTATCCCAACCTCAAATGGTCTACACATGATACCCTGTTAAGTTATAACACTGTCCCGTCACTATCACCCGCTATGACGTAAAATAATTATTTACTAGTCACTTGGTAATTTTTTTCATAAACACTAATCATTCTCTCCCGATTAATATTTTAATTAACATCTAATATTTAATTCATTTATATTACATCACGCTTGTAATTTAAAATAATCACATTAATTAAATTTTAAATACTCAGAAATACGGGGTGTTATATCGAGCAACCCACTAATCGTGAATTACATATCTTCAAGAATTACCACATACTCCATAGTGGTGTTAACCTTCCTATAATAGCTCTTAGCTTCAAGTGTTTTCCCCACACGTATAATGATTATCATTGAAAACTGACGCCCAGGGATCCCACAATGTCTCCAAACTCCAGATGTTTATTAAGGTTCATGCATTGAATGCCATACAACCAAATTTTACTAAGAAATTTCCCCAATGCCCTATCAGTTGGCATTATCGGTTATTGATATCGTTTACCCCATGGGACATTAACAGGACACACAAAATTCTATCCACAAATGTATAAGTTTAATTCATGACTCCTTAGTCTCTAAAGGAGTCATACGACATTGGGCTCTCACTATCACTAAGTCTCCAGTGCTAAATCAATAACGATCTAAATATCTCTGCTTGACCTTAAATACGACATCCCCTAAATCACAATAGTGTAGTCCTTACGCACTGGGATCGAATATAATGAGGAAACTATATTATCCAAAGTCTCCATTTCAATATAATATATACACAACTCGACCCTCTTACAGGTGAACTATTGAAAAAATAACACATCTTGACCTGGAACAGCTAGCACGATAGACCCAATATAACAGTCCACCATCACTCACCATCGATCCCTAATTCATACCCAGGATAACATCATACTCGCATAACATTTCTTTACAATGAGCAACTCTCCAAAACCATCCCAGTATTAACACTCGCTTTCTAGCAGATGGAACTTCAGAGAGTCCCACTACCTAATGCATACAAGAAAAACACCTTTTTATGACACTCGAAAAAATAATTTAATAACATTTATTATAAAAATGTCATTTAAATGTCAATTCTATTATTAATGTAACAAATATAATATGAAATTTCATTTTATATATATTAGTATTATTTTTTATGACACTTTAAATATGAAAATCATATTTAATTATAGATATTATGAACTTTTTTATGACAATTTTTAATTTGGGCACATATTATGACCTTTTTTCTCCCCCCAAAAATTTTAGAACGCGCCCCTTCTTCTACCTAAAAATTAGACCACCAAAAAGGAGAGCCCACTCTTCTCACATTTTCACCTCCGTCACGCGCACTTTTCCCACCAACGACTCCTCATGCCGTACCCCCTTTGATTCTGCCATATTCTGCTCATTTATAAAATCTTATTAACCTCTTATCACTATGCACTCTCCCCATATATATCTCAAAGCCCCTATGTTTCCTTCTCTCGACCTCTGTCGTGCGTTTTTCTCATCTAGGTTTCTCTTTATTTTGGGATTTTTTGGAGTGGTCACTTTTAATACGCTTTATTTTAATTAATATGGTTATCTTCGAAGCCCATATTTTAGAAATCTTAATATTGGAAAAATAATGTGGTCAAACTCGGTGACTCATTCAAACTTGAGCATGAAGCTATTAGAAAAAAAGTAAAAAGCATTTTTGATAGCCGTCTCTACATTCCTCGGGTATTGAATCTTCGTACTCGATTGTATTTGCAACATTGTGGCCATCCGTATAAATATTCCCAAGGTATATGGATTACCTCTATCCTCACTGTTATATCTTGAGTAACATATTACATAAATGAATAATCACCATTCCATCAATACATTTATCTATTATGTATAACATTGAAGAAATCATATGTATCCATTGTGTATAATATTGCATTGGCATCATCCGATTTATAGTCTGTGTAATATCTTGATTAATTTTATAATCAATCGTATTATTTTGATTTTTCTGATTTAAATTTGTTATTTTCATCGTATATAGATTCTGGTATAGAGTTTTCTTAAGCGATCATATTATTATTCTGGTTGAATTTGTGCACTTATATATTTAATTTGTGTGTCTATGTATGTGTATTTATGTGGAACTAAGACTTTTAATTTATGTTTATATATATGCATACGCGTGTGTGTGAAAATAAGATTCTTATTTTACCATATTATACAAGCCCATATTTTAACTCTTAGGGCTCGAGATGATGGTTGAATTTCATGAATATTTGACACTAATTGTTTAAATGTTAAATAGTTCATATTTACCTTGTGCATTTATTATTAATTTGTATAGTTGGTTAAGTTTGTAAACTAGTGACATGTCAATCATTCAAGACTAATGATTCTTTACCAAACTCATCCAGAATAGGTTTTCTTTATCATAGAAACATCTTTATAGTTCTCACATTGTAAAACATCATGTTGTTCGAATTAGAAACTGAAAAATAATTCCCAACTTTATAATATGTTTGAAAAAAATAAAAATTATATTGTGATTTTATTGAAATGAAATATATAAATTATATATCAATGTACGAAAAAAATTGAATTCTCTTCTTTACAATTGAGAACTATAAGGTTGTTCTGTTTAACTCAATTTTATATTTGACTTTGAAAGTTATGGTTGTTGATACTTTTATATATATTCCTGCACGATTAATATGACTTGAGGATTATGTTGTTATTTTGTAAGAAAATCACATTCGTACTATTAATATTTATAGCCTTAATATATGTACACTTTGATAAATGGAAACAGACAAGTCAGGGAGGTTTATGCGTAGATTATCAAACGAGAACTTGCAATGGTTTTAATATTTTCTTAAATTTTCATAAAGAATTATATAAATAGTAAATTTATACGGTGTTCATGTACCTTATGTGCAAATTTCTTTAAATGGAGTTTAAAATAAATTAAAGGTCATTTATATGCGAATTGTATGGACCAAAGTTATCGTATATAAATATGGCATGGGAAAGTTGCTCCTAATTAAAATTTCTCACATTTCAATATGGGTGACCCAATTTATCATGATAATTTGGTGGAAAATGCAACTAATGTTCACTCTCTCAAAGCAAATCTTCTAGTATCGGAACCTAGCACGGAGATGTATGTTGTTAAAGATGCACACAATTCACATGTTGCTCCAAAAAGTATATTAAATTTGATAAATAGGGAGCCTTTTCTAAGTGATGTGTTAAGGTCCTCCTCAGATCCATGTCTGGTCATTTTGCTCTTGTCTTCAATAGTTTTAAACTTTATTTGAGTCCTCCTTCATTTAGATTCAAGGCTATGTGGACTAATCAGCCAGATTTTAAGAATGTGGTTTATAATGATTGGGAGATATTCTAAGAAAAGTGATGAAACATGGATCACATGGTCGATACTCTTGTTTTCATGATGTAGCTCAGCCACCATATGGTATACTCCTTCCTTATAATTAATTTTTCAATCAACTCACATCTTTTTAGTAAGTCGTTAATGTTGGATATTGGTAGTCACCCTTTAACACCATGAAGTGATATGTATAGATAATAAAATGATGTCCCAGTAGATGATTCTTCCACTTATTAATGGCCATCTTAGTGGCAATCATTTCTTCCTTATTTAAGAGTCCAAAATCCTTAGGTCCCAGTTCTTTACTAAAATGCAAGAGGTAAGCTATGATGCATTAGAAAAACCCCAACACTTTGCTAATGGCATAAGTCTCCAATATGAAGCATTTTGTTAAATATAATAAGGCCAAAACATGATCCTCTATCATAGTAGTTTTTAATTTAATGAATGCCTCCTCATCCACAAGTGAATACTTGAATGCATCATTCTTTAATAAATCAGTGACTAGTTAAATAATACTTCCATCACCTTGTATAAATCTTTTATAAAAACCTATGAGTCCTAGAAAACCTCTCAAGTTCTTTAGCGATATAGGCCTGGACCAGGACTACATATCCTCCACCTTACTAGGGTCTGTAATGACCCCTTCTCACTAATAATGTGACCCATGTATCTGATAGTGGGTTGAGGAAAATATAACTATCTAAGATTTCCAAACAGCCGGTGTGCTCTCAAGGTATGAATTACAAACTATAAGTGCTCATAAGGGTCCAACTAACTTTTGCTGAATACAAGTATATCGTAAAAAAATAAATTGTATTAAGTACGGTATTTCATTCATAAGGATTTGGAAGATGGTTGTAACATTAGTGAACCCAAAGAGAATCATCTTGAACTCATAATGTCCACTATGATTTATGAAAGCAATCTTTTGAATATCACCTTCTCTCATTCTGATTTGATGGTACCATGCTCACAAACCCGATTTAGAAATACAAATTTGTCACCAAATAACTTTCCTTAATGGTAGGCATAGGAAATTGATCTTTGATTGTGGCCCCATTTAATTTCAGGTTATCAACACATAACCTCCATTTACCATACTTGTTCTTAACTAGAAAAATCGGGGAAGTAAATGGACTATGCCTTTCTTAAAGGATACCAGAGTCTATCATTTCTTACACTAATATTTCAATTTAATTTTTGGGTAATAGGGCACTCTATGTGGTCTCTAGTTTGTACGAATTTCTCCCTCTTTCAAATTAATTAGGTGATCGTGAGACCGTTTGGTGAATCGGTTGGCTAAACCCCTGATAGGTTTTACCTGAAGCATCGAAGCTAGCCTTAAACATCCCCCATTTAATGATTTATTTATTCAACCTTTAATTCGACCTTATATTACTTCCACCACTTACTATATTGTTTCCATATATTCCATCATGTTTCCACATTGGTAACTGACTTGCAATAAATTTGGTAGAATTTTTTTACTCAAGGTTTAATTTTTTAAGGGGGTACATTATTTGACAATATGTTATAAAAAGGAAATCTAATTGTGATTGTTTTTATTATTGTTTACGTTAATTTGAAGACACTATTGGTTGAAGTGCAATTTCTTTTGTATGTTTTTCTTTTTCTATTATTGTCTAGGTTATTTCTGCTACTAAAATTGCCATTTAAATGCAAATGTTAAAAAAATATTTATTGATACCGTTTATATGTAGTCACATCTTGTGTACTATGTTTAAGGGTAGGTTATTCATGTAATACATAAATAATATGTAACCAAACACATTGAAAATAGAAGTTCTAAAATTTCACTGAAAAAGACTTTTGTTTTGCTTGAATGGATGATAAATTCTTTGAAGAGACTCTAGGTGGGTTTGATAATCTCACCATCGAATATCATTGTTCTTTTATCTAATCATAACTACTGTTGTTGTTTGCATCAAAGTATAATTCTGTTAGTATGTGACTGGGTTGATCTATGGATTCATACATTATACTCTGGAAAATAATGGTTTCATGAATCGGTATTTTCGTAAATCCATTAGAATATAATCTATTCTACTTATCGCGCTTTTCCTACTTACTGCATTTATACGGGAAGTTCTTGATGAATGTTCATTATCCGTAATTTGTCGTTATTTACCCATATTTTCTATCTTTTTTATATTGTAAATTATAATGATTTTATTGATATGGAAGAGGAATTGTTGCAAAAGAATGGGAATATTACATTAAAACATAATATGTAAAAAGGGAAAAACTTTGCAAAAATGTATAATTTCAAAGGAATCAAATATCTGGAAATAGAGGTAGGTGGATCTATTAGCTGCATTTACTGTATCCTGGGAAAGAATGGATCGAGCTTCAATTATCATGCATGGTGCTTCGAGATTTTTCTCTTATATAGCATTAATTTTACGTTGTTGCATTTGGGAAGCAAAAGTGCCATCCAAAATCCTAAGGGAATAATAACATCCATTGTAATAGACGCAATTTTCTTTTCTTCCCTCCAGTAACATCAATAAAATTTGTTATGTTTTATCCTAAAAGCCACTACAGGTTGCAACAAATATGTGGCTTATAATGACCTCATGCAAGTTGGATATGGACTCGATGACCTGTGAGCTCAGCATTTGCATTCTTTTATGAACTTTGGCCTCCCTAACATATGACAATTGGCATTGTTTCAAGGTATTTCTGAGCCCTAAGTCCTTTCTAAATTGAGGCGTATTCGGTTCCAACACCCTTGTGTTATGTACGCATTTCTAATCTGAGGTGATTTGAAGGTATGTCACTTTCTTCCCCTTCTGGTCGACTGTGTTAATAGATATAGATGTTTGTTCTCGAACACTAATTTCGAGTATCATCATTAATTAGTTATTTTGTGTTTGTATAGATTATATGTTGTCGATAAAAACTCTATATGATAGATTATGTATGTTTTAATAGCCTAACTCAAATCATACATAGGATGGGAAAGCAGAGGGTTACTAGAAATGGAACAAGTCGTTTCCCTGCAAAAAGACTGAAGGTCAGATACGACTGCAACTGGGTTTGGTCCTCTTTTAATATATTTTATTCTGATGTGCAGGTGAGTCGCTTTTTTTTCGAAAAATGCAAAAAGCCTTAATTTATTAATAATAAATGGAGAATTAGCATCTCCATGATGGGCTCACAAGCAGAAGCGTAAAATTAAGAAAGTCTAACATTAGGCATACCCCATCTATATAGATTCATCAAGACCCTTATCGTCTTTGGCATGTCACTGAATTTTCTTTTGAGTGTGTTAAACTAAAATACACACAAAATAAAAAAAAATTGAGTTTTTGAAATTTTTTAACCAAACAAACAAAAATGTTTACTCAAAAGACAAACAAGAATCATTTGTATTTTTTCGTTAAGCCTAAATAACTTATAAAATAAAACACAAATGAAAAACAAAAATATTTTTTTATTTTTCATTTAATGAAAACTAAAATAAATATAATACAAAAGATAAAAAAGTCATAATTTGTAGCATGAGATATGAAATAAAGAAATGACTAGAAAATGACTAAACATGAATACAACTAGCAATGATGTATGATATGAAGCACAAAAAGCTGGAGTATGCAAAAAACTAACACATTCAACCTTTATATTTAACAAGGGCGGTATCGTGTGAAAGTAAATGAGAATAAAAAACTCTATCTTATAAAGCTACCAAGTCGGATCTCCTAACCCAAACTAATGAAGAATGACAATCTCGTGATTCAGGAATCTTGAATACCTCGGTTTCCTTACTTTTTGATTTCCTAGAATCTTGTTTAAGATCAAAACAAAACTTCTTAAGATGAAATTTTCGACCCCAATGAGAACAAGTAAAGACATGTAGAGAAGTGGTACCTAATGATTGACCTCTAGAAGCTTTCCTAGGTGATTCTCTCAAAACATTGGTTTTGGCTTTATTAGTTAAATCATGACAAGTATCGAAGCCTAACCCACAAGTGTCATTTTTCACGTGGACGGTTCCTAAAATTTTATCTAATTTAGCGGACCTGCATTCCAAATCAAATTTGACTTTACTAGAGTCTTTTAATTTATCTTCTAATTCTAAAATTTTAGACTCTAATAAACATTCCTCTCTTCAAACATAAGAAGATCATTTTTCATTGATTCCATTAAACCTCTAAGGCTATCTATCTCGCCTTCTACATATTCAAGCTTCTCTCGAAGAGCTCTGTCACGTGTCCTAAGGTCATCAACCAACCGACTCTCATCAACAACCTTGGCACACTCTTTTAAACTAGCTTCTAACTTCAAATTTTCTCTTTTTAATTTAATATATTCTTGATATAACTCTCTAAATGCAAATTGAAGTTCACGCTTATCAACCTCTTCATCATTTTCACTCTCTCTCTCTCTTCTCAACTCTCACTACCATCATCTTTCTGGGATTCACAAACAAAGTACTTGGAAGCATCATGTTTTAAGATGTCATCGTCGGACACTATCTCACATTCACTAACATGACTAGCTATGAATGCGGTAAAGTTGCTCTCAATGGGGTAACCGGGTACCTTTTCCTTATCACTATCACGAAGGGTGGCATTGTATGAAATTGGTTATTTACTATCTCTCCTTAGTTTAGTGGGGAATTCAAAATCCCTATGGCCATACCATTCACATCTAAAACATCGATTAGACTCGTCCCTGTTGAGATCTTCATTTAGTCTTTTAGGGGATTTTTCGACTTTGTCATGATTAGAATCTTCAAATTTGTTAAAATCATTTTTAAACTTATCTTTGTTAAATTTAAGAAATTTTCAAAATTTCCTAGCAAACATAGCTATGTCCTCCGAGTCATTATCACTCTCATCAACCACAACTTGTTTTTCCTCCTTTCGGGCTTTCAAAGCAATGCCCTTATCTATTTTCTTTTCATTTTTATAAGGAAACATATCTAGCTCATAGGTTTGCAAATCGACTACTAATTCCTAAAGTTTGGTAGAGTCCAAGGTGGGTAAAGAATTTAACACGATCACTTTAGGGATAAATCTCTCGGGTAGGGACCTTAAAATTTTCTTTACAACACGGTCATCAGGTGTTTTCTCTCTCAAATTAAATGATGAATTTACTATATTGAAAACTCTAGAATAAAATTCATCAAAAGTTTTTTTTTCATTCATTTTGATGGTTTCAAATTGAGTGGTGAGGTTTTGGAGCTTAGAAGTCTTAACGGCACTAGTTCCTCGTGAGTGAGTTGTAATATATCCCAAGCTTACTTAGCAGTTTCACATGTCATGATACATCGAAATCCATCCGGTTTAACCGCGCTAAACAAGGCATTTAAACCTCAGGAATTAAAATTATCAAGTTTAAATTCATTCTCACTCCATCTATCTACGAGTTTGGGAACATGCTCATTTTCTATCAAACGTGTGGGTGGAGACCACCCGTTAACAACTGACAACCAAGCCCTCTCGTTGATAGACTTTAGTGTTGATTTCATACGCACCTTCCAATACGCATAATTGGAACCATTGAAAACAGAAAATTTTGAAAATGGGAAAAATTCTATTTTTTTACAAAAAATCTAAAAAGGACTTTAACGCAATAAATTAGCGCTCTAGCGCTGATACCACTTGGTTGAAACGTAGACCCCAAATTTTAAATATTCTTTTAAAATGAAATATAATTTCCTTTTAAGTTCGGAATGAAGATGGTCCAACAGAACACACACAAATGACAAATTTTAATTTATTTTCAAATTAAAATTAAACTGAACAAATAGTGAAAAAATTAAACAACAAATGGATTTTTCACTTAAACCAAGTTAATTAAACCCAAGTACTAGAAATTTTTCTAACAATAATTAATTCAATTTTGCAAATTTGATCAAACCAAATTATCAAATTAAATACATGACTTGATTAAATAAAGTTAAATTTCACCCAATTAATTTTATCACCAAAATAGATACGTGTAATAATTAAACCAAATTTTATCTTCAATTACCTAAGAATGCATCTACGTGTTGCAATATAAAATAAACCAATCACACTACACACCGATGTATGAGGAAAACCCAAAACGGGAAAAACCTCGGGCGTCCCTGGCCTAACAAATCCACTAAGTACGGAATTACAAATTACAAGACAGTAGACTTACATCAACAACTTGAATCCGTCCAAGCCTTGACTCTCCTTCTTGTAACCACCTCTGCCTAGTAGATAACCATGGACTCCTCCACGGTCTCGGACTTCTCTGATGGGACTCTTGGACACCGTCACCCTCACGCGAAGCTTTTCTTCGAGTGGGAACACCGCAGCGTAAACCAAATGTCTTATTCTTTGTGGGATGTAGAAGTAAACCCAAACTTCTCCTTTTTATGGTAGAGATGAACCAATGGTGCCAAACAACTCCAAGCAAATATTATATATATGAGGTACTTGGATAACTAAACTATGGGTGTAAACTCATGTGTTTCTTGAAAATATTTCTTTGAAATTCAACACATAAAAACATGGAACTTTGGTTGGTGCATAATCTCTCAAGGAAGATACCAAAGTCTATGAAAAAGTTAGTCCCGAGTAAGTTTTAATCTTCCAAAAATAAGTGGGACAAAAGAGTGGGAAAATGGGATAAAACTGCCAAAACTGTTCGCGCCCAGAAATATCGTTCGAACGAGATTTTTGTTCGAAAGAAGTCTCGTTCGAACGACCATCTAATGATATTCTAGTGGCCAAAATGGAAAAACTCGTTGGCAAACTCGTTTGAACGAAATTCTCGTTCGAACGACAATTTCGAACGAAATGTCAGAAAGTCCAATTTTACATTTTAAGCCCAAAAACATTTTATCCAAAGTTCTACAATAACTTTCTGAAAATAAAATTCATTTAAAATGAAATTAAACCCATAATAAAATTATTCCAAGTCTCCCTATATTATAAAAATGCATTCATACCTTTTGGAGACTATGGAAGCCATTGTCGTTGACTTGAAACTCGGCACTTTGATAATCTTCGCTTTTAAATATAGGTCGCTACGTCTTCAACTCAAACTTCAAACGTCATAGGGTTGGAGGATACTCACTCAATACTATCCTATGACTCAAATGTTCTCGTCCAGAATTGAGCCAACACTACATTAATACTCAATTGGAAATTTGTGTCCTTACATCTACACATGTGTATATTTCTCCACTATATACACACACACACACACACACAATTTATGCACATGCTTATATATCTCCATTAAATTAATTAATTGATATTCAATTACAATCGTGGACACGTAACTAACCTCACTCAGCCCGTATCCCAATTTTTCAATTTTCATCGCAATTATCCACATTCAATAATATTCCTAAAATATTCTAAATTCATAACCCGAATAAAAATCCCCTTTACCACAACTATCTAATACCCACTTTATTCAATTTCCAAAAACATAAATATACTAACTCTGAATTTCTCGTATCATCAATCATTTAATTTGTCTCCAGTAAAAAAAAACGTTTGAAAATTCCCAAAAACCCGAACCGATTCGGTCTAAAAGTGAACCAGTTTGCTTCTCTAGTCAGCAAATCCTAACCCTATTTTCTTCCCTACTTCAATCCCAATTGTCTTCAAAATAATATTATACACTAGAAAATTCATATATAATATAAGGGGGCATTGCTAAAATGATTTAAACATCTAGTAATCACTTTAATTCAAACGATTAATCATCAATTTATAGGATTCATAACTAAAGTAAAAAATTGAATTATTCTCATCATCATATCACATAAACAATTCCATATACTAGTCTTCCTACAAGTACCAATTCTAAAAATTTCAAAGTTCTCAATCCATATTAATTCTTTAAAATCCATAATTAATATCATTTTCCAAAATTCCATAGTTTCTGTATGGAAAACCATCCAAAAAATATCATTTTCCAAATATTATATGACTAAAGTTGAATACACAAATTAAGTAGTAAGTTAATTACTTGACTTAAGGTTTGTAAGGTCTGTTTTTTATGAAGATGTTGATAATTCTCCAAGAATTTATTTCCAATCCTTCAATCCTAGAACATTCTTGAATTGTTCTGAAATCTCACACTTGAACTCTTGAATTTTCCTCTCGATTATTTTCACATACTTTTAAACTCTTTGTATAACTCTTCTAAACCTTTGGATTTATGAAATTACTTTTCCTTAAACCCAAACCCTTCATTTTATCAGCCTCAATCTTGTTTTTGATTTTACATATACCATTAACAATTTCAAAAGTCACTTCAACTAGTTTCGATTAATCTAAAATGCCCCCGAGACCCAAACACAACCCCTGAGTGCTCAATTTTGCCATTTTTCATCCATTTCGGATCAACTGTGCACTTGAAATCGACACCCGACCCACTTAACAATATTTTTCCACATCAACCTATTATAATTTAATCAAACATGTCCTGGTTTAGATAATATTAAATTCCATTGCTTGTACTCACTTATGACTCAAATCAATTTTATTTACTGTGGCACACTAGTAAGTACAAAGTCACATAAATATTAATTCATTCCACTCTAAATTAATATTTATTTAATTTCCTCATTATTTTTTGATTAATTAAATTATGTGCCACCTGCATAATTTAAGTATCCAATTAAATACAAATATAAAACTACGAGCTATTACAATTATCTAGGATAAATTATAATTTGCCCTGCTCAATGGCAGAAGGTCTGATCAAATGATAAAACGAAAAAAGGTGAAGGTATACAAAGTTACAACCACATATATATAAAAACACCCCTTGACCATTAATTTACCCAAGTAAGAATGGGAATGTTCATTAAATTAGAAGTGTTTAATATATACTATGTTTCGAATAAAACTTACAATAACTAATTCGAATTTATAAGAAATGAAATTATAAAAAAAGACTTATAATCACCGCAAGTTTATTTTTTTGCAGTTTTTTTATTTACCTCCTCCGAGAATTATTTTTTTTATCTAACATGATATGAAATCTTATATTTTTATCTTAGACGTATGACACAACTCAATGAAAAGGCGACATGAAAAGAAATCTTATTTGCTTACCTATCAGGAGCACCGCTCATTTAAAGTGACACAACACGACTTAAAATGATACACTATCCTTTTTATTACCAAATACAAACAATATTGAACGAAAATGCGAGACAACCCGACTAAAAGAGACAAGACACAAAATATTATTTTGTTCTTCTTTCATTCAATTTTTTTCTAAATAAAAATAAAAATATATTTTTTTGGTTGTTATTTCGTCCCAGTTTTTATTATTTGAAAACTTTTTGTGTTATCTTTTCTGTCACAATTTTTATTTACTAAAAAAATCTATTTAAACAGAAATTTCAGTGGAAAAAGGACAACTTTTAATCCCCCCCCCCCTCTATTTTAGTTTGAGTAAGAAAGTAGGCAGCAACTGATTCTCGTATTCTAATGCTGTGGTGGACGAAGTTCAAAAGAATATCAATATGCAAGACCCAATAAACAACTGAACTTCGTGCATTTATTCGGCCAGCTGTGCAGCTCAGTAAATTTTGTATCCCGAAACATTTGCAAATATTTAAGACCAACTCTATGGAGAGTAAATTTTGAGGCAACGCTATCACCTCATCGAATGGTGTCGGGATCACATATATTCCATTAAAAATGGGATTTTTGTAAGAGGTACAACACAACTTTAAAGTAAGTAAAAGTAGAACACATCACATAATTTTATAAAAAAAAATTTTTTAAAGAATATGAAAAATGATCAATATATTATTTGATAATTCATACAAAAAAAATTCATTAAATTTTTAAAAGTCGGTAAGTTCAAATTTACAAATTCAAAATTTACAAAATTTATATATTTGAAATCTACTCGTCGAAATCTATCAAACAACATCAATATTTGATATTGTTTGATAAAAAAGTCGAATTAGATAAAGTTACTATTTCATTAAAACCTCAATTTTTTCCAACGAAAACTTTATTTTTTCCCGCAAAAAAACTTCTACTTCGACATTGGCAATGGTACCGCTGGCGCCGACGAAAAAATGGAAAGAAGTAGATGAAGAGAGAGAGAGAGAGCGAGAGAGAGAGAGAGAGAGAGAGAGAGAGAGAGAATCCGATGAGGATTCCGTCGATCTCCGATGAGGATTCAGGTGGGCGGCTAGATGGGATGGCGTGGAGACGAGATGGGGTTATGTGTTTATTTTTAGAATAAATTTTAAATAAGTATGAGTAAGGATATTAATATAATACCTCTTTAATTAAAATAAATAAAATTATCAGTTTTATGTGCTCCCAACTCTAAAAAATATCACACAAATAAATATTATTAAACCACAAAAATTATATTTACAAATCTGAAAAACAATGCCCTATAAATTTAAATATATGATGGAACATAATCTTAAACTTAATTTTCTATTAAAAATATTAGTGAATATGATAATAACACATTACTTAGTTCTAAAATATATTAATCCCAATGATAATTGCTTTCTCTTAAAATATGGAAACGCCCATGTGGATTCAGCGGATAAAATGAATCCCCAAAGATCACCAGGAGTTAACATGCTCCCAATGATTTGAATAAAAAAAAAATTGGGACTCTTGGTAGCTTTTCACATGTGGATAACTGTGAAGTGAATGATGATGCTTTTGAAAACATCGCATATACACATATAACTTCAAAAATAAAAATATTACAGTCCGTTCGATACACCATGGAAAATTTAGAAAATAGTGACAAACAAATATTCTATTCGTTAGTGTATTTAAATGTCTTTATTAAAAATCTTTTTATTTTTTTAATGTATTCTTTATAAAACAGTTTTTTGGGGGCTAAAAACTGTTTCTGTTAAAACTTTTTTCTAAAAAAAAATTATTACTCTCTGAAAACAATTTTCCCTTAAAACCGCAATATTTTTCTCATAACTGTTTTTTTTTATTGTGAATTTTTTTTTTTTTGTTATACTATTCTTTTTCGTTAAAATTGAATAACTATGGGCTAAAAATATGTTTAAACTGTATTAAAATTATAGTTTTTCTAAATGTTTTTGTTTTCATTAAAAAACTGATTTATTTGGTCAAAACTGTTTCTTTAATGTTCAAATTTCATAGTCCTTAAAATCTTCCGATTCGCGAGTCGAATCGTACGATTCGATTCGATTCGATTCGATTCGATTCGGACACAAAACGATTCGAATCAGGATAAGAATCGCACATGTCTAAAGAATCGCTCGAATCGGTTCTGAATCGTCCGATTCCAAATCGAACCGTGAATCGGGTTAAAAACGATTCAGTAAAAAGGCAAAAAAAAACGAACCGTAAATAGATTTTAACCCAAATAAATAAATAAAAAGTTGTTTCAACCTTAACCCATTCAAACCGCAACCGACCGAAGCAAGCAAACAACCGACCGAAGCAAATCGAAGGTTGTTTCAACCGCAACAGTAAATCGAAGGCCGTTTTTTGGTTTTTTTCTGAAAAACGAAATCCGGTATGTTTTCTTTCTTGTTTTTATGTCTTATTCTGCTCAATCGATGGCCGACCGAAGCAAACAATTTGATTTATTGTTTTCGTTTGCATTTTTTTTTAGGTTATAAAGCCATACTTTTTGAACTTTTGATGTTTTTTTAGTTTATAAAACGTTTTATTGTTTTCGTTTGCTTTTTGTGCTTTTTTGCTGCTATTTTGCTGTTATTTTTTTTTGCTATTTTGTTTTTTTAAGGTTATTTCGCTGTTTTTATTTTGGTGTTTTTTTTAAGTAAAAGCATACATTTTTTTTTATAGTTATTTCTGCTATTTACTTTTTTTTTTTTGCTCTTTTTTTGGTTATAAAACCAGAACGAGGACTACTTTTTTTGCTTTTTTGCTACATTTTCAAGCTTAAAACGATTGAGAACATGTGCTACGGTTAATTTTTGTGCTATATTTTGGTATATTATCATGTGCTACGATTAGTTTTTTGTCATATTATGCTTAATTATCAATTCTATAGTGTCAAATCCCATTTACGTATGTTTTTTCATTTTTATCATTTGATTCCGATTCGGCCGGTTCGATTCACGATTCGCGATACGGGGAGGTCAACGATTCATGATACGGTTCACGATTTGACAACTATGTCAAATTTGATTTCAATTAAAAAACTGTTTATTAAACTATTATTTTAATAAATAAAAAATCGTTGCAATTTGGTTTTTTGTTAAAATTATTTAGAAACTTTTTTTAATAACTATTTTTTTTGCTTTTTCCGTATCAGTTTGTTTACATTTACCACTTTTGCCATTGATTCTAACAAACATCTCACTTGTACCACTCGAAAAATTTATGTAATTAAACAACCATAATTGAGAAATGATTGGATTTGTCACGAAAAATTTGCCATTCCATGAAAAATTTGTCATTCAAGCTATTTACCCACTTTCGAATCAAACGGGAGCTTAATGTAAATAATAATTGTTGTAAAAACATTATATTTTTTCAAATAGAAACTTTTTTCATAAATAAAAGCGTCAAAAAACTATTTTTTAAAATTACTTTTAATACAAAAAAAAATTTTTTAATAAATATTTAAGTTTTTGTTAAGTATTAAACTATTTCTTATTTATTAATGACCCAAAGTACCATTTTCACCCTCAAATTTTGTTAAAGTTAACCGTCAAAATGGATGAAAAGGCCAAACAGACACCATATAGATACATACTTTAGGCAGTTGGTGGAAATAAAAAAATATATGAAGGGCATAATAAAAGTAATTTGTATACTTTAAAGGACACATAGGCAATTTACACTTTCGAGTTTGATGGATTGCGGAATTATTCAATGGCCTCATACGTGGGTATATTCTACTAGTATTGGGGGAGGTATAATAGTGTTACAAACGGTAATTGGGTTGAGTTACAATATGCATCAATGACTGTCTATTAGACTGCAATAAAAATTTACATTTAACAACCTCATAGACAAGGCATTGATCGAAATTTGAAAGAAACATTATGTGAAGAAAATTGTAATTGGGCAACATTGGGGAAGTGTCTATAAGATTTTTTTATTCTTTCATTTAATTTATAAATTACGGGGTTTTGTTCCAATTTAAATAATATGTTTATTATCATTATTTCATTTGTTTGTTCGATATTGTACTTCTTTGGGCCAATATATTGTGCCCTTAAAAGAAAATCGCACTCTTTAAGGGAAATAGTGAGGGTGAAACCCAATGTAATAAAATGATATAGGATCAAAGTTTATTTTAAAATAATAATTGGTTTAAAAAGATTAATTCTTTTCATATAGAAGCTTTTTTTCAAAAATGTTCTCTATAAATTAAAACATTAAAAAAATTAATGAAATAACATATTTTTAATAAATATTTAAATTATTTTTAAATACTGAAACTATTTTTTAATTATCAACGACCCAAAATATTACTTTTACCCCCAAATTACCTTATGATTAACAGTCAAAATGGATGGGATGGCCAAATTGACACCATATAGATACTTTAGGGACATAATGGTAAAAAATACTTTAAAGGTCTTAATATAAACAATTTGTATACTTTTGAGCGCCATATAGGTAATTCACCAATTACAGTTTGATGGATTGTTGTTTATTCAATAACCTCGGGCGTGGCTATATGTAATACCCAGTATTTTATTCTAAAATAAAGAATAAAATAATATTTTTGGTATAAATAAATACTTACGAAAATTGGACTTAATTTAATAATTTCACAGTCCAAATTTTTTATTTAGGTATATTTTGTGTATGATTGATTTTTACATGTATGAATGTAGCAATTGCATGTATAGTAAGAAAAATACATAATTAATGTGCGACAATTTTTAAAAGTACCCATTATTGACATAAATAATTAGGGACATAATTCGGGCCACATATGGGCTCATTTAGTTGTTTTAGGCCTTTAAAAATAGTCATGGGTCAATAGAATATAGGTTCGGAAACTTTTGGGCTAATTAGTTTATGAATTTAGGTCCATTTGGGGGTCCAAAATTTGCGTTTTAAGCCCAACTCGGGATTAACATTTATTAGTGGTTAAGTGGGGATAAACCACTCCCCACTATAATTTATAAAAACCTAAAAACAACAGTTAACGAGAGAGGAAAGAAAAGGGAGCCAAAGAGAGGAAAAGGGTAAGGAACCAAGGAAAAATTAAAGGGATTTCAAGAGGCTTTCCTCCACAAAACTTTAAGGCCGGAATTCTCTTGCTTAGTTTTCGTTTTCAATATATTTCTTGATGCATCATAATTGCCCCTTAAATTTCTGCGATTTTGGTTTGATATGATTAATTTGATGATGATCAATGCATGTAGAGGACTGAATTTAAAATAGAATTAGTCACAGAAATTTAGATTCCTTTAGGGTTTGATAGTTATTTGGGGATATTTGAGTAATTCATATAGAGGATGTCAATGTTAAATCGTGGACTAAATTTTGATATATATCCCATGATAGATACTCCCATATTATGAATTCAATAGGATTAAAATCTGGAGAATGTCTCAATCGGTTAAGACCCTTAACAGGCATAAATTTCAGGTTTGAGTACATGGATTTTGGGTTGATTTTTTTGATGTAGAAGTTGGTTTCTGTATATGCACTTTTCGGGTTTCGTATGGACTATTTCTGGGTTGAGATTGATGTTGGAACGAACGGATTGTAAACAATGTGGTAAAGAAGATAAGTGGTCCCTCAACGACGCATGTCGTTCGAGCGACATATCATGTCGCGCGAACGAGCCCCAACCTCTTTCGAGCGACGTGAAGTGGGTTTTAGCATATTGTTCATCTAATGATTTGGCTGGGTTTGCTTTACTGTAAATTCGGATGGTTTTTGTTTACTGAATTGGTACAAAGGGAGAAATTAGTAATATGTACTAATATGCCCACGTTTAATTCGTAAATTTACAGTTAACTATTTGGTTTATTAATTTTCATATGGAGTGGAATTAATAATTTATTAGATAGTAAATTATAAATAAATAAAAATGTTGGGGACTTTAGTTGGGGCTTCTATGGTAATTATGGAGTAATTACCTATACATATTCTATGAGATAATAATATGTACTATTATGTATTTATGTTGACATACCAATATTCGTGGACTGTTCTATCGGTTCGGGGGTTCTTGTGTTCCGAACGAGCACCACACGTTGACATTGGTGGGGTTGACGTTGTGTAGGGCATATAAGCACTACGCAGAGGCTCCATCTAGGAGAGGTAGATATTGACGCTGAACCAGCTTCTGTCACCGCTAGGTATGGGTTGTGAACAGGTATCCTCCATAGGGACCACCCCCAATTTATGTGTGATTTGTGTTGTCCGCTTAGCATAAAAGATTCCTCCAGACTTGTCGATAGAGTACGTATTACACACCAACGGTAGATGCCCTTGTATGTCAAATTTATGGAAGGACATATATAACTAATTACTCGAACTATAATGAAATAAATTTAATTTTCTAAGGACGTGGACAGTAACTATATTTTTTAATCCTATAATTCATAATATATGTTTATGCCTTACGCGTGAAATTTGCGAGATTGGGATAGTATGGATATTGGCAACTAAATGTAGTCGATACATTTAAGTATTTAATTATCGATAAACCCATTATTTATGTTTTGACACGATGTCATAATTAGTACTTTGGATAAATATTGCGATGAAAATAATATCACACTTAGACGAGGGGTGAGGTGTTAAACGCATGCGAGTGGCGAAGGGTGAATATTTATTTTGAATCAAGTCTATTATAGCATCTAAAATTAATTAAGTTAATTCTTGCACACCTCCTGCTCTGACCCAGATTTAAATGTGTTCCCTCTAGGTTCTCCTAGACAGGGATAGATGGACTGTGCTATAGCAATCTTGCACTCTTACAGTCTCACCTACTCTTCAATTTTCAGATTAGTCGATTCTAGCATAAGTGTTTTTCCTGTCAATGTTATTTATTTATTTGGAACAATTGTAGGGGCATAAGCCCGAGACTCCTTTACTTTATGTTGGTTGAGAAATATGTTAAACTAGTTGGATTTACTATTCAGTTTGTGGTGGTTTGGATCTATTCAATCATTATGGATTTATTCTTAACATTTAAAATGCGGGCTTTTAGAAAATAATTATTTGTGCTAAGAATGGTATTAATTGACAAGAAATCCCTATCTTCGGCGTATCGTACATGGACAACCTTTACGTGAGAAAATAGGGGTTATTATTGTTGGTATCAGAAAACGGTTCTAGTGTCCTTAGGATTTGTGTTGGATTCATTACGTTATGCGTTGCGTTCTTTGATATGTAGAGCCTATACTTAGGATTCCTTGTTTTCTTACGTTGGTACTAATTCGAATCTTGTTTTCTTTCATACTTGAAAACAGATAGAGGGGAATACAGAGGCGAGTGGTTCCACCGGTTGGCGAGGATGAGGCTCACCCGGAGCCACGACAGCTACCACAGGCGCCACAGGCACCACCGGAACCACAGTTGATTACGCATGCTGAGATAGCCACCATCGTGTCTCAGGCAGTTTCTATAGCTATGGCAACTATTCTTCAGCACTTCTTACCGCCACAAGCACCCCAACAGCCACCACCATCGTTGTCGGTGGCTATACCCACCCAAGCACCAGGTTACATGTGGGACTGAGCGAAGGAGGTCTTTGCTAAGGGACAACCTCCAGAGTTCACAGGTGGTTCTAATATATTGTTGGCGAGTAGGTGAGAGAAGGATATTAAGAGGAACTTGCGGATAGTTGAGTGCACACCAGTTCAAAATCAGATGCTATCTTCGTTCAGATTGGTGGGGGATGCTCTTCAGTGGTGGGAGGCGGTTATGACTGTTGCTGATAGGGACAACCTCGCTATTGATCAGTTTGGGGAGAGATTTGAGTGGCAATAATTTACCCTAGACATGCAGTCTGAGATGAGGACCAGGTTCACGAAGCCTAAGCAGGAGGGGCATACAGTCATCGAGTATGAGGATGTGCTCACCTCCTTCTTATACTATTCCAGGGAGGATGTTCATACTGAGCATATGAGGATGGACATGTTCATTGAGGGGTCGACATGGAATATTAAGAAGGCCCTTCTAGGTAATCCAGCCTTCATGACATATAACAAGTTAGTTAATGTTGCAGTTATACATTGCCAGGATCACAGGGAATTTATGAAAAATAAGGGAGGAAAATATCACAGAGGAGAGTCGTCGAACCAATAGGGCAAGGCGAGTGGGGGGAGTGGATCTGGGGCCCAGCAGCATAGGTCATCCCATCCACTGATGAGAATATGATGTTTAAAGGTGAAGATGACTGAAATAGGAAGGGCACGCACGTCTAGGGTCAGACGGGATAGGTCCATCAGGGCCAACAATATAGGGTCTAGTAGTACAGAGGCCACTAGGGCCAGGGACTGCAAAGTAGAGGCCAGTACGGATGAATATGTGACACCCCGCCTAATTAAATACTGGGCGATCACTCCTTTATTAAATTAAAATCAAGGTGAACAGTTGGTTCATTCTTAGCATCACTGTCGTGAAAATAAATTTTCCAAATTAACACCCTAATTAATTAAGCTAAGTGTCAAAAACCATTTTTAACATTTCCTTCCAAGTTTTATTTTTAAAGAAAATCATTTGTTTAATTATTAACACCATTAACAATAAATAAGAATCATACCACAAATGTCCTGGAACATAATCCAATTAATTTAAACATTCAACATTCAAAGTCCCAACATTTAAAACTTAAAGTAAAACACTCATGCTGAATAAATCCCAACGTAACAGTACTAGAAATAACTGAAATACAAATGTCCCAATAAAACAGATAAATAGTGGAAAGGGCGACACATGCCCAATAAATGAGAATGATAGATGTGGAATCAAGTAAACGAAGTCGTCTATGCAAGTGGCCTGCAACTCCCACCTAAGCTGCAGCACGTTCCTTTCAAGGGATCCTAAGCAAGACGCCCCTGTGGCTGGGCACCTGTAATACATACATATATATATAAGAGAGAGAAAGAGAAAAAGAAACGGGTCAGAGCCCGATCATGTGTTTGATTTAAAATACGTTTAGCAAGTATTTAAATTGGTACAGGCCAATGCAACAACATATTAGTGCGACACTCTTTTGAGAATTTCTCACCTCTCTTCTAATGTGCACACCTATCGCACTAACCTTCCCAATAGTCTATCTCGTCATAAACCACACTATCTTTCCCCAATGACTTAACTTATCTTAGGTTATTCGCCGGATTTGAAAGTTGAACGATACAATTGTTTAAAACGAAGATTTCCACTTATAACCAAAGTTCTCATTTTAACTTTATTAATCAACAAAGTTTTTCAGTATCACATTATACTTTCTCAACACACGTATTTATAATTTGAGTCATCAACCATGTCCTACTTACCAATTCACAGTAGGCAATTCTAGATTTCAGATTATATATATATATATATATATATATATATATATATATATATATATATATACTACTTGTATAATATATATATTACAACAGCACCCCAACTAAACTATGGTGCGGGCATACTCTACTATCCAAAGCCCCATATCACTCATATTAAGGGGAATACATTCGGAATCACTCTCGAATTGTATTAACACATTCACAACAATATTGAGGCGAAGCATAGATTCCAAGTCTCTAAGAGGAAAGCACATACCCGCGTCTCTTAGGATCGTCTGAACTATCATTCCGATAGCCTGTACCAAGGATATCTATCTTCTAGGGTACAAGTCAATATCCCCCATAAAGGTCCCATCGAGATAAGACTGTCCCAGCGCGGAAACCTCAGGGATAGCAAGTAGCGTGGGCATGTTTTTCACATGTATATAATATATGCATACACAATCATATAAATACCACTTTTATCATATTAATATAGGTTCCTCTCATTACCCATAATTACGACTTTTATCCTTATTTTCTACATCATTAGAATCGCGTATAAGGGATAACCTTAATTCGAAGGGTTTTTCCAACTTACCACGTGATTGGACATAAATATTGTATATTTATTCCCCTAATTTAAATGCATTTGTGAACCCGAGTGATGTAAACCATATGGATTTAACGTACGTTATGCTACTAATATTCGTCGGCAAGTATTTCGTGTTTCGTTCTTCTCTTATTGGTTTTACAGGTTAATTATGCAAGCAATGCAAAAGAGAAAGAGCGAAAATGAAAGAAAAGTTAAGAAGACAAGTTCAAGGGCATTTTGGTAATTCTACATCCAGCTCCCTAAGAATAAGTCAACTGGAAAGTTGAAGAGCTCGAAACAATGAGAACACTGGAAGAAACGACACCCAAATCCGAGCTACGGTTGAGGAGTTATGACCCGTTGAAGTTGAAGAAAATCTAAGTGTTGAATGGGAGAAAAGCACCCCAGACCAGCAAACCTTCGCGAACCCAAGGGCGAACCGGTTTGGGGGGAGAACCGGTTCGAGGAACATGCGAACCGGTTCGGGGGTCCTGTAGCGCGATTTTCCTCCTTTATGATGATTTGCCTCTAAGGTTTTCTTCTTATAAACATCATAATTCCGTGGTTCCTTCTTATACAACATCAAAATTTGTACTACTAACATCCTAACATGATATCATACATTTCCTACGTAAAGCATGTCAATTTACGTCACTAAACATGGATTAATCATGCCATAATTCATTTAAATATTCAAGAACCCTAGAAATCTCTAAATCATGGTTCCAATCTGTTTTTCCAGAAATTTCTTCTTATAAACATCATAATTTCGTGGGTAAATTCCTCTACATGGCAAGGGTTTCCAGAATTATCATTTAACCCATAACTACATGCGATTCCTATCTCAAATCTTAGGTTTTCTTCCATAAAACTTATCCTAATCATTCCTACACTAATATGAAAGATGCATCAACGAAATAAGCAAGATAAACACTTGCCTGGGATTTTCGACGTTCTGGTTTGCAGATGATTTCGGCGTGGTTGCGTAGTCCGTTGCGCGATCTACGCGTTGGTGGTGGTGGCGGTGCAAACGGATGACTTTTGGGGCCTTGGATTGCCTTGGAAGCTCTCTTCTTCCCTCTCCTATGGCCGTCACTTGTGTTTGAATTTTCTAACCCTAGCTGACTAACCTAAATGGCTGATATAGGTTTCTAATTTTCGTGGGTTTAATTACCCATAAATGTGAAATGTCCAAAATGCCCTCCCGGGGTACCACTTAGGTCTAAAAACGCCTCGAGACCCAAACTAAACCCCCGGGTACACTTTTTTGACTATCTCGACCCTTCCGGACGTGTTGACGAACTCAAAACGACCATACGAACAACCTCTAAATATTCACTTTTATTAATCCACATTTAGTCCCGACACGACACAGGCGCGTCCCGACTTAAATTTCCACAATTGTCATTTTATTCACACGTGACAATATTATAGAAATAAATCTCATATATTACTATACTCATCCAGTAATATGCAATAAATAATATATTCCCAATAATTACTAACTCTTGTCACGCTAGTAAATATTTAAAACAACATTTCGGATTAAAATTAAATTAATTTATCTCAATTAAATTTAATAAATCCTTAAATTTAAAAGCCATGAAAATACGGGGTATTACATACTTCCCCCCTAATAACGGAATTTCGTCCCGAAATTCGGAAAATAAGGCCTACCAGGTAGCACAATTCTGGATATCCTTGTCAGTACGCAAACTATCTACATAGTACGACGCTCAATCACTATAGCTTTTTCCTCACAGCAACATTGTTTTACATTCTCATTGGAGACACTTCACATTTGCACTCCCAACTGACAACATTTGAATAGGTTACGTCTATACGTTATAAATTCCATTATCTCACTATCATTAGGAGGCCGCACCTCACTACATGACAACTACTCGAATTTATTCATACACAAAATTCCCATTCTGAGAAGATCATACGAACATTTGACCACTCTTGACTGCCTAAAACAGTCGTGGAATTCCACCATAGTTATCGGATATTTTCTCGACCGATCCAAAAATTCTGATTATCTACTCTCCTCTAAACATACGGAAGGCGAATAGTCGAGGTTCTTCCATAACAAAACCTTAATAAGTACCTCGTACGCGACAAACACGTACGAGTGCTTCTACAGAGCATTCTTGAAATCATCGTACCAAGATTCCAAAATCTCCTTCACGTGGCTCCACTAATCTTTAATCACCATGCGCTTATTCCCTGGCTAAGGATGATACATCCTACTCGAAACGAAATCTTATCTCCGCTGGTTCCTGAAATCCCATATCAAAGGTGGGATTCACCAATCTCATCCTGATTCAGAAATTTATACTGCGCCGGACCATGCACTGACGCGATCCTTCCTTTCAAAGGAATCCTGGGGCATACTAGTTAATATTGTAAGCCAGCCTAAAGGAATATCAATCACTTCCTTCTCGGCGACTTAATTCACATGTTCGGGATAACCCTTGATCTTGTTTTGAGGATGGCAACCCATCCAAGAACTTTACCGACTTTACCAACCTCTTCCAATTTCAGGAATTTTCGATAAACACAAAATTCTTTGGTTGATTCTCCTCTTTCAACCAAACCTTACCTATGGGCAGTGCATGTAGAGACTACTCACTACGTCTCGCTAAACATCGATTCTTCCCTTGAAATGTCTCACATTAAGTGACACGTAATACTCCCCTTCCTTCCTTGGAGTATGCCGAAAGTTCCGACCCGTGCTCTTCTCTCCACGAAGCGCACTTCTGGATCTCTTATACTATACTAACATCATTACTCTTTGTATGCGCAAGTCGCTCTCACACTTGACTAATAACAACTCCGCTCCGGGTGTGCTTCATAACAATTAAATTCTACTCTATTCAAGGAATACCAATTCTTGAATGGCTTCCCACAGCCTTCCAATCAAGTTAGGGCGTGCTATTCTAATTGCACACTTATGTATGGATTATCTCCCTTCATGTGACGTTTAATCCACTCTATCACTTCCACTTCGTTATACTAGTCCCACAAACATATATTTCACACGTCTATTACCACGTCCCTTCGACTCAGACTATTTTAACTGTAGTTAACCAAGATGCCCACATTTTTGCAACACTCCGACCGCCCTAGAAGAGCGAACGACGGGCTACTCATCCATAGAACGAACTAAATTCAAGGAAATAGAAGGAATAGGGCATTCAAATTCCATTACGATAAAAGAGGAATAATAATTCTCAACCTTCTTCAGATAAGTATAACAATTTTCCCAAATAGGTACTACAACCAAAAATAAATCAGTAACGCTCTATTCATCAAAATAATTACAGGTCATCTCTTTTGTATAATATAAAGTTCTTTCCAGATAATCCATGCTAAAAATCATTCCAACTCTTTATTCACCTTGTGTTATGTACGCGGTTATGACATTTAGGTACTCTCAATCACCCTAGAAATCAAAATTCTTAAATTCTCCTTATCATCGTTCCACCTCTCAACTCGTGGGGATAACGTTCAATGCTTTCCTACCACAAAAATCCGGCTCCAATGACCTTAAAACAAAATTCAACTTCCAACTTACATACATAATTACTTGATCCCATTTCGACCAGGGTACCGAACTCATGGAATAGTGACCAAACGTCTCCCTATTTCCAACCTTACGCTAAGTTTCATGCGTGGGATGTCTCGCAAAGCGAAATCCAAACAAGGAACCCCCCCCCCCCCCCCGATACACTACTACCTAGCATTGTCGGTTATCGAAATCCGTTAGGTCCTCCGTCCATAGTATATACCCCTTTATTCCGTCCCTTGACAGAAAAGTTACAATTTCTCCCGTAATTATGCTTAACAAAGAACGTTTCACCAATTTCACTATTGTCCCGTATTGGTTGATGGTAATTACATTCTATAAACCTCGGATACATACGATCGAAATTCTCTAAATTTCCTTTTTCTAACATTAGGGGTATAACTCTTAACTCCCACATCTCTTTAGGATAAATATAACACTGAACTCTTCCTATCACTAAGTCCGGAGTGCTAAACATAATACCGAGTCAAGTCTTTTCGCTCAACGGTAAATCCTGATACATACTGAATCATACTGACAAAGTCTATACATACATTGGTATCGAATATCTCGAGCCCACTATCTCCTCCGAAGTCTCTAGGATAGATAATATAAGTGCGAGTCCAACCTTCTTACAGGTAAAGCCTCGCCAAAACAAAACGTGTTGCACTAATGTAACTACTCTGATAGTCTTGCAATAAATGCCCACTATCATACAACCAATTTCTATAACATTTTAACAAAGATAATATCATACTCGTGTATCGCATCACTACAACGAGTAACCTCAATAAAGTATAAAACACTGTTAATATACTCATTCATCCCCCGCGGATAGCACCAAAGAAAAATCCCACTATACTAAGGAAAAATATTCACATAATAATAATACGTTTAAAATGATAAGCATTAAGCTCGTCTCACATGCTAATCTAGCAAGGAACAAAATATGGTGACTCGCTCGTGTCACATAAACACGCCGCATCCTCTAAGGATACAACTTATACTTCCATCCTGGCAATCGTCTTGACTGTGCAAATGGTTTTCGGACGTAACACGTCTATTCAAACCAAACAAAATTTCTTTAATCGTTGCCTTTTACTAGGCACCGTATTTTTGTCCTTTTTCTCATTTTGGAACATATTATCGCAAGAAATTTCACTCCGCACCAAAATACCTCAACACATAATCCACTTATCACCTGTCCAACTAACCAGGTTAGGATTGTCCTTCTCTCGGACTTTAGTAAACTCGATTCCTGTTAGCCATCCCGGTTGTTCCCTTAGCTTTTTAGGCCATAAAGATCATGTTACTATCTATAATAGTACTTACTGAATTTACCATCACTTGGTAAGAATTTAACTATCTGAAGCATTTAAATGGTTTTCCTGATGTGTATCCACATCCTTTTGTGGTGCTATACCACCACCATTGTATTCAGTCTTATTCTCGACTAAATTCTTCGATTCCTTTAACTTCCCCCACAAAGAAGCGTTATCATCTATTTTGACAAAATATGACATTGTCAACCTCTGAATCGGTCGTCCATCAGAATTTCCTCCTCGAGTATTATCAACTATTATTACAAGTTGGTCTCCCACTTGGAGTCGTTTCCCCCACTTGTATCTACATCTTCCGATACAAAATTCGCTAACGGTTAAGATTCATATTCACGAATGGACCCTTGACATGCCCTCTCTCGATGAGTTCAGAACCACATTTTCTTCTAATCCTGAACAGTTAAGGAAGGAACATACGGTCAACACTGTACCTAAGGTTCTCCTATAGGCATAGCATTCCATTTCTAAAATTGGTGGTTGACTTCAACCATTATAACTTCGTCCCGAAAGCCAAGAAAATTTTCTCTAAATTTTCACTTTCAGTTTGCCACACTCCGTCTTATATTTAAGCCTTTGGATACTTTACCTCCTTTGGTAAACACATACAATTTTCGCGTTTCTAAAATTTCCCACTGACAGTCTCTACACGTTTTTGTAATACGTTGGGTAAGTTTACCCTCGTACCTCATTTGACTATAACAGCATTTGAAAATCATTGTTGCACCTTAGTCGCCTTTCTAGTCGTGGCTTCTCGTGCCATAATGGAGGTGAACTCGACTACGATCATCATCCTCAGATATATTTCTTAATCTCAACTGAGCCCTGCCTCCTGATGTACGCTTAACGGTCCTCTTCTGACATCCGTCATCGCTCGGCACATGCACACATCCGAACGAAATTAGAATTCACTAGTGTATACACATTATAGCAGGAGAACGAAATCTCGTCAAAGGAATCGACAATCCTAAACATAGGGCTCTATAACAAACAAAGCAACGCTGAAAGCATAATAAGCCGCACAGATCCTAAAGGACACTAGAACCTCATGCTCTGATACCACCTGTGACACCCCGCCTAATTAAATACCGGGCGATCACTCCTTTATTAAATTAAAATCAAGGTGAACAGTTGGTTCATTCTTAGCATCACTGTCGTGAAAATAAATTTTCCAAATTAACACCCTAATTAATTAAGCTAAGTGTCAAAAACCATTTTTAACATTTCCTTCCAAGTTTTATTTTTAAAGAAAATCATTTATTTAATTATTAACACCATTAACAATAAATAAGAATCATACCACAAATGTCCTGGAACATAATCCAATTAATTTAAACATTCAACATTCAAAGTACCAACATTTAAAACTTAAAGTAAAACATTCATGCTGAATAAATCCCAACGTAACAGTACTAGATATAACTGAAATACAAATGTCCCAATAAAACAGATAAATAGTGGAAAGGGCGCCACATGCCCAATAAATGAGAATGATAGATGTGGAATCAAGTAAACGAAGTCGTCTATGCAAGTGTCCTGCAACTCCCACCTAAGCTGCAGCACGTTCCTTTCAAGGGATCCTAAACAAGACGCCCCTATGGCTGGGCACCTGTAATACATACATATATATATAAGAGAGAGAAAGAGAAAAAGAAATGGGTCAGAGCCCGATAGTGTGTTTGATTTAAAATACTTTTAGCAAGTATTTAAATTGATGCAGGCCAATGCACCAACATATTATTGCGACACTCTCTTGATAATTTCTCACCTCTCTTCTAATGTGCACACCTATCGCACTAACCTTCCCAATAGTCTATCTCGTCATAAACCACACTATCTTTCCTCAATGACTTAACTTATCTTAGGTTATTCGGCGGATTTAAAAATTGAACGATACAATTGTTTAAAACGAAGATTTCCACTTATAACCAAAGTTCTCATTTTAACTTTATTAATCAAAAAAAGTTTTCCAGTATCACATTATACTTTCTCAACACACGTATTTGTAATTTGAGTCATCAACCATGTCCTACTTACCAATTCACAGTAGGCAATTCCAGATTACAGAATTTTATATATATATATAGATAGATATATTTACTACTCGTATAATATAAATATTACAACAGCACCCCAACTAAACTATGGTGCGGGCATACTCTACTATCCAAAGCCCCATATCACTCATATTAAATGGAATACATTCGGAATCACTCTCGAATTGTATTAACACATTCACAACAATATTGAGGCGAAGCATAGATTCCAAGTCTCTAAGAGGAAAGCACATACCCGCGTCTCTTAGGACCGTCTAAACTATCATTCCGATAGCCTGTACTAAGGATATCTATCTTCTAGGGTACAAGTCAATATCCCCCATAAAGGTCCCATCGAGATAAGACTGTCCCAGCGCGGAAACCTCAGGGATAGCAAGTAGCGTGGGCATGTTTTTCACTAGTATATAATATATGCATACACAATCATATAAATACCATTTTTATCATATTAATATAGGTTCCTCTCATTAACCATAATTATGACTTTTATCCTTATTTTCTACATCATTAGAATCGCGTATAAGGGTTCATCTCTAACCTTAATTCGAAGGGTTTTTCCAACTTACCACGTGATTGGACATAAATATTGTATATTTATTACCCTAATTTCAATGTATTTGTGAACCCGAGTGATGTAACCCATATGGATTTAACATACGTTATGCTACTAATATTTGTCGGCAATTATTTCGTGTTTCGTGCTTCTCTTATTGGTTTTACAGGTTAATTATGCAAGCAATGCAAAAGAGAAAGCGAGAAAATGAAAGAAAAGTTAAGAAGGCAAGTTCAAGGGCATTTTGGTAATTCTACAGCCAGCTCCCGAAGAATAAGTCAACTATAAAGTTGAAGATCTCGGAACAATGAGAACACTGGAAGAAACGTCACCCAAATCCGAGCTACGGTTGAGGAGTTATGACCCGTTGAAGTTGAAGAAAATCTAAGTGTTGAATGGGAGAAAAGCACCCCAGACCAGCAAACCTTCGCGAACCCAAGGGCGAACCGGTTTGGGGGGAGAATCGGTTCGAGGAACATGCGAACCGGTTCGGGGGTCCTGTAGCGCGATTTTCCTCCTTTATGATGATTTGGCTCTAAGGTTTTCTTCTTATAAACATCATAATTTCGTGGTTCCTTCTTATACAACATCAAAATTTGTACTACTAACATCCTAACATGATATCATACATTTCCTACGTAAAGCATGTCAATTTACGTCACTAAACATGGATTAATCATGCCATAATTCATTTAAATATTGAAGAACCCTAGAAATCTCTAAATCATGGTTCCAATCTATTTTTCCAGAAATTTCTTCTTATAAACATCATACTTTTGTGGGTAAATTCCTCTACATGGCAAGGGTTTCCAGAATTATCATTTAACCTATAACTACATGCAATTCCTATCTCAAATCTTAGGTTTTCTTCCATAAAACTCATCCTAATCATTCCTACACTAATATGAAAGATGCATCAACGAAATAAGCAAGATAAACACTTGCCTGGGATTTTCGACGTTCTGGTTTGCAGATGATTTCGGTGTGGTTGCGTAGTTCATTGCGCGATCTATGCGTTGGTGGTGGTGGCGGTGCAAACGGATGACTTTTGGGGCCTTGGATTGCCTTGTAAACTCTCTTCTTCCCTCTCCTATGGCCGTCACTTGTGTTTAAGTTTTATAACCCTAGCTGACTAACCTAAATGGATGATATAGGTTTCTGATTTTCGTGGGTTTAATTACCCATACGGTCAGTATGTTGGGGTATCGGTATTGAGATAGGTCGACTCACCTTTGTAGATGATTTATTAGTACTTGACATGCATGAGTACGATGTTATTTTAGGTATGGACTCGCTAGATCCGTATAGGGCATGTGTGGATTACTATGGGAGTTCCATCGTCTTCACCATTTCGGGGCAGGAGATGTACTTAGTTGAGATGTCGTTCCCCAAGGGTGGGTCGAGCACGCATTTTTATTATATCGAGGAGGATACTTCTTCGAAGGTTGTGGTGATGCCAAATTCTATCCCAGTGGTGAGTGACTTTTTTTATGTTTTGGGGAGATTCTGGGGCTACCACTAAGTTGGGAGATCGACTTGATTTCAAGAAAAAGACCTATTGCCCATACTTCATATTGGATGGCTCCGTTGGAGATTAAGGTGCTACGAAAGAAGATTAAGTAGTTGTTAGGGCAGGGGTTTATCAGGAGGAGTACTTCACCCTAGGTACTCCAGTGTTATTCGTCAAGAAGATGGATGGATCTATACAGCTTTTCTCGACTACCAGGAGTTGAACAAAGTCACTATTCGGAATAAATACTCGTTTCCACATGTAGATGATTTGTTTGAACAGCTGAGGGGTGCAACATATTTTTCAAATATTGATTTGAGGTCGGGGTACCACCAGTTGAGAGTCCGAGAGCAGGACATCTCAAAGACAACCTTTCTTACTAGATACAGATCGTACTAGTTTTAGTGATGCCATTTGGGCTAAACAATGCACCGAGAATATTTATGGACTTAATGAATCGAGTATTCAGGGATTATTTGAATCAGTTCGTTATCGTGTTTATAGACGATATCTTAATTTATTCTCGAACTGCGAGGGAGCATGTAGAGCATCTACGGGTGGCCTTATAGACACTTCGGGATCATTAGTTGCATGCAGAGTTCGAGAAATGCGGGTTTTGGCTGAGAGAGGTATAGTTATTTAGGTATATTGTGTGTATGATTGATTTTTACGTGTATGAATGTAGCAATTGCATGTATCGTAAGAAAAATACATAATTAATGTGTGACCCAATTTAAAAGTAGCCATTGTTAACATAAATAATTAGTGACATAATTCAGGGAACATATGGGCTCGTTTAGTTGTTTTAGACCTTTAAAAATAGTCCAGGGTCAATAGTATATAGGTTCGAGAACTTTTGGTCTAATTGGGTTATGGATTTAGGTCAATTTGGGGGTCCAAAAGTTACTTTTTAATCCCAACTCGGGATTAACATTTATTAGTGGTTAAGTGGGGTAAACCACTCCCCATTATAATTTAGAAATACTTAAAAACACCAGTTAACGGGAGAGCAAAGAAAAAGGATCAAAAGAGAGGAAAAGGGAAAGGAACCAAGGAAAAATCAAAGAGATTTCAAGGGACCTTCCTCCACAAAACATTAAGGCAAGAATTCTCTTGCTTAGATTATGTTTTTAATATATGTCTTGATGCATCATAATTGCCCCTTAAATTTCTAGGATTTTGGTTTGATATGATTAATTTGATGATGATCAATGCATGTAGAGGACTGAATTTAATATAGAATTAGTCCCAAAAATTTAGGTATCGAAATCTAAAAACTAATGGTAGATTCCTTTAGGGTTTGATAGTTATTTGGGGATATTTGAGTAATTAATATAGAGGATGTCAATGTTAATTCATGGACTAAATTTTGATATATATCCCATGATAGATACTCCCATATTATGAATTCAATAGGATTAAAATCTGGAGAATGTCTCAATCGGTTAAGACCCTTAACAGGCATAAATTTCAGGTTTGAGTACATGGATTTTGGGTTGATTTTTTTGATGTAGAAGTTGGCTTCTGTATATGCACTTTCTGGGTTTCTTATGGACTATTTCTGGCTTGAGATTGATGTTGGAACGAACGGATTATAAACAATGTGGTAAAGAAGATAAGTGGTCCCTCAACGACGCATGTCGTTCGAGCGACATATCATGTCGCGCGAACAAGCCCCAACCTCTTTCGAGCGACGTGAAGTGGGTTTTAGCACATTGCTCCTCTAATGATTTGGCTGGGTTTGCTTTACTGTAAATTCATACGGTTTTTCTTTACTGAATTGGTACAAAGGGAGAAATTAGTAATCTGTACTAATATGCCCACATTTAATTCGTAAATTTACAGTTAACTAGTTGGTTTATTAATTTTCATATGGAGTGGAATTAATAATTTATTAGATAGTAAATTATAAATAAATAAAAATGTTAGGGACTTTAGTTGGGGTTTCTATGGTAATTATGGAGCAATTACCTATACATATTATATGAGATAATAATATGTACTATTATGTATTTATGTTGACATACCAATATTCGTGGACTGTTCTATCTGTTAGGGGGTTCTTGTGTTCCGACCGAGCACCACACGTTGACATTGGTGGGGTTGACGTTGTGTAGGGCATATAATTACTACGTAGAGGCTCCATCTAGGAGAGGTAGATATTGACGCTGAACCAGCTTCTTTCACCGCTAGGTATGGGTTGTGAACAGGTATCCTCCATAGGGACCACCCCCAATTTATGTGTGATTTGTGTTGTCCGCTTAGCATAAAATATTCCTCCAGACTTGTCGATAGAGTACGTATTACACACCAACGGTAGATGCCCTTGTATGTCAAATTTATAGAAGGACATATATAAGTAATTACTCGAACTATAATGAAATAAATTTAATTGTATTAGGACGTGGACAATAACTATATTTTTTAATGCTATAATGGATAATATATGTTTCTGCCTTACACGTGAAATTTGCGAGATTGGGATAGTATGGATATTGGCAACTAAATGTAGGCGATACATTTAAGTATTTAATTATCAATAAACCCGTTTGTTGATACCAAAATTAATATGCTGATGTGGACGAATAATATGAAGACACGTGTCAACCCACCTGGCACAATAGCAACGAGGAATGCTATCATCCCGAGATGCTACATACAATCCGAGGAACCGAGATACTATATACGCTCCGAGGAACTCTTGATCAACGAGCAACTAAAGACGGTCCGAGCTGCATCTCGGTCGTATCATCAATTACCAGATAATCAACAGTTCAAATATTCATTGAATGTTTATAATCTTGACACACACGCTGCATTAAATGTATTACCCTTTCACATGTATATCATTTAATGTACCAGCCCATTCATGTACAGCCTAAAGGCTATAAATACCTTGTATTTCCCTCATTCAAAGGGACCGGAATTTCTTGAGAGAACTTGTAATCAAGAATTCCACAAACACTCAGCAATAACATAACAGTGGACGTAGGCTTTATTCCTAGCCGAACCACTTTAAAAATCTTTGTCTTATTTATTTATCTGTGATTGAATAATTAGAGCGATCTAGTTTTTTACATCAACAGATTGGCGCCGTCTGTGGGAAACGACTGTTATTATCGTTTTTCATAAAAATCATTTATCACCAATGGCAGAAAACCCAGAATCCAGTAATCAAAATGTTGGAAATACTGGAAATCTTCCAAATCCATCTGCATCTCCAGATCTGGCCGGAATTATGACGAATCTGGCTCAAGGACAAACCGCCATGCAAGAATCTATGAGGCAACTCATTCAAACTCTTCAAGGCGGTGCACCTACCCATTCAGGGCAAAGGAGTGATCATGGGCAGTCACGATCCAGATGTACTGGGTCATATCGCCAAGGGGAATCTAATGATTCTTCTTATCAACCTGGACGAACTTCATCAATACGGGCTACGGATACAGATCAACATATCACTCTTTCTCCGGAGAGAACTAGCGCTTTGGAAAGATTAAGCAGGGTGTCTCCTTTCAGTCGGTTAGGACCAAGGAGGAACATGAGTCCACCTAGGGCTCCATCAAGAAGTTTTCGACCACCACTAGGTTTGAGAGAAGGATCTGCACAATCACGACCAACTATTCGTCGAGATAAATCTCAGGAAGCTACGTCAGAGCAATCAGTTGCTCGGACTAAGCGGCCCGAGGAAGGGAATGAAGCATGGAAAGGTTCCATTCAACGGTTGGAAGACAGACTGGGAGAAATGGCTAAGGCGAGGAACCCCTTACAGAGAACTTTTGTTCAAGGGACACCTTTTGTGCAAGCCATTGTGGATTTCCCTACACCGTCGAAATTCAAAGGACCTGTAGTGACCCCCAAGTACGATGGAAAGACAGATCCCGTACTTCATATAGAACAATACCAAGCTGCTGCAGATATCTACGCTGTCCCCGACGAGATGAGGTGTAGAGCATTCTCGGGAACTCTTACCGGATCTGCACAGATATGGTACAATAATCTTCTTCGGGGTGAAAGTACTAGAGATTACATAACTCGTTTCAATAACGAGAAATTGGAAGTCATAGATTATGAAGAAAAGACAGCAATCACTGCTCTGATGAGTGGTTTGCTGCCTAACAAGCTGTACTACACTTTGGCCAAAGATCCACCTAAAAATATGTCGGAGTTGATGGCAAAGGCGGCCAAAATCATGAATGCCGAGGAGGCTATGGCTGCGAAGAAGAATATGGATAAAGAAGTTAAAGTGGAGGTCGACAACTCTAAGAAGAAAGATCAGAAAGGTAATGGTGGTGACAAGCATTCCAGGAATAACAGGATGAAGTTGGAAGTCCTAAAGAAGTATGATAATTATACTCCATTGAAAATGGGTATTAATTATGTTTTGGAAGAAATCAGGAATAACGAGGAAATCAAGTGGCCAGAGAAACTGAAGACAAATCCCGACCTGAGGAATAAGGCTAAATATTGCGAGTTTCACAAAGATCATGGCCATATGACCAAAAATTGTATAGCCCTTCAGAACAAGATTGAAACACTCATCCGAAGAGGAAAATTATCAAAGTATGTAGATCGCAGAGGTGAAAGGAAGAATGATGATAGAACTAGAGAGAGATCTAGATCTCCTCGTCGTGCAGAGGAGAAAAAGAGGAGGGACCATGAAGAGGATCCAGATGATGACCCCGATCTTTCCAAGAAGCCAAGGAAACCTGAACGAGAGGTATTTTCCATACGTTTTGGGTCATTTGATTGTAATGTTATTACAGGAGGAGATGCAGGAGGAGGAGACCTTACTGCAGAAAGAAAAGCTTACCTCGGAGAGGCTCAAGCTTGTTCATACATTCAGCGAATAAACCTGGCCGAGGATGATCGTCCGAGGAAGGTAAACAAAGAGAAGCTAGTGATTGGTTTTTCAAAAAACGACCTGGCAGGTGTTCTTTACCCTCATGATGATCCTTTGGTGATCAAAATGAGAATGAAGGATGTGGTCATTTCAAGGGTGTTAGTAGACAATGGTAGTTCGGCAGACATCATGTACTATTCATGCTTTGATAGCTTGAATTTAAAATTATCTCAATTGGAACCTTATCACAGACCCCTTCTGGGTTTTGCTGGCGAAAAAGTTTTTCCACTTGGGACGATCAAGTTGGATATACTCATTGGAACTTGGCCTGCTTGTCGAACAGAAAGAATACGCTTCTTTGTGATGGATAAGAATGTGCAGTCAGCCTACAACATCATCATGGGAAGAGTTGGATTGAAGAAGTTCGAAGCAGTTCCATCTACAGTTCATCAATGTTTGAAATTCTCAACGAATTTTGGGGTTGGAGTTGTGAAAGGTGATCAAAAAGTAGCTCGGGAATGTTATTATTCGTCTGCCGAGCAAGAGGAGCTTGAAGAGTCCAGGAAAAAGACTCCTACTTACCAGGTGGAGGAAGATACAGAAATTGAAACTCTTGATCCCAGGGATGAATCTCAACTTGTAAAAGGACAGGTGGTGGAGTCTACAAAAAATGTTATTCTGGACGACGAGCACCCTGAACGAATAACCCAGATAGGATCGTCGTTGGATGTTTCAATAAAACAGGAGTTGATAAATTTCTTGAGAAACAGGAAGAATACTTTTGCTTGGAGTCATGAAGACATGCCAGGAATAGATCCAAACTTCTTATGTCACGAGCTCAATGTGAATAAGGAGATCAAGCCTGTGAAGCAGAGGAGAAGAGTGTTTAGTCCTGAGAAGAACCAGGCCATACAAGAGGAGGTCGAGAAGCTCCAAAAAGCCCAATTCATTGAAGATGTGAAATATCCAGACTGGTTGGCGAATGTGGTGATGGTAAAGAAGAAGAACAACAAATGGAGAATGTGCGTTGATTTCACTGATCTCAACAAGGCGTGCCCAAAAGATCACTTTCCATTGCCCAGAATTGATCAACTAGTAGATGCTACCTCGGGACACGAGCTACTCAGCTTCATGGATGCTTATTCTGGCTACAACCAGATCAAAATGAAACCTGAAGACAGGGAAAGTACTTCTTTTATTACCCCAAGGGGAACTTATTGTTATAATGTTATGCCTTTTGGTTTAAAAAATGCAGGTGCAACATATCAGCGGTTGATGAACAAGGTTTTTACCGAACAAATCAGCAGCAACATGGAGGTCTATGTTGACGACATGCTCACCAAAAGCAAGAGAGCTGCTGATTATTTAGTTGACTTGAGTCAAACTTTTGATCAACTGGATAAATACCAGATGAAACTTAACCCGACGAAGTGTACCTTTGGAGTACGAGAAGGAATGTTCCTCGAATACATCGTCAACCAACGAGGTATTGAGGCAAATCCAGAAAAGATCAAGGCTCTTTTAGGGCTGCGATCCCCGACGACGAGGAAAGAAGTGCAGAGTCTTACCGGACGGGTTGCAGCACTCAACAGATTTGTATCCCGAGCAACTGATAAATGCCTTCCATTCTTCAAAACATTGCGAAAAAGTTTTGAGTGGACTGATGAATGTGAAAAAGCTTTTCAAGACTTGAAAAAGTATTTGGGAGCACCACCATTGTTGTCCAGGCCAATAACTGGAGAGAAGTTGTACTTATATTTGGCAGTATCAGAAAATGCAGTTAGCTCGGCGTTGATCAGATTGGAGAATGGAGTCCAGAAACCAATCTATTACACAAGTAAGGCTTTCCGAGGTGCAGAAATCAGGTACCCGAAGCTGGAGAAATTGGCATTGGCATTAATTGAAGCAAGTAGAAGAATGAGGCCATATTTCCAGGCCCATGCCATCGTTGTTTATACCGATATGCCATTGAGACAAGCCCTTCACAAGCCAGAAAAATCAGGAAGATTGATGTATTGGGCAATAGAACTCGGTGAATATGATATTGTGTATGAACCCAGATCATCATTGAAAGGGCAAGCTGTAGCAGATTTTATAGCAGAGTTCACATACCCTGATACCCCCGAGGAGCAAAAGGTGCTTGCTGACCTACCTGTGGACGATACAGGATCAACAGACACAGGTCCAAACCAACCAAGGTTGGTAAAAGGACTTGTGGATGTAGAGAAATCATCATGTTCAAACCCAGACCAACTAAGGTTGGTAAAAGGGTGCGAACAGATGACAGACGAGGAGAGAAAGATAGCAGGGGATGATGAAAGAAAATTACAAATATTTTGCCGAGGAACTCTGACAGACAATAAATTTGAAGACGAGGTACCTACATGGAGATTATATGTAGATGGATCATCTTGCACAGCTGGTTGTGGAGCAGGGATCGTTTTAAACACCCCAGATGATATTGACATGGAGTATGCCTTGAGATTTCAATTCAAAGCTTCCAATAATGAGGCTGAGTATGAGGCTATGATAGCAGGTTTTCATTTGGCGAAAGTTATGGAAGCACAGCAAGTAATTGTTTACAGTGATTCTCAATTAATTATGAATCAAATGATGGGAACATATGCAGTTAAAGGGGAATTAATGATGAAGTACCATGCAAAGGTGATGGAATTATTGGCAGACTTTGATGACATTCAATTGGTAAGAATACCAAGGATAGAGAATGCTAGAGCAGATGCATTGGCCCGATTAGCATCAGCTACGCGCACCGAGATGCGAAAGACGATACCAATTGAGGTACTGGAAAGTCGGAGCATAGAAGAAGACTTGATGGTGAATATAATAACCCTTGATTTAGGACCATCTTGGATGGATTCTATCAGGGAATATGTTGAAGAAGGAGTGCTACCGGAGGATAAGCTCATTGCCAAGAAGCTGAAGTATAAAGCTGCTCGGTATGTACTAATTAATGGTGTTTTGTATAGACGAGGAATTATGGCAGGTTTGCAGAGATGTGTGCATCCATCTGAAGTCAAAAATTTGATTGAAGAAATCCATGAAGGATCATGTGGAGCTCATGTCGCAGGTCGGACTCTTTTGCAAAGGGTGATGACACAAGGATATTACTGGCCGACGATGAGGGCTGATTGTATAGCCTATGCTAAGAAGTGTGACAAGTGCCAACGCTTTTCCTCCATCCGACGAACGCCACAAGCATTGCTAACACCAATAACTTCTCCTTGGCCATTTTCCATGTGGGGAATTGATTTGGTTGGACCACTGCCGACCACCCGAGGAAGATTCAAGTACCTCGTCGTTGCAGTGGATTACTTTACTAAATGGGTAGAGGCTGAACCACTAATTGATATGACGTATGAGAAGGTATATCTGTTCATTTGGAAGAATATCATTTGTCGATATGGTCTCCCACATGCTTTTATCACAGACCATGGAACACAATTCGATAATGAAGAATTTGCTGCCTACTCTCATCAGTCGAACATTTTGAAGTTTCATTCAGCACCAGGCCATCCCCAAAGCAATGGACAGACTGAGGTGACGAACAGAACATTATTAAATGGATTGAAGAAGAGGCTAAGTGAGGCCAAAGCGAATTGGATTAATGAGCTACAGTCAGTTTTGTGGGCTTACCGAACAACTCCCCGAGCAGCAACTGGAGAATCACCATACATGCTGGCTTTTGGAAGTGAGGCTGTAATACCTGCCGAGTTGGGTCTACCGACACACAGGGTGTTAAATTTCAACTCTCCGATCAGTGATTTGATGAGAAGATTGGATTTGAATATGCTCGAGGAGGTTAGAGAAGAGGCAACTATCAGGAATGCTGCTTATCAACAACGAACAACTTTATTTTACAACAAAAGGGTGAAGAAATGCGATCTAAAAGAAGGAGATTATGTACTAAAGAAAGTCATTCAGAAGCACAATAAATTAGAAGCAAACTGGCATGGACCTTACCGGGTTACAGAAGTTGTTCGTCCAGGAACTTACAGAATAGCAACTCTAGAGGGAGAAGAATTTAAGAATGCGTGGAATGCTGAACACCTACGCAAGTATTATCAGTAATGACAAATGTAAAGCATTTCTTTCATTATGAATAAAACGAGGTTGTTTCGCCATTTTCTTTCTGGTTGAAAGTTTTTCGGGGAATACTAGTGTAATACACTACACAAAAAAGTGCTATAAGTAGTCAACCTCCTTTGGTTAGGAGGACAGCTCTAAGGAGCAAAAGTGCTATAAGTAGCCAACCTCCTTTGGTTAGGAGGACAGCTCTAAGGAGCAAAAGTGCTATAAGTAGCCAACCTCCTTTGGTTAGGAGGACAGCTCTAAGGAGCCAAAAAGTGCTATAAGTAGCCAACCTCCTTTGGTTAAGAGGACAGCTCTAAGGAGCCAAAAATATTCCTTTGGTTAAAAGGTGTACACCAACATGATCAATTACAGTTGGTAAGATAAAAATATACTCTCATATTACAACTTATGTTGGTCGGGAGGTAATATTATTACAAAAAGTTCTTTGAAGAACAAAATATTCCAAAATATACCAAGTATAGTTGGTCGGGGATAAAAACCCACTAACTGTAGTTGGTCGACGAGGACAAATTATTGACCTTAGTTGGTCGGACAAATTTTTATATTTGAAATTGAACCAAGTATAACTGGCCGGTCAACTGTAGTTAGTCGACAAACATTATTTATCCATCTTGGTTGATGGGAAACAGTTTGAACAATTTATACTCATTATTAAATAAGTGAGCAACTTTAATACTTGTTAACTTTTTAACAGATACACAGATACGTATGCACAAATTTAAAGGTGTTTGATAAACACAAGACAATAGCAGAATTGGCAAACAAAAAATGAAAGTCTTTTCATTAAAAATCCAGAATAAATTACAAGTTACATGAATGTACTAACTGTTACATTGAAAACCTATTCTATTGGTTTCTTCCCTTTATCTTTTGAAACAGGTTCCTCACCCGCAGGAGGATCTTCCAGGCAAAGAGGAAAGTTAATAAAATTCAAGTCCCTCAGCATTCTGACATTCATTATTGAAGGGGTATCCAAGAGATCCTCGGGACGAGATAATTCAACCTGAGAATGAAGATTATAATCACCGAGATATTTCAAAATTAAGCTGCGAGGAATGGAACGAGCTGGGATCCAGGCCATGTCTAATTTGAAAGGTGGCACAGGCAAGTCTAGTAGCCCAGGAGCATGATAATCCCATAAGAAGTGGCCTTGCTCTAGCTTTAACACACCCAGGGCATTCAACCATCCCTGTTTATAACCTTCATTGTTGGCATGTTCAATACGAGCATCCAAATGAACAAAAGCCTCATTATATCCTGCCATCCAGAATTCCCTGGGTTGCTTATGAAATTGAAAGGTTAATCTATCCAATCGCTCATGAAGGTTTTTGGCAAAAAGATCCTTAGTATGAAGAGCAGACTTTGTCTCAGCCAGTTGATCTTCTAAAGATAAGTTTTTCTTGGATAATTCAGATAGAGCACGATCCTTAACATTCAGTTGGAACGCTTGAGTTTCCAGAGTAGATTGGGTGCGAGCCTCTTCAACATTTTGGCTAAGAACTCTTGATCGGCTCCGAGAAGCTACTGGAGAACTTTGCTCCTCGACAATTCTTCCTCGTCCCCGAGAACCTCTTCCTCGTCCCCGAGCAGTTCCAGAAATGGCAGATTTTCTTAAGTTATCCAACTCTTGCCTTAACTTGGCATTTTCAACTTCTAAGAACGAGAAACCTTCATCAGTAACTGGTACTAGGGCAGAGGAGGATGATGCTGCAGATTCAAATTGAGCCAACTTTTTCTGCAAATTATTATTTTCTTATTCCAGGATCTCGGCAATTTGCCTGCAGGCTTCAACTTCACCTTTTAGGGTCCTTTCCCTAATATCATATGCAGCAATGATCTTTTTATGACCTGTATCAGAAGAAAGTTGTTGATATCTATTTTCATATTCCTTGTGTAATGAAGCCATTGATTCATTGTGCTGACCTTGGAGATCCTCTAAGGAACAATGCAGCTCTTCAATCAAGTCATAATAAGCGACATTGTTGGCCACAGCTCGGTCGAGTAAATCTTTCAAGTACCGATAAGCCTCAATCGCCTGTTCTGAGGCATCATGACCAAGGATGTCAGCAATTTCAGAGGAACTAAGGTCTGTATGACCAGCCCTATAGTATTGGTGACATTGCTGCATCAGCTCGGTATCATGGGAAGAGATCAATTCCATTCTAGCAACAAACTAAAGACGAGAAAAAGACAACAATCAACAAAGAATCATCAACAACAGAGATGAGCAAAGATGTATTTTATTAGATCAAAAAAAAAAGTATTACAGTGTTCGATTACAAGTAATGAAATATAGAAATGATACCGAACAACTTCACACCTTTTCCTTGTCCCCCAAGACTTTCTCGGGAGGCTGGGACGAGGAGCTCGGTTGCTCGGTGGTAACAACAGTTTGATCAGCTGGAATCTTCTCGACAGGAGGAGGCATAGAAGAAATGTCCTCAATGACAGAGGGTTGAGAAGTAGAGACTGGGTCATCCACAGCCATAGAAGATTCATCTGAGACAGGCTCATCTTCTTCTTCTTCCACAATTGCTGGAGGAGGACCAGGGAGGTGTTGTTGGAATAGCTCGGAATCATCTTTGACTTTCAACTCTTGAAGAGCAGCTACCCAGCCATCATAGAAGTATTTCAACTTCCCATATTGGACTTGGGATGTCATAGCAGCAATCCCTTTATCCCATCCTTTCTCCCAACCAGCACTGAAATGTTTCTTGATTGCAGCTTTTCTTCTCAACTTCTCCGAGGAAAGTTTCATATCCAATTTTTCTTTTTGGATCTTTATATCTCGCAGGGTAGATAACTCTTCCTCTGCTTTCTTCAGCTTGTCGTCGCATATTTGGTGCTCGACTTCTAAGCCTTTCACCTTCTCCTCTAAATTCTTGGAGGTTTCGGCCATTTTCATCTTCTTAGCCTCAGCCACAGCCAGCTTTTTCTCCCAAATAGTTTTTTCCTCGACGTACTGTTGGCGAGATTCCTTCACAGATTGGGCTAAACCCAACAGAGCATCGTCAACATCGGACGAGGAACTGGAAGTTTTAATAACTTGATCTTTCTTCACGATGGTATTGAAGCAGTTCACCAGCTGAAAGATAAGAAAAACAATAAAATCAACACAAATACAAGAATTCAAAGAAAGAAAGAAAGACCAAAGGTATGAGAAATTTACTGAAGAAAGATGACGAGCAACTAGGGATGTATCCCTAGGAATTTTTTCATCAATCCCGAGAACCTCGGGTATAACTGAGCTCATTGAAGAACTCGGAAGAATGATGTTTGAAACACCACTACCACCAGCGGGTAGAGAAGAGGCATTTCCAGCCAGATTAACTGAGGATGATTTCCTCAATCTCTTCAAAGGAGGGTCAGCAGCATCAACCAAGGAAGAAGTCTTGGTCGGAGATATTGTAATTACTTCAATGGGAGCTTTCTTCTTGCTCGGAGCCACTGGGGGCTTCTCGGCAGCTTTTGAAGGCTCAATATCCACCTTCTTAGTCCCTTCTGGGACATCAGTTATGCTTTTCTTAGCCTCAGCAGCAGAGGAAGAATCATCAAATAGAGCGGGAGGAGTTCTCTTCTTGCCCATTTTCTGACTTAAGGGGACGTGAGAATCTGATGAGGAGTCCTCTGGAGTTGATGTAGGCTCAACAGGACGAGCAGTATAAGAGGTCGTGTAGCTCTTATACTGCAGCAAGTATGATGCGGACCTGATATGCTCGTCTGCAACTGTCTTATGCAAACTCCAGATAAGTTTCAAATGCTTGATATTCACTTCTGGCTCTTTTGGAGTTTTCCTTTTACTTTCAACTGCAAATAAACACATAGCAAAATATCAGTCATACATTTTGTCAAACATAATGAATTCATAAGTTCAGAAATGAGATCAAACGAAAAATAAACCTATCCCGTTGCCATATAGGGGACATCTGGGACCATTGTACACTTCGTCTCCCACCAGAGGGGCATATTGCCAATTTTTGATAATCACCCCATGTTCAAAATAGTCTCTATTTGCATCGGGGAGGTTAACTACAAGGGCCCTATTTAAAAACCTAGTTTTTAAATAATAAATATTATCTAAAACATCCCATCTATAGTAATACATGATTTCAGGGATCCCTATGCGAGTCCCATGAGTTATATTTAATTTATATACCCCATTAATAATTCTCCATGAATTTGGGGCTATCTTTGCAGGAACAAGATCAAAATATTAACAAAATTCAAGACACAATGGGTTTGGTGGAAAGGAAAACCCACACTCAGCAAGAAAAAGACTGGGGAACCAATGTCCCTCAGCCAAACGAAAATAATTTTGAGGTTCTGAAAGTTCCTCCAGAATTACCCAAGATGGGATAGAAAAGTCAGAACGGAACTTTTCGAGAGATTCAATAATGTAAACCATAATGAACAAAGGAAAAAGGAAGAAAATCTTACAGAAAGGAAGAAGGTCTGCTGACAACTAACGAAGGAAAAGACGAACGCACAAGAGAGAAGGAGAGAATAGAAAGCTTGGATGCAGAAGATTGGAAAACGTAGAAGACGGTATGGTTACCAAAGAAGTTTAAATATTTTGCATTGGGAAGCTGCGAAAGAAATGATTACCATAAAGAAACTATTGAACTTCCGGCGGCTAAAAGGACAAAAATTGCACAAAGATCGAAGCGCTTATGAAAATTCAAAAAAGGCGGAAAACTGCGAAATGAGAAGGAAATTTGAATACAATGCTCCTAAAACCCAGGAAGGTCATTTAATATTGCCATATACCGAGAAAGAATGTTCCATACTCCTCAAAGTTCGAAATATGAAACATTGGGGGCTTCTGTTGATACCAAAATTAATATGCTGATGTGGACGAATAATATGAAGACACGTGTCAACCCACCTGGCACAATAGCAACGAGGAATGCTATCATCCCGAGATGCTACATACAATCCGAGGAACCGAGATACTATATACGCTCCGAGGAACTCTTGATCAACGAGCAACTAAAGACGGTCCGAGCTGCATCTCGGTCGTATCATCAATTACCAGATAATCAACAGTTCAAATATTCATTGAATGTTTATAATCTTGACACACACGCTGCATTAAATGTATTACCCTTTCACATGTATATCATTTAATGTACCAGCCCATTCATGTACAGCCTAAAGGCTATAAATACCTTGTATTTCCCTCATTCAAAGGGATCGGAATTTCTTGAGAGAACTTGTAATCAAGAATTCCACAAACACTCAGCAATAACATAACAGTGGACGTAGGCTTTATTCCTAGCCGAACCACTTTAAAAATCTTTGTCTTATTTATTTATCTGTGATTGAATAATTAGAGCGATCTAGTTTTTTACATCAACACCGTTATTTATGTTTGGACACGATGTCATAATTAGTACTTGGAATAAATATTGGGATGCAAATAATATCACACTTAGATGAGGGGTGAGGTGTTAAACGTATGCATGTGGCGAAGGGTGAATATTTATTTTGAATTAACTCTATTATAGCATCTAAAATTAAATAAGTTAATTCTTTCACACCTCGTGCTCTGACCCAGATTTAAATGTTTTCCCCCTAGGTTATCCTAGACAGGGATAGATGGACTGTGCTATAGCAGTCTTGCACTCTTGCAGTCTCACCTACTCTTCAATTTTCAGATCAGTCGATTATAGCATAAGTGTTTTTCTTGTCAATGTTATTTATTTATTTGGAACAATTGTAGGGGCATAAGCCCGAGACTCCTTTACTTTATATTGGTTGAGAAATCTGTTAAACTATTTGGATTTACTATTCAGTTTGTGGTGGTTTGGATCTATTCAATCATTATGGATTTATTCTTGACATTTAAAATGCGGGATTTTAGAAAATAATTATTTATATTAACATTTGTGCTAAGAATGGTATTAATTGACAAGAAATCCCTATCTTCGGCGTATCGTAACTGGCCATCCTTTACATGAGAAAATAGGGGTTATTACAGTTGGTATCAGAATACGGTTCTAATGTACTTAGGATCTGTGTTGCATTCATTACGTTGTGCATTGAATTCTTTGATATGTGGAGCCTATACTTAGGATTCCTTGTATTCTTATGTTGGAACTAATTCGAATCTTGTTTTCTATCATACGAAAAACAGATAGAGGGAAAGACAGAGGCGAGTGGTTCCACCAGTTGACGAGGATGGGGCTCACCCAAAGCCACAACAGCTACCACAGGCGCCATAGACCCCACCGGAACAACGATTGATTACACATGGCGAGATAGCCACCATCGTGTCTCAGGCAGTTTCTATAGCTATAGCAACCATGCTTCAGCACTTCCTACCGCCACAAGCACCCCAGCAGCCACTACCATCGCAATCGGTGTCTATACCAACCCAAGCACCAGGTTAAATGTGGGACAGAGTGAAGGAGGCCTTTACTATGGGACAACCTCCAGAGTTCACAGGTGGTTCTATTATATTGTTGGCGAGTAGGTGGAAGAAGGATATTAAGAAGAACTTATGGATGGTTGAGTGCACACCAGTTCAAAATCATATGCTAGCTTCGTTCAGATTGGTGGGGACTGCTCTTCAGTGGTGGGAGGCGGTTATGGCTGTTGCTGAGAGGGACAACCTCGCTATTGATCAGTTTTGGGAGAGATTTGAGTGGCAATATTTTCCCCCAGCCATGCTGTCTGAGATGAGGACCAAGTTCATGAAGCCTAAGCAGGAGGGGCATACTGTCGTCAAGTACGAGGAGGATCTCACCTCCTTCTTGTACTATTCCAGGGAGTATGTTCATACTGAGCATATGAGGATGGACATGTTAATTGAGGGATCGACATGGCATACCAGGAAGGCCTTCTAGGTAATCCAGCCTTCTCGACATATAACCAGTTGGTTAATGCTGCACTTATCCATTTCTAGGATCACAAGGCATTTCTGAAAAACAAGGGGGGGAAACATCACAGAGGAGAGTCATTGAACAAATAGGGCAAGGTGGGTGGGGGGAGTGGATCTAGGACCCAGCGGCATAGGGGCACCTCATCCACCAATCAAAATAAGACGTTTAAAGGAGAATATGACCAAAAAAGGTAGGGCCAGCAGGGCTAGAGTCAAATGGGATAGGGCCATTAGGGCCAACAGTATAGGGGCCAGCAGTACAGAGGCCACCAAGTCCAGGGACTACAGAGTAGAGGCAAGTAGGGCTGACGGTTGTAGCGAGGCCCATTTCAGAAAAATTATTATACATGTGGTTATAAAGGACAACAGGCGCCACAGGGACAACACCCACATTTTCTGGCTCCAGGAGCTGCTGCACTGTGACACCCCGCCTAATAAAATACCGGGCGATCACTCCTATATCAAATTAAAACAGGAGTCTCATACGGTTCATTCTCAGCATCACTGTCGAAAACCAATTGAATTACTAATAACCTATTAGGCTAGCATCAAAATTTTAATTAACTAATCTTTTTAACCAAACCATTCAAATAAAAGAATCAGAACAGTTTATATGCAATAGCTGAAATGAAATAAAATAACCGAACACTCGGTATAAAATAATACAACCAAATCGATTCTCGCACAAAAAGGCGGTAAACGAATAAGTGAGTACAGTTGGGCCATTAGCCCGAATGTTTCTACAATACCTCTTATATTGTTCTCAATGATAGAAGCATCTATAATAAGCCTGCTTGCATCCACAGTAGCTAAAGCAAATGTCTGACTCGAAGGAATCATCATCCAGGCATCCCTGTGTCTCGACACCTATGTATATATAGATATAGCAAGAGAGGAAAATAGAGAAACGGGTCAGAGCCCGAGTTGTGAAAATGTTTTAGAAAGTGATTAAAATCCATATTTAAAAATATGATATTTCTCATATTTAAACTGGTATCACACTCTCAAGAGATACACCTCACCCCTCTTCTAATAGTGCACAACTATCGCATACCTTTTAAACAACCTAGTTAAGCTACCCTGCCTAACTAATGTATTTCACCCATCTTCTATAAATCCTCATAAATCCGAGTAGTAAGGACTAAACTTCTCCCCATTCCCACCATTACGTTACGTTCGTGCGTGGGGTGTCTCACAAAGCGAAATCCAAACAAGGACCCCCCCACCCCGATACACTACTACGTGACAATGTTGATCGTCAGGATCCATTAGGCCCTCAATACATGCCACTTTTTATACCATTCCGTATATATATATATAGTTCTCACTAGAACCTATGATCCATATTCATATAAATCCAGATATAAATCTACCTAAAGGAGAATATCACTTCATTAATTCTTTTCACTTTATACAAGTTTACGTTATATGATATCTCATCTCATTTATAAATAATATACTATACGCAACGAGTATAATTATACCGATTACAATCATAAGTATAATAATCAATCTACCAAGCTATAATATAGTAGCTTCGTCATTCTCATCTACTAAGAAACAGTGGAACATCACAAGTATACATATATATTACTCGCAGTACGTATATACATATATAGCACCCCTAGGCTCAGCTGCGGTGCGCGCATACTCTTCTATCAAACCCCAGTACGTCATGTACATAAGGATCACCCGTTCCGAATCACTCAGGAACCGTATCAGTACAAATCACACATATTGGAGGCGAACATAGTTCACGTACCTATGGGTCACGCACATACCTACGCTCCCATAGCCAACAGACTTATCGAGTCACAAATAAGTCCTTCACAACACTATGTTCTTGAGGTACCAAATCTAAATCCCCTCGAAGGCACACAATATAAGATTGTCATCTTCTTACAACCTCCCGTGATAGCAAGTAAGGTAGGAATGTCATACACATAATCAACAATAATATAGGTACACATTCCACCTATATAAATATAACATCAGTGAGGTATTCACACAACCATATGATAACGATAGGTATTCGTCTCACCTATACGTATAATAACAATTGGTATTCATCTCACCTATGTCTAATCCCCTTAGGTATTCATTTAACCAATATACATAATAACATCAGGCATACGCATAACCCATATAATAATTCCCATACGTAGTATATTTATATCTCGAATATCCTACGCATTTATCGATTATGACCAATCCTCAATAAATTATTTCCTAGCTTTTCTCACCGAACGATGATAATCCCAATAGCACCGATACATTTATTCATCTTATGTTATATATATATATATATATATATATATACACTTTAACGACATCGTATACATAATCTATATCACTTCTCAATATGTTATGGCTAAAATTTCCAAACTCTTTTAGCGATAGCCCATAACCTCGAATGTTCCCATTCGTAATATTATGAGTATTCACACGCTTAAAATACTACCCTATAAGTATTCTCTTACTTGATGTATAACTCACACCTTCATCACTTCATAAGGATCTGTATATATAAAATCCCAAGTATAACAAGTCGTAATAATTTAATCGCATACGCACTACGTATATTACTTCCATAGATATCTCATCACCCATAATAATAGTCGTCAATAGCCGTATAGGATAGGATAACTGCTCAATTTTCTTTAGCCCGTATCCTAAATTTCATCCTACTCACCTCGTAGGATTTTACTCAACCAAAATCGGCATATCAGTACATTTTCTACTCGTACAATTACGTATATAAATTTCCCGCCGAAATACCATCCCGAGTGTTACTCCTCCCAAACACCCCTATTTTTGTAAGTCTTGGATTTTACTTTCAACTAACCCAAGGTACACACCTCACTCGAATAATTATTTAGAAGTCTCACACTATTTTTACGAACCCCAAATGTCTCACTCTACAATTTATTTTCCTCAAAAATACACATTATTTGCCACACCATTTTTACACATTCCTAACCCCAATTAACTCCCTTAAATGGTCAGGAATAATTCCCCCATAGTTGGATATTTATTTCCTCAAATAAAAAATATAGGAATAATTAAATTTGGAATTTATCCCATTTGAATTAAACAATCCAAAATTTCCAAAAATCATGAAGGATCGATCGATCGATCCCTGGCCATCGATCGATCGATCGATCTGGGCAGCTTCTTCTCCGAGAAGTTGTTCAGCCATTAAAGTTTCCCCCAAGCTTTTATCTCTTATCCTAACATCCTCCAACCTCAATCAACGACATATACATACATTAAAGGGGTTCCAATCATCCTAGAACCAATTTTCAATAACTAATTTCAATTAATTCTTAAGTTTTTCAAATTGGGTATTAACCGAGTTTTATCCGTTTAATCTTCCAAAAACATGTTTGATTCACAAAAATCCAACCCAAAAATCTTTATAGTTTTACACCAACTATAATATGAGAAATAAACACACTAAATCATAAGGCAAGTTAAACACTAGCCTCGTGGATAAAATCCGATGACCTCGAGTCGAATCCCACGGAGCTTGGCTAGAAACCCCCCTTTCTTGCTTCTTCTCTTATCTTCTTCCTTCTTCTCTTCCTTATCTCTTCTCTTTTTCTCTATTAGGGATGATTTGTGGGAGAAATGAGGTATATCCCCTTATTAATCCCGAAATTAGGTGTATATCCAATTGTAAAATGACTCGTGTACTCAACTACGAGTCCCTACTAGTCCAAAAATTCCCGGGACCTAACACTACACCCGGATACTCTATTTTGACTATCTCGGCCATTCCAAACCCAATAGACCACTCAAAATCTCTATCTGAGTCACTTAACTAAAATTCACTTATTAAACCCAACACATTTCAATACGCGTGCTTTCCAATTAAAATATTATCCTTTGTCGCTTTGCCCAACTGCGACATGTAATTAAAATAATCCACTCATATACTTAGTTCCGTAAGAAAATATAATCCATGTAAATATTAATCTGACACTTACAAATGAATATTTACTATTCACTTTACATTCTAAATTTATTTAATTACACTCATAAATTCCAAAATTACTATTCACAGTAATCCCTCAAATTACCAAATTATGCCCACTTTTGTAATTTAAATATCTTTAAAAGTACGGGGTATTACATACTTTCCCCCTTACAACAGAATTTCGTCCTCGAAATTTAGATATAGCCTGCTCCTCCAACCTAGGATCGTTATTTACACTACGTCCTAATACACCAAAGTCGAAAGGTACTAACACAATGGTCTCCCACCATATTCCACCTATCTCAAGTCGTATGCTCTAAGGCACTAGCTTAACAACAAGCTTATCCAAATCTCTATATGTTACAACACTACCTCGATCGTAAGGTTGACTCTAACGTCATATCGTATCTAGTGCTTCTTTAAGTGCACATAAAGAAAACGAGCCTGTAACCGCTGCTCTAACTTATTGATCCCATCGGAAATTTGTTACTCCAAGCATTCACTCATTTACATCAGGACATCTAATTTCCCTCAAAAAGGAAACTACACTAGTGCTCGACTATTCCCGTCAGTCTTGTCGCTTATCTTAGGTGTGCCAACTCGTATTGCACAAATATATAATTAGATCATTGTGTACTTCCTACAACGTCCCATCCAATCCATTTTAAATCCATTTATAACTGCCTTGCAGCATAATCTCTAGCTTATATTCTACGTCCATTCTATTTCGAGCGGTATATAAAATCATCTTACCAAGGTTCCCGTACACCTTTTAACCTATGCATATCTACACAACCATTGTAAATGTCTGATACGTAACACTCTCTCAAAATAGTGGGCCTCATTTCCTCTGCCTGGTACTAACACCTGGGTACCCTTTACCCGAATAATTCGAAATTCAATTCTTTCGATACCTGGAAGTTCAATCCTTCTTAAGAGTAACCCACTAGTCTTCTTGTGGTTAACTCACAACAATCTTCCGATATCAGCGCCACTAGTCTTACTGGCCTTATTTTATGGCAGTCCTAAGATCAAGGTGTTGCCAACACACGTAATATGAGTACTATCCTAACTATATCCCTAGTGCCCAGGACCTTTCTCAACCTCCAAAATTTGCTCGGTTTCATCCGTGGGACGTCTCGCGAAGCGAAATCCAAACAAGGAACCCTCGCATTACACTACTCCCTCACATCATCGGTCATCGAGATATAATGGTCTAAGGGACACCAACGGGACATTCTAAATCCTACCTCGTTATCCTACTAACGTACTTCTACCACTATATCCTTCCATCTTAACGAAGTGGAAAGTCTAACAAATCGGGACGCCTACTCTCTACAAAAGCGTTACGAACATCATACCCAAAACGTATTTCTCTGAATTTGCCTTCTATTCAAGGCCTGGCTATAATTCTCAAATCGATTTCCTTTACCTTACCTCACCCACATATTTGCTGTGAGAGAACAATTTTAGTGCTTCTCCATAGAACTTATATCTCTATATAATTATACAGTCATCAAACGGCTCTCAATCTATAGTGTTTTATCTACACTAGGTGACTTATCATTAACACCAACACCCTTGGATTCTGTAACATATCTCCACTCCCGACATCGTTAAGGTTCGTGCGTGGAGCATCTTGCAAGTGAAATCCAAACAAGGAACCCCTCCTATACACTGCTACTTAACTTTGTCAGTTGTGGAGGTCCGCTAGTTCAAATATGCCACTAGGATAATCCCATCTCTCCTATCGACAAAAATGTGGTCAGAACTCCTATTTCCTTCCAGGAGTCACACCATTAAGCGCTTGTAGTAACACTAAGTCCTTAGCGCAAACAATAATGACCTTAAACTCACATCAACAATAAATCCTGCATACCTTAAATTATATCTATAAGGTCCCCATGCACTAAAATTATGGTAATGAAACATTTCCCCATCAAAGTTCCATCTAAACATATAATAAAGGCGAGCTCATCCAGAATTTATCTCGCATTCCATTCTTTATTAATCCGTATATATATGTTTCACACCTCCTATAAATATATATAGAATATACTATACACATCAAGTATATCCATACTTATATATTACACACTATATAAGTATAATAGCCATCCCTAAGAGATATAACTAAATGGATGCAGTCTCTCAATGCTATCAGCTTCCAGGGAATTACTCACACATCATCCTGGGCACCAGCGGTCGGACTATCACACCGACTTGGTAAAAACCAAATCACAACATACGAGAAGCGGTCATAGAGCCTCATCGGGAATGAGAACGAAACATACCCACCACGTCTCACCCCTGATAAAAATCACAATATAAAATGGATTCTATGACTTGGGTATTATACCCTCCCTGCTCCTCAAGCCAGGGGCCTCACCGACATCGCACAACTTCCCATGATAGCACTAGAGGGGTATACTTCACATAAATATATCAATCACACATATATATATTTATAAACATATCATATATATATTATTTCTACATACTCGTATATATATATATATATATATATATATATATATATATATATACAATATAATCCGGCTAATTGTGCATATCTCTCGTAACATTAGCCCGTATTTCCCGAATATAAACATTCAATTTAATTCCATAAGTATTGACTTACTTATAATATAAATAAATATTAAGCTTGTCACAACTAGCTCGTATCCCAATTACATTCTAAATTTCTGTTCAAATCCCAAGGGTCCTTTTCCCATTAGGACTCTTAAAAAGCACAGTTTCTCACAACTTTAATTTAGGGCAGATTACACACCTTGCCCTAAAACAGCTATAACTCACTCTACAGAAGTCCAATTACTAGTGAGTCTATCATTCCACTGAAGAACCCTCTATCTCCATTGTACCTCCCTTACTTTGCTACTAAGTTCACTTAACCATGTCACTCTTTATTCACTATCGGTCTCTAACCGATCTTTATGTGAATAACCTAGAAACTTCATTCTCTTCATTCCTACTAAATCAAAGGAACTTGCAGTTAAAACCATCCATAAGATTCATTTATGAGCTAAACACCCTGCTCCCCCAAATATGGTGACCACCATTCCCACCATTTCAACATTGCTCCTATGAGTGAAAAAGTTTCCTCAAATTTTAACATATGGGTATTTCCATACCCTGCTCAAAGACAAAGCTTCTGAGACTTCTATTCCCTTTAGATAAAGCTACACTGCTTTCGCCTAGCTTAACTTCAACGTACGATCCTCATCCAAGACCTTTCAAAAATTTTCCCAATTTAACTTCACTAGATAATTCAAGTTTTGAACCATTCTCTACTACAGTGGTACTTGATAATTATAACTACTATACTTTAGTAGTCGTTGCATCAATCCATGACAATGCCACAAGGAAGGTGACCTCTACCACAGTCCTCATTCCCAACATCAACTTACAGCTCTAACTAAGCCCCGCCTCCTGCTGCCCTCACAATGGCCTTCCCTGGTCACCCTTCGTCGATAGCACACGAATCTCGAACGAGCGCGCAAAAGATTTACTGTAATCTTTCATAATAGCAAGGGAACAAAATCTCACAAGAGGAATCAACAATCCTAATCATAAGGCTCTATGTCAAATCAAAAGCAACGCTGAAAGCGTAGTATATCCACACAGATTCCTAAGGACACTAAAACCTAATGCTCTGATATCACCTGTGACACCCCGCCTAATAAAATACCCGTCGATCACTCCTATATCAAATTAAAATAGGAGTCTCATATGGTTCATTCTCAGCATCACTGTCGAAAACCAATATAATTACTAATAACCTATTAGGCTCGCGCCAAAATTTTAATTAACTAATTTTTTTAGCCAAACCATTCAAATAAAACAATCACAACCGTTTATATGCAACAACTGAAATGAAATAAAATAACCGAACACTCGATTTAAAATAATACAACCAAATCTAATATCGCACTAAAAGGCGGTAAAAAAATAAATGAGTACAGTTGGGCCATTGGCCCAAATGTTTTTACAATACCTCCTATCTAGATCTCAATAATAGAAGAATCTACAATAAACCTGCTTGCATCCAGAGCTGCTGCAGTAAACGTCTGACTCGAAGGAATCATCATCTAGGTGTCCCTGTTTTATGGACACCTATGTATATATAGATATATCAAGAGAGGAAAATAGATAAACGGGTCTAGCAAGTTCTTAAAATCCATATTTTAAAATATGATATTTCTCATATTTAAAGCGGTATCGCACTCTCATGAGATACAGCTCACCCCTCTTCTAATAGTGCACAACTATCGCATACCTTTTAAACAACCTAGTTAACCTACCTTGCCTAACTAATGTATTTCACCCATCTTCTAAAAATTCTCATAAATCCGAGTACTAAGGACTAAACTTCTACCCATTCCCAACATTACGTTATGTTCGTGCGTGAGGTGTCTCGCAAAATGAAATCCAAATATGGACCCCCCCCCCGATACACTACTACGTGACAATGTCGATCGTCGGGATCCATTAGGCCCTCAGTACATGCCACATTTTATATCATTCCGTATATATATATATATATATATATATATATATATATATATATATATATAGTTCTCACTAGAACCTATGATCCATATTCATATAAATCCAGATATAAATCTATCGGAAGGAGAATATCACTTCATTCATTCTTTTCACTTTATAAAAGTTTACGTTATATGATATCTTATCTCATATATAAACAATATACTATATGCAACAAGTATAATTATACCTATTACAATCACAAGTCTAATAATAAATCCACCGAGCTATAATATAAGTAGTTTAGTCATTCTCATCTACTAAGCAATAGTGGAACATCACAAGTATACATGTACATTACTCTCAGTATATATATACATATATAGCACCCCTAGGCTACGCTGCGGTGCGCGCATATTCTGCTATAAAATCCTAGTACATTACGTACGTAAGGATCACACATTCCGAATTACTCAGGAACCGTATCGGTACAAATCACGCATATTGGAGATGAACATAGTTCACGTACCTATGGGTCACGCACATACCTACGCTCCCATAGACAACATATTTATCTACTCACAAATAAGTCCTTCACAATCCTATGTTCTTGAGGTACCAAATCTAAATCCCCCCCGAAGGCACACAAGATAAGATTGTCCTCTTTCTACAACCTCCCATGATAGCAAGTAAGGTAAGTATGTCGTACATATAATAAACAATAATATATGTACACATTTCACCTATATAAATATAACATCAATGAGGTATTCACAGAACCATATGATAACGATAGGTATTCGTCTCACCTATACATATAATAACAATGGGTATTCATCTCACCTACATCTTTTCCCCTTAGGTATTCATTTAACCCATATACATAATAACATCAGGCATACGCACAACCCATATAATAAATGTAATACGTAGTATATTTATATCTCGAATATCCTACGCATTTATTGATTATGACCAATCCTCAATAAATTATTTCCGAGCTTTTCACACCGCACGATGATAATACCAATAACATCGATATATTTATTCGTCTCATATTATATATATATATACATTAAAACATCGTATATATAATCTATATCACTTCTCAATATGTTATGGCTAACATTTCCAAACTCTTATAGTGATTGCCCATAACCTCGAATGTTCCCATTCGTAATATTATGAGTATTCACACGCTTAAAATACTACCCTATAAGTATTCTCTTACTTAATGTATAACTCGCACCTTCATCACTTCATAAGGATATGTATATATAAAATCCAAAATATATTAATTTGTAATAATTTAATAGCATATGCACTACGTATCTTACTTCCGTAGTCTCATCACCTATAATGGTAGTCATCAATAGACGTATAGGATAACTGCTCAATTTTCTTTAGCCCGTATCCTAAATTTCATCCTAGTCACCTCGTAGGATTTTACTCAACCAGAATTGACATATCATTACATTTTCTACTCACACAATTACGTATATAAATTGCCCCCTGAAATACCACCCTGAGTGTTACTCCTCCCAAACACCCTTATTTTTGTAAGTCTTGGATTTTACTTTAAACTAACCCAAGGTACACACCTCACTCGAATAATTATTTAGAAGTCCCACACTATTTTTAGGAACCCCAAATGTCTCACTCTACAATTTATTTTCCTCAAAAATACACATTATGTGCCACACCATTTTTGCACCTTCCTAACCCCAATTAACTCCCTTAAATGGTTAGGAATAATTTCCCCTTAGTTGGATATTTATTTCCTCAAATACACAAGATAGGAATAATTAAATTTGGAATTTATACCATTTAAATTAAACAAGCTAAAATTGCCAAAAATCCTGAAGGATCGATCGATCGATCCCGGGCCATCGATCGATCTAGGCTGGGGGAAACTTTGATGGCTGAACAACTTCTTCTCTGAGAAGTTGTTCAGCCATTAAATTTTCCCCCACGCTTTTATCTCTTCTCCTAACATCCTCTAACCTCAATCAACAACATATACATACATCATTGGGGTTCTAATCATCCTATAACCAATTTTCAACAACTAATTTCAATTAATTATTCTGTTTCTCTAATTTGGTATTAACCGAGTTTTATACGTTTAATCTTCGAAAAACCCGTTTTATTCACGAAAATCCAACCCAAAAATCTTTGTAGTTTTACACCTACTATAATATGAGAAATAAACATACTAAATCATAAAGCAAGTTAAACACTTGTCTCGTGGATAAAATCCGACAACCCCGAGTCGAATCCCGCGGAGCTTGGCCAGAAATCCCCTTTTCTTCCTTCCTCTCTTCTTTTCTTCCTTCTTCTCTTCCTTCTCTCTTCTCCTTCTCCATCTTAGGGATGATTTGTGGGAGAAATGAGGGATATCCCCTTATTAATCCCGAAATTAGGTGTATACCTAATTGTAAAATGACTCGTGTACTCAATTGCGAGTCCCTATTAGTCCAAAAAACCCCGGAACCTAAACACTACCCCTGGATACTCTATTTTGACTATCTAGGCCATTTCGAACCCAACCGAGCACTCGAAATCTCCATCCAAGTCACTTAACTAAAATTTACAAATTAAACCCAACACATTTCAATACACGTGTTTTCCAATTAAAATATTATCCTTTGTCGCTTTGCCCAATTACGACATGTAATTAAAATAATCCACTCATATACTTAGTTTCGTAAGAAAATATAATCCATGTAAATATTAATCCGACACTTACAAACTAATATTTACTATTCACTTTATATTCTAAATTTATTTAATTACACTCATAAATTCCAAAATTACTATTCATAGTAATTCCTCAAATTACCAAATTACGCCCACCTTTGTAATTTAAATATCTTTAAAAGTACGGGGTATTACATGCACTAGCCGCTCTAGCACCCATTCCCCCCCCCCCAAAGGGCAACAGCCATTACAGTATGGGCACGTCTATTATGTTGCAATAATAGATGGGCCAGCACTGCTACAGGCAGTCGAGGGTATGTTTCCTATTTTTGGCCATGTTGGTTGCATTCTTTTCGATACGAGTGCATCTCATTATTTTGGTAGCACGGGGTTTGTACGAGAGATGGGTATGGTAGATTTTTTATTAGACAGTGTTTTGCTTATAGACTCACTAGTGGGTAGAGGGGAACCCATGCAGTCAGTATGTTAGGGTATCGGTATTGAGATAGGTCGACTCACCTTTGTAGATGATTTATTAGTACTTGACATTCACGAGTACGATGTTATTTTAGGGATGGACTGACTAGCTACATATAGGGTATGTGTGGATTACTATGAGAGTTCCATCGTCTTGGCCATTCCGGGATAGGAGATGTAGGTAGTTAAGATGTCGTACCTGAGGGTGGGTTGAGCATGCATTTGTATTATATCGAGGAGGTACTTCTTAGAAGGTTGTGGTTTTTTGATGTTTTTGGGAGATTTCGGGGCTACCCCTGAGTTGGGAGATCTACATGATTTTGAGCACGAGACCTATTTCTCGTACTTCGTATTGGATGGCTCAGTTGGAGATGAAGGAGCTACGAAAGCAGAATGAGTAGTTGTTAGGGTAAGGGTTTATCAGGAGGAGTACTTCACCCTGGGTGCTCCAATGTTAATTGTCAAGAAGAGGGATGGATCTATACGGCTTTGTGTCAACTACGGGGAGAGGAACAAATTCACTATTCGAAATAAATACCCGTTTCCACATATAGATAATTTATTTGAACAGCTGAGGACTGCAACGTATTTTTCAAAGATTGATTTGTGGTCGGGGTACCACCATTTGAGAGTCCGAGAGCAGGACATCTCAAAGACAACCTTTCTTACTGGATACAGATCGTACGAGTTTTGGTGTTTCCATTTGGGCTAAATAATGCGTCGATAATATTTATGGACTTCATGAATCGAGTGTTCAGGGATTATTTGGATCAATTCATTATCGTGTTTATAGAGGATATCTTAATTTATTCTCGAACTGCGAGAGAGCATGCAGAGCATCTACGGGTGGTCTTATAGACATTTTGGGATCATTAGTTGTATATAGAGTTCAAGACATGCGGGTTTTGGCTAAGAGAGGTACAGTTCTTGGGCCACATTATGTCCGAGCGGGGGATATCCGTGAACCTAGGGAAATTTTCTACTGTGATGGAGTGGTACAACCCACTACACCCACCGAGGTGTGCATCTTCTGGGACTGGCCGGTTACTACCGTCGATTCAGCCAGGGGTTCTCCAAGATAGTCGGGCCCTTAAAAAATTTAACGGGGAATGGTGTTTCATTTGTTTGGGATGAGATGTTCCAACTGGCATTTAAGGTGCAAAAGACTAAATTGACTACATCACCGGTTTTACATTGCCTCGGGCAGGGGTTGATTACAGAGTCTATACATATGCATACCTAAGGGGACTTGGTGGGTTTTTTATGCAGGAGGAGAGTCCGATATCTTATACTTACCAAAAGCTTAAGCCTCACAAGGGACAATGTCCCACCCATAACTTGGAGTTAGCAGTTATGGTTTTTATTTGGGAGTGTGGAGACATTTTATCTTTTCACAGACTATAAAAGCCTTCAGTATTTGTTCGCACAGCGGGAACTGAACATGTGACAGAGGAGGTGGCTAGGATTTCTGAAAAATTATCAGTTCGACATTCAGTACCAGTTGGGGAAGTCAAATGTCGTGGAGGATTCTTTGAGATTCAAAACATTTTTGGAGTTAGCGGCAGTGTGGAAGGAGAATTGGAAGTCACTTCATGGGGATGATGAACTGATCCAAGCATTTATGTCAGTTCTCACCATCACCCCCAAGATCATTATTCAGGTAGTGAAGGCACAGGAGGAAGATCAACTTTGTCAGGAGAGGGTGAGACAGTTGCTAGCCCAGGGGGTGGAATAATTTTTTGTTGGGTCGGATGGTGGTTTGAGATTCAAGGTGAGATTGGTTGTTCAGGGTGATAAGTAGTTGAGGTGAGCCGTCATGTCAGAGGCTCACAGTTCACTTTTTACGGTACATCCCGAAGGGGATAAGAACACAGTTCTAGTGTCCTTATGAGCTGTGTTGCATTCATTACGTGTTGAGTTGTGTTATTTGATATATAGAGCCTATACTTAGGGTTCATTGTATTCTTCCTTTTGTAATAATTTCAATCTTGTTTTCTTTCTATTGGCAAACAGACAGAGAGGTAGATTGAGATGAGTGGTTCCATCGATTGACAAGGATGAGGCTCATCCGGAGCCACAATAGCCATCACAAGCCCCATAGGCCCCATCGGGACCACAATTGATTACCCACACTGAGATAGCCACCATGTTGTCTCAGGCGGTTTCTATGGCTATGACAACCATGTTTTCATACTTCTCATCTCAACAGACACCCCAGCAGCAACCACCACCACAGCCGGTGGCTATACCAGCACAGGCACCAGGTTACATGTGGGACCGAGCGAGGGAGGCCTTTGTTAAGCGACAACCTCCATAGTTCGCATGTGGTTCTAATATATTGGTGGCGAGTATGTGGAAGAGGGATATTGATAGGATTTTATGAATGGTTGAGTGCACATTAGTCAAAATTAGATTATAGCCTCGTTTAGATTGGTGGGGACCGCTTTTCAGTGGTGGGAGGCAGTTATGATTGTTGCTGAGAGGGACAACCTCACCATTAATCAGTTTTGGGAGATATTTAAGGGGAAATAATGTACCGTAGCAATGCTATCTAAGATGAGGACCAGGTTCAAAAAGCTTAAGTAGGAGGGGTGTAATGTCGTCGAGTACGAGGAGGAGTTCACCGCCCTCTCGTACTTTGCCAAGGAGGATGTTCGTACTGAGCAGGTGAGGATGAATAGCTTCATGGAGGGATCGACATGGCATATCAGGAATGCCCTTCTGGGGAATCCATCCTTCACGACATATAACCAGTTGGTTAATGCTGCACTTCTCCATTGCCAGGATCACAGGACATTTCTGAAAAACAAGGGGGAGAAATGTCACGGAGGAGAGTAGTTGAGACAGTCGGGCAAGGCGAGTGGGGTGAGTGGATATGGGACCCAACAACTTCGAGGCACCCCATCAACTGATTAGAATAAGACGTTTAAAGGTGAAGATGACCGAACTAGGCAGGGCCAACAGGGATAGGGTTAGAAGGGATAGGTACATCATGGCTAACAGTACGGAGGCCATTAGGGCCAGTAGTACAGAGGCCACCAGGGCCAGGGACTGCAGAGTAGAGGCCACCAGAGCTAACGGTTTGAGCGGGGGCCATTTCAGGGAAATTATTATACATGTGGTGAGAGGGAGAACACTTCGAAGAATTGTCCTCAACGAGGCAAGGAAGTCCAGGGCCTGCGAGGTTATAGAGGACAACATGCACCACAGGGATAGCACCCACAATTTCTGGCACCAGGAACCGTTGCACAAATCTCTCCAGCACATATTTCCCCACCACTAGGGCAACATCCATTACAGTTTGGACAGGTCTATTATTTTGCAACAGTAGAGAGGCCAGCACTGCCACAGGCAGTCGAGGGTATGTTTCCTATTTTTGGCCATATTGGCCTCATTCGGTTCGATACCAGTGCATCTCACTCTTTTGTTAGCATGGGGTTTGTATGGTAGATGGGTATGGTAGATTTTGTATTAGACAGTGTTTTGCATAAAGATTCACCAGTGGGTAGAGGGGTACCCATATAGTCAGTATGTCGGGATATCGGTATTGAGATAGGTTAACTTACCTTTTTAGTTGACTTATTAGTACTTGACATGCACGAGCACAACGTTATTTTAGGGATGGCTTGTAACATCCCAATTTCTCGAGCATATGGGTTACCTGATAATTATTCTAAACCATAAATATATCTGAAATAATGAAACCACCAAATAATTGATTGATACTCAAATGGGTTACAACTGAAATCTAAGAATCTATTCTTTATTACAGACTTATATACAAAAAATATTTCTCTTGCCAAATTATGCTCCTTTTCATCTAATATGACTTTTCCTTGCTTCTATGTATCAACTGATCTCTAAAATATTCATCATAGCCTATAGGTACCTGATAAATATAACTGAAAAAGAAGGAATAAGCAAAACTTTGCCTAGTAGATGATTCAAATTCTATAACAAGTAAAAAAACATTTTTCAGGAAAGAATCTTGCTTTGGATGATAATAACATCAGGAGTACAATAAGAAATCTGATTCAATAGTCACAGTGAGATAAACATACTGATACATGATGATATTGCTAAAAAAGAAATATCAGGGGCTAGATCTGGTTAAAGGTTGCAGATGGTTTCTAAAAAAATAACCCATAATTATCTGTCCAAAGGTTTAGGGAAAGAGCAAATACACACAACTAAATCAATGTAGTTAAATTTGAGATAATCAATCCAGATAACTGGAGATAAAAGTAACTGTGCTAAGTCATTAAATGACATCTCATATTGTAGCAAAATTCTACGCCCTCAATCATCTGAGTCCTTTAGGCCAAATAATACAGTTGTGGGTGTAACGAAAAATTATTCCCTGATTGTAATGTATGCTATGAATAAGTAACCAGGTCAAAAGCATCATATGAAATAATAGGATTTGTATAATCATTTTAAAATATGACTCAACTGTACGTAAACAATTTGAATTCCTCAAATGAGTTCCATAATGAGATTAAGATATACTGGATCTATCACCAAGTGATATCAACGATAGGCGTAATTCAATAGCATTGCGAGAAATAATATTGAATAAAAAATCACTTACCAGTGTTTACGAGCTTTATGTTGACATTTATGGATGTTCCATTGTTGTGTTCCAGTTCCCGTATATAGTTTTGCTCCAGGGTTTAAATGAATCTGGGTATCTCGGTATTTGGAAAAAATGGTTTGGGTATATGATAACTGACGTCATTCGGTAAATATGAATAAAAATTATTCTTTAAATAGAATCTAATGATTCAATTTGTCTAAATAAATTGGATGAACATCAATTTAATATTTTATTAAACGATTATCTCGGTCAAATATTCGATTTAACTATTTTATCGAAATCTACAATTTTGAATGTAAAACCTATTTTCGAGTATTATCTCAATATGTAATTCTAAAAATATTAATTTCCAAAGTTGGCTTGAAATCAATTGCATAATTAAATTAATTAAAATAGTAGTCCTCGTCTGCCATTTTTATATTATCCGAGTGTCAAACATTCTATACCAGTAATTATAAAACTAATGTTCGTGATACTAAATAAATTTAGAAAAATATAAAAAATTATCGCCTTTATTTGAACGATAAACCAGCGGTCATGCCACTTCCAATATTAGTCAACACAACACAACAAATTATCCAACACCTGCATAATAATATAATCTCGAATTATAAAAATGGCATCTTCGAGTCAGTGGGTGTCATGACTTGTTTATATATATATATATATATTGGTAAATAACAGTGACAATTTTTAGATAAAAAAAAATGACAACGGGTCCAAATATTTTTAAAAATTATACAAATACTCGTACGTGTTCGAGAATTCGTGTTGATGACATTTTATACGAAATCGAGAGTAAATAATAAAATGGACACCAAATCTCCTAATCCAAATACCCTATTACAATACGCAAAATCAAAACCAAAAAAAATCCAACGAAATCAATTTTGAAATTGTATTTGGGTCGTATGGCAATTCCAATCCAAATGAAAATTTCAATGAGTTGATACGGGGGTCGAAAACATATATGTATATATATGTGTGTGTGTGTGTGTGTGTGTGTGTGTGTGTGTGTGTGTGTGTGTGTATAGAGAGAGAGAGAGAGAATAAAAATTGAAATCTATTAAACAAACCCACCCCACTTGGGGTTTTTTGCCGTCGTCGGCCACCACCATGGCAGGGATGGTGGTCGACTGTTCAAACCACACACACACACACACACACACACGATTACATCCACACACTCACAAACACACACAGACATATATATATATATATATATATATATATATATATATATATATATATATATATATATATATATATATATAGAGAGAGAGAGAGAGAGAGAGAGAGAGAGAGACACACACACACACACACACACACACACTAGGGTATGCTCGTGCCTAAAGGCACGACGACAAATCGTGTGATCAAGTCATAAAAGTTTTGTAGTACAATATAATTTCTCAAAGTATCAATCGTTGTTAATTTTTCTAAAGGACAGATATTTTTTCCAAAATTATTTGATCGAGTATAATTTGAAGTACAAAATTTTATTTTCAATACAAATAAAGGTATAAATATAAGAAAAATTGTCCCAAATTTCTTTTGTTTATATGAGTGTCCACCTATTTAAGGTAGAAAAAAATACGTCAACCACCTAAATAATCCGTGCAAGACTTAATATAACAATGTCACTACTTTAACAACATTTATATATAAAACCCTACTATGAATACACCACACTCTTATTGGCATCTTTAGCAATAAAATATCAAAATGTTTCAATAAGATGACTGTCAATAGTTTACAAAGATTCATATTAAAACAAAGCAAAGTGTACACAATTTAAAAAATTAGTTTATATATTTTTAGGACCTAAAATAATATCAATTATGGATATATGACAACAAACATTTGGTTTTTATTTTTAGTCCCTATTTTCAAATTATCGATTGACGTGGCATGTTGTGATTGGTTGACACATAATGGTTATGGGTCCACCAGCGGTTTTATTAAAAAATAGGAACTAAAATTATAAATGAAATGTTTGTTGTCCTATTTCCAGAATACATATTACAATAGATCCTAAATTTCCGAAGCCCCTTAAAACATTTGGGAAAAATCTCATTTATTTATACGACTATCCTCATGTTTAAGAAACAAAATATACTCAAACAATAATGTCAATAGTCTATATCGAGCATCTTGTAAAAAAAAAGGCATCAATTTGCCATTATTAAAAAACATAATACATATATGAGTACACAGTAGGCAACTATCAGCAATATGAGCAACATAATAAAGATGTCATACAAACATAAATTTTCTATATACCTAAAAATATGGATTCCACGTGTCTTGTCCTTAATAACAATTGCTGACATATGAAGAAATTAGAGATGTATTTTAAATAATCCGAACATATCAATAATTCAGGTTGTGTCCAGGACAACAAAAAGTGTAGAAATCAAAGAGAACCTTATCAGATTTAGAATAAAAGTTCTGGTGAAGATAATTTAAAGCTAGAAAGAGATGGATAAAGCTTCTAAATACCAGTTTCTCACATCGAAGAAAACAATGTTAGGCCCCCAAATTATTCGTTGAGGTAGATATAGTGGCAATCACCCTGATATTTGTTCTCCATAAGTAACATTTGTTTTGCACTGGTCGGTCCCATCTTCACGCCTTCGAGATACCCCTAGCTATCAAGATCCTCAAGTTATTACAGATCCAAAACAGATATATTACTACATAACTGAAATTAACCCAAATGTAAATCAAAAATAAAAAAATCTCCATCAAAACTAATAAATGGATGCAACAACATTCAAAGTACTAAGTAGTCACGAATGACACGTTGGATTTACTCACTTTCACACACTAAGTAGTCAAAGTACTAAGTGTACTGGTGTACTCACACTCCCAGTGTACTCACATTTGACATAGTCAAACACACAGGGGGTCGCGACAATAAAATCACGTTAGATTGACCTGACATTTACTCCTGCTACCCTTACTCAGAATACTATTTCATCCCACCCCCACCCCCACCACTAAAACATATCATTTTAGCTTGAAACATATTAGATACTTAACCTTAAAGCTTATTAAAGTTTAGCAAACTACTATTCTACCTTCAGTAACTATTTTGAAGCTTATAATTCCAATAAATTCTATCTAATTTTTAAATTTAATGTCATGAAAATATATGCAATTGGTCGAAATGCTAATCAGTGTAGTATGAAGTTCCAATGTTTGTATGTATAACTGCAATATGACATATAGTATAGCTGCAGTATGAGCATATCACCCACTCACCTTCACCTTCTAGTTAATTAACTCAAAATATATCAAACAGTTCATTCAATGAACTCATATGAGCATATTACCCAAAGTAAATCATAAAAGGGTAAGGGAACATATTAACCTATTCAAAGTGATAAAGCGACAACTAAAATTGAAATCACAAATTTAGTATCAAGCCCTTACTTTTAAGGATCTAAAAATGAATTAAAACAACTAACAAATAAGCTTATTGATAGAGAACCTTGTGGTTGCAAACTCAAGTGATGTTGATTCCAATCATAAGCGTTTCTCCAAACACCTATAATGAATTTACAAAAATGTCAAATATGAACATATATTAATTCAAAAGTATGAAGAAAGTAGCCGATTTATTCATAATTTCTCACACAAAACTAAAGATTTTCAAATAACATAACCATATGTGTTATGTATATATCAATTTATAAATGCAAGCAAACCCTAAAACCCAATACCTGAGCTGTGGACTCGAGACTCAAGCGTAATGTGGAATCATAATGTCATTCTCATATTTGAGTACTTCTAGTAAACAACTGAGTTGTGATAAGGTCATGTATGACAACTAAATCAGCCATGTATATTGATTTTTTGACAATCGTCACATGAGGTCTACTATACTGAGGATTGGCCTCAATCAACAGTGGCCTATGTAAACAACTAAATACATTATAAATCAGATTCTATCAAGTTATGCTAATAATGCATTTAAATAAGCAGTTACACATGCTATTAAAGCTATTACTGCATGATAAATCACATTATGTCAAGTCTTTTGGTAAAACCATCACACTAATTGAATCTTAAATTGCATAACTCTTTATTTTTAATATTAATTACAGGACCTGAATAGTAAAAAACAAATAATATATAAATACTTTATAAACATTGAACTTATATGAGGATATGAGGGTCTATGGAATTCATCTACTTAATATAACAATGATTGTGTATAGCTACGATATTGGATATAATACAGATATGAAAGAAATATATATCAGGGGTGAAATTATATGTACTAATGTGATAGGGATTAATTGCATAACAATTAGGAAATAATTAACATAAATGAACATAACATCTATACTAAAAATATTTAATACACTAATTAGAATGTCATCTCATATGTACACTTACAAAAAAACTCTTCAAGGATGTAATTTTTCAACTCTAACATCTATGTTCATGCAATATTAGTCACTGAGCATCGCTGCAATGTAATTCAACCTTGTCTTGTCAGCAAGATATTTGAGTTCGAACTACTACAATACAAATAATAGTTAAGAATGAATCCCGTCCAGTGGCGGATAAACACTGATGAGTTAAGAATTCATCACGTCCTTAGTTTTCAACATCTTGCATATTTCGTTGTTTTGTTTGGGCATGGTGCTATTTAAGCACAATGACTCTAGGAGAGAGACACTTTAGATTAAATTGTGTTATCTATTTAGTTAAGACTGAAAAATTCATTTTGTAAAAATTGGCACCATCACATTGTCGAATGGGACTTCACCAACTATTTGTCCCTAAAAGATCATGCAATTCCTATTGAATTCGTTGATCATCTAATTAACAGCAGTGGTACTTCCACCAAAATTGATTATGATGCACATTGTGTGCATTTATTGATTATAGTCCACAATGCCTTTTACCGTTATACCTACTTGAATAAAATATGGGATACCTCCATAGGTATGTACTGATCATGGATGACATTGTTACAGACAAAACATTAGTAAATACTACCCATATTGTATTTGAGTCATTTGTGAGGTCAACATTGTGGAGTGCATCTGTTAGTGTTGCATGAGTACGTCTCCAATTTTGGCATACTCAGCGCTTACACCAAACATGATCAGGTCTCCAGTTTAGTCATTTCTGGTAGTTGACATTGTTTGACCATTCTCAGCAACAACTGCTACTCTTCCTCCTGCAAAGGACTTTATTCACAAAACACATAATATTCCTTCACACGATCAGATCTAAAAAACGAATTGGATATAAAACATGACTGTGTATAAGACCATGATTGTACAATCAAAGAAGAGAGGACCGTTTAGTATTTCCTGTCGTGGGTGAACCTTTTTGCTTCCCTCGTTTTCTCCACACAAAAAGGAAGAGAGGACTAATTGGGATTGTTGTCTTTTTTTTCTTTTTTTTTTTGGTAGAACGGGAAATATATTAATTAATCAACCAAACTACAGTCATAGTACACGACGTTAACACGACATATAGCCAACTCATAAATCCTAACAAAAGCTCCATATAGAGGAGAAAAGTACATATTAATTGGAGCCAGAGTCTTCGAACTGGGTCTTGTTCTTTTCTTCATCAATAATCTCTCTGAGCTGATCTGGAGGATCCATCAGGGTGTAGAAGTCTTCCGCACGCGACTTTGCATATTTGGCAAGCCAGTCAGCACACCTATTCGCCTCTCTCGGGATGAATTTCACCTCAATTTCCAGTTCAGTCTTCATATCTTTGCAGTCGAGGATAATGGCCGACAGTGAGTGATTTGTCCAGTCCCCTTCATTTATCATGTCCACAGCCGTTTTGCAATCTGATTCGAGGCTGATGTCTTTCCACCCTCTATCCCTTGCCGTGAGTAAACCGTAGAAAATTCCTTCGAATTCCGCACAAAGAGGATGAGCCCCAATTGGGATTGTTGTCATGTGACTACAGTGCTGGAAGAAAGCACTGAGTTTTCTACTCTATTTTTTGCGGCAAGCTGAGTTAAATCCTTGGAATAGACAAATATTCCCTTCTCCATTTATTCAAAAATTCTACCGTGCCTGGTTATTTTTTACCAAAAGTAGGATGTACTGAAACAGTTAGTAACCAGGTGAGTGCATCCCAAGAAAAAAAGAAGTGGCGCCAAAAGGGGGGTTTAGTGACCGGACATCAAAACCAACAAAAGCTAGTTTTAAGTTTTTAAGTCTTTTTTCTCAGATGTGTCATTTTCTAACTTTTGAGTGTCTTCTACACCCCAAATGTTATGAAAATCCTTCCATGAAAATCCCAAATGTCACCGTAGTATAGTCTAGATATAAAAACCATCGCAGCACACAGATGCTTACTATATGCTGCTGCAGCAAATTAATGCATCATTTTTAGAATCAAATAACATTTTATCCCAAACACATAAATATATATAAGACACCAAAGATCTATTAAGACACCAAACATCTATAAAAGAATACCCATTCCAAATATTATATAAGATTATGTTGGTTAAAAAAAATACTACCAAGTTTTACAATCAAATTACCAAATACTCGAAAAAATTACCAAAAGTCTAAACGCAGTAAAGGTATTAGAATGCTCACTTGGTAATTTTTTTGAACACCTATGATTCAAGTTAACTAAAATAACCAATTAGAGTGTTTAACACCTACGAATGTTCAGTAACAACATGGTTCTCTTTAGTTAAAAATAAATAAAAACATAAGATATGCAATCAAATAAAGAAGTATATTCAGTATGTAAACAGAGTATAGTCCGGTCAGTAGAAAATGGGACCATATCTAGACCAAGGAATATCATTACTAACAAATATAAAGTCCACACAAAAAATAAAAGAAAAACTTTGCAAGAGTGTAATAACCTATAATGTCTTCTAGTATAGAACAACTTCTTTATATTATTTACGGAGTTAATTGAGAATATTAAAATATGTCACGTGGAACCGAAATCAAATGAGGATGACGACGAAGAAGAAAAATAATAAAATGAAAATTTTCATACAGTGAAAACCCTAGTTAAACCTAATCGCTCTATATTGAAACCTAACCCACCACTGCATTTAAGTGAACCATTGTCAAATAAACTTTTCCCCCAATTTTTTATCTTCCAAAACCTAAAACATGCATTTTAGCACTAACAATATTACCTAAAATGCATAAGCCTTCCTATCACTATAGGGAAAAAACATAAAATCTATAAATAGATAGATAATAAATAGAAGAAAATGAGTATACTTGTTTAGGTTGTTCCAAGTATAATGAGTAACCTGCAAAAGAAAAAATAATCAACAAAACACAAAAAAAATAATTAGATCCCAACACATAAGCATACATGTGAACAAATATAAAATAAAATGAATAAAATCGAAATAGATGTTAACCGAAATCAAAACGAACAAAGCCCTAAAATAAACCCAAATCAAATTGTAATCTCCCCATGTTCTGAGATCTGTTTTCAAAGCCCTAAATACCGTGTATGTGCGTATGTATTGTAGGAGATAAAGAAATTATGTGTGTGTGTGTGCGTGTCTACATGCGTGTGTGAGGGAGATTACATGTAGGAGGAGTTTAAAATCCCTAGGATTGATCGAGTTCGAGTTCGAGAGGGAGGGAAAAAGAGTTACCTACTGATTTGTGTGTGTGTGTGAGAGAGAGAGAGAGAGAGAGAGAGAGATGAAAGAGAGTTCATAATCAATTGAAGGAGGAGAGCGGGGTTTAGTGTTTGTGTGTTTCTTTATTGTGTGGGGACCAAAGGTGTAATTTCCTATTTTACCCATGTTTTTGAATTTTGAGTAAGAGGGGGAAAGGAAATCAAGTCTTAAAAAAGGGGGGAAACCAAAAAAGAGGGGGCAATATGATCTCATCCCACCATCTCTATCCTTGCTGGCACCAGGAGCCGTTGCACCAGTTGCTCCAACACATATTGCCCCACCTCCGGGGCAACAGCCATTGCAATATGGACAGGTATATTATGTTGCAACAGTAGACAGGCCAGCACCGCCACAGGCAATTGAGGGTATGTTTCCTATTTTTGGCCATGTTGATCTCATTCTTTTCGATACGAGTGCATCTCATTATTTTATTAGCACGGGGCTTGTAAAAGAGGCGGGTATGGTGGATTTTGTATCAAACAGGGCTTTTCATGTAGACTCACCAGTGGTAGAAGGCCACCCATATGGTCAGTATGTTAGGGTATCGGTATTGAGATAGGTTGACTTACTTTTGTAGTTGATTTATTAGTACTTGACATGCACGAGTACAACGTTATTTTATGGATAGATTGTCACATCCCGATTTCTCGAGCATGAGGGTTTCCTAATAATTCTTCTAAGCCATAAATATATTCTGAAATACTGAAATCATTAAATGATTGATTGATACTCAAATGGTTTACAACAGAAATCTATGAAACTATTATTTATTACAGACTTCTATACAATAATATTTATCTTGCCAAACTATGCTCCTTTTCTTCAAATATGACTTTTCCTTGCTTTTATGTATTAACTGATCTCAAAAATATTCATCATATCCTATAGGTACCTGATGAACATAACTATAAAATAAGGAATAAGCAAAACTTTGCCCAGTAGATGATTCTAATTCTATAACAAATAAAAAAAATATTTTTCAAGAAAGGATCTTGCTTTGGATGATAATAACATCCGGAGTACAATAAGAAATCTGATTCAATAGTCATAGTAAGATAAAGATAATGATACATGATGTTATTGCTAAAAATAGAAACATCAGAGGCTAGATCTAGTTAAAGGATGCAGATGGTTTCTAAACAAATAACCTATAATTATTTGTCCAGAAGCTTAGGGCAATAGCAAATACATACTACTAAATCAATCCAGTTAAATTGGAGATAATCAATCCAAATAACTGAAGATAAAAGTAACAGAGATACGTCATTAAATGACATCCCATATGGTAGAAAAAATCCAAGCCCTCAATTGTCTGAGTCTTTTAGGCCAAATAATACAGTCGTGGGTATAACGAAAGATTATTCTCTGATTGTAATGTAAGCCATGAATAAGTAACCGGGTCAAAAGCATTATATGAAATAATATGATTTCCATAATCATTTTAAAATATGAACCAACTGTATGTAAACATTTGAATTACTCAAATGAGTTCCACAATGAGAATAAGATATACCGGTTCTATCACAAAGTGATATCAACGATAGGCGTAATTCAATAGCATTGCGAGAAATAATATTGAATAAGAAATCACCTATCAGTGTTTAGGAGCTTGATATTGACATTTAGGGATCTTCCATTGTTGTATTCAAGTTCCCATAAATAGTTTTGCTCCGAAGCTTAAATGAATGTGGGTATCTCGGTGTTTGGGGAAAATGGTTTGGGTATATGATAACTGACGTCGTTCAGTAAATATGAATAAAACTTATGCTTTAAATAGAATCAAAGAATTCAATTTGTCTAAATAAATTGAATAAACAATAATTTAATATTTTATTAAAATGTTATCCCGGTCAAATATTCGGTTTAACTATTTTAACAAATCTACAATTTTGAACATAAAGACTCGTTTCCAAGTATTATCCCAATATATAATTCTAAAAATATAAAATTCCAAAGTTGTTTTGAAATCAATTGCGTAATTAAAGTAATTAAAATAGTAGTCCCCGTCTGCCCTTTTTATATTATCCGAGTGCCAAACATTCGGTACGAGTAATTATAATATTAATATTAGTGATACAAAATAAATTTAGAAAAACATAACAAATTCCTGCCTTTATTTGGACAATAAACCAGTGGTCATGCCACTTCCAATATTAGTCAACACAACACAACAAATTATCCAACACCAACATAATCACAATTTTAATAAATATGACTCGTAATATAATCTCGGATTATAAAAATGACATCCTCGAGTCGTTGTGTGTCATGACTCGTTATATATATTTTTAAAGAACAGTGACAATTTTTATATACAAAAATGGCAGCGGGTCCAAATATTCTTTAAAAATTATACGATTACTCGTACACGTTCGGGAAATCGTGTTGACGACATTTTATACAAAATCAAGAGTAAATAATAAAATTGACAACAAAATCTCCTAATCCAAATACCCAATTACAATTCCCAAAATCAAAACCCAAAAAAAATCCAACGAAATCAATTTTAAAATTGTATTTGGGTTGTGTTGCAATTCCAAACCAAATAAAATTTTCAATGAGCCGATACATGGGGCGAAAACACACACACACACACACACACACACACACACACATATATATATATATATATATATCAGAAGCTCGAAGCTTCGTTCATGGCAGCAAAAAATAAATAAATAAATAAATGTAATTAGATGAAGAGGAAGAAGAAGAAGAAGAAGCGGATGTCGGCAATAGAGAAGGGGCTCGACGAAGGACGGAGGTCGGCCGTCAAGGGTTCAGGGAGAGGGAGATCAGCGGTGAGGAAAGGAGCAGTAGAGGGACGGCGGTGTACAGTGTGGGGAAAGAGGGAGAAGCTGGGTAGCAGGGGATTGGTAGTCTTTTGTGGGTTTGTGCTTATTTAAGGGCAGAGGTTTTCTTAGAGAGAGAGAGAAAACGTTTGATTGTAAAGAAAACAAAGGGGGTTAGGTTGTTTTTATAGAGTTTTAGATAGGTACAGTCACCTTAGGATAACTATGTGACTGAGTCTATTTGGTACTCACGTGTAATTTTTTAACGGGTATAAAATTTTATAATTTTTAAAATTGCATCAAACTATAAATTAATATTGGAGCCCGTAGGATGCATTTTCGTATTTTTTTCGCATTGACATACTTTTGAATTACGCTAATTTATACACACTTTTAATTTGAATAATAATTTAAAATTATTCGTTTTAATCTCTTTCTACTATCCGTTTATATTAAAAATAATTATTTGAATACGCAAATAAATGTGACAACCTATTTTCATGTTACAGGACATACGTGCAGATCATAAGCATCGTAAAAACTATTATTGCTCCGTTAAAGGTCTTTTTGACACAAATAATTAAATTAAGATTAAAATTAAAGTATAGGTTATTACAATGTACCCACCTTCAGAAAAATTTCGTCCTTGAAATTTTGATATCCTGAAGTTTTAGAGTTTAATAGTGTATACATCGTCTAGGGTATATAGCATTTTTAGAAAGCTCATAAATTTATAATTGATCAAAGTCGGTCTTCTCATGATTAGTGATATAGCATACTCACAAAAGGGAAAATGGCATAATCCAAAAAATAAATGAAAAGAGGTTTCAGATGATTAATAAGCATTTTTGCAAGCTTTTGTAGGTATCGTGTATTGAAATAGGGTTTTTGGTAACATAGTTTGTATAGGATCTAAAATTCATTTCATATAATGCCTTTCGTCATACTATACGAATGGTCACATATAAGAAGATACTATAGATTGAATCAAAGATAATAGTATTGTATAGTTGTTTGCACAATATGTATTTGGAAATATAGGTTGAGGTTCAACAATTTACATTCGAGGGCTTAAAGGTTGTCTTTCCAAATTCGATTCACACGAAGTTGATGTAAACTAAATCATAAATCATATTTGTAGGATTCTCATAAGTAATAAAAAGAAGTCTCGTATTCTAGGCTAAGAGTACGTACTAATAGTCACTTGATCACACTGAAATATTTTAACCTTCATTTTCACAATCATAATTGGTAATTCTTGAATAAAGATTTTCTTGACTACTTCGCCAAGTTTTGGTTCAAAGTTTATTAATTTTAAGTGTCATGTGGTACAATAATAAGTGATATGGGTAATTGTTCTTGAAGTTGAGAAATATTAATTTATGCTAACGATGACTTAAAACTTCTATTGATTTCAAGCTTCACTAATTATGGTAAATATAGGCAAAGTGAGATGATAAAATGTTGATTATGATTACTAGATCAAATATCTAAATACCAAGGTTATTATAAGAATTTCAATCCATATTCTGGTGATACCGTACTTTATTTTTGTTTCTTCCATTGGCATTTCTATTGATAAAGAACATGTTAAGGAAATAGTAGATTATTTTACTATGTTTGTAAAATCGTTTCCTAGTTTATTGGAAACATACATCGTCTATTCAAAATGCTTTATCACTTTGAGAGTGGTTTATTTAAAATTTCTCATGCTAAGGAAGAACATAGCTGGATCTTGACGTAAGGTAAACTTAACTTTCTGAACAACAGTTTAATGTATCTATAATATTTTATTCTTATGAAGTTTCCATAAGGCATCGTCTGATAAGGGTTGATTATTTTAAGCATCTCCATTGATTTGATTGGTTCTTAGTTTTCATGAATTTACTAGAGGTTACTACTTGTATGATGCCTAACATTATAGAATTATCCTCCGGAGATCTTTCCTATTCATGCGAGACAAAAAGGATACTTTACAGTACATCGAGGTTATCCTATAAATTTGGGAATTTTGAATTTCTTGGATGTATGGAATTTCCATAATCTAAGGTGCACTACTGAGTATGAAAATAGTTTCTTTACACATGGTTCTTACAACTAAAATATATACAGTTTCATATAATGATACTACTATCGAGAATATGCTTATAAGGATGTATTGCTCTCAACTGAAATATATATATATATATATATATATATATATATATATATATATATATATATATATATATATATATGCTGACGTATCTTAATACTTGAGCTTACTAAAACTGGTCGTATAATCAAGGTAAGATACTATTAAATCCTTATGAGGTTTTGTCTAAGCTCATGTATTTGAGGTGCTATGTATAATCTAAAAGAGTCTGTTCTCATCCCAAAATTCAATGTAATTTGAGTTTCTAAATACGTCTGTGTTTCTATGCTATGAGCTACTAGATTTGTTCATGCTAACCAAATTACATAAATTTCTCTAGTGGGAAAAGAATCAACTAGTTTTCCTTAGAAGCAAAAGTCAAAAATTGATGAGTCTGACTTGTATCCTTGAGACGTATGAAATAATAAAATTCATTATGATGCGATCCTATTTCAATTTCGGGATCATAATGAATTAAAGAGATTCATCAAAATACTAGTGCCTTATTTGGACTTGGTGACAATTACGACATTTCCTCAAAATTCTTAATATCATTCTTATATTGGCCATTATGGATATTCCTTCTTTGCACAATATGTTCTTAAGTTCCTAGGGTATACCTTGAATCTATAATGGTGAACTTTTGTTGATATTGATCAGGAACATGTAATCTATTTCTAAATTATAGGTTAGTTTCCCTATCGTAGGATAATTCATGATTCTCAACCTGGTTTATGTTTCATCACAAAGGAATGTCGTGGGTTGTTGTTCTAAGATTTTTTTTACTCATATTCGGATAGGAAACGGTACTGGTGACATTTGGAAAAGTGTGGGGTTCACTAAAGTTCATATAGTCCTTTGGTATCAACAACATTCTATACGATCAGATGGTTAAGTTTCCTGATAAGGTTATGATATAAGGTGTCAGATACAGCAATTGTCTTTCTGAATGATAGTCTGACTTGGGTTGTATACCTTCTAAATTCCATTTGGCATTTCTATTTCCATGTCAAGTTCTATCGGTTAAAAGTGCATTCTAAACGTGGGTGACCTAAAGTTACTTGATATTCTAGTCATCCATCACAAGATTAGGGTCTCCTGTATTTATCCAAAATACAACACAAATATGGAATTTACAAAAAAAAATACTCTTATATGATGTTAACTAGATAATCAAGACAATGGTAATAGGGTAAACGCAAGTAGATGTAACGGGGTCTGAATCGATAATTGTCCTAATTTGGATAATTATGATACATAACAGATAATGAAACGGGTAATGATTTCAGATGCTAAAAGGGTTTAATTGATGTTTATTCCTAATATATCGATGCTTTCGAATTTTTAAGTGTCATAAGGGTACTATATTTGAATAATCATTCTGGGATATCGGTAAATATTTGTTGAAATGAGTTTTAAAATTAAATGGGCCACTAATTAAACTATTTACTAAATGTTCTTACATACATTGCAAGTAATTGAACTATACCGAATAAAGAGCTAGATAATATCAAGTTTATCGTAACGTAATAGGAATACATGTTGTCGAATGTAACTTATCGGATGTGGTCATGAAATTTGCATATTTAAAGCATAAGATTTAGGTAATAATTTATAAATTGGATTACCTATTTACGGGTAACTATTTTTTTATAATCTTACAATAACTTAATAAGAAACGGAATAGGAAATCTGGGACTAGGGATTTCAAAAATGTCAAACTCTAGTTTATTAAAGTAAGCAACTACTACTTCATGTAGAGCTCTAGTTGTTTTTATAATTTATGCAAAAAGTCGTTAACACGAGTTGTTAATATTCACATGGTTTATTCATTTTTTTCTTTCCAAAACATTGAAAAATAAGGAAATTAATTTTATCATTTACATACCAGGGGTGAAAAGCCATATTGTTCAAAAGAAAAATTATCCGAGTTCCATGTTAAGATTCCTTTTGGAAAATGGTTTGTAAGAAAAAATATATTTGGGATATCCAAGTCCTGTAGGGGTCTTAGATAAGCTCTCATATACTTACAACTAGGCTCGTTGTTTAGGATTACAATTATATTTCACTTTTGAAATTGTAGTATTTCTGGTGATAAAATGTTCAGTATTATCTCAAATCATAGTAAACTGCAAAAATAATTAACAGTGGCTATGAGGCATATAGTATTGGTTCAATAATAAGAATGTGTAACAAACTTATGTAGTATTCGGGAAAATTATAATCATAGGGAAGTATCTAGTAAATAATACTATTACGTTATAAATAGTAGAACGGTGGATCGTAATATTTTTAATGCCTTCAATTTTTTCCTAGAAAACTCCCAATACTCACTAGTGAACTTTCTAAATAGTTTCTTATCTACTTCTGAACAGGTACCATAAATAATTCTTCTCATAATATAATGGGAATAGTATATAGTATAACAAGATTACAGTGCGGAAGCTGATAAAAATTCAAATAGAGAAATGAAATAACTCTCAAAGATGAACGTTTTTTTTGGAATTCCAAATGAAGTAATTCATTTTCAAGGAGGGGGTCAATTGAATAATGTAGGAAAAAGAGCTATGTTGTACCTACAGACTTATGGAGTATAGTGTATATAATCCCGACCTAAGATAACTTTCATAGTATACCTATGATCCTCAATCATATCATGACAATCCACAAATTCTTAATGATTCATTTGATCACGTATATCTAAATATCGAAACTAACCACATATCTCCAATTCATAGTTCAAGGATTTATTCTCGTAATCCATCTATCTAAATACCTTCCAAATATCAATTACCATTTGTATCTTCCAAAACCCTTTCCTAATAAAAAGCCATGATATCATAATGGTAATTTCGAGATTGATGTCCTTACTAAAATAGAAATATCCTATCCTTACGATCTTACTATCCTAGAGGTAAACCCAACTATGTCCCACATAGGAGTATGAAAATGATGCTCTGATACCACATTGTCACATCCCAGTTTCCCGAGCATGAGGGTTACCAGATAATTATTATAAACCGTAAATATATCTGTGTAGAATCGCTACAGCGGAAATATTGCGACTTCTCAAATAAAATCCAATTTTAATTAATCCCAAAATTTGGTTAAACCCTAAAACATGCATCTAGATCATTTATCAAATAAAATAAAGCATGTAAGATAAAACAAACAATTTCAGGAAAAATCCTCCAAAGGGGCAAAACCTTTTTATTTTCATTATAATTTGTAAAAACGGTTACACGGATTACAATGAAAATAAGTGTGACAAACGAAATACCCTTAGGCGTCGATTTCGATGTCTCGACTGGAATCTCCAGCAAGAACTCCAGGTGGGTAGCAATGAAGAAGAGAAACGACTTCTCCACAAGTTACTTCGTCAGGACTCCCTCCACAAAAACACATAGCTTTTCGGTTGTAGAGTTCTCCCCACAAGTTACTCCAGATGAGTAAACAGTCCTCTTGAAGGTTAAGGATTCACACAAATATATGGGAATGGATTTGTGAATCAAAAAGGTATAAAACCTTAAAAAGTGAAGTCTATTTTCAGGGCTATTTTTTCACAGAAATCGTGTAGATGGTACATTAGTATTTATACGAAAATCGAGGCGGTGGCGGCGCTCGAACGAGATAGGCATCTCGCTCGAATAAAGGACATGTGTTGTTCGAATGACTTCGCACGAGATGATTATCTCTCTCAAACGACAGTGGCAGCTCATTTGAATGAGCTCGTCGACCGAGGCACTCCGCTTTTACACTTAGAGAAATTTCTGCTTTCGATAAAAAATATTTTAGACTTCAAAAAATATTTTCTAAAAAATTCCCAAATATTTATGCAAATATAAACAACTCCAATAAATCATTTTACCAATATTGCGTAGTGGAGTAGTGGGAATGGTTGAACGGAATGTTGCATGAAGCATGATGCAGGTGTGAAGATGATGGATGCATGGATTCGGATAAAGGCCGTCGTGGATGATCGTGTTAACGTGCCGAATGTAGCGGTATCAAACATACAAACTATGATCTAGGGAAAATAGAAATTTCCTAGATTCTTCCCCAGACATTTATAAAATTATGTCCTTACAATCTGTAATACTAAAACAACTAAATGATTGATTGATACTCAAATGGGTTATAGCAAAAATCTAAGAATCTATTATTTATTACAGACTTCTATACAAAAATATTTCTCATGCCAAACTATGCTTCTTTTCTTCTAATATGACTTTTCCTTGCTTCTATGTATTAACTAATCTCTGATATATTCATTATAGCCTATAGGTACCTGATAAACATAACTGAAAAAAGAAGGAATAAGCCAAACTTTTCCAAGTAGATGATTTTAATTCTATAATAGGTAAAAAATATATTTTTCAAAAAAGAATCTTGATTTGGATGATAATAACATCGGGAGTACAATAAGAAATTCGATTCAATAGTCACAGTGAGATAAACATAGTAATGCATGATATTGCTATAAATAGAAATATCAGGGGCTAGATCTGTTTAAAGGTTGCAAATGGTTTCTAAACAAATAACCCACAATTATATGTCTAGAGGCTTAGGGCAATAGAAAATACATACAACTAAATCAATCCAGTTAAATTGGAGGTAATCAATCCAGATAAATGGAGATAAAATTAACCGTGCTAAGTCATTAAATGACATCCCATATGGTAGCAAAAATTTAGGCCTTCAATCATCTGAGTCCTTTAGGCCAAATAATACAGTCGTGGGTATAACGAAAGATTATTCCCTTATTGTAATGTATGCTATGAATAAGTAACCGCATCAAAGGCATAATATGAAATAATATGACTTGCATAATCATTTTAAAATATGACTCAACTGTACGTAAACAATTTGAATTACTCAAATGAGTTCCACTATGAGATGAAGATGTACTGGGTCTATCACAAAGTGATATCAATGATAGGCGTAGTTGAATAGCATTATGAGAAATAATATTGAATAAGAAATCACCTACCAGTGTTTACGAGCTCTATGTTGACATTTAGGGATGTTCCATTGTTGTATTCCAGTTCCCGTGTATAGTTTTGATTCGGGGTGTAAATGAATGTGGGTATCTCGGTGTTTGGGAAAAATGGTTTGGGTACATGATAACTGACGTCATTCGGTAAATATGAATATAACTTATTCTTTAAATAGAATCAAAGGATTCAATTTGTCTAATTAAATTGAATAAACAACAATTTAATATTTTATTAAAATATTATCAGGGTCAAATATTCGGTTTAACTATTTTAACAAAATCTACAATTTTGAACGGAAAGACCTGTTTTCGAGTATTATCCCAATATTTAATTCTAAAAATATTAATTTCCAAAGTTGGTTTGAAATCAATTGCATAATTAAATTAACTAAAATAGTAGTCCTCATCTGCCATTTTTATATTATTCGAGTGTCAAACATTCGGTACGAGTAATTATAAAATTTATGTTCGTCATATAAAATAAATTTAGAAAAATATCAAAAATTCTCTCCTTTATTTGGACGATAAACCAGCGGTAATGCCACTTCCAATATTAGTCAACACAACACAACAAATTATCCAAAACCTAGATAATCACAATTTTAATAAATACGGCTCGTTATATTATCTCGGATTATAAAAATGACATCCTCGAGTCGTTTGGTATATATATATATATATATATATATATATATATATATATATATATATATATATATATATATATATATATATATATATATATATATATATATATATATATATGTATATATATATATATGTATATATATATTAAAGAATAGTGATAATTTTTATATAAAAAAAATCACAACGGGTCAAAATATGTTTAAAAAATTATACGATTACTCGTACGTGTTCGGGATTTTGTGTTGACGACATTTCATAGGAAATCGAGAGTAAATATTAAAATTGACACCAAATCTCCTAATCCAAATACCAAATTACAATACCCAAAATAAAAAAAAAATCTAACGAAATCAATTTCGAAATTGTATTTGGGTCGTGTTGAAATTCCAATCTAATTGAAAATTTCAATGAGCTGATACATGTGGAGAAAGCATATATATATTTATATGTGTGTGTGTGTGTGTGTACAAATAGAAGAAACATTGAAATGTGTTAAACAAACCCACTCCGCTTAAGGTTTTTGGCCGTCATCGGCCACAACTATGGAAGGGGGGGTGGTCGACTGTTCAAACCCCCCACACACATGATTACATCCATACACACATACAAACACACGATTATATATATATATATATATATATATATAAATCAGACGCTCAAAGATTCATTCATGGCAGCACAAAATGAAGAAATAAATAAATTAAATTAGATGAAGAAGAAGTAGAAGAAGAAGTGGCTTCCGTCGGCAGTGGAGCAGGGGCTCGGCGGAGGAGGGAGGTCGATGATCAGGGGTTCGCTGAGAGGGAGATCAGCGTTGAGGAAAGGAGGAGCAGAGGGACAATGGTGTACGGTGTGGGGAAAGAGGGAGAAGTCGGGTAGGAAGGGATTGGTAGTCTCTGTGGGTTTGTGCTTATATAAGGGAAGTGATTTTCTTAGAGAGAGAGAGAGAAATCGTTTGATTGTAAAGAAAACAAAGGGGGTTAGGTTTTTTATATAGTGTTTTAGACAGGTATAGTCACCTTAGTATAACTATGCAATTGAGTCTATTTGGTAATCAATTTTTTAACGGGTATAAAATTTTATAATTTTTAAAATTGCGTCCAACTATAAATTAGTATTAGAGAGCGTAGGACACATTTTTGTATTTTTTCGCATTGACATTACTTTTGAATTATGCTAATTTATACACACTTTAATTCGAATAATAATTGAAATTATTCGTTTCAATCTCTTTCTGCTATCCGTACATATGAAAAATAATTATTTGAATACGCAAATAAATGTGACAACCAATTTTCATGTTACAGGACATATGTACAGATCACAAGCGTTGTAAAAGCTATTATTGCTTCGTAAAAGGTCTTTTTGACACATAAATAATTAAATTAAAATAAAAATAAAAATTCAGGTTATTACATGGACAGGCTAGCTACGTATAGGGTATGTGTGGATTGATATGGGAGTTCCATCATCTTTGCCATTTCGGGGCAAGAGATGTACCTAGTTGAGATGCTGCACCCCAGGGGTGGATAGAGCATGCATTTGTATTTTATTGAGGAGGATACTTCTTCAAAGATTGTGGTGACACCAGATTCTATCTCAGTGGTGAGTGAGTTTTTTGTTGTTTTTAGGGAGATTTCGAGGCTACCACTAAGTAGGGAGATTGACTTCATAATCGACTTGATTTCAGGCATGAGACCTATTGCCCGTACTCTGTATCGGATGGCTGCATTGGAGATGAGGGAGCCATGAAAGCATATTGGGTAGTTACTAGGGCAGGGATTATCAGGACTACTTCGCCCTGGGGTGCTCCAGTGTTATTCGTCAAGAAGAGGGACGGATCTATACGGCTTTGTGTCGACTACTGGGAATTGAACAAAGTCACTGTTCGGAATAAATACTTATTTCCATGTATAGATGATTTGTTTGAACAGCTGTGGGGTGCAACGCACTTTTCAATGATTGATTTGAGGTCGGGGTACCACTAGTTGAGAGTCCAAGAGCAAGACACATCAAAGAAAGCCTTTCTTACTAGATACGGATCGCACGAGTTTTTGGTGATGCCATTTGGGCTAATTAATGCATCGGAAATATTTATAGACTGATGAATCGAGTGTTGAGGGATTATTTGGATCAGTTCGTTATCGTGTTTATAAATGATGTCTTGATTTATTCTCGAACTACAGAGGAGCATGCAGAGCATCTATGGGTGGTATTATAGACACTTCGGGACCATTAGTTGTATGTGAAGTTCGAGAAATACGGGTTTTGTCTAAGAGAGGTACAATTCTTGGGCCATATTATGCCCGAGCGGGGGATATCCATGGACCCAAGGAAATTTTCTATCGGGATGGAGTGGGGACAACCCACTACACCCACCGAGGTGTGCATCTTCTTGGGACTGGTCGGGTACTACCGTCGATTCATCCAGGGGTTCTCCATGACAGCCAGGCCCTTAAAAAATTTAAGAAGGAAGGTTGTTCCATTTGTTTGGGATGAGATGTTCCAGGTGGAATTTGAGGAGCTGAAGACTATATTGACTACAACACCGATTTTTCGTCGCCTAGGGCAGGTGTTGATTACAGAGTCTATACATATGCATCCCTAAGGGGACTTGGCGGGGTTTTGATGTATGAGGAGAGGCTGATAGCTTATGCTTACCGAAAGCTTCAGCCTCATAAGAGACATTACCCCACCCACGAGTTGGAGTTTGCAACTGTGGTTTTTGCCTTGCGAGTGTGGAGACACTTTTCTCTTGGGGGAGAAATTTTAGCTTTTCACAGACTACAAAAGCCTTTAGTATTTTTTACGCAGCGGGAGTTGAAAATGCGACAGAGGAGGTGCTTATAGTTTTTGAAAGATTATCAGTTCGACATCCAGTACCACTTGGGGAAAGCAAATGTCATGGAGGATGCTTTGAGCCAAAATCCATTTTTGGAGTTAGCGAAAGTGTGGAAGGATAAGTGGAAGTCATTTCATGGGGATGATTAACTGACCCCCAAGATCATTATTCGGGTGGTGAAGTCACATGCAAAAGATCAGCTTTGCCAGGAGCGGGTGAGAGTTGCTAGCCCAGGGGGTGGAACACTTTTTCATTGGGTGAGAGGGTGGTTTGAGATTCCAAGGGAGATTGGTTGTTCTGGGTGATGAGTATTTGAGGTGAGTCGTCATGTCAGAGGCTCATAGTTCACTTTTTACATTAGATCCCAGAAGGGATAATATGTACCACAAAATGCATCATCAGTACTGGTGGGACGGGATGAAAAGGGATATAGCCAAGTTTGTGTCCAGTGTGCTACATATCAGCTGGTGAAGGTGGATCACCAGCATCCTCCAAGTGTTTTACAGCCTTTGGAGATCTCAATGTGGAAATGAGAAAGAATCTCCATGGACTTCATCACTAGGCTACCTGCTGCGCAGAGGGGGCATGATTAGATATGGGTGATTGTCGACAGATTGATGAAGGTGGATCATTTCTTACTTATTCGAACAGAATATAGCTCCAAGAAGTATGCCAAACTCTTCCTTAGAAGAGATTGTTAAGCTACATGGGGTACCGATGAACATCATATCAAGCAGGGACAGTACATTCATGTTCCACTTTTGGAGGATCTTTTAGGAGGCATTGGGGGTAGAGTTGCGATTGAGCACATCATATCATCCTAAGACCGACGGGAAGACAGAGAGGGTGAACTTGATGTTGGAGGACATGTTGCGGATGTGCATTTGGGATTTTAAGGGGAGATGGGATCAGTATTTGCTATAAGTGGAGTTTGCCTACAACAACAGTTACTAGTTCACGATAGGAATGGCACCAATTGAGGAACTTAACAGGAAACCTTATCATTCAACCTCATGTTTGTTGGAGGTGGGGAAGAACAACTTACTTGGGCTAGATTTCATTTAGGACATCTCATAGAAGGTAAAGATGATTTGGTCCACGATACGAATTGCCCAGGAAAGGAAAAGGAGCTATGTGGATTGTAACACCCCGTGTTTTTATTAGTTAATTTGATTATTTAATTGGAATATTTGAGAAAATTAAAATTTTGGAGTTAATGGCCTTTAATAATTAAACATGTGACATTTATATTTCAGTAGTAAAATTTCAACCGTAATTAAATCAGAGTTATAATAAAAAGTTATAATGATTTTTTTAAATGTTTTAACAAGCAAGTACGTTTTTGTTAAGTTAAAGAATATTTTTCTAAGTGTAAAGGTGGTGTTTTAACGATTCTGGTTTGATGCTGGGGTTGTTCAGATGACAGTGTATGTGATTTTAACGATGTAGCATCTCGTTCGAACGACAGTGTATGTCGCTCGAACAACAGGGGCGGTGGATGGATTAGAGTCCTAATTAGATTTTAACTATTAAACCCTTTATACCAAAAGTGATGCGGGTCTAGGACTTTCAAAACACTTTTCTCTCAAAATTTTCTTTAGTAAGGTTTTCCAAACATAATTCCTCTCATTTCCAACCCCTAGCCCCAACTTTTAACAAGTTTTAACCCAAGAATTTAAGATTCAATTGGTGTTTTCTCAAGAGGAGTCCAGCCAGATTTTTATCCAACTAATTCTAGGCATGAATACTCTATTCCTTTCCTTTTGTATTATGCATTTTAAGTGTCACCTAAATTCTTAATCACGTGTTTTTGATTAAAATCAATTAGCAACCTAATTAGACAAATTGGACACTAATTTTTGGGGCTGTTTTGATAAAACTTTTTAATGTGATTTAATTCTTCAAAACCCTTAGGTGCTAACACGACTAAGAATGTGTCTCAGAAGTGCGTACTCTCTAGGCTCAAGTGCAAGCCTGTCGCTCAAGTAATAATTCGATAAGTCGGGTATCGATTCTCAGGGAAATAGGACAACAGAGTTGTAACGACGTTGGATAGACGAAGAAATCCTAACTCTGACTCTAAAAAGAAAAAGAAAAGATAATTGGTTTTGGGAATTGGCTACAACTAAATGCAATTTTGAAATTATGAAAGAAATGCAATTATTCTAAATTACCTAAAATACTAACGATGAATGATTTAAAACTCGAACTATATGATGAAGAAAACAGGACGGGAATATAATCCCTCAACCCTAGTGTATTGATGGTATACAACTAATCGTAAATTTAAATGATTAATTAGACCCAGAATTTAATACTCCCAAGCATTACGTATATGAGGTTCAAGCCCGCACCATACTTAATCAGATGAAGAGTAAATAAGTCTTGCAATAGTTACACTCGAATTGCATTCTAAAGCATCCCGGTTACCCGGAAGCAAATGAGATCCAAAGATCTCCAATTGTCACGTTCCTATGCAATAATGTCGTAATCAAACCATTAAATTTAGAGGATTCATTTTATGCACATACAACTGTCACATCGGGTTGGGTTCATGCATCCCGACCCTTAAAAATCTAGCCTACCATGATGAAATTAATGAAAACAATTTTGGAATTGCAGGAAGTCATGATTAAACTAAGGACAAATTGAAGAATGATGTAAACGAAAAATTAGATAGAGGAAATTACTTACTAATCTTACCAAAGCACTCAAAACATTAACTACAATTACTTGTAATCACAGAAATCTGAACAATCTTCAATCTTGGAATTAAAATTATAATCTATCTTCAAACTAGGATTTTTCTGAAAAAGAATGGAAAATTAGCTAAATTCCCCCGTCCTTAAAATGATAAAAACACGGGTTTAAATACCCTACAAAAATCAAAGAGTTTTAGCTGAACTAGGACTCTCCATTAGAGGAGGAGTAAAAAATAAAAATTCGACAGTCGGACCGGTTCGTTTCTCCTTCGGTTCGGTCTGGCTGGAATCCGGATCGATTCATTTATTTCTTGGCCGGATCGATCCGGTACGGATCGGTTCTTTTATTTTCTTTCATCTTCGATCCGTCTTCGGTCCGGGGTTCTCTAGAAATTGTCATTTCGGATCGGTCCGGACCGGATTAGTCTGAATCTCCTTTGACTTTTTCTTCAGACTTTGACTGCTCAAACCTTACACACCGGGATTCCGATTAAGGTGATGTTTCTTCCTATGTGCTCGTGAACTTGATATCTTCAACCTTTCTTTAGATGCCTCATCCAAATTCTGGGTAAAAATTACACTTTTGCCCTTTTGACTTTCCTTCTTTTCTTTCTTGATTCTTCCAGTTTCTTTCTTTCTTCATTGACATCAAATACCTGCAAACTTAGTACAAAATACCAGAAACTTGGGATACTCATTAGAATAAGCCATTAGCAAGATTATGAGATAAAGTCAAATTAATTACGTTATTCGAGGTGCTAAAAGTAATTAAATTATTGGGAAGAATTTATGCCTAATCAAATCCCCCTAACTTAGAACTTTGCACGTCTCGAGCAATGTAAAAGAATCCTAGCAAGGCTCAACTCTTGAAAATCATTTTATTGGGATAGAATGCCTTTTTTGCGGGCAAGCGATTGCATTTAGTGTACGCAACAAGCCTTTAAACCCCTAGGTTACCCTAGTAGGACGAGTGTTGTCTCGTGAGGGTTTACTGAGAATATACCCACAAAATTCGACTCAAAAAATTTTCAAAATATGCAAAAATTGTATAATTCAAACTTTCCCAGAAAATAATCATCATTAAGTCATGTTCAAGAGTCTCAAATCATAGTGCGTGTGTGCAAAGCCGAAAAATTTAACCGCTAATTTCCACCGATTGACCATTACGTAACTTATCCAAAAATTCGTTTTGATTTCAAAATCTCATGGAATGCTCTCACAAACAAATCATTCAAAATGTGTCTATTCTCTCAGTTTACGAGATATAAAGAGTAAATATAATGAACGCAAAGTCACGCACACAAATTGAAAGACGGATATTTTATTGTGATTGGATCTCATCAACGGAATACGGTTTGAAACATGGGAACATTGCCTCATTTTCAGACATTTAATCTCTTTTATTATCTTTTGTGTTTTAACTCTCCATGCGGTAACTAATTTTGCAATTTGGACTCGGTTAGGACTTTTTCGGGTAAAAGGTGCATTGGGTAAAATTGGAAAAGGTTAAGAATTTTGGAATTGGAAAATGTTGTTTATCATGTTCGTTAGTGCTTTTTTCGGGCTTTTGCTCATTTTCTATTCCTTTTCTCTATTTTTTCTATTTTTCACTTCTTTTCTTTTCTTGCTATTTTTTGTTGAGCATTCTTCTATTTTCTTCTTGCCCCTTTTTGTTGCACTTTACGAACTTTAAGGAATATTCCATTTTCGCAATTCCGAACTACTTGGGTTTTCGGGGTACCAAACGAAAAGGATAAATTTTATTCAGCTCAATTGGATTATCAAAGGGATAATTTTTCGCTACTTTTTCTGGCCAATATTTTTGGGTGACAAACGAGGGCCTATTTCATTGTCCAAAATGCTAATTGCGTTACCATATGGGTTTCGAGATAAATTAAGTTTAGATATCAATTTTAGCACGTTTTTCAAGGCAATATCACACACATTTTTCGTAACCGATCAAAATGAAAGAATTGAGATCCTCGATGACTTTTTAGACGCTAAAAAGAACTTTGAGTTAACCATTAACTCGAATTGATTTAAAAACTCAAAAATATCAATAGGCACGAAATCTCACCGGGTTTTGTTAATCTCCACATGTATTCGTTAAGTCGCCTACGTTCGCTCAATTTCCATCTTTGGTCAATTTCGGCTTTTTGTGTGTTTTTAATTTTACAACTTGAGACTTTAAACCGAGTTTTAATGATATTTTTGAAAATTTTGAATTCCAATTTTTAGTTATTTTGAACAAAAATATTTTTGGGTTTTTCAAAATTTTATAATTTTTTTGAAATTTTTGGGCATTTTTGAAAATTTTTGAAGTTTTAGAAATACGCACTTGTGACCCCCCCCCCCCCCCCCAACTTAGACTTTTGCATTGTCCTCATGCAAAAAGGACAAAAATCTAAACAAGGCAAAATAAGAAGTGCAATAAATAAAACAAACAAATGAAGAAAATGCAGATTTTTATAAAATAGGACTGTGGTACAATAACAGGAAAGAGCATACAGCATGTGAACAAGGGAAACAACTAAAAACTGTTACAAACAACCAAAGCTTCACTGGGGTGGTGGGTGGGAAGAGTTGGGCGCGTCAGGGCCATAGGGGTCATAGAACAAGGATGGCAAAGGCTCGTTGGGATCCCCTTGGCGTCAGTACAAGTCTGCTTGGAAACGAAACATCATGCTTGTATCGTGGCGGTAGTCGGTCATAAAGTTGCTGAATCGCGTCTCCATGGTTGACATACGATTGGTGAGGTCGCTACCTGCCCATTCAAAATCCGGATCATCTTCTTCTTCGCCTGACACTTCATCCACACCCACGTCTCCCATCTCCACATCAGCACATTCCTCTTCTTCTTCCTCTTCCTCACTCGAGGCAGCATCGCCCTCGTCATCACTTCCTCGCCTCGCCCGAAGGATGGCTAGTTGTTTGGCACTCTGGGTGCGGGTTCCCTGTCCAAAAGAACTGGGTAGGCGAGTATGGTCAGGTGGAACCTCAATGCCAACGTCCTTGAGAATGGATGTAATCAGGCGTGCATATGGAAGTGGGGTTGCTCCTTTCTCATCCATGGCTGCAACGAGGATGTCAGCGTATAGGGTGCGAGCCAGGTTAATTGGAGTGTGGGGATCGAAGAGGTGGTATGTCAATGTGGCTTGACGGGGACGCATCGCGGAATTGTTGGACGTTTGCAAAATTTTAGCACACACAATGTGGAATGTGAGGCATGCTTTCTCGTTAAGTCGGCCAACAACGATCGTCTCCCCCCTTCATACAATGTCGGGGGAAATTCTCTCCATAATGAGTTCCTTGGCTACCGGGGTGACATTCCGTGGGTATGTGTAATCTTGGACATCGGGAACGTCATATTCGCCCAACTTGGCAGTGAGAAGGGCCAAAGAAAAGGGAATGACGTTACCGTCAACATAGTCTTGAGACTCGAATTGGCCCGTTCGAACAAGGGAGCCATATAAGGAGCGGACCTCAGCGGCCCAGACCGGCTCGCAGGGTTCATTAAGGAAACGGCACCAACCCCTCGGCACGAAGAGAGCGGTGATGGAGTTGGACAGCCCTTCCCATTGGACTGCGCGCTCCATGTGGAGTTTTCGATCCGGACCAAAGAACCGAGTGCACCACCGCTCCTCTTGGAGGGAACGGAATTCACCATGGCCGAAGGGTAGGATTTTAGTGGAGTCGTATTTGACGGGGGGGCTATTTGGGACATTAGGACAAGGAGAGGTTACTAATGAGAAACAAAATAGGTAGAGAGAAGAGAGGAGTGATGCAGTTGAAGGTGTGGGTGAAAATGAAGGATTTGGGTGTGTATTTATTGGTGAGGGGTGGGTAGGGTTTTAGAAATGGAGGGAAAGGGTTTGGAGGGAAAGAGATGATGTATTTGGGAGGGAAAATGAAGGGTTGGGTATGGTGGGACGAATTGGGAGGGAAGGGAATGGATTGGGGAGAAGGGGGTGCACCTTGGTAAAAGGGAGAATACTGCAGAAATCGGACCGATTCGGCTGGTATAGGATCGGACTGGACCGGTCCGGTCCTTTTAAGTTTTGAGCCTTTTAGTTTTCGGATCGATCCGACTGTAAAACAAATGAATCGATCCGGTTCGGCCCAAAAAAAAAAACCGATCCGGTTCTTGTATTGAGCTGGATTTCTCCCCTAACTTAATTTCGAGCGCTCTTCTCTGAAAGTTTTTGACTCTCCACATTACTTCCTATCAATTTTGGTTAAACACCCTCTCGATGCCTATGATCAATGCAATTTGACTCAATTCCTCGAAACATGCGAATGCTCTCACCTTATTAAACCCTAATCCTAGGGACTCTCACTACTCACACGACTCTTGTCTACTATACACAAGAAATCACCCCATACGCGTCGAAAGTGCGACGACCTTACTATAGTAGCTCACTCTACCCCATAAACGGGGTTCGATAACCAAACGATGTCGACTTCTTCCACATACGCCACTAGATATGGCTTTAGGTGTTGTCCATTTACTTTGAATGTATTCCCCCCTTTCAAATCATCTAATTCAACAGCTCCATGAGGGAAAACATTCTTCACAATGAACAAGCCAGACCATCGTGATCGCAACTTGCCCGAAAAGATATGAAGCCGAGAGTTATAGAGAAGCACTTTTTGTCCGGGAAAAAACTCTTTACGGAGAATGATTTTATCGTGAGCGAGTTTCATCCTTTCTTTAGAAATTTTTGCTTTCTCGTACGCATCATTGCGTATCTCTTCTAACTCATTCAATTGAAGCATGCGAGCTTCACTGGCCTTATCCATGGCGAAGTTCAATTCCTTAATCTCCCAATACGCCTTGTGCTCTAATTCCACGGGAATATGGCAAGGTTTGCCGTACACAAAGCGGAAAGGGGACATGCCGAGCGAATTTTTGTATGCGGTACGATAGGCCCATAACGAATCGTTCAATCTAAGTGACCAATATTTTCGGGTAGTATTGATGGTCTTTTCAAGAATGTTCTTGATTTCCCGATTCGCTAGTTCGGCCTGCCCATTCATTTATGGGTGATAAGTCGTTCCAACCTTGTGAACGACACCATACTTTCTCATGAGCTTAGCGAATGGTCTATTGCAAAAGTGAGTGCCATTATCACTAATTATCACTTTCGGAGCACCGAAGCGGGAAAGTATGTGTTCCTGTAGGAACTTAATCACCACTTTATTATCATTGGTCTTGGTAGCTATAGCTTCCACCCATTTAAAAACGTAGTCTACCGCGACAAGGATGTATAGGAAACCAAAGGATGGGGGGAAGGGCCCATGAAGTCAATACCCCAACAGTCAAAAATCTCAATAATGAGTATGGGGGTAAGAGGCATCATGTCTCGTCGGGTAATAGCTCCCATCCTTTGGCACATATTGCAAGATTTACAAGCATTGTTCACATCCCGAAATATTTTGGGTCAATAGAGGCCGCATTGCAGAATTTTAGCGGCCCTTTTTTTCATCGAAAAGTGGCATCCACAAGCTTCCGAATGACAGAATTGGATGACTTTCGGGATCTCGTCATCCGTTACACAATGTCGGATGATTTGGTTGGTGCAATATTTAAACAGAAATGGATCATCATAGAAAAACATGCGCGACCAAGTGATGAACCTATTCTTATCTTGCGGTGTCCAATCGGGAGGGACGGCTCCCGTGACAAGATAGTTCACGATATCCGTAAACCAGGGCAAAGAAGAGGTAGAAAAGAGTTGCTCATCCGAAAAGTATTCGTTTATGGGTATTGGATCACTAGGTACGTCAAACGAAAGCCGTGATAAGTGGTCGGCAATGACGTTTTCTACTCCTTTCTTATCTTTAATAGAGAGATTAAACTCTTGTAGGAGTAGGATCCACCTTATGAGGTGAGGATTTATGTCTTTCTTCGCAAGTAGGTATTTCAATGCCACGTGGTCGGTGAAGCAAGTGATGGGAGAAACGATAAGGTAGGACCGAAATTTGTCAAGAGCAAAGACTACCGCTAGCAACTCGTTCTCGATAGTGGAGTAATTGAGTTGTGGTCCGGTAAGAGTCCGGCTAGCGTAGTAGATGACATAAGCCTATTTATCTTTTCTTTGACCCAAAATAGCCCCTATCGCATAATCGCTAGCATCACACATAAGTTCGAATGGTAAAACCAATCCGAAACTTGCATGATGGGAGCGGACACAAGCATGGTTTTCAGTTTTTCAAAAGAGCTTTGGCATGCTTTCGTCCACTCAAATGGGTTGTCCTTCATAAGTAGGTTGCTTAAGGGTCTAGCGATGGAGATAAAGTCTTTAATGAACCTTCGATAAAACCTCGCATGGCCCAAGAAGGAGTGCATGTCTTTGAGCGATTTTGGTGGGGGTAGATCGGCTATGACATCTATCTTAGCTCTATCAACTTCTATCCCCTTGGATGAAACTATGTGGCTAAGAACTATTCCCTCGGTGACCATGAAGTGGCATTTCTCCCATTTCAGCACTAAGTTCTTTTCCACACACCAGGCAAGTACCTTTTCCAGTTTTTCAAGACAAATATCGAAAGAGGTGCCAAAAATGCTGAAATCGTCCATGAACACTTCAAGTCCTCTCTCGACCATATCGCTAAATAGACTCAACATGCACCTTTGAAAGGTCGCGGGTGCATTACACAAGCCGAATGGCATACATTTGTAGGCAAACGTACCAAAAGGGTAAGTGAAAGTCATTTTCTCTTGGTTACGTACATCTACCTCAATTTGGTTATATTCGGAATAACCATCAAGAAAGCAATAGTAAGGTGGCCCGCTACTCTTTCAAGCATCTGATCAATAAATGGTAAATGGAAATGGTCTTTCCTAGTTCCCGCATTGAGTTCCCGGTAATCAATGCAAATGTGCCACCCGGTGGTGGTACATTGGGGGACTAGATCTCCTTTGGCATTCTCAATCACTATCATGCTCGACTTCTTCGATACAACTTGAATAGGGCTCACCCACTTGCTATCCGAGATTGGGTAGATAATCCCGGCATCCAATAGCTTAATTAATTCGGTCCTCACCACTTCTTTCATATTAGGGTTTAGCCTTCTTTGCATTTCTCTAGAGGGCTTGATATCCTATTCGATATGGATCTTGTGGGTGAAATCAAAGGATTTACCCCTCTCAAATCAGCAATGCACCAACCAAAAGCACCTTGGTGCTTCTTCAGAATCTTTAGCAATTTACCCTCCTGCTCTTCGTCTAGGCTAGAGGAGACAACAACAGGAAATGTCTCATCCTCTCCTAGGTATGCATATTTAATATGGGAGGGGAGTTTCTTCAACTCGAGGGTTGGAAATTTATCATTGGAGGGAACCATGCGTGTATCCCTTGGTGGTAACTCCTCGAATCTAAAAACCCAACTTACATCTCTCGCGTCCTCATCCGACGCTCTCTCATCAAATAACTCTCTCAACTCCCTAACCTTCCTCTCGAATGTGGTGTACATGCCCTCACTCTCGTGGTTCAACACTAAACAGGACCCTAGGGCATCTCTGAAATAATTCTCCTTGAAATAATCCTCTACGATCTCGTCTATTAGGCTCACCGTGTGAAGATCATCTTCTTCCCCCGTCTATTGGGCGATATGGAAGATGTTAGTCTCTAAAGTCATGTTCCCAAAAGTGAGTTGCATTTTCCCATTTCGAGTATTGATGATGGAATTAGCTATAGCTAAGAATGGGCGCCCAAGAATGATGGGAACATGGTTACTCGAGGTGAAGGAGGGCTCCATGTCCCAAATGACAAAGTCCACCGGGAAGTAGAACATGTCAACTTGGACGATCACGTCCACAACTATACCTCTTGGTATCTTCACGGTTAGATCCTCTAACTGGAAAGTGACTTTTATGGGTTTGAGGTTGCCCAAATCAAGTTGCCTATAGATGGCGTACGTGAGGATATTGACACTTGCTCCCAAATCAAGTAAGGCTTTCTCAAGTTTATTTTCTCCAATGATGCAGGAAATGGTGGGTGCACCAGGATCTTTGAAGTTGGGCAGGAGATCATTGAGTAGGATGGAGCTCACGTTCTATGCTAGAATGACATTTTTCTTTACCTTCATCCTCCTTTTTACCATCAACAAGTCTTTGATGACTTTTGCATAAGCTCGAATCTGCTTAATAACATCGAGGAAAGGTAAATTTAGCTTCACTTGCTTTAGTACGTCTAGCACTTCATCATGGGGGTTTCCTTTGTGGGAAGGAATCAACCTTTGAGGAAACGGTAAAGCGGTGGGTGGTTTCACTACTACCCCGGGCTCACTAGTGTCCTCTTTATCACTGTCCTTCAAGGGGACATCTTCGGCCTCTTTTGTGCCGAGAGAAATCTCCTTATATTTGGTTGCATCGTGTGGGGGAGGTGATAAATCAAAGACTCTCCCACTATTAAGAGTGGTCATAACTTGACATTGCTCCTGATGTTCTGTCGAGGTGGAGTTAACACTAATTTGACTTTGGGGCGGTCTTTAGCCCTGAGCAGGAAACTTGACTTTCTCTTGGATACTCAATGAAGATTGCAACTGTGAAATGTTAGTATTCATGTCATTCATCATGCGCTCATGCCTAGCATTAGTTACAGTCTGGGTATTGATAAAGTGGTTGATCGTATCCTCGAGACTTCTTCGTAGTGGAGGGATGTATGCTCCTTGAGGTGTTGGTGTCTGCACATGTCCTTGCATGTGTGGAGCTTGTTGAAAATGTGATGGTGGAGGAGGGGCATCATGTGAATTAGGTTTCATCGCAGCATGTTTTTGCCCATAGCTAAAACCAGGATGGTTTTTCCATGAAGGGTTGTAAGAATTCCCGTACGGTGCACCAAAATTACCCTTAAATCCTCCTATGCCACTGACTTGCTCATGAAGCATCACTTTGTAGGCGGGTATAGTCGGGCATTCCTCAGTTGAATGACCCGCCTCACAAATTGCACACACCTTCTCGATGGGGTTTGGGATGGATCCAGTTGGTCCTCTTCCATATACCTCACGTAGGTCTCGCAGTCCTTTCTCAAGTGTATCGAGTCGACTGTCCGCTATAGAACTATTTTCTACATGAAATAGGCCAGACGTTGATGGAGTGGCAGTCACTTCATGATTTTGATTTTGATCATTAGGGTCAGATGTATTCCAGGATTGGGTAGTCTCGGCAACATACCTCAAGTGAAGCTCAGTATCGTGGGTGTCTAAGTCGACAAACGGACCACTACCCATTTTTTCAACAAGTTGATTGGAGTTAATGTTCATCCCATTATGGATAAAAGAAATGATTTGCGTTTTATCAAAACCATGATGGGGACACGAGGCAAATAACTCATTGAAATGCTCGTAGCATCGCTCGAATGACTCATTTTCTAATTATCGGAAAGTTTGAATTTGAGCCTTGATGGAATTCGTTCGATGTGGGGGAAATAACTTCTTGAGAAATTTGGATTGTAGCTCGTTCCATGATGAAATCGAATTTGGAGGTAAAGACCATAGCCAGGTTTTAGCCTTATCCTTTAGCGATAATGGGAAGAGTTTAAGGCGGAGCACATCTTTTGTGCAAGTTTGATCGCTAAGAGTCTCGCACGCCTCCTCAAATTCCATGATGTGGTAATATGGCTTTTCTGAATCCATTCCATGATAAGTGGGAAGTATCTAGATCATCCCATTCCTAAAGTGAAATTTCCCAGCATTGTACGGGAGTAAAATGCATCCCGGAGTGACAGTGCGCTCGGGATATAAGATTTGTCTCAAAGGGCGATATGGGGCCTCTCCCTCATCGGCGGCTGCACTACCATGTTGTAACATGTCTCTCTCTCTCAAAGATTAGGTATCCTCACTTGGTATACTCGGAGCGCGCTCTGAAGTGTGTCCTAAGAGGGAAAATGGCGTGTTATTTGAGATTTAAGGTGATGGTGTGGGAGGTGGAACCCAGAATTATGGAGCGTTAGGAGTGTGGGGGCTATCAAGGTCATACTCAACTATTGGATTTTCGTGAATGTGGGTTGGAGTATTCTGGGGAGTTGGAGTGAGTTCACAATTTTGAATTAATAGCTTATGAGAGATAATGCTGAATCTTTTTGTGCTATTTTCAATTTTTTATATGTTTTTGGATTTCTGGAGATTTTTTTTCATAGTTTTAGATTGACTCGATCTAATCCTAAGTCTACCAAATTCCCCGGTAACGGTGCCAAAAACTTGACGCGACTATGAATGTCTCTCAGAAGTGCGTACTCTCTAGGCTCAAGTGCAAGCCTGTCGCTCAAGTAATAATCCGATAAGTTGGGTATCGATCCTCAGGGAAATAGGACAACAGAGTTGTGATGACGTTGGATAGATGAAGAAATCCTAACTCTGACTCTAAAAAGAAAAAGAAAAGATGATTGGTTTTGGGATTTGGCTATAACTAAATGCAATTTTGAAATTATGAAAGAAATGAAACTATTCTAAATTACCTAAAATACTAACGATGAATGATTTAAAACTCGAACTATATGATGAAGAAAACAGGACGGGAATACAATCCCTCAACCCTAGTGTATTGATGGTATAAAACTAATCATAAATTTAAATGATTAATTAGACCCAGAATTTAGTACTCCGAAGCATTACTCATATGAGGTTCAAGCTCGCACCATACTTAATCAGAGGAAGCGAAAATAAGTATTGCAATAATTACACTCGAATTGCATTCTAAAGCATCCCGGTTACCCGGAAGAAAATGAGAGCCAAAAATCTACAATTGTCACGTTCCTACGCAATACGGTCGTAATCAAACCATTAAATTTAGAGGATTAATTTTATGCACATACAACTATCGCATCGGGTTGGGTTCATGCATCCCGACCCATAAAAGTCTAGCCTACCATGATGAAATTAATGAAAACAATTTTGGAATTGTAGGAAGTCATGATTAAACTAAGAAAAAATTGAAGAATGATGTAAACGAAATATTAGACAGAGGAAATTACTTACTAATCTTACCAAAGCACTCAAAACATTAACTACAATTACTTGTAATCACAAAAATCTGAACAATCTTCAATCTTGGAATTAAAATTATAATTTATCTTCAAACAGGGGTTTTTCTGAAAAAGAATGGAAAATTAGCTAAATTCACCCGTCCTTAAAATGATAACTACTCGGGTTTAAATACCCTACAAAACTCCAAGATTTTTAGCTGAACTAGGACTCTCCATTAGAGGAGGAGTAAAAAAATAAAAATTCGACAGAAGGACCGGTTCGGTCCTCCTTCGATTCGGTCTGGGTGGAATCCGGATCGGTTCATTTATTTCTTGGTGGATCGATCCGGTACGGATCAATTTATTTATTTTCTTTCAGCGTCGATCTGTCTTCAGTCCGGGCTTCTCTGGAAATTGGCATTTCGGATCGGTCCGAACCGGATTGGTTCGAATCTCCTTTGACTTTTTCTTCAGACTTTGACTGCTCATAACTTTCACACCGGGATTCCGATTGAGGTGCCGTTTCTTCCTATGTGCTCGTGAACTTGATATCTTCAACTTTTCTTAGATTCCTCATCCTAATTCCAGGTAAAAATTACACTTTTGACCTTTTGACTTTCCTTCTTTTCTTTCTTGATTCTTCCGGTTTCTTTCTTTCTTCATTAACATCAAATACCTGCAAACTTAGTACGAAATACCAGAAACTCAGGGTACTCATTAGAATAAGTCAGTAGCAAGATTATGAGAAAAAATTAAATTGATTACATTGTTCGAGGTGCTAAAAGTAACTAAATTAAAGGGATAAATTGGGAAGAATTTATGCCTAATCAGGTGCGTAAGTTAGATTTTTGGGTTTTTATAGTTTTGGGGGTGTAGGTTTGCAAGTAGAAGTTATGGGTTTATTTATATGTTATGTGGGACGCGAACACACTTGTAAAAATTAGAAGGTTTAAAAAGGAGAATGATTATGTCATATCGAACATCATCACATGTTAATTGAATTCATATTATTGAATAGAATGAATTATGTTGAAAACAACAATGGTGATATTAATTGAATTAAATTAAACTTGGGACCTATATGATTATATCTCCATTTTGTGTTTATGGTTTATGATATGGTGTGGATTATTATTATTCACTTTTTCCATCGAGAGGAGGGAGTTTTGGGTGGTATATTACTCACCTTGATTATAGGATGCTTACTAGGTATGGGACTAGTGGGTAAGCCTTGGTTAAAATTTATATTTGCAAGGTATGGAACTAGTTAGTGTAAATTCGTGGGGATTTTATATTCTGGGGTGGGGCAAATATTTACATTATATCGCCTTTTTGTTAGCCTTGGCATGTGACTAGGACATGTTTTATAATGGTGATTCATCATATATGTAGGATAGGAAGCATGTGTACTTGGGGACCCTTAGCTATGGGACTAAGAGATATTTTGAGGATATCACATCGATTGAAAGGGTGGGAGAATTTATAAATTGAGAAAATGATAATTAATGCCTAAGATAAAAATGAGTATTAAAATTTGTGGTGACATAATGTGTTTGGGACCGACAGTTTTAACGGTTCAGTGGACGATTTATGTCGTGTCGTGTGTGGAACCTTGTAATGGGGTGGGGTCGAAAATTTAAACGGATCAGGGGCCATTTGACAAGGGGAGTATAAAACTTTGGTGGATTATCACCCGTGGTGGGAGGATCACTATAATTAAGATAAAAATTGAGGAAAATGATTAACTGGGTTAATTTAAATATATTTACATCGGGAGACTTGGGAAAATAAAAATCATATTGGTGAGCTTTTTCAAATGGGAGGGTAGTTAGTGATTTATATTTATCGTATTTATTATCTTGTTTAATTAAAATACTCTATTGTGATATTTATTGCGTATAATGCTATTGTTTGGATTCACGGACCCTATTTGGATGGAGTAGTGTGTATTCATGCCCGAGGATATGACCTCATGCGTTGACTAACTTTTAAGGATAAGTATTGGAGAAGTTGCATAGGATTATTGGAGTTTATAGTTTGGAGGTGCAACTAGAGTTCATTCATTTTATTAGTTTATTTAGTTAGAATTTCTTTTCAGTCGTATTTCACTATGAGACTTCATTTGGGTTTTATTGGGCCATTCGATTCCAAAGTTGTTAGAGGATTTAAGTTGGATTATTTACAGTTGGTTTATTATTCTCATTTTATTTAATCATTATTGGAGATTGGTGTTACTTGGAGTTGTAGCATGTGATGGATTTTTATCGTTCAGTTATTTTTATCATTTGGAATGAATTCAATTATTTATCTTATGGATTGATTATTTATGTCTCATATCTATCTCATGCTAAGAATGGTATTTATTTTCTCATGCTCGGCACGGTTCGGAGGCATTGGCTAGTCAGCCCATCTGTCAAATTTTATGGGGTGTGACAGATGGTATCAGAGCATGGTCTTAGGTCTCGTAGGTTATGAGTCCATTTTATCTTTCGCGTTGCTTATCTTTGATTCATTTTAATGATTTTTACCCTTAGTTATTCCGAGTTTGATGTTGTTTTGTTCCTATCTTTTCAAATGGCAAACACCAGGAGAGCTGGGAGTAGGAGAGAGGAGTCTGTTTCTAGTCCTGCGGCCCAGGAAAGGCAGCGGAAGATTGCTTTGGATGCTGAGGAGTTAGCAGCTATCATTTGTGAGGCCACGGAGGCTGGTATGGAAATGGGGAGACAGAGATGGGTGACTTTAGAGGCACAATAGCAAGGTACACTCATTTCAGCTTGGGATAGGGTGAGAATCAGTTTTCTTAAGGGCAATCCTCCCACCTTCGCATGGGGGATTTGACCCAATGGTTGCTCACCAGTGGAAGAGAGATATGGAGAGGCACTTGAGGATGGTGGATTGCACAAACGTATAGAAGAAGATGTTAGTGACGTTTAAGCTAACTGGGGATGCATTACAGTGGTGGGAGAGTGCCACCACGTTAGAGGATAGAGATCAATTGGTTTATGCATATTTTTTGATAAAATTTAGCAATAAGTACTTTTCGTATGCAAATAGGAATGCGAAGAAGAGAGAATTTTTGGAGTTGGAGCAAGGTTTAAAGTCGATTGTCGAGTATGAACGGGAGTTCGCCAATTTATCTATGCTTGTACCAGAAGAGGTTAGCACTGAGGTGAAGAAGATGGAATGTTTCATTAAGGGATTGTCTGGCCGATTAGACATATGGTGTTGGGAAACCCGGCGTACACTACTTATGCTCAGGTAGTGGATGTCTCAATGTTACTTTGGCAAGGAAAGGCCAATTATCAAAACAAGTTAGGAAAGAGACAAGAGTCAAATGGATAAGGAGGTGAGAATAAGGGTCACAATGAACAAACATGGAAGGAAAAAAAAACAATCAGGAATAACAGGGACAAGGAGAAGAGCAATGGAATACTGGACATTATGCACCTTTTAAGGGTGTGATTTTTCTGCGGGAAAGTAGAACATCTAGCGGCTAAGTGTTACAAGAGAGCGGGACAACAAGACCAAGGAGTACTGGCCCAACAAGGTCAAGTCACACAAGGGAAACAAGGTCAAGGACTTCAGGGTCAACAAGGACTGAGGTCTCCAGTCTTAGCAACAGCAGGTGTTTAGGGAGTGCCAGAAGTACCGACATCGTCGGGTGTTCAGGGGGCACCAGAAGCACCGGCAGCATCAGGAGGTCAGAGAGTGACCGCAGCACCAAACCAAATCGGATATGGGAGGTTCTATTTACTTCAGCCTCGGGTCGAGTAGGATAGATTGCATGGTTGGTGGAGTGTCAGGGTACATAATCACTATTTTCTAGATACTTATATGTGTAGGTGCATATATATTATATTTTGGGATCATGGGTTTTCGTACGTGTAGGATTGGGTATATTGGCACCAAATCATGATACTCTATGGGTAGGCATATGTGAGCCTTATTTTATGTTGCGTGAATTTACGTGTTGATGTGTATGCTTCGTCTAATTTTGAGGACGAAATTCTTTTGCTAGTGGGGAAGTATGTAACACCCCGTGTTTTCATTAGTTAATTGAATCAATTAATTGGAATATTTGAGAAAAATAAAATTTTGGATTTAATGGTCTTTAATAATTAAGCATGTGATTTTTATATTTGAGTAGTAAAATTTCAACTGGAATTAAATCAGAGTTATAATAAAATGTTAGAATGATATTTCTTAAAATTTTTTAACACGCAAGTACATTTTTGGTAAGTTAAAGAATATTTTTCTAACTGTAAAGGTGGTGTTTTAAAGACTCGGGTTTGATGCTGGGGTCATTCAAACGACAGCGTATGTCGTTCGAACGATGTAACATCTCGTTCGAACGACAGCGTGTATCATTCGAGCTACATGGATGATGGATGGATTAGAGTCCTAATTAGATTTAAACTCTTAAACCCCTTATATACCAAAACTGATACGGTGCTGGGACTTTCCAAATACTTTTCTCCAATAAGGTTTTCCAAACGTAATTCCTCCAATCTCCAACCACTAGACCCAACTTTTAACAAGTTTTAATCCAAGAATTGAAGATTTAATTAGTGTTTTCTCAAGAGTAGTCCAACCAGATTTTTATCCAGCTAATTCCAGGCATGAATACTCTATTCCTTTCCTTTAGTATTATGCGTTTTAAGTGTCGCCTAAATTCTTAATCACATGTTTTTTATTAAAATCAATTAGCAACCTAATTAGAGAAAATGGACACTAATTTTTGGGGTTGTTTTGATAAAACATTTTAATGTGATTTAATTCTTGAACCCCTTAGGTGCGTAAGTTAGATTATTGGGTTTTTATGGTTTGGGGGGTGTAGGTTCGCATGTAGAAGTTATGGGTTTATTTATATTTTATGTGGGATGCGAACACACTTATAAAAATTAGAAGGTTTATAAAGGAGTACGATTATGTCATATCGAATATCATCGCATGTTAAATGAATTCATATTATTGAATAGAATGAATTATGTTGAAAACAACGACGGTGCTATTAATTGAATTAAATTAAACTTGGTACCTTTATGATTAGGTTATCATTTTGTGTTTATGATTTATGATATGGTGTGGATTATTATTATTCACTTTTTCCATTGCAGGGACGAGGGGGTTTTTGGTGGTATATTGCTCACCTTGATTATAGGATGCTTACTAGGTATGGGACTAGTGGGCAAGCCTTGGTTAAAATTTATATTTGCAAGGTATGGGACTAGTTAGTGTAAATTCGTGGGGATTTTATATTTCGGGGTGGGGCAAATTTTTATGTTGTATCGCATTTTCGTTATCCTTGGCATGTGACTAGGACGTGTTTTATAATGGTGATTCATCCTATATGTAGGATAAGACGCATGTGTACTTATGGACCCTTAGGTGTGGGACTAAGGGGTATTTTGAGGATCTCACATCGATTAAAAGAGTGGGAGAATTTATAAATTGATAAATTGAGAAAATGAGAATTAATGCCTAAGATAAAAACGTGTATTAAAATTTGTGGCGACATAATGTGTCAGGGACCGACAGTTTTAATGGGTCAGCGGGAGATTTATTTCGTGTTGTTTGCGGAATCTTGTCATGGGGCGAGGCCAACTGGTTAAACGGATTAGAAGCCATTTGACAAGGGGAAGTGTAAAACCTTAGTGGATTACCACCCGTGGAAGGAGGACCACTGTAATTAAAGATAAAAGTTGAGGAGAATGATTAATTGGGTTAATTTAATTATATTAACATCGGGGGACTTAGGAAATAAAAATCATATTGGTGTGCTTTTTGAATTAGGAATTTCTGAGGGTAGTTGGTCTTATCGCGTTTAATTATAATACTCTATTATGAAATTTATTGAGTATAATGCTACTGTTTGGATTCACGGATCCTATTTGAAGGGAGTAGTGATTTTTTATTTAGTTATATTTTGTGTATGATTGATTTTTATGTGTATGAATGTAAAAATTGCATGTATCGTAAGAAAAATACATAATTATTGTGTGATACAATTTAAAAGTACCCATTATTGATATAAATAATTCAGGACGTAATTCGGTGCACATATGAACTCGTTTAGATGTTTTAAACCTTTAAAAATAGTTTCAGGTCAATAGTATATATGTTGGGGAACTTTTGGGCTAGTTGGGTTATGAATTCAGGTCCATTTGGGAGTCCAAAAGTTGGGTTTTAAGCCCAACTCTAGATTAACAATTATTAATTTTTAAGTGTGGGGTCAACCACTCCCCCACTATCATTCAGAAAAAACTAAAAACAACAGTTAATGGGAGAGAAAAGAAGAAGGACCAAAAGTGAGGAAATGGACATGGAACCAAGGAAAAATCAAAGGGATTTCAAGGGACTTTCCTCCACTAATCTTTAAGGCAAGAATATTATTGCTTAATTTATGTTTTCAATATATTTCGTAATGCATCATAATTGCCCCCTTAAATTTCTGGGATTTAGATTTGATATGATTAATTTGATGATGATCAATGCATGTAGAGGACTGAATTTAATATAGAATTAGTCCCAAGAAATTAGGTATCAAAATGTGAAAATTAATAGTAGATTCCTTAGGGTATTGATATTTATTTGGGGGTATTGATATTTATTTGGGGGTATTGATATTTATTTGGGGGTATTTGACTAATTAATGTAGAGGATGTCACTGTTAATTCGTGGACTAAATTTTCATTTAAATCCCAAGATAGATACTCCTGTAATATGAATTCAAAAGGATTAAAATCTGGAGAATGTTCCAATCGATTAAGACATATATTTCAGGTTTGTGTACATGGATTTTGGGTTGATTTTTGGATGTAGAAGTTGGTTTCTCTATATGCATTTTCTGGGTTTTGTACGGACTGTTTCTCGGTTGATATTGATGTTCGGGCGAACAAATTGGAAACAGCGTCGTGAAGAAGACAAGGGGCATCGCTCAAACGACGTTGCATGTCGTTTGAGCGACATATCATGTCGCGCGAACGAGCGCCAACCTCGTTCGAGCAACGTGAAGGCGTTTTTGGCACTTTGTTCCTCTAATGATTCGGCTGGGTTTGGTTTACTATAAATTTGATTGGGTTTTGTTTACTGAAGTGGTACAATGGGAGGAGTTAGTAAAAATATATACTAATATGCCCACATTTAATTGGTAAAATTATAATTAACTAGCTGGTTTAGCACTTTTCCTATGGAGTGGAATTAATAATTTATTATATGGTAAATTATTAATAAATGATTTTTTTTTACTTTAGTTGTGCTTTCTATGGTAATTATGGAGTAATTACCTCTACATATTATATGAGATACAAATATGTACTATTATGTACTTGTGTGGACATAGAAATATTCGTGGATTGTCCTATCGGTTCGGGGGTTCTTGCATTACCACCGAGCACCACACGTCAGCATAGGTGGGGTTGACGTTGTGTAGGGCATATAAGTACTACGCAGAGGCTCCATCTAGGAGAGGTAGATATTGATGCTGACCCAGCTTCTGTCACCGCTAGGTATGGGCTGTGAACAGGTATCCTCCATCGGGACCACCCCCAATTTATGTGTGATTTGTGTTGTCCGCTTAGGGTAAGAGATTCCTCCAGACTTGTCAATAGAGTACGTATTACACACCAATGGTAGATGCCCTTGTATGTCAAATTTATTATAGGACATATATAAGTAATTACCCAGACTGTAATGAAATAAATTTAATTGTCCAAGGACGTGGACAATAACTATATTTTTTAATCCTATAATGCATAATATATGTTTCTGTAAAGTGGTGATTGCTTAAATAAGCTCTGATACCAATTTGTAGAATCGCTACAGCGGAAATATTGCGACTTCTCAAAAAATATCCAATTTTAATTAATTCCAAATTTTAGTTAAACCCTAAAACATGCATCTAGATGATTTATCCAATAAAATAAAGCATGCAGGATAAAACAAACAATTTCAGGAAAAATACCCCAAAGGGGCAAAAGCTTTTATTTCACTATAATTTGTAAGAAAACGGCTTACACGGATTACAATGAAATAGGGTGACATACGAAATACTCGTAGGTGTCGGTTTTGATGTCTCGGCTGGAACTTTCCCTTTCCAGGAGAGCAGCAGGGAAGAAGAAGACGGCTCCTCCACAAGTTACGGCTGGAATCTCTCACATGAACTCCAGGTGGTCAACAATGAAGAAGAAAACGGTTTCTCCACAAGAGTGAACTTTATAAGGACTCCCTCCACAATAGCATGCAACTGTCGGTTGTAGAGATCTCCCCACAAAGTATAAACAAGAGCAAAGTATGTTCTTCAAAACAAAAATAATTCACTAAAGCATATGGGAGTTCTGTGAATTGTAAATCAAAAATGATTAAAACCCTAAAGGAAGAAGTCAAAAAGAATTATGCTTTAGCAAAGTTTCTGTTCTGGAAAACGTATGGACTTCTTCTGGAAACGTTACCAAATAATGAGTATTTATAGAAAAATGCGACGCCTCAAAAACAGAGCTCGTTCGAACGAGAAGCTATGTCGCTCGAACGAAGTATGCATGTCGTTCAAACGACATCACGCGACTTCCAATCTCGTTCGAACGAGATGCTGATCTCGCGCGAACGACCTGGGCGTCAAAATCGAGGACGCTTCAAAACTTAGAAAAAATACTCATTCTCAATATTTGACGAAAAAATCCGCTCCAACACTTAGAAAATATTTTGTAAAAATCTCCCAAAATCTCTAAGTGAAAAGTAAAGGTATTTAAAACATAACCTTACCAAAGTAAACTTCACGGAGTCTTGAATGATGAAGAACTTGAGTAATTCGGATCCGTCTTTGATGTAGATGTCTCTTGAATGCCCTTCGACAGTGTAGCGGTATATGACATAATAAATTGATAACGAACCTCTGAAAATATGTCCTTACAGTTTCTGCCTTACACGTAAAATTTGCCAGATTGGGAAAGTATGGATATTGGCAACTAAATGTAGTCGATACATTTAAGTATTTAATTATCGATAAACCTGTTATTTATGTTTTGATCTATTTAATCATTCTGGATTTATTCTTAACATCTAGAATGCGGGTTTTTAGAAAATAATTATATATATTTACATTTGTGCTAAGAATGGTATTAATTGACAAGCACCTTATCTTTAGCATATCGTAGCTGGCTAGCCTTTACGTGAGAAAATAGGAATTGTTACACTATATTCAAGTTGTTTTGGTGGAAGGATAATGGTGTTACAAAGCATAATTGGGTTGTGTTACAATATGCATCAATGACCATCTATTAGATTACAACAAAAATTTACATTTAACAGCCTCATGGACAAAGCATTTTTTGGATTTTGAATGAAGCATTATGTGATGATAACTATAATTGGGCTACATTGGGGAAGTGTCATATATTCCTTTTGAAATTGTATATGGATTTTTTTATTCTATCATTTAATTTATTAATGTACAAGGTTTTTATTTTAATTTAATTAATATATTTATTATCAGTATTATTTATTTATTTATTTGATCTTGTTTGTCTTTTGGTCAGTCTATTGTGCCCTTAAGGGCCGGTCGCACTATTTTTCGAGGGTGGAACTCAATGTCACAAAATGATTGAGGATCAAAGCTAGTTTCAAAATAATAATTTCTTTAAAAACATTAAATTTTTGCATACATAATCTTTTTTTCGAAAATATTTTCTATAAATAAAACATTAAAAATAATTTTATTTATAAAAAAATTTTGATACAAAACGACCTTTTAAAAAAATATTTAAACTATTTCTAACTATTTAAACTATTGTTTAATTATTAATGACCCGAAATATCATTTTTAACCATAAATTTCGTTAAAGTTAATGTTCAAAATGGATGGAAGGGTCAATATAACAACATATAGATACTTTACGGGCTTAATGGATATAAACAATAGTTTAAGGGATTAATAGAAACAGTTTTTATACTTGAATATCCATATAGGTAATTCACTCTTTAGAGTTTGATGGAATGCGGAATTATTCAATGACATTGGGTGTGGCTATACTCAAGTGGAATTAGGGAAAGTATAATAGTGTTACAACGGATAACTGGGTTGAGTTATAATATGCATCAACGAGCATCGATTAGATTGAAACAAACAGTTACATTTAATAACATCATGGATAAGTAACTGTTCGGAAATTGAATGAAGCATTACATGATAAAAATATTAATTGGGGAACATTGGGGAAGCATCAAATATTCCTCCGGAAATTGCATATGATTTTTTTATTCTTCCATTTTATTTACTAAATTACAGGGTATTTATTCAAATTCAGTAAGGGCAATCACACTTTTTAAGGGAAATAGTAAGGGTGGTGTGACACACCACTTATTAAAATAACGGGTGGCCATCCCTCTATTAAAATAAAACAGGAATCTCATTTGGCTCATTCTTAGCATCACTGTCGAAATCAATTAATTAGTAATCACCTATTATTAAATTAAGCTATGTGCCAATTTCAATCTTATTAACAACATACTCAACCCACAATAATCCAACAATTAAAGTAAATCCACAATAACAATATATATTTAAAACATAAATCTAGTACATGCAAAATCCTTAACCAAGTAAACCATCAGTTGAAATAATATCCATACAACCAATTCCATATAAAATAAAATAAAATAAACTGTCCAACTTCTGCTACATGCCTAGAAGGAAACGGATCCTATCTAGAATATGATGAAAGATGTAACAACCCTCGATTTTGGGAGGCTCATTTTATACTAATTTTACCGCATAAGGTAATTATATAAAATGTGGGGACTGGAGTAAATATTAATTTAATGAATTGAAAGTTAATATTTACTAGATTGATGCATATTTACTGCATGTGAAAGTAAATAACATCAGGTTGCATGTCTGTAGTGTCATGTATTTTAAATGGCCTTTTAGTTAAAATGATTTTTGGAACTCGAAATAATTTATACAATTCCGGATGCCAGTTTAGAGGGTGTAGTTGGTCTCGGAAGGTGCGAGACAGTCAAAATAAGTGCCATATTGTATTTTTGTATTTCGGGCACTTTTACCTGGTTTTAGCTTATATGCGTATTTGCGAGTCATTTTAATGTAGTATTAACCATTTAAGTTGGGAGAATTATGTTAAGCCACGATTTTTGGCCTTGCCCCTTATTTCATTCCCTCATTTTATGTCTTGAACATAGAGAGAAAGGAGAGAAAGAGAGAGGAAGAGAAAGAATGGAGAAAGAAGAGAAAATGAAGATTGAAGATGGATTAATGCTCCTACTCAAAGAAATCTGATATTCCCTACATCAAGGCAAGTTTTCTACTTGCTAATATGTGATTTAAGATGCATAAATTGTATGATAATTGTGTATTTCCATTTATGGTTTAAATGTAGAATATGTGGGATTTGAACCCTAGTCTTGATTTATGTTGAAGAAATTGTGGGTTTTGATGGTTAATAATCATGTAGATTAGTTTGGGGTAGATTTTCGTGGTTGGTTGTGTATGAAAAGGAAGAGATTTGGAGTTTGGAGGAATTAGGGTTCATAACCCTTCGTAGCCATTTTTGGCAATTCTGCAGGTCCGAATCGATTCGGCCCTTTGGGCGAATCGATTCGCTAAGGGGAAATTGGCAGGTCTGCATAACCCGAATCGATTCGGGGTTAAGACCGAATCGATTCGGTCAATTGCAGAAGGTTGGTTTTGTTGTCCGAACCGATTCGCTTTTTGGGCGAATCGATTCGCTAGGGCGAATCGATTCGGCCCTTGGGCGAATCGATTCGTTTTCCTGCTGTTTTTGAGTTAATTTTATAACTCAATTTCAATTCTTTTCTTTACATATAAGGATTAGGAACCTTCTTGAATGAAGTAAACTTAGAGTCCTAGAGTGTGAGATGAGTTAGATGTTTTTACCCTACATTAGGAATGGGTTATGTGGGGATTTTTCCGGGGTTAGGCCTATTAATGATAAGGCATTCTTTTCTTCTAGTTAATGATTATGAAAACTAGGAGATGTAGTGTTATGTTCGGGAGACCTTAGGAGCTTAAGTAAGCTATACGAGTTTTGAGGGCTTATATTAACACCCCAAAAGAATGTTGGGAGACTTTAAAAGTTCGATTGAACTATGTTAACCTTGGTAGTTCATAATAACGCCATAAAGGTGAGTTTGGAGAATAAATTGAAAGTCATTTCATTCCTTCGAAAGATGATAACCTTGGGGTTCTAAAATAACCTCCTCGAATGCTTGGAGATAATGAAGATTTTATTTACTCCTTTGAGGTTGTAGTGTTGATAATAGTTATCGTATGGCTCCGGATAATAAGTTCTATCTATTACTAGAAGCAAACAGTAATGGTTTCGAATAAAATGAAACATATAAATGGAAGTGGTATTGATACTAGTAAATGATAATTTACTTAATCATGAAACCGGTAAATAATGATTTACTTGATTTTGAAATAATAAATAAAATGGATGTTACACACCTCTCTAAATACCATCTTAAGGGAAGTCCGCTCGATAGGTGGAGCCCCCTGACTAATGAATGCAGGGTGGATATAGTCCTAGGCCATGGGAGCGCTTATGGTTATATTTTTCTGCGATGGGTAGGAGATTTCGGGTGTGGTCTTGACTACCCCGCAGGCTCATGGCCGCTTCCCGACGTTTCGATAGGATCCCAGGTTGTCTTGGAGGCCCTGGAAGATGATGGTCATTTAGGGGCGCGCTCAGTGGGGAAACCCGGACGGGCGGTCTTAGAACTCGTTATATGTATATAATTATAACAGTTCAAAATCAAGTGGGACTTGATGTATTTTGATATGCCATATAGAGCATGATGGAGTGCCTTATAGAGCACATATAAATGCCCAAAGAGCATTTGAAAATGATTATTTTCCTGATAAGGAAAGGATTTTTACAAAGGGTAAAATTGAAATATAATTGCCTTAAAGAGCCAAATATGGTGTTTATAAGTATATTTCCTGCTAAGGAAAAGATATATAAAATAATTAGCACCTTGGGTGAAGTCTTTAGTTTAATGCTGCTTATTTATTCCTGCTTAGCTTATGTTTAAAATTGTATAGGTAGCTTCTTATTTCTCTTTCTTCGCGGTTTATTTACATAACTGTCATACTCTTTATTCATCTGGTAATCATATAGAACCGGGCCCTGACCGGTTACATTTTCCTGTTGCATATTCTTCTTGTCTCTGCTTAGGTACTCCGCCGCAAGGATGCCTGATTTGAATTCCTACTCCGATGTTTTCGACGAGCCGTGATGCATTGTGGGTATTACGGGATACATTTGGTATAGACGCTTTCATTTTCATTCTAGTTAAGATCAAGTCTGTTATTCGGGCGAGAGGCCCAAGCTTTTGTAAATGTCTAATGTAATGTAATAAGTAACTTATTGTACTTGTGTATTATTGATGGATCAGTTTAAGTGACCGGTTACATATTCGGTCTCTTTATTGTATTCTTGTTGTATTATTTATATATATGTCTTGGGGTTTTCCCTTATCTTTCACGAATTGGGTTGTTTGTTTTCATTTATTTACCTTCAAATCAAAATTTTTTGACAACCCGTTTTCTGAAATATTGGGTGGTTATCCTGGATACTCTATATTTTGTTATGATGCTGAGAATGATTCCATCCATGATTCCGTTATATTGGAGTATTGGGCTGGCCACCCCTTATTTCGGATCACGGGGTGTCACAGATGGTATCAGAGCATCAGGTTCTAGAGTCCTTAGGAATCTGTGTGGACGCCTTAAGTTTTCAGCGTTGCTCTTGATTTGATGTAAAGCCTTAGGATTAAGATCGTTGATTTTTCTTGTGAGATTTCGTCCTTCTACCATGAGGTACAATCTATAAATCTTTTGCGTATTCGTGTGAGAATAATAAGCCGATTGAAGTAGGGCGTTATGGGAAGGTTTGTGGAGAATTGTAAGTTGTGGTCGGGGATGAGGACCGCTGTAGAGGTCGCTCCCTTTTTTGTAGCAATTTCTGTTTCGCTATTACGACTACAAATTTCAGATGATTTAGTTTCCCAAGTACCGCAAGAAGTAGGAAGTGGTACTAAACTTGAGAATTCACGTGATGTTATATTGAAGTGGAAAAGTTCCCTGTAGTAGAATGGAGGAAAATCCTTCACCCATAGAAGAGGTGTTGAGGTGGTGAAAATGTGGTCACTATATTCGTGGGTGCCAGAAGTGTGGCCCATAGAGAAGCCCGGTGGATACTTGCGATGGCGAGTTTCTCTGGGATAACTGGACTGAGGAGAAGGTGGATTCCCGAATGTTCACAAGACGTTCGGTTAAAGACCCATGGCGAATATGGTGTTGTACGGTTAGAGAAACGAGATCATGCACCATGAAGTGTTAGGCTCCAAAATAGGTGTTGTTAACACTTCTGATGGAGTAAGAATCGTGAAACCCCATCGGTGGACACCACCTGGGGAGGTTTCGTTGAACTGAGGAAGAGGAGGCCAAGAGCGTGTCCTCTTTTACTGAGAAAGTAAGAAGGACTGCATGGGCAATTATTGTCAGCCAGAGTCGGAATAACTGCTATGATGTGGAGTGTAGAACCACTCATTTTAAACTTCGTTGAGTGGAGAGCAAGGGCAAGAGTAAAGTGCCTGGTTGGGGAGTTGGTGGAGATAATGTTGGTATGTGTAAGGCTCGAATATGGAGTCTGAGAACCATTAGTATTGACCCGGAGTGCTCGGCACAAACTGTGGTGGGAATTCTACCCTATAGGTGGGTAGTGTATGTTCCTTAGGATAAGATTTAGTAGTATTGTGTCTACGATAGACTCGGGTGTGTATATTGAGCTTGTAGTAGTATTTACGCTATTATAGAAGGGTAATTCTATGACTTCCGTGGTATGGAAGTTCTATCTTTTCTTCACTCGTTATGAAGCGAGTGATGATATTTTTATATGTATATGTGTCATATGTGTTACTTGGTTTGAGTGTTCTATTGTTTACTTGCATTGTGTGTAGATGCTATGACTTATCTCCACGACCAACAAAGTTAAGTAGTAATGCATAGGAGGGGTTCCTTGTTTGGATTCCGCTTTTGCGGGACGCTCCACGCGTGAACCTTAACGACGTTGGGAGTGGAGAGATGTCATATTTCCTTTCCCTTTTTTTTTCATGTATAGAATGCTAAGGTAAGTCTAGAATTGGAATCTTATTATTGGAATTGTACCGATCCCGATCATGTGTCTTAGACCGTCACATCTTAATGACCAACGATGCGAGGTAGTAGTGTAACGGGAGGGTTCCTTGTTTGGATTTCGCTTCGGCGAGACGTCCCACGCATGAACCCGAGCAAATGTCGGAAGTTGAGTAAGGTCTTGGGCACTAGGGATATATTTAGTATTATATGCTTACGATTTAGGTAGGATACATATAGATAGACCTTAGGATTTTTAGGGTGTAAGACCTTGAGGGTAGGTGGTGTTAGTTTAGGATGGTTGTTAGGAGTTGACCACGAATAAGTCGTGGGTTAACTCTAGATAGGGGTTCGATCCCTAGGAACGAGATTTATGGGGTCTCGAGAGGTTTGGTAGGTTCGGCCGAAAGAGATGAAGCCTTTCTTAGAGAAAAGGTTACGTTGGTAACTTCATTTCCGGGGAGTTAATAGGGACGGGTGGATCCTCACTCCTGAGTCATGATTGTAAGCTCGAGAGTGAGTTTAATGAGTAAGCTCTGCCAGGATTGGGGAGTAATAATACTAGGGCATAGACTTATTGTTTATGCGTCTCACAAGTTTAAACTTGTGGAGAGTAATATCCCGTGTTTGAATTAAGATTCATCGTGGTAGTGATCACCTTGAATAGATAAGGCACTACTTCCTGGGCAGGAAATTTGGTCCTTCTCGTAGGCAACAAGTTGTTGCAATATGTTGTGGGAGGAATTGAGTTGGTGCTCGGAGTTCAGAAGAACTAGTGTTTGGATATTTTCTCATTCGCTAAGGAAATGCGATTGGGCTAGTGGACTTGTCGAGTAGAGAACTCGTCAGAGAAAATGGTTATGGCATGGAAGGCCAAGTAGAGTGAGTAGGACTCAGAAGACTCTATAGCGAGAGCATTTCGATATGTGATTGACAATTTCACCTACTCGTGCGAAGAAGAGTAGTGGTGGAATGAAGAAGGGTATTCATAGACGTTTGCATGGAACTACCGGCATCGAACTGGTCATGATCCCAATTGAGAAAATTGGTGACCGTCGACCCAATCGTTGCTTTTCCACCCATTATGGACGAACTACATGTAGAAGAGTACACTCCATTCTCGATGGGGAATCGTAAAACCGTGGGAGGTGCCTATTATAATAGGGTGGACCGAGACTAGATATTCGTGTCGAAGGTTTAGAAAAAGTTTCCGCGAAGTTATGGGAACCGTATGGAAATGGCGTATATCCTACCACCCTAAAGTGGATGGATGAAAGGGAGGAAATTGACTTATGCCGAAAGGCATATTACGAACGTGCGCCTTAGTGTACATAGCAGATGGGAGCAGTGATGGTATGGATGGAGATTTTCGTGCAACCATTAGGTTTTGGAGTGGCCTTATGGATCATTTCCTAAGGTATGGTATTGTGAGTGGCCTAGCATGGTCAGTTGAGAAATTCGTAAACTCGTTGGATGGAACCAATGGGTAATATGTTCCTTAGACTTGGAATGGTCTCGGAACATTTCTTTAGAGAGTTGGCTTTTAAGCCATGCGCCTTGATAAGATACGTCGATACGAGGGATAGTTGTGTATCATTGAAGCTAAACCACTTAGAGTCGGTATGCATGCCCCGAGGTGGGATGTAACATAATCCTGAAGATTTGGCTAATTGTGCCGAGTCATGTGGACATCATGTTCCTCCATAGGAAGCTAGAATCGATGGTTAGTGAAGAGCGCCTTGTGCTGCTAGACTAGAGAACAAAAGATGATTGACTGAGATCGACAGGGTCGACCTTAGTCTGAGTCCATTTGGGACGTTGCAATAACGAGGAGTTTGTTTAGGATGGTAGAATCCTAGTTTAGAGTAGTATACCCTTATCAGATTTGGGTATGCCCGAATTTTGGGGGCAAAATTCCCTCTTAAGGGGGGGAGTATGTAACAACCCTCGATTTTGGGAGGCTCATTTTATACTAATTTTACCGCATAAGGTAATTATATAAAATGTGGGGACTGGAGTAAATATTAATTTAATGAATTGAAAGTTAATATTTACTAGATTGATGCATATTTACTGCATGTGAAAGTAAATAACATCAGGTTGCATGTCTGTAGTGTCATGTATTTTAAATGGCCTTTTAGTTAAAATGATTTTTGGAACTCGAAATAATTTATACAATTCCGGATGCCAGTTTAGAGGGTGTAGTTGGTCTCGGAAGGTGCGAGACAGTCAAAATAAGTGCCATATTGTATTTTTGTATTTCGGGCACTTTTACCTGGTTTTAGCTTATATGCGTATTTGCGAGTCATTTTAATGTAGTATTAACCATTTAAGTTGGGAGAATTATGTTAAGCCACGATTTTTGGCCTTGCCCCTTATTTCATTCCCTCATTTTATGTCTTGAACATAGAGAGAAAGGAGAGAAAGAGAGAGGAAGAGAAAGAATGGAGAAAGAAGAGAAAATGAAGATTGAAGATGGATTAATGCTCCTACTCAAAGAAATCTGATATTCCCTACATCAAGGCAAGTTTTCTACTTGCTAATATGTGATTTAAGATGCATAAATTGTATGATAATTGTGTATTTCCATTTATGGTTTAAATGTAGAATATGTGGGATTTGAACCCTAGTCTTGATTTATGTTGAAGAAATTGTGGGTTTTGATGGTTAATAATCATGTAGATTACTTTGGGGTAGATTTTCGTGGTTGGTTGTGTATGAAAAGGAAGAGATTTGGAGTTTGGAGGAATTAGGGTTCATAACCCTTCGTAGCCATTTTTGGCAATTCTGCAGGTCCGAATCGATTCGGCCCTTTGGGCGAATCGATTCGCTAAGGGGAAATTGGCAGGTCTGCATAACCCGAATCGATTCGGGGTTAAGACCGAATCGATTCGGTCAATTGCAGAAGGTTGGTTTTGTTGTCCGAACCGATTCGCTTTTTGGGCGAATCGATTCGCTAGGGCGAATCGATTCGGCCCTTGGGCGAATCGATTCGTTTTCCTGCTGTTTTTGAGTTAATTTTATAACTCAATTTCAATTCTTTTCTTTACATATAAGGATTAGGAACCTTCTTGAATGAAGTAAACTTAGAGTCCTAGAGTGTGAGATGAGTTAGATGTTTTTACCCTACATTAGGAATGGGTTATGTGGGGATTTTTCCGGGGTTAGGCCTATTAATGATAAGGCATTCTTTTCTTCTAGTTAATGATTATGAAAACTAGGAGATGTAGTGTTATGTTCGGGAGACCTTAGGAGCTTAAGTAAGCTATACGAGTTTTGAGGGCTTATATTAACACCCCAAAAGAATGTTGGGAGACTTTAAAAGTTCGATTGAACTATGTTAACCTTGGTAGTTCATAATAACGCCATAAAGGTGAGTTTGGAGAATAAATTGAAAGTCATTTCATTCCTTCGAAAGATGATAACCTTGGGGTTCTAAAATAACCTCCTCGAATGCTTGGAGATAATGAAGATTTTATTTACTCCTTTGAGGTTGTAGTGTTGATAATAGTTATCGTATGGCTCCGGATAATAAGTTCTATCTATTACTAGAAGCAAACAGTAATGGTTTCGAATAAAATGAAACATATAAATGGAAGTGGTATTGATACTAGTAAATGATAATTTACTTAATCATGAAACCGGTAAATAATGATTTACTTGATTTTGAAATAATAAATAAAATGGATGTTACACACCTCTCTAAATACCATCTTAAGGGAAGTCCGCTCGATAGGTGGAGCCCCCTGACTAATGAATGCAGGGTGGATATAGTCCTAGGCCATGGGAGCGCTTATGGTTATATTTTTCTGCGATGGGTAGGAGATTTCGGGTGTGGTCTTGACTACCCCGCAGGCTCATGGCCGCTTCCCGACGTTTCGATAGGATCCCAGGTTGTCTTGGAGGCCCTGGAAGATGATGGTCATTTAGGGGCGCGCTCAGTGGGGAAACCCGGACGGGCGGTCTTAGAACTCGTTATATGTATATAATTATAACAGTTCAAAATCAAGTGGGACTTGATGTATTTTGATATGCCATATAGAGCATGATGGAGTGCCTTATAGAGCACATATAAATGCCACAAAGAGCATTTGAAAATGATTATTTTCCTGATAAGGAAAGGATTTTTACAAAGGGTAAAATTGAAATATAATTGCCTTAAAGAGCAAAATATGGTGTTTATAAGTATATTTCCTGCTAAGGAAAAGATATATAAAATAATTAGCACCTTGGGTGAAGTCTTTAGTTTAATGCTGCTTATTTATTCCTGCTTAGCTTATGTTTAAAATTGTATAGGTAGCTTCTTATTTCTCTTTCTTCGCGGTTTATTTACATAACTGTCATACTCTTTATTCATCTGGTAATCATATAGAACCGGGCCCTGACCGGTTACATTTTCCTGTTGCATATTCTTCTTGTCTCTGCTTAGGTACTCCGCCGCAAGGATGCCTGATTTGAATTCCTACTCCGATGTTTTCGACGAGCCGTGATGCATTGTGGGTATTACGGGATACATTTGGTATAGACGCTTTCATTTTCATTCTAGTTAAGATCAAGTCTGTTATTCGGGCGAGAGGCCCAAGCTTTTGTAAATGTCTAATGTAATGTAATAAGTAACTTATTGTACTTGTGTATTATTGATGGATCAGTTTAAGTGACCGGTTACATATTCGGTCTCTTTATTGTATTCTTGTTGTATTATTTATATATATGTCTTGGGGTTTTCCCTTATCTTTCACGAATTGGGTTGTTTGTTTTCATTTATTTACCTTCAAATCAAAATTTTTTGACAACCCGTTTTCTGAAATATTGGGTGGTTATCCTGGATACTCTATATTTTGTTATGATGCTGAGAATGATTCCATCCATGATTCCGTTATATTGGAGTATTGGGCTGGCCACCCCTTATTTCGGATCACGGGGTGTCACAAAAGAGATGACTATATCAATATCCTACAACATCCAAACTTGTTATAACTCCGGTACATGATAGAATGATCAAGCTTGACGTCCCTGTGCCTGGACATCTTAAAGGTTTTGAAAATAGATTTGATACAGGTCAGACCCAAAAACTTTTAGAAAATATTTTACAAGTAATTAAATTGCATCATTAATTATGTGCCCATTCTTTCATATTTCAAATTGGTGACACACTCTCTTGAGACATTGTGCGCACCTAACATTCTATTAAGCGCCAAGTTCTGCTACCCGCCTAACTAGTCCCATACTATCCCTAATTCCATAAGCTATCCCATCACCGCGTATTTACCGAATTAATTATAATAACCATTAATAATTATAATTATCCATTATAATCTATTAATTAAATATAACTAGTTAATTCAACATTATCCACTTCCAATTAATAATTATAATCCTCAATTATAATTTAATATCAATATTTTTTACTATTTATTATTCACTTTCATTAATAATTATAATCTTCCATTAAAATCTATTAATTTAAATCGTTAATTTTCGCTAGTTAATTTAACATTATCCACTTAATGATTAGACCGTGTATAGTTCTTCACACTAATATACACAATATTCACATCATAATATACATATATATCACTCTCTATATACGTATACCCGCCATCCCTTCAAGTTAACATTCCGAGAGATACGGTTGTCTAATGTGCTATTCTTCATGAGAATACTTCCTCGATCCTGAAAAAACCCGATATGAAATCACCTACCGTACCCGAAAATAAAACTTATTGGAGGTGATCACAGTCCTTAACCAATAAGCATAACCATACCGACATTACCTCACTATATTCCAACCTTATCAGGTATGCATAGCTCTATGATTTGGGGCCGATAGGTAGCCTGCTTTCACTCACCAGGGAGAATACCCACATCGCGCAACCTCCATTAATAGCACTCACTTGAATGGTATGTTTAATTAATTATATGAATCACTCAGATATAATATTACAATATATACTGTCTTTGTACCCATATATATTTTCTCAGAATTCCATTTAACCATGCCTATCACTCATGGCACAAATAAATCATTTTCACAATATTGATTATTTCCAAAATTCATTAATTATTCACTAAATTAATTAATTAAATCCCACAATATTCTTTATAATCATAATTAACTAATTATTCACTAAATTGATTAATTAAATCTCATAATACATTTTTGGAAACGTATCACTCCACCAATTATTCCATATTACATGCTTCATTTTTGAATAAAATTCTTCCCATTTATTCTGAATTGCAACCCCGATAAATCTCAAATATAAGACCCTTGAAGATACGATGAGGCTACTATGATTAATTCATGGTAGGTTTGAATAAAAGAAATACTTATTAGAGATAAGTTGAATGCTTGAGAATTTAACTAATGGTTAGTTTCCTCAAATTATTACCGTATGAAGATACTAAGTAGAAATGCACCCTAAGCCTAATGGGATAAGTTTAAATGGTTAGTATCGGTAATGACACTAGTTAGGGTGAAACTACTTATGCATATTAGTGGATTCCTTATATTTGTACATATAAACCATAATGAAAAAGTAACAAGAAGCGAATAATTATTAATAATTTGGAATGATTAAGTCTAAGTTAAGAGGACAACATGCTAAAATCATTAATTGTATTGGTAAGGTGAGTTTAGGGATAACTATACCTATAATTGTATTAGTAACATTAGTTTGGGGATAACTATACCTATAATTTTGCTAGTAACGGTAGTTTGGAAATAACTATACCTATAATGTTTTGGAAAGGTTTGTTTGGGAATAATTGTACCTATATATTTAAAGAGAAATAAATGATGAAGAAAAGGTAATTTTAAGTCTAAAAGGCAATGTGTGGGACTTAATATTTAATGAGGTAGTGGTCGTAGGATATCGACTCAAAATGTGCTATGTAATAACGGGTTAAAATGCTACGGTTAAGCCGGAAGGGAGTCGTTATAGAGTTACTACTTATACATATTGGATAATAATATGTATTATATTGCTTTGTGTGGACATACCTAGGTTCAAGGACTGTCCTATCTTTTGGGGTTTGAATGCGATCGGGACTGCATAGCACACATCAGCATAGGTGGGCTAGGCATTGTGTAGGTCCTTTGGGTACTACTTAGCAACGCCACTTATGATATGGTAGGTGTTAGTGCTGGGATCCTTTATCACCGCTGGTATAGGCCGTGAACTAGTGTATAGCATAGGTACTACCCCACTTGCTTGTGTTTTATTACCCATTTAGAATAAGAGACTCCTCCAGATATTACCGATAGAGCGGGAACAATACGCCGAAGATAGATGTCTTTGTGTGTCTCATGTCTGTGTGTGTGTGTGTGTGTGTGTATGGACATACATATATTTCTCCGGTTTACACATTGTGGTGTGCCTTGTATGGGAATGTGCCCGCTTAGTCTATAGGTGTAGAAGATGCTTAATGATAACAAAGTCGGGTTAATATAATAATGTGGATAATTAAGGACAAAGAGGAGTCTTAATGAATAATGTGATAGATAATTATTAATGAGAATATTAATTGGACATTCTAAGAATGTAGATAGTAATTAAAGAGAAGGGATAATGTGGTAGACAATTATTAATGAGAATAATAATTTAGTAGTCTAAAAGAATGAAACTTATAGTCTAATGGGGTAGACGATGAGGATTATGAATTAAATATCAAATAGTCTGAAGAGATATACTAAGGTTATGAATTATTATATGAAGTAAAAATACGCACTGAGCTTATGTCAAATTGAGTAACCAATAGTACGATTATAAGAATAATAAAATGAGTACATCATCTCGCTGGAACAAAAGTAATAACTAGGGTGACATGCCCAAAGGAAATACTGACTGCATTCTACTCTAGGAATGAAATGACTGAAGTGGTTAAGTCAAAATCCTACAACATCCACATATGCTGCAGCTGCGTAACCCTGAAATAGAACAATTTTGGCATCCCTGTGGCTGGACACCTAAAAGGCTTTGAAAATATTTTATAGCAAGGGTTAGAACCCAAAACATTTGGAAAATATTTAGCAAGTGAATTTAATTGCAGTAAATTAAAATGCATCAATGCCCTTTATATTTAAGTTAGTGTCGTACACTCTCTTGAGGACACCTCACCCCTAGACTAATGTGCATGCCTAACCTACCTATACATGACCCATCTAGCTATCTACCCCGTAACTAGTCTTGCCATATATATATCCCACTTCTCCCACTACTCTACCCCGAGTAAGTTTACTATACGAGTTATAAGTTATTAATCTCACTAACTTATATAAATCATTTCTCATTTGATACTATAAATCAATCTCATACGTTATATAATTAATGCAATTCACATCATGTATTTACCTGTACATAAATCTACACCATATATACGTATCATCATATTACAACATTCACACACATGTCGTAGATATAACCATCCTCCTGAGTAAGCTCTCATCGGATGCTCTCTAAATGCTATCACCCTCCGGTATACTCATCCACCAGGAACCCTAACGTGGTACACTCATCGAATCAGTAAAATTAACGCATTGGAGGCATCCAAAGTTGCCCACGGTAATGAGACTAAATCATATCCAAATCATCTCATTCCCGAACCAAATGCTATGACCTGGGGACTATACTCATCTTGCATTCTCTAGCCAAGGGATTCACCCACATCGTCCAACCTCCTATGATTGCACTAGAGTGGGTATGCTTTCCTATAAATATTATTCACACCAATATTTATAAATCATATATATATACTACACATCACTGCACATATTTATTAAATCCAGGCTACCCATGCACAAATACTGTAACACTAGCCTAACATTCCTAACTCCATATACCGACTTGGTATTCAAATAATTCCCACAATTATATATTTATCACTGAAGTTGTGCAATTCCTCTTTCCATCAAAAATCTTCACAAACCTATAAAAGTAGAACAAAACTAGAATATAGCGGTAAGTGAGGTTTTTTTACTTTAGTCTTTGTTTTGTTTTTGGTTATGTTTTTTAGCTGACACGATTTTGGCATTTGGGGAGAAATGGAAATGGGTTTGGTCTTTGGTTTGGTCTGAAAAATGGGTTGTTGGTCTTGCGGGTTGGATTTGAGGGATGTCGCGGATTCGAAATGGGATGGTCGTAGTTTGGAAGGTTGTGGGTTTGGTTGGACAAAATCGAGGATGGGAGAGGATCGCACATGTATGGCGCGGGAGCTAGGGAGAGTGATCGGATTGGAGAGGAGGTTGAGGGCGCAGGTGAATTGGTCGTTGGCGGGTTTATGGGTAGGGGCTTAACGGGTTGCAAATCGGGTTTAGCAGTGGGTCACCATGGCAGGTGCGGCAAGGTGGCGGGTTAGGTGGAGTGATGGCAGCCCCGATCGGAGCTGGGTGAGGGGGCACCGGAGAGGGGGTAAAGGGGTGGTGAGGTGATGGTATTGGTGGTTATGGAGATTGTGAGGTTATGAGGGTATTAATGGTGGTGGGAGAGAGAGGGGGTAAGTGTTTGTTTAATAGAGGAGAGAGAAGATGAGTTTGGTGGGATGTTGAAGATGGGTAATGGGGAGTGTTGGTGTGTGGTGAGAGTGTAGGGAAAGTAGGTGTGGGTGAGATGTTTTGGGTGTGTTGGTATTAGGATGTGAGGGGTTGTGTGTGTTTATTTTGTGACCCTAATTAAAAAAAAACTAAGGCTCAAAATAAAATAAAACAAAAATTAACCTAATAAAATGAAAACGAATAAAATAAAAATAACAACTAACTAAACTAAAAATAAAAATCAACTAAAAATAAAAATAAAAATATAACGACACACTACACAAACTCTAAAAAAAAGTAAACACAACTAAAATAAAAACTATAAAAATAAAAAAATAAAATATAGAAATAGAAAATGAAATAATAATAATAAATTGACTAAAAACAAAAAATAAAACAAAATATAAAACCTAATACACGACGCGTTAAAAATATAAAAAATCCTAAAAATATATACGTGACTCAATAAAATAAAATAATAAAATAAACCGTAAAAATAAAATGACACAAATAAAATAAAATGGTACAAACTAAACACACACGGTTCGGGACAAGTTTAGGTAGGCTAGGGTACGAGATAAGGGTAATTAGCTCCATAATCCCCACAATTGCTTTGAAATACGCATTTGAGCAACGCAACGTGCATTCAACCTACAAAATACATAATAAAGCGCATAAGACCCAAATTGTCGAGAATTAGGAACTAAAATACGTCTATTCAAGGTATAAAATGTACAGGTTTGGGTGCTTATCACACCACCCCCAAACAGAGCGTTGCTAGTCCTCGAGCAATAAGATAGAGAGAAAGAGAAATATCAGAAACCAAAAGTGTACCACTTTCGCGGGCACTTACGATTGCACTTAGCATGTGCAACAAGCCTTTAAACCTATAGGTTGCCCTACAGGACGAGTTGTGTCTCGTGAGGGTTTGCAGGGAATATATCCACAAAGTTCTTATTTTCAAAAGGCAGTATATCTCTTATTAGACATAGAATAATCTCACAATCCATCACATGAGAAATATTTTTGGAAATAAAAGCTAGAATTGCAAAAGGCGTAGCTAAGTAAATACAAAAGGCACATCCTTCCTAGAACTCAATGTGTGTGTGTGAATCAGTCAAAATGGGTCGAGAATCATAAGAGTAGTTCCTAGATTTCCTTATCAGAATCAACGTTTCAACTTCAAAATCTCACGGATATATCTCTCTCAAACGAGCTCTCAAGATTAGGGGAAGTGTATCGCTCTTGTGTGTGAGGAGGTGAGTAAATGTAATCAAGTTCAAACGTCTCACACACACATAAGAAAGAATGAACAATTAGAAAGAAAAATGATCTCATGAAAGAAATGATAATCACTATAGTGAGAACGTCGAGTTATTCACCACGTTGACTTTTATTTCCCAAACACCTAGGGGAAATATGGATGTTTATGGGTGATGCGTAAATGAAATGGGATATGTGGGATGAGGTAGGATCGACGGATGATATGATGGATGTGTAATGCGATGGGAAATGGATGGATATGAGATGTGAGAGAGTGTATAGCACTTTAGGCACAAATGTCTTTATTTCACAACTAACTTCTAACAACTCCTTTTTTTCTTCGATTTTTCTTTTCTTTTTCTCTATATTCTTTTTTTTTCTTTTTTTGCAATTTTTTCCTCTTTTTTTCTCCTTTCTTCTTTTTTTTTCTCTCAACACTGAAGACATTTACATTTGAAATCACACTCTTTTCTCAAAATTGAAGGATGAAATATAAATGTGGTGGGGTATGTATGATGTGGGGAATATGGAAAAACATGGGAATGTAATGGGTGAAGCGGATGGGTAGTGAATGGGTGAAAATCTAGTGATCGGGACAAATTTCAAGGCACGTGTTTCTTACAACTTGAAAAAGAAGTCATTCTCAGTGATCAAACAAAAAATGAAGAATAATGAGATCATACAACAATTAAAGTGCGGACCCAAAAGAAGTTGAATCAACCTGTGACTCGGAGATTGTGTAAAACTCTCTGAAAGGGTAAAAGGCACGAATCTCACAAGTTAAAGTCTCTACTAGTGATCCTTATGGTTTTCTTGGGAGTTGTAGTACTCTTCAACTCTAAACGTAATGACGTGACAAGTGCGCAAATTTTTGTTGAGTCTAGAAATTCATGGTGCAGCATGCTGTAACACCCCGCCTAATAAGATACCGGGCGATCACTCCAATATTAAATTAAAACAGGAGTTTCATATGGATCATTCTTAGCATCATTGTCGAAAGTCCATTTAATTACTAATATCCTATTAGGTGGCCGTTAAAAACTTTTATCTAACTACTCTTTTTAGCGCACAAATTAAAACATTCACAATTAAATGTGTAATGAATTGAAATGGAAATGAAAGGAACTAAAATAACCGAGCACTCGGTCCAAATAATACAACCATATCGAATGCTGTACTGAAGAATAAATAAATGCAATTGAGCCATTGGCTCGAGTTTTTATACAATAACTCCTATCTAGAGTACAAGGAAAGAAACGTCTACCGATAACCTGCAAGCATCCACAGCTGCTGCAGCAGACGTCTGACTCGAAAGAGTTTCCATCCAGGCGTCCCTGTGTCTGGACACCTATATATACATAGTATAGAGAAAGAAAGGAGAGTAGACAAACGGGTCAGAGCCCGAATGTTTAGAAAATATTTCGCAAGTGCATAAATGCTTTATTTTTAGAAAAATAGTTTTATCTCATATTTAAATTGGTATCGCACTCTCATGAGATACCCCTCACCTCTCCTCTAACAGTGCACTCCTAGCGCATCCCTTAAACCTCCTAGTCAAGCTACCCTGCTAAACTAAAGTAATACCCAACCACTATCTAACCTAGATAGTCAAACAGATGTACTAAGGGCTAAACTTCACTTTAATCTCGACGCTATGCCATGTTCGTGCGTGGGGTGTCTCGCGAAGCGAAATCCAAACAAGGAACCCCCCCGATACACTACTATGCAGCAAGGTCGATCTTTGAGATCCGCCAGTCCCTCAGTACAGAAAGATATAAAATGTATATATCATAACATTTAATAATATAAGAGCACTAAGGATTAAACTTCTCCCCAGTCTCAACACAGTGCCATATTCGTGCGTGGGGTGTCTCGCAAAGCGAAATCCAAACAAGGAACCCCCCCGATACACTACTATGTGGCACGGTCGATCATCGGGATTCATTAGACCCTCGGCACCCAATTTATACATATACATACATCTACAATATACTTCCGGATAAGATAAATATCTCCCGGACTGAGGATTACTAGATACATAAAGTATTTATAAATACTTATCCTTTTCATTTCAAAAACTTCCATTTCCCTTCTCATATCCAGGAAATGTATTAAAATCCAATTCATTATCATGAATTGCTTTAATAAATCATATACCTTTTAAAAGCCAGTTTTATTATCATAAAAATGCTTTTCCTTATCAAAATATCCCATTTCCCTTTTTATACTCAGGAAATGTATTCAAAGACATTTTCATTATCATAAAAATGCTTTGACCATATGCTTCCACATCCCTTCTTACATCCGGGAAGTGTTACCGAAGCCATTTATATATAACCCATTTCCCTTCCTATATCCAGGAAATGTAATTAAAGCAAATCCATTATTATGAACTGCTTTAATAAACGCGTTCTAAGACCGCCCGTCTGGATTTCTCCACTGTGCGCGCCCCTAAATGGCTATCATCTTCCAGGGCCTCCAAGACAACCTGGGATCCTATATCGAAAGACGTCGGGAAGCGACCATGTGCCTGCGGGATAGTCAAGACCACACCCGGAATCTCCTAACCAGCGCAAAAAAATATAACAACAAACGCTCACATGGCCTATAGGACTATATCCACCCTGCATCATTAGCCAGGGGGCTTCACCATACGAACGCAACTTCCCTTATGATAGCGATTTAGAGAGGTGTGTATCCTCAATTTTATTAATTATGAAAATCATTTATATTTCCATTTTGAAAATATTCATTTATATATTTTCAAAATCATTTCCATCATCATATATATATATACCTAAAACACACAGTATATACATATCCTATATATTCTTCCTAGAATATTTATAAACGGCCTTAATGGCCTATAGCATCTAACGATGACAATAATCCCAAAGATCCCCTCCAGGAATCATAATCATGCATTAATATTAGCATGATTCTAAAACCAGGGTATTTCTTTCTTTAATAATCACTATATACTTTAATCCTATTCTAAGGATTTATTGGATATCTCCAATGATACTATTCTTCTCTAAGTGAAGTATATATTATATATATATACCCCCAAACTATCCTAATTATCTCTTAGGATATACTTAACGATAATCGATATAATGACGCCTTCCATAAGAATAATTATATAGGCTTATAAGCCTACAAGAAATATCCTCAGGATTTATCTCACCCGAACAACTTTAACTTAATGGGTTAAGGATTTCATTTCCTTAAACCCCAAGACTATACCTAGTCCAAATAATCGTTTAGGAGTCCCCAATTAAAAGTAGGAACCCTAATCCATCAAATTCTACAATTTCTCTATTTTCCTCGAAAATATAGATTAAGGGTTATATACTTAAAACCCATAATTTACCCTCCTCAATTACCTTAATTTATGGACCATGAAGTCCTAAAAGGTCCCCTAGGTTATCACCTAATTAACCTCAAAGCAAGATGAAATGGAATCTATCCCCTCCAAATCACCTTAAGAAAATTGTTCCTTTTCAGCAGGGGTCGATCGATCGACCCATGACCGTCGATCGATCGAAGGCTTCGATCGATCGATCCCCGAGGTCGATCGATCGATCGAGTCGGGCAGCTTCTTCTCCGAGAAGCTGTTTCGGCCATGGAAGCTTCCCCCAAGCTTCCATCTCTCCATCCAACGGCCTACAACTTCTACCAACAATAAATACACTTATAATAAGGGTCCTAAACATCCCAGGACCCGGAATCACCCAATATTTTTGGTTAATTACTAAAATCTCCAATTTACCAATTTTAGGGATTTATTCGTTTTATCTCCCGAAAACCCGTTTTATTCACGAATACCCAACCCAAAATCATTAGGGTTTGTTATACCAACAATGATATGAGATATTTATGCTCAAAAATAAATAAATCAAGTAAACACTTGCCTCGTGGATAAAATTCGACGACCTCGAGCCGAATCCCGCGGAGGCCGGCCGGAATCTCCCCCTTTTTCTTTTTTTCTTCCCTCTCTCTCTCTCTTCCTTCTTTTCTTTCTTCTTTCTTCCCTCTCTACCTCTATATATAGAGAGAAAAAGGGTTTTAACCCAAAAACCCAAAAACGACTCGTTTACCCAATTACGAGCCTATTTAACTCCAAAATTACCCGGAACTTAATTTCGACAATCGGACACTCTTTTCCGACTATCTCGGACATTCCGAGACTCGTGGCGCAGTCGAAATTTCCATCCGAGGTACTTGACCGCAAATCACTATTCTAATCCAAAATAATTAAATGCGGTGTTCTACTCAAAATCTCACCTCTTTGTCGCTATACTCCACGGCGACACATAAATAAAATATTTCGACCTATATGGTCCCAAAATAATTAATAACACCCTTCGAAAATCATTAAATCCTCGAGAATCCCAAAGATTACTATTTCGAGAAATTCTCCAAATTCCAAATTATACTTAATTATGGGATTTAATCATCTCCAAAAGGGCGGGTTATTACATACTCCCCCCCTTACAACAGAATTTCGTCCTCGAAATTCGGATACAACTTACACCCTCTAACTAGGATTACTAAAATCCTAAAACCTCAAGGGAAAGATACTAACCTAATGGTTCCTAACCATACACTATGCGGTTACCGCAATCATAAAGTGACTCTAATACATCACTTAATACTCATCATCTATAATGCCTATCGGCGTGCATTTCAATCTTGTGTACCACTCCTATCGTAACTAGGCGGTTTATCAAACCACCTTACCAAAGGTGTCCATACACCTTTCCAACTTGTGCATATCAGCACAAACATTACGAACGTCTGACACGCATCACTCTCTCCCAATAAGGATCTCCTTTCCTCGGTGTAATACTCACCTATGGGTCCTCCGAACCCGCGCATTTCAATACTCCTAACCTCGGCGCTACTAATACTAGAGAACCTATGTCCTAAAAATGCTACGATCTATGCGTTACCCTACCTACACGAAACTAATATAATCCTAAGTATGTCCCTAGTGCCCAAGGTCTCTCTCAACTCCCGACAAGTGCTTGGTTTCATGCGTGGGACGTCTCGCCAAGGCGAAATCCAAACAAGGAACCCTCCCGTTACACTACTCCCTCGCGTAGTCGGTCATCGAGATATAACGACCCAAGGCACAGAAGCGGGACGTCCTAAATCCTACTAGGCTAGCCTATGAACGCATTCCTACTATCTTATCCTTCCGCCCATACAGAAGGAAACCTAACTAATCAAGTGCCCACTTTCTATAGAAAGTGTCACGAACATGATACCCAAAATGGAGCTCCTCAAAACTTGCCTTTTCATTAAGGCCTGACTATTGTCCTCAAATAAATTTCTCTAAGTCCAACCTCACCCACCCATTTGTGGCGAAGGGACCATTTTAGTGCTTCTCCATAGCACAATATTTCCATAAGCATATTAACATTATGTGGCTCATAGCCTATAGTGGTTAATCCACACTATAAGACCGTTCCACAAGATCAACATCCTTGCATCCCATAACAGCTCCCCACTCCCGACGCCGTTAAGAGTCATGTGTGCAGTGTCTCGCAAAGCGAAATCCAAAGAAGGAACCCCTCCACACATTAACCCTTGACTTCGTTGGTTGTGGAGTTCAGTCATTTCAACATGCAACCGGGATAACCCTAACCCCTAATCCAACAAAAGGTGATCTGAACTCCTATCTCCAACTAAGAGTCATACCACCCTGCGCTCGCACTCATTTCTAAGTCCTTGCGCAAACCAATATTGAGCTAAATCTTATCGCTCAACAACGATTCTGTGGACCTTAAATTATATCTATAAGGTTGCCACATATACCATCCAAAATAAGGGAGCCTCTGTTTATCGAGGTTCCATAAATCCATAATAACAAAGGTGTACTCAACCTGTATTAAGGTGAGACACCACTATAACAACATGTTCCCTCCAGGAATCGCGGACACGATAGACTTGCCATCATTAGCATGCTATCGCTCCGTTACACCATATACCGTATACGTATATATACAAAATATAATCACCCGCCTCTATGGCGAATGAAGGGAAATAAAATTCCGCTATTGCGGAAAACACATAGCCATACATTATAATGTTATCGAGACCGCCACAACTCAAAATGCACACACGAGTCTAGGGCTAATTAATACCGCGACTTTATCTAGTCACGCCAAATATACCTCCGCTGAACCTTAGGCGAAAAATTTCAAAACGGCATTCTTCTCGTCCTGCTTATTCATGGGGACTCACGGTTAGAACTATTCGTAAGATCCCTTTCGAATCTTTACTTCACTGGGAAATCCAACTTTAGTACCACACTCTACTACGGTGGCACTATGGTACTCGTAACTACTATGCTTTAGTAGTCATCGAGATAATCCTTAACAATTACCATAGAGAGAGTGACCTCTACTAAGGTACTCATCCCAACCTTCTACCAGCTGCACCAGCTAAGCCTCACCTCCTGCTGCCATCCAAGCTCCGCACACGATTCTCAACGAGCGCGTAACAGATTTCTATAATCTTCTAATATGGCAGGAGATCGAAATCTCACAAGAGATATCAACAATCCTAATCTTGGGGCTCTATACAAATCGAGAGCAACGCGTCAGAGCCCGAATGTTTAGAAAATATTTCGCAAGTGCATAAATGCTTTATTTTTAGAAAAATAGTTTTATCTCATATTTAAATTGGTATCGCACTCTCATGAGATACCCCTCACCTCTCCTCTAACAGTGCACTCCTAGCGCATCCCTTAAACCTCCTAGTCAAGCCACCCTGCTAAACTAAAGTAATACCCAACCACTATCTAACCTAGATAGTCAAACAGATGTACTAAGGGCTAAACTTCACTTTAATCTCGACGCTATGCCATGTTCGTGCGTGGGGTGTCTCGCGAAGCGAAATCCAAACAAGGAGCCCCCCCCCCCCCCCGATACACTACTATGCAGCAAGGTCGATCTTTGAGATCCGCCAGTCCCTCTGTACAGAAATATATAAAATGTATATATCATAACATTTAATAATATAAGAGCACTAAGGATTAAACTTCTCCCCAGTCTCAACACAGTGCCATATTCGTGCGTGGGGTGTCTCGCAAAGGGAAATCCAAACAAGGAACCCCCCTGATACACTACTATGCGGCACGGTCGATCGTCGGGATTCATTAGACCCTCGGCACCCAATTTATACATATACATACATCTACAATATACTTCCGGATAAGATAAATATCTCCCGGACTGAGGATTACTAGATACATAAAGTATTTATAAATACTTATCCTTTTCATTTCAAAAACTTCCATTTCCCTTCTCATATCCAGGAAATGTATTAAAAGCCAATTCATTATCATGAATTGCTTTAATAAATCATATACCTTTTAAAAGCCAGTTTTATTATCATAAAAATGCTTTTCCTTATCAAAATATCCCATTTCCCTTTTTATACTCAGGAAATGTATTCCAAGACATTTTCATTATCATAAAAATGCTTTGACCATATGCTTCCACATCCCTTCTTCCATCCGGGAAGTGTTACCAAAGCCACTTATATATAACCCATTTCCCTTCCTATATCCAGGAAATGTAATTAAAGCAAATCCATTATTATGAACTGCTTTAATAAACGCGTTCTAAGACCGCCCGTCCGGATTTCTCCACTGTGCGCGCCCCTAAATGGCTATCATCTTCCAGGGCCTCCAAGACAACCTGGGATCCTATATCGAAAGACGTCGGGAAGCGACCATGTGCCTGCGGGATAGTCAAGACCACACCCGGAATCTCCTAACCAGCGCAAAAAAATATAACAACAAACGCTCACATGGCCTATAGGACTATATCCACCCTGCATCATTAGCCAGGGGGCTTCACCATACGAACGCAACTTCCCTTATGATAGCGATTTAGAGAGGTGTGTATCCTCAATTTTATTAATTATGAAAATCATTTATATTTCCATTTTGAAAATATTCATTTATATATTTTCAAAATCATTTCCATCATCATATATATATATACCTAAAACACACAGTATATACATATCCTATATATTCTTCCTAGAATATTTATAAACGGCCTTAATGGCCTATAGCATCTAACGATGACAATAATCTCAAAGATCCCCTCCAGGAATCATAATCATGCATTAATATTAGCATGATTCTAAAACCAGGGTATTTCTTTCTTTAATAATCACTATATACTTTAATCCTATTCTAAGGATTTATTGGATATCTCCAATGATACTATTCTTCTCTAAGTGAAGTATATATTATATATATATACCCCCAAACTATCCTAATTATCTCTTAGGATATACTTAACGATAATCGATATAATGACGCCTTCCATAAGCATAATTATATAGGCTTATAAGCCTACAAGAAATATCCTCAGGATTTATCTCACCCGAACAACTTTAACTTAATGGGTTAAGGATTTCATTTCCTTAAACCCCAAGACTATACCTTGTCCAAATAATCGTTTGGGAGTCCCCAATTAAAAGTAGGAACCCTAATCCATCAAATTCTACAATTTCTCTATTTTCCTCGAAAATATAGATTAAGGGTTATATACTTAAAACCCATAATTTACCCTCCTCAATTACCTTAATTTATGGACCATGAAGTCCTAAAATGTCCCCTAGGTTATCACCTAATTAATCTCAAAGCAAGATGAAATGGAATCTATCCCCTCCAAATCACCTCAAGAAAATTGTTCCTTTTCAGCAGGGGTCGATCGATCGACCCATGACCGTCGATCGATCGAAGGCTTCGATCGATCGATCCCCGAGGTCGATCGATCGATCGAGTCGGGCCGCTTCTTCTCCGAGAAGCTGTTTCGGCCATGGAAGCTTCCCCCAAGCTTCCATCTCTCCATCCAACGGCCTACAACTTCTACCAACAATAAATACACTTATAATAAGGGTCCTAAACATCCCAGGACCCGGAATCACCCAATATTTTTGGTTAATTACTAAAATCTCCAATTTACCAATTTTAGGGGTTTATTCGTTTTATCTCCCGAAAACCCGTTTTATTCACGAATACCCAACCCAAAATCATTAGGGTTTGTTATACCAACAATGATATGAGATATTTGTGCTCAAAAATAAATAAATCAAGTAAACACTTGCCTCGTGGATAAAATTCGACGACCTCGAGCCGAATCCCGCGGAGGCCGGCCGGAATCTCCCCCTTTTTCTTCTTTTCTTCCCTCTCTCTCTCTCTTCCTTCTTTTCTTTCTTCTTTCTTCCCTCTCTACCTCTATATATAGAGAGAAAAAGGGTTTTAACCCAAAAACCCAAAAACGACTCGTTTACCCAATTACGAGCCTATTTAACTCCAAAATTACCCGGAACTTAATTTCGACAATCGGACACTCTTTTCCGACTATCTCGGACATTCCGAGACTCGTGGCGCAGTCGAAATTTCCATCCGAGGTACTTGACCGCAAATCACTATTCTAATCCAAAATAATTAAATGCGGTGTTCTACTCAAAATCTCACCTCTTTGTCGCTATACTCCACGGCGACACATAAATAAAATATTTCGACCTATATGGTCCCAAAATAATTAATAACACCCTTCGAAAATCATTAAATCCTCGAGAATCCCAAAGATTACTATTTCGAGAAATTCTCCAAATTCCAAATTATACTTAATTATGGTATTTAATCATCTCCAAAAGGGCGGGTTATTACATACTCCCCCCCTTACAACAGAATTTCGTCCTCGAAATTCGGATACAACTTACACCCTCTAACTAGGATTACTAAAATCCTAAAACCTCAAGGGAAAGATACTAACCTAATGGTTCCTAACCATACACTATGCGGTTACCGCAATCATAAAGTGACTCTAATACATCACTTAATACTCATCATCTATAATGCCTATCGGCGTGCATTTCAATCTTGTGTACCACTCCTATCGTAACTAGGCGGTTTATCAAACCACCTTACCAAAGGTGTCCATACACCTTTCCAACTTGTGCATATCAGCACAAACATTACGAACGTCTGACACGCATCACTCTCTCCCAATAAGGATCCCCTTTCCTCGGTGTAATACTCACCTATGGGTCCTCCGAACCCGCGCATTTCAATACTCCTAACCTCGGCGCTACTAATACTAGCGAACCTATGTCCTAAAAATGCTACGATCTATGCGTTACCCTACCTACACGAAACTAATATAATCCTAAGTATGTCCCTAGTGCCCAAGGTCTCTCTCAACTCCCGACAAGTGCTTGGTTTCATGCGTGGGACGTCTCGCCAAGGCGAAATCCAAACAAGGAACCCTCCCGTTACACTACTCCCTCGCGTAGTCGGTCATCGAGATATAACGACCCAAGGCACAGAAGCGGGACGTCCTAAATCCTACTAGGCTAGCCTATGAACGCATTCCTACTATCTTATCCTTCCGCCCATACAGAAGGAAACCTAACTAATCAAGTGCCCACTTTCTATAGAAAGTGTCACGAACATGATACCCAAAATGGAGCTCCTCAAAACTTGCCTTTTCATTAAGGCCTGACTATTGTCCTCAAATAAATTTCTCTAAGTCCAACCTCACCCACCCATTTGTGGCGAAGGGACCACTTTAGTGCTTCTCCATAGCACAATATTTCCATAAGCATATTAACATTATGTGGCTCATAGCCTATAGTGGTTAATCCACACTATAAGACCGTTCCACAAGATCAACATCCTTGCATCCCATAGCAGCTCCCCACTCCCGACGCCGTTAAGAGTCATGTGTGGAGTGTCTCGCAAAGCGAAATCCAAAGAAGGAACCCCTCCACACATTAACCCTTGACTTCGTTGGTTGTGGAGTTCAGTCATTTCAACATGCAACCGGGATAACCCTAACCCCTAATCCAACAAAAGGTGATCTGAACTCCTATCTCCAACTAAGAGTCATACCACCCTGCGCTCGCACTCATTTCTAAGTCCTTGCGCAAACCAATATTGAGCTAAATCTTATCGCTCAACAACGATTCTGTGGACCTTAAATTATATCTATAAGGTTGCCACATATACCATCCAAAATAAGGGAGCCTCTGTTTATCGAGGTTCCATAAATCCATAATAACAAAGGTGTACTCAACCTGTATTAAGGTGAGACACCACTATAACAACATGTTCCCTCCAGGAATCGCGGACACGATAGACTTGCCATCATTAGCATGCTATCGCTCCGTTACACCATATACCGTATACGTATATATACAAAATATAATCACCCGCCTCTATAGCGAATGAAGGGAAATAAAATTCCGCTATTGCGGAAAACACATAGCCATACATTATAATGTTATCGAGACCGCCACAACTCAAAATACACACACGAGTCTAGGGCTAATTAATACCGCGACTTTATCTAGTCACGCCAAATATACCTCCGCTGAACCTTAGGTGAAAAATTTCAAAACGGCATTCTTCTCGTCCTGCTTATTCATGGGGACTCACGGTTAGAACTATTCGTAAGATCCCTTTCGAATCTTTACTTCACTGGGAAATCCAACTTTAGTACCACACTCTACTACGGTGGCACTATGGTACTCGTAACTACTATGCTTTAGTAGTCATTGAGATAATCCTTAACAATTACCATAGAGAGAGTGACCTCTACTAAGGTACTCATCCCAACCTTCTACCAGCTGCACCAGCTAAGCCTCACCTCCTGCTGCCATCCAAGCTCCGCACACGATTCTCAACGAGCGCGTAACAGATTTCTATAATCTTCTAATATGGTAGGAGATCGAAATCTCACAAGAGATATCAACAATCCTAATCCTGGGGCTCTATACAAATCGAGAGCAACGCGTCAGAGCCCGAATGTTTAGAAAATATTTCGCAAGTGCATAAATGCTTTATTTTTAGAAAAATAGTTTTATCTCATATTTAAATTGGTATCGCACTCTCATGAGATACCCCTCACCTCTCCTCTAACAGTGCACTCCTAGCGCATCCCTTAAACCTCCTAGTCAAGCCACCCTGCTAAACTAAAGTAATACCCAACCACTATCTAACCTAGATAGTCAAACAGATGTACTAAGGGCTAAACTTCACTTTAATCTCGACGCTATGCCATGTTCGTGCGTGGGGTGTCTCGCGAAGCGAAATCCAAACAAGGAACCCCCCCCCCCCGATACACTACTATGCAGCAAGGTCGATCTTTGAGATCCGCCAGTCCCTCAGTACAGAAATATATAAAATGTATATATCATAACATTTAATAATATAAGAGCACTAAGGATTAAACTTCTCCCCAGTCTCAACACAGTGCCATATTCGTGCGTGGGGTGTCTCGCAAAGCGAAATCCAAACAAGGAACCCCCCCGATACACTACTATGCGGCACGGTCGATCGTCGGGATTCATTAGACCCTCGGCACCCAATTTATACATATACATACATCTACAATATACTTCCGGATAAGATAAATATCTCCCGGACTGAGGATTACTAGATACATAAAGTATTTATAAATACTTATCCTTTTCATTTCAAAAACTTCCATTTCCCTTCTCATATCCAGGAAATGTATTAAAAGCCAATTCATTATCATGAATTGCTTTAATAAATCCTATACCTTTTAAAAGCCAGTTTTATTATCATAAAAATGCTTTTCCTTATCAAAATATCCCATTTCCCTTTTTATACTCAGGAAATGTATTCCAAGACATTTTCATTATCATAAAAATGCTTTGACCATATGCTTCCACATCCCTTCTTCCATCCGGGAAGTGTTACCAAAGCCACTTATATATAACCCATTTCCCTTCCTATATCCAGGAAATGTAATTAAAGCAAATCCATTATTATGAACTGCTTTAATAAACGCGTTCTAAGACCGCCCGTCCGGATTTCTCCACTGTGCGCGCCCCTAAATGGCTATCATCTTCCAGAGCCTCCAAGACAACCTGGGATCCTATATCGAAAGACGTCGGGAAGCGACTATGTGCCTGCGGGATAGTCAAGACCACACCCGGAATCTCCTAACCAGCGCAAAAAAATATAACAACAAACGCTCACATGGCCTATAGGACTATATCCACCCTGCATCATTAGCCAGGGGGCTTCACCATACGAACGCAACTTCCCTTATGATAGCGATTTAGAGAGGTGTGTATCCTCAATTTTATTAATTATGAAAATCATTTATATTTCCATTTTGAAAATATTCATTTATATATTTTCAAAATCATTTCCATCATCATATATATATATATACCTAAAACACACAGTATATACATATCCCATATATTCTTCCTAGAATATTTATAAACGGCCTTAATGGCCTATAGCATCTAACGATGACAATAATCCCAAAGATCCCCTCCAGGAATCATAATCATGCATTAATATTAGCATGATTCTAAAACTAGGGTATTTCTTTCTTTAATAATCACTATATACTTTAATCCTATTCTAAGGATTTATTGGATATCTCCAATGATACTATTCTTCTCTAAGTGAAGTATATATTATATATATATACCCCCAAACTATCATAATTATCTCTTAGGATATACTTAACGATAATCGATATAATGACGCCTTCCATAAGCATAATTATATAGGCTTATAAGCCTACAAGAAATATCCTCAGGATTTATCTCACCCGAACAATTTTAACTTAATGGGTTAAGGATTTCATTTCCTTAAACCCCAAGACTATACCTAGTCCAAATAATCGTTTAGGAGTCCCCAATTAAAAGTAGGAACCCTAATCCATCAAATTCTACAATTTCTCTATTTTCCTCGAAAATATAGATTAAGGGTTATATACTTAAAACCCATAATTTACCCTCCTCAATTACCTTAATTTATGGACCATGAAGTCCTAAAATTTCCCCTAGGTTATCACCTAATTAACCTCAAAGCAAGATGAAATGGAATCTATCCCCTCCAAATCACCTTAAGAAAATTGTTCCTTTTCAGCAGGGGTCGATCGATCGACCCATGACCGTCGATCGATCGAAGGCTTCGATCGATCGATCCCCGAGGTCGATCGATCGATCGAGTCGGGCAGCTTCTTCTCCGAGAAGCTGTTTCGGCCATGGAAGCTTCCCCCAAGCTTCCATCTCTCCATCCAATGGCCTACAACTTCTACCAACAACAAATACACTTATAATACGGGTCCTAAACATACCAGGACCCGGAATCACCCAATATTTTTGGTTAATTACTAAAATCTTCAATTTACCAATTTTAGTGGTTTATTCGTTTTATCTCCCGAAAACCCATTTTATTCACGAATACCCAACCCAAAATCATTAGGGTTTGTTATACCAACAATGATATGAGATATTTATGCTCAAAAATAAATAAAGCAAGTAAACACTTGCCTCGTGGATAAAATTCGACGACCTCGAGCCGAATCCCGCGGAGGCCGACCGGAATCTCCCCCTTTTTCTTCTTTTCTTCCCTCTCTCTCTCTCTTCCTTCTATTCTTTCTTCTTTCTTCCCTCTCTACCTCTATATATAGAGAGAAAAAGGGTTTTAACCCAAAAACCCAAAAACGACTCGTTTACCCAATTACGAGCCTATTTAACTCCAAAATTACCCGGAACTTAATTTCGACAATCGGACACTCTTTTCCGACTATCTCGAACATTCCGAGACTCGTGGCGCAGTCGAAATTTCCATCCGAGGTACTGGACCGCAAATCACTATTCTAATCCAAAATAATTAAATGCGGTGTTCTACTCAAAATCTCACCTCTTTTGTCGCTATACTCCACGGCGACACATAAATAAAATATTTCGACCTATATGGTCCCAAAATAATTAATAACACCCTTCGAAAATCATTAAATCCTCGAGAATCCCAAAGATTACTATTTCGAGAAATTCTCCAAATTCCAAATTATACTTAATTATGGGATTTAATCATCTCCAAAAGGGCAGGTTATTACACATGCCTTGTTTCGTATTACATAAGCTATTTAGAAAAAACATTCTCTAGCTTGATTCCTGTATAACCCCGTATTTTTATGCTATATTAATTTGGGGATTTATTAAATTTAATGTGAGTTAATTATTTAATAAAAATCCGGAAATTAATTATGTTATAATTATTAACGTGACGAGAGTTAGTAATTATGGGAAATTTGTTGACTATTACTAATGAGCAAAGTAATATATATAATATTGGTTATATTGAATGTCATGAGTGAGTTAAATGACAATTTTGGAAATTTGAGTCGGGACGCGCCCGTGTCGCGTCGGGACTAATTATTGATAAATAAAAGTGCATATTTTGTAAGTTGTTCGTATGGTCATTTTGAGTGCTCCAACGCGTCCGGAAGGGTCGAGATAGTCAGAAAAGTGTACCCGGGGGTTTAGTTTGGGTCTCGGGGCGTTTTTAGGCCTAATTAGTAACCTGGGAGGGCATTTTGGTCATTTTACATTTTTGGGTAATTAAACCCACGAAAATTAGAGGAGTTATATCAGATACCTAGGTTACCTTCTAGGTTTAGAAACTCTAAACACAAGTGACGGCCATAGGAGAGGAAGGAGAGAGCTCTCGAGGCAAATTCAAGGCCCAAAACTCAACGGTTTGCACCGCCGCCACCACCAACGCGTAGATCGCGAGACGGGGAACGCAACCATACCGAATTCGGCACCAAACCAGACCTCTAAAAATCCCAGGCAAGTGTTTATCTTGCTTATTACGTTGATGCATCTTTCATATTAGTTTAGGATAAATTAGGATGAGTTTTAATGGAAGAAAACCCGATTTATGATAGGAAAATCCATGTAGTATTGATCTAATTGATAATTCTGGAAACCCTTGCCATGTAGAGGAATTTAACCACAAAATTTTGATGATTATAAGAAGGAATTTCTGGAGAAAATTTGATAGAAACCTGTGTAAGAAATTTCTAGGGTTCTTGATAATTATGATAATTTTTGGGCTGTTAATCCATGTATAATGATAGAAATCCACATGCTTTACGTTGGAAATACCTAGTATGATGATATAACGTTAGTAGTATGAATATTTGGACGTTTGGGAATGAAAAAATTGAATTTGGATGAAGATATGTGTTAGAACCCGTAACTGCAAAACTGCAGAAATCGCAATACCTGCTTGATTGATCGATCGAGCCCAGAGCATCGATCGATCGAAGGTTTGATCGATCGAGTACCAGACCTCGATCGATCGACCCCTCCTGGCAGACTCCGATTTCCCTTTCTAAATTAGTTAAGTTCAATTTATCGTGAAATAATTCTTGGACATCCTTAATAAAATGTTTTGGGAGATAGGGAAGACCAGTAGGACACGTGAATAAATTTTGGGACCCTTGATGTAGGGCAAAGATTGTATTTTGGGATAATTACATAAGGGTCGGTGAATTTATGATTTAAAGAAAGAGACACGTAAGGGAGTTACTTTGGGACAAATGTGTATACCTACTGAATTTTATAATTTGGATAATAAAGCCATGAGAGTTGTGTGGTACGTTGGAATAATACCGAATCAAGGTTAGAAATGAACCGTTATAAGTGTTTACAAAAATATGATAATATGGATAAAAGTCATAACTATGGGATTTGAGAATATACCCATTATTGATATGGTAATATTAGTATATTATATGATTGTGTATGCATATACTATCTATGTGTGAAAATCATGCCCACGCTACTTGCTATCCCTGAGGTTTCCGCGCTGGGACAGTCTTATCTCGATGGGACCTTTATGGGGGATATTGACTTGTACCCTAGAAGATAGATATCCTTGGTACAGGCTATCGATGTAATAGTTCAGACGGTCCTAAGAGACGCAGGCATGTGCCATCCTCTTAGAGACTTGGAATGTATGCTTCGCCTCATATTTTTTGTGTATAGATATCCTTGGTACAGGCTATCGCAGTGATAGTTCAGACGGTCCTAAGAGACGCAGACATATGCCATCCTCTTTGAGACTTGGAATCTATGCTTCGCCTCAATATTGTTTGAGTATGTGTTAATACAATTCGAGAGTGATTCCGAATGTATTCCCCTTAATACGAGTGATACGGGGTTTTGGATAGTAGAGTATGCCCGCACCATAGTTTTTATTTGGGGTGCTGTTATGATATATATATTTTACGAGTAGTTAATATATATATGAAATTCTGAAATCTGGAACTGCCTACTGTGATTTGATATGTAGGACATGGTTGATGACTCAAATTGTAATACTTGCGTTGAGAAAGTATTATATGACACTGGAAACTTTATAAATTAATAAAGTTAAATTGAGAATTTTGGATACTAGTTGAAATCTTTTTAAACAACGGTATTGTTCATTTTTAAATCTTTCGAATAACTTAAGATAAGTTAAATCATTGGGGAGAGATAGGGTGTTATATGACGAGATAATCCGTTGGGAAGGTTAGTACGATAGGCATGCACATTAGAAGAGAGGTGAGAATTTCTCAAGAGAGTGTCGAACTAATATGTTGTTTCATTGGCCTGTATCAATTTAAATACTTGCTAAACGAATTTTAAATCAAACACACTATCGGGCTCTGACCCGTTTCTTTCTCTCTCTCTCTCTTGTATATATATGTATATATTACAGGTGCCCAGCCACAGGAGCATCTTGCTTAGGATCCCTTGAAAGGAACATGTTGCAGCTTAGGTGGGAGTTGCAGGCCACTTGCATAGACGACTTCGTTTACTTGATTCCACATCTATCATTCTCATTTATTGCGCATGTGTCGCCCTTTCCTCTATTGATATGTTTTATTTGGGACATTTGTATTTCAGTTATTTCTAGTACGGTTACTATAGGATTTATTTCAGTATGGATGTTTTACTTTAAATTTTGCATGTTGGGATTCGATTGACGAATGGTTTCAGTTAATTGGATTATATTCCGGGATAATTGTGGTATGACTCTTATTTATTGAAAACGTTGTTAATAAATAAATAAATGATTTTTTTTTAAAACTAAAATTTGGAAAGTAATGTTAAAAATGGTTTTGACACTTAGCTTAATTAATAAGGGTGTTTAAATTGGAAATTTATTTTTTTACGACAGTGATGCTAAGAATGAACCAACTGTTCACCTTGATTTTAATTTAATAAAGGAGTGATCGCCCGGTATTTAATTAGGCGGGGTGTCACAGGTGGTATCAGAGCATCAGGTTCTAGTGTCCTTTAGGATCTGTGCGGCTTATTATGCTTTCAGCGTTGCTTTCTTTGATATAGAGCCCTATTTTTAGGATTGTTGTATTTCTGCTTTTACGTTACGTCTTCAGCTATTTGTGATTTGATAATGACTGTAGACTAATAAACTTCTTCACGTTTCATATGCCTCTGAGACGTGCACCGAAGGATAGGCGTGCCCAGGCCGAGCAGCCAGCAGCTCCGGCACAAGGCACTATGAATGCTACTGAAGTAGCCGCCATTGTTGCTCAGGCGGTGAATGCCGCGCTAGCGGTGGTTCAGCAGGCTCCACCCCAGATTTAGGAAGTGGCGCCAGTAACAGCACAGCTTCCATCTGCATGGGAGAGGGTTAGGGATGCTTTTCAGAAAGCACATCCCCCTGAGTTCTCTGGTAGTTCAGATATTGTCACAGTCAACCAATGGAAGAAAGACATCCAGCGGCATCTTCGTATGTATGAGTGCACCGATGTGCAAAGGCAGTTATTGGCTTCCTTCACGCTGGTGGGGGCCGCTTTGTAGTGGTGGGAGTCCACTACCACCTTGGAGGAGAGGGACACGATCCCTATTCAGTTTTTCTGGGAGCGGTTTGACCACAAGTATTTTCCACCCACCGTGCAGACTGAGATGAGGCGAAAATTACTGAATTTGAAGCAGGAGAACTCTACCATTGCTGAGTATGAGGAGGAGTTCACGAGACTTCTCACCATAGTTCCAGATGAGGCACCTACTGAGGGCAAGAAGATTATGTTGTTTGTGGATGGGTTAGCTTGGAGGATCCGTCAGCATCTTATAGGGAATCTATCTCTGAGTACTTTCACTGGCGTACTCAATGCTGCGTTACTACATTGCCAGGATCACCGCTTCCATCTTCAGGGAAGCAAGAGAGCAGGAGAGTCCAGCCAGTAGGGCAGGACCGGGGGTATTAGTGCTAGTGGGTCACCATCTCATGGACAGATTCGTCAGCACGAACAGAGTTCCCATCCAGGGGACCCTGCTAAGCGATTCCGTTCAGGTGATTCCAGGCAAGGATTCGGGGGTTTTAGGTAGGGCCATTAGGGCCAGCCTAATCAGCAGGGCCAACAAGGCCAACACCGACAGCAGGGTCAGCAGCAGGGCCAACAGCGTGTTCATCAGGGCCAATAGGGCCAGTGGCGTAATGGTAACGGCCAGCAAGGCCGTGGTCAGCAGGTTCAGAGGGGAGGCAACTTCAAAGGCCGATGTTTTGGGTGTGGTAGACACGGCCATAGGCACCAGGATTGTTCGGAGGGAGATAGGGCCCCACAGAATCAGGGTGCCCGTAATGAGCCACAGAGACCACATTTTTTGACTGCCCTCCCAGCTCTAGCCCAGGTGCCAGCCCTACCAGCCATTCCAGCAGCTCCAGTGCAGCAGGGGCAGTTACAGTACGGACGTGTCTATAACGTCCACCAGGCAGTAGCTCCACAGGCACCACCCGCGATTGAGGGTATGTTTCCTATCCATGGTACTATGGGTCGGGTTTTGTTTGATACGAGGGAGACGCATTGTTTTATAGCTATGCATTTTGCGAAGACCTTAGGGTTGTTAGCCACAACAGAGAGCACAGTAACGTGTGTAGACTCACCACTGGGAAGTGGGTCGCTTATTTTCTTTATATGCCGGGGAGTGGGGGTAGATATTGGTAGCTTGGTATTACCTGCAGACATGTTAGTCTTAGATATGCATGAGCATGATGTTATTATCGGTATGGATTGGCTCACAGCTTATAGAGCCATGATTGATTGCTTAGGTGGGAGCATTGTTTTTGCCATTCCGAGGCAAGAGATGTTTGTAGTGGCGATGCCTCGCCCAGAGGGAGGTTCGGCTGCTCATTTGTATTATATATAGGAGGATACCTCTAAAGAGGTTATGATTCCTTTAGACTCGATCCCAGTCGTTCGTGAGTATTCCAATGTATTTCAGGAGATACCAGTCCTACCCCCCAGTCGAGAGATAGACTTTGTCATAGATTTATTTCCAGATACGAGACCTATAGCACGCGCTCCATACCGTATGGCTCCGACAGAGATGCGAGAGTTACGAGATCAGATAGAGCAGCTGTTAGGTCAGGGATTCATTCGTAGGAGTACCTCACCTTGGAGCGCTCCAGTCTTGTTTGTGAAGAAGAGAGATGGTTCACTGAGGTTATGTGTGGACTACCGGGAGTTGAACAAGGTCACGATACGGAATAAGTATCCGTTGCCTCGAATCGATGATCTGTTCGACCAGCTTAGGGGAGCAACCTTCTTTTCGAAGATAGATCTGAGGTCGGGGTACCATCAGCTACGTATTAGAGAGCAGGATGTTTCAAAGACTGCCTTCTTGACGACATATGGGTCTTACGAGTTCAGAGTGATGCCATTTGGTCTCACAAATGCTCCAGCTGTATTCATGGACTTAATGAACCGAGTATTCAGAGAGTTCTTGTATCAGTTTGTCATCGTCTTTATAGATGACATTTTGATATATTTACACTCCGAGGAGGAGCATGCCGAGCACTTGAGGTAGGTTCTTCAGACTTTACGAGAGCATCAGTTGTATGCTAAGTACGAGAAGTGTGGATTCTGGTTGCGAGAGGTACAGTTCTTGGGGCATGTTGTTTCTGAACAGGGGATAGCATTTGACCCGAGTAAAGTGTCAGCGGTGAGGGAATGGGGACAGCCCACGACACCGATGGAAGTGCGTAGTTTCTTGGTGTTAGCCAGATACTACAGGAGATTCATTCGAGGATTCTCCAAAATAGCAGGTCCATTGATGAACCTGACTCGCAAAGGGGTACCATATGTTTGGGATGATGCTTGTTAATTGGCTTTCGACGAGCTGAAAGACAAGCTTACTTCAGCACCAGTCCTTGCTTTACCAAAGCTGGGTGTGGAGTACTTGGTTTACACTGATGCCTCTTTACGGGGACTTGGTGGAGTACTTCAGCAGGAAGAGAAGGCTATAGCTTTTGCCTCTCGCAAGCTTAAGCCGCATGAGAAGAATTACCCCACCCACGACCTGGAGTTAGCAGCGGTCGTCTTTGCATTGAGGATATGGAGACACTATTTATTGGGGGAGAAGTTTCGTTTGTTCACAGACCACAAATCACTGCAGTACCTGTTCACTCAGCGAGAGCTAAATATGCGTCATCGCAGATGGTTAGAGTTTGTGAAGGACTATCAGTTCGACATACAGTATCATCCGGGGAAGGCCAACGTAGTTGCTGATGCGTTGAGTTGTAGACCGGTAAATGAGGTAGCGGATGTCTGGAAAGCGAAGTGGAAGGAGTTGGGTAACCAGGACGTAGTAGCCCGTTCCTTCATATCTGTTATGACAGTCACACCCGAGATTGTTATGAGGGTGATACTGGAACAGACCATAGACCCGTTTTTCCAAGAGCAAATTGTACGACTCTTAGCCGAGGGTGCTGAGTCCTATTCTGTTAGTTCTGATGGGGGTTTGAGGTTTAATGGGAGATCAGTGGTTCCAGAAGGGGCAGAATTGCGTCATGCAGTGGTGACCCAATCTCACGGGTCCCGATTTGCAGTGCATCCTGGAGGAGATAAGATGTACCAGGATATGAGGAGACAATACTGGTGGAGTGGGATGAAGAAGGACATTGCTGTGTTTGTGTCCAAGTGTTCAACCTGCCAGCTGGTAAAGGTGGACCATCAGAAACCGTCAGGGTTGCTTCAGCCATTGGAAATACCTGCGTGGAAGTGGGAGAGTATTTCCATGGATTTTATTACAGGGTTGCCTACATCACAGCGGGGCCACGACTCCATCTGGGTGATTGTAGACCGTTTGACCAAGGTGGCTCATTTTCTGCCGGTGCGGACAGATTATACCACGGGTCAGTATGCTCAGTTGTTCATTTCTGAGATTGTCAGATTACATGGGGTGCCCCTGAATATTATGTCAGGCTGAGACAAGATTTTCGTTTCACGTTTTAGGGAAAGCTTTCAGGAGGCTATGGGTACTGAGTTGAGGTTGAGTTCAGCTTATCACCCACAGACAGATGGACAGACAGAGCGTACTAATCAGATGTTAGAGGATATGCTACGCATGTGTGTTCTAGATTTTGGAGGAGGTTCAGAGCCACACCTTCCACTGGTAGAGTTTGCTTATAATAATTCTTATCAGTTCACGATTGGCATGGCTCCATTTGAGGCTTTGTATGGTAGGCCTTGTCGTTCCCCAGCTTGTTGGCTTGAGGTGGGGGATAACAAGTTGCTAGGACCAGAGGTGATTCAGGAAACCTCCGCGAGGATTGAAATGATCAGGAGTCACATTCGGGTAGCCCAGAACAGGCAGAAGAGCTACGCCGATGCGAAAGGGTTCTTTCGAGAGTTTAATGTGGGGGACCAAGTGTTACTGCGTGTATCTCCTATGAAAGGAGTGATGAGGTTCGGGAAAAAAGGGAAATTGGCCCCGAGGTACGTGGGACCATTTCACATTATCGAGAGGATTGGCCGGTAGCATACAGATTGGGACTACCAGAGCATTTACATCGCATTCACGATGTATTCCACATCTCGTCGTTGAGACAGTATCTTCGGGATGATATGGCCCATACTCACATCGCGATAGATGAGATAGACTTACAGCCTGACAGCTCTTACGAGGAGAGACCGATGGCTATCCTAGACTATAGTGAGAGGAGATTGAGGTCAAAGATAGTTCCACTTGTACGGGTCCAGTGGGAGCACCATAATGTGGAGGAATCCACTTGGGAGCGCGAGGCCGATATGCGCGAGAGATATCCAGATTTGTTCTTACCAGGTATGCCTTATTTTCCGAATTTCGGGATGAAATTCCGTTATTAGGGGGGAAGTATGTAATACCCCGTATTTTTATGCTATATTAGTTTGGGGATTTATTAAATTTAATGTGAGTTAATTATTTAATAAAAATCCGGAAATTAATTATGTTATAATTATTAACGTGACGAGAGTTAGTAATTATGGGAAACTTGTTGAATATTACTAATGAGCAAAGTAATATATATAATATTGGTTATATTGAATGTCATGAGTGAGTTAAATGACAATTTTAGAAATTTGAGTCGGGACGCGCCCGTGTCACGTCGGGACTAATTATTGATAAATAAAAGTGAATATTTTATAAGTTGTTCATATGGTCATTTTGAGTGCGCCAACGCGTCCGGAAGGGTCGAGATAGTCAGAAAAGTGTACTCGGGGGTTTAGTTTGGGTCTCGGGGCGTTTTTAGGCCTAATTAGTAACCCGGGAGGGCATTTTGGTCATTTTATATTTTTGGGTAATTAAACCCACGAAAATTAGAGGAGTTATATCAGATACCTAGGTTACCTTCTAGGGTTAGAAACTCTAAACACAACTGACGGCCATAGGAGAGGAAGTAGAGAGCTCTCAAGGCAAATTCAAGGCCGAAAACTCAACGGTTTGCACCGCCGCCACCACCAACGCGTAGATTGCGAGACGGGGAACGCAACCATACCGAATTCGGCACCAAACCAGACCTCTAAAAATCCCAGGCAATTGTTTATCTTTCTTATTTCGTTGATGCATCTTTCATATTAGTTTAGGAGAAATTAGGATGAGTTTTAATGGAAGAAAACCCGATTTATGATAGGAAAATCCATGTAGTATTGATCTAATTGATAATTCTGGAAACCCTTGCCATGTAGAGGAATTTAACCACGAAATTTTGATGATTATAAGAAGGAATTTCTGGAGAAAATTTGATAGAAACCTGTTTAAGAAATTTCTAGGGTTCTTGATAATTATGATAATTTTTGGGCTGTTAATCCATGTATAATGATAGAAATCCACATGCTTTACGTTGCAAATACCTAGTATGATGATATAACGTTAGTAGTATGAATCTTTGGACGTTTGGGAATGAAAAACTTGAATTTGGATGAAGATATGTGTTAGAACCCGTAACTACAAAACTGCAGAAATCGCAATACCTGCTTGATCGATCGATCGAGCCCAGAGCTTCGATCGATCGAAGGTTCGATCGATCGAGCACCAGACCTCGATCGATTGACCCCTCCTGGCAGACTCCGATTTCCCTTTCTAAATTAGTTAAGTTCAATTTATCGTGAAATAATTCTTGGACATCCTTAATAAAATGTTTTGGGAGATAGGGAAGACCAGTAGGACACGTGAATAAATTTTGGGACCCTTGATGTCGGGCAAAGATTGTATTTTGGGATAATTACATAAGGGTTGGTGAATTTATGATTTAAATAAAGAGACACGTAAGGGAGTTACTTTGGGACAAATGTGTACCTACTGAATTTTATAATTTGGATAATAAACCCATGAGAGTTGTTTGGTACGTTGGAATAATACCGAATCAAGGTTAGAAACGAACCATTATAAGTGTTTACAAAAATATGATAATATGGATAAAAGTCATAACTATGGGATTTGAGAATATACCCATTATTGATATGGTAATATTAGTATATTATATGATTGTGTATGCATATACTATCTATGTGTGAAAATCATGCCCACGCTACTTGCTATCCCTGAGGTTTCCGCGCTGGGACAGTCTTATCTCGATGGGACCTTTATGGGGGATATTGACTTGTACCCTAGAAGATAGATATCCTTGGTACAGGCTATCAATGTAATAGTTTAGACGGTGCTAAGAGACGCAGGCATGTGCCATCCTCTTAGAGACTTGGAATGTATGCTTCGCCTCATATTGTTTGTGTATAGATATCCTTGGTACAAGCTATCGCTGTGATAGTTCAGGCGGTCCTAAGAGACGCAGACATATGCCATCCTCTTAGAGACTTGGAATATATGCTTCGCCTCAATATTGTTTGAGTATGTGTTAATACAATTCGAGAGTGATTCTGAATGTATTCCCCTTAATACGAGTGATACGGGGTTTTGGATAGTAGAGTATGCCCGCACCATAGTTTTTATTTGGGGTGTTGTTATGATATATATATTTTACGAGTAGTTAATATATATATGAAATTCTGGAATCTGGAACTGCCTACTGTGATTTGATATGTAGGACATGGTTGATGACTCAAATTGTAATACTTGCGTTGAGAAAGTATTATATGACACTGGAAACTTTATAAATTAATAAAGTTAAATTGAGAATTTTGGATGAAATCTTTTTAAACAACGGTATTGTTCAATTTTAAATCTTTCGAATAACTTAAGATAAGTTAAATCATTGGGGAGAGATATGGTGTTATATGACGAGATAATCCGTTGGGAAGGTTAGTACGATAGGCGTGCACATTAGAAGAGAGGTGAGAATTTCTCAAGAGAGTGTCGAACTAATATTTTGTTGCATTGGCCTGTATCAATTTAAATACTTGCTAAACGAATTTTAAATCAAACACACTATCGGGCTCTGACCCGTTTCTTTTTCTCTCTCTCTCTCTTGTATATATATGTATATATTACAGGTGCCCAGCCACAGGAGCGTCTTGCTTAGGATCCCTTGAAAGGAACGTGCTGCAGCTTAGGTGGGAGTTGCAGGCCACTTGCATAGACGACTTCGTTTACTTGATTCCACATCTATCATTCTCATTTATTGGGCATGTGTCGCCCTTTCCTCTATTGATTTGTTTTATTTGGGACATTTGTATTTCAGTTATTTCTAGTATGGTTACTATGGGATTTATTTCAGTATGGATGTTTTACTTTAAATTTTGCATGATGGGATTCGATTGACGAATGGTTTCAATTAATTGGATTATGTTCCATGATAATTGTGGTATGACTCTTATTTATTGAAAACGTTGTTAATAAATAAATAAATGATTTTTCTTTAAAACTAAAATTTGGAAAGTAATGTTAAAAATGGTTTTGACACTTAGCTTAATTAATTAGGGTGTTTAAATTGGAAATTTATTTTTTTACGACAGTGATGCTAAGAATGAACCAACTGTTCACCTTGATTTTAATTTAATAAAGGAGTGATCGCTCGGTATTTAATTAGGCGGGGTGTCACAATTCCTAGACTTGAAAAGATGGATGATTGAAAATTCACATCAGTGAGTGAGATGAAAGAAACTGCACGAAATTTTAAAAATCAGGTTTAAAACTCAAAATGTTTCAAAAGAGGTACGTTTTTGATAAAATTCCGCACCCCCAAACAAAAGGAACATCGTCCTCGATGTTAAGTAAAATGATTTTTAAAATTGAGAGCATAAGGTAGGAAAAAGATTACCAGAATCAACCGCTAATGAAGTGGAAAGATGAAGCCAAGAATAAACCTGAATAAATGATAAGAAAAAAAAAATGTGCAAGTCTATAAACATGGCAAAACATAGGGTGATGTGAAACACCACCCCCAAACAGGATGAGACTCATACAAGAAATGCGGGTTGCCTCTCGGTAGCGCTAAGTTTAATGTGTTCAGCCAGACCGATGGAATTTCGCCCTGAATATAGGTTCTATGAAAGTGCAGGCGGCAAAAAAATTGGGTGATGATAATCACCCCCAAACAAGACTGAAGCGTCAGTTTTGCTGGATAATTTGACAAAAGTGAGGGTGAAGAAACACCGATCACGACCTTATTTTTTTTATTTTCAAGATGTCTTAAATTATATTTATTTTTATTTTTTTGGTTTTTGAATAATTTGAAAAAGAAAGGAAATATTTTGGGGATTTTTAGAGAATGCAAGGAAGAAAATGGTGGGAAAAAATAATTTTGGATTTTTTTAAATTATTTTTTCAAAAGGAAAGAAAATATTTTTGGATTTTCGAAAAAGGAAAGAAAGAAAATATTTTTGGATTTTTGATAAAAATAAAGAAAGAAAATATTTTTGAATTTTTTTGGAAGAAAAGGTGGGGGAAAATATGGACTCTTGATTTGGACGAACCAACTAAAACCGACTATTGAAAAATCAATGGAATTGGACACACACAAGTTAAGGACAATTCCTAACTAACACATAACCAAATTTTAACTTTAAATTTAGTAAAAGGGGTAGTTAAATTTCAATTAAGTCCACTGGCGATAAAAATCACGGAATTATCTGAGTGATCGCCTTTGCAAAAATATTCTCCTAGTGGGCTAACTAGTTAATTGATTTTAAATATAGTGATGGCTAGGTAGCACACAATTGGTAAGCGAGTGAGTCGGGTGATGAAATCCCTTCTCGTGAGTGACCGGGTGTAGGTCTTAGTCAATAAATTCATCACACGATTCGAAAATAAATACGAGAATAAAATCAAATAAGAGAACACAAAGCACACAAGAGAATTGACTCGCTGACAAGAGAGGCGCGAGGGTTCAAGAGATGTACCTCCAACGATTTTTAGGCCGTGGGGTGCCGAAAAATTTGAGTCGAATAGGGGGGGATTACACCTATCTCAGTCGGCCCCGGGAGTCCTGCTGACCCAAGGTAGAGAGGCTTATTTTCCTCGCCTTTCGATGCCCTCTCTCTACCTTTTCCGGTTTCCCCCTATCTGTGACAACCCGCCATCCGAAGTAAGGGGTGGCCTGCCCGACACTCCAAAATAACGGAATCATGGATGGAAATCATCCTCAGCATCACAACAACAAAATAAGTATACGGGAAAACCACCCAATAAATCAGAAAACGGGTTGTCAAAAAGATTTTATTAAAGGTTAAGGAAAATAAATTAAACAACCCAAATCTGGTGAGAAAGTGGAGTTCTAAAGAACTTATATTAATACTGAATTAGCATACAATAAAAGGACCGAATAAGCTGTCGGTCAACAGTGAAATCCAACATACTTCAATTCCATAATACCCATATTACATCCATTAACAATTACAAAAGTTGGGCCACATATGTCCGGATCAAAAGACCCGATCATATCTGAATTCAAGAAATGAAGGCGTCTAACACAACATCCTGTAATAGTCCGCAAAATCATACAGCCCGTCAAAAGCATAGGAATAGAAATGTCACAACGGGCGTCCTTACGGAGGAGCACCTGAGCGGATACATTAACATGCACAACATGGAAAAGGAACGGGTCAGGGCCCGATTTATATATGATTACCAGAAGAACAAGAAGCATGATAGATATGGACAGATAATCATGAATGATGTAGATGCAATTCTAACAACCTAAGTAACAAGAATAATATGGTAATACGAATGATTCTAACAATGTTAACTTATTTAAGAGAATTAAATTAAACATCTTTACTCCTCATACCTTTTTCCTTTTTCCATCCCTTTAATAGGAATACAATTACCATCTTATATTCTTGTGGCAATTCATATACCTCAAGTCCCACTTGAGTTAGAAAGGTTATACTCTTATACATATAACGATTCTAAGACCGCCCCTCCGAGTTTTCCCACTGGGCGCGCCCCTAAATGACTATCATCTTCCAGGGCCTATCTATACAAGATAACCTGGGCACCTAACGCACGTCGGGAAGTGGTCATATACTTGCGAGTGAGTCATAACAACACCCGAAATTACCTCACTAACGCAGAAAAATATATACAAATCCCGCATATGGCCGAGGACTATAGTCAGCCTGCATTCACTAGCCAGGGGACATCACCTCATGTGCGAGCTTCCCTTATGATAGCATTTAGAGAGGTGTGTTTAAGTAAATTAACATTTACAACTTTAATCACATTATCATTTTCATTGATCACATGTATGTTTCATTTTGTTTGGAACCATTATCCTTGAATATTCTCATTAATATTCATCATAATTTAAGTACTGAGCTATTCTACATTTAATCTCCAAAAATCACATGAGTCCCAAGTTTTTATGTACCTCAATGGGGCTCCTAAAATCTTCAAATATGGGATTATACGGCATAGTCCCTAATGAATTACTAAAAGAGAAGTGATGCCTAAACATCACTTTTAGTACCCATGGAATAAACCCCAAGTGAACCCATTCAACTCTAGGGTAGCGACCAAACTCAACTAAGACTCTAGAACCCTATGTTTACTTCATACAAGAAGGCTCCTAGTCCCTAATTATAGAAAGAAACTTAGAAAGAAAAATAAAGTTTTAAGAGTGAAAAACAGGGGACCGTTCGACCGGTCCTGAGACCGCGGTCGACCGCGTCTCAAAATTTAGCCTACATAGAAAAGTAGAAAGTCTGGAAAGAGGGGACCGGTCACGGACCCGCGGTCGACCGCACACCAAAATCAGGCCTTGGTAGGAAAGCAGTATGCCCTCCCTCGAAGGCCCGGTCGATCGGTCCTGGACCAGCGGTCGACCGGTCATATCAGACCTAGGATCCCAATATCTTCCAACAACTAAAAACCCTACTCATTTATTAGTACCAATAGAATTTAATTACATCCAACAACCATAAATTTCACCACCATCAATTTAAATCAATCTCCAAGGATTTTTAGCCCAAACATCCAACAAAACCTAACTTTCTTTAAACCATAAACAAACCACAACTATCAACACTAATTCTTTTACTTAAATCACATAATAGAAAGTAGATTACTTGCCTCAAGGTTGCAAATTTCAGATTTTATGAAGATAAATGCAAGGTTGGTCTTCAAATTTCAATCCCTATTTTTCTCCTTAGGTTTTCTTCTTATCTTTCTTTCTCTCTCTAGGTTTAGGAATGAAATTAGGGGTAAATAGGAGACTTAGGGAGACTAAATCGTGGCTTAGTCTAAAATTACCAAGTTAAGTGATAAATATCGGGGTAAAATAATACGCAACTACACATTAAAACTAAAACCAGTCAAAAGTGCCCAAAATCTCAAAATACAATATGGCACACAATTTGACTATCTCGCACCTTCCGGAACTAACTACGGCCTCCAAATTATCATTTGGAAATTTTATAATTCATTTTAGGTTCCGGTTTCATTTTAAGCTAAATGTCATTTTAAATCATATGACACAATAAAACACAACATGGCACAATTCACCTACACATACGGTAAATATGCAACCTCATAGTAAATATTAACTTTTCTTCCTTAAATTAATACTTACTCCACATGCCAACATTTAATATTTAATTACTTTACCTAGCAAATAAATATAAAATAGGTTCTCAAAAGCGAGGGTTGTGACATACTCCCCCCCTTATGAGAGAATTTTGTCCCCAAAATTCAGGCGTACCTTGTATAAAGAGATGCGGATACTTTTCCCGCATATCATCCTCGCGTTCCCATGTCGATTCCTTGGCATTATGGTGACTCCATTGAACCCGTACCAAGGGCAACACTTGCGACCTCAATCTACGCTCCCCGTGCTCTAAAATAGAAACCAGTTGTTCTTCATATGAAATGTCGAGTTGCAAGTCAATATCCTCAAAAGGAATATGCCAAAGCTCACCATCGCACCTCTTGTACTTCTTTAGAGAGGAAACATGAAATACATCATGAATTTGTTGTAATGGCTCCGATAAAGCAAGTTGGTATGCCACTGGACCCACCTTTACAATAACTGGGAAAGGTCCTACAAAACGTGGTGCAAGTTTCCCCTTCTTCCCGAAACGCTTGATGCCTTTCATAGGTGACACTCTAACCAAAACTTGGTCTCCAATTTCTAACTTCATGTGCCTTCTACCCACATCGGCATAGCTCTTTTGACGATCTTGGGCTATCCGAATGCGATTTCGAATAAGTTCAATCTTAGAAGAGGTATCTTGGATCATTTCAGGTCCAAGAAACTTATTATCACCCACTTCCAATCAACAAGCGGGAGATCTACAAGGCCTTCCATACAAAGCTTCATAAGGTTCCATTCCAATCATAAATTGGTACGAGTTGTTATAATCGAACTCGACCAATGGGAGATATTATTCCCAACTACCTTTAAAGTCAAGCATACACATACGAAGCATATCCTCCAACATTTGGTTTACCCTTTCGGTTTGGCCATCTGTTTGAGGATGGTAAGATGTGCTCAACTTTAACTTGATCCCCATAGCCTCTTGGAAACTTCGCCAAAAGTGGGAAACAAAGATCTTATCTCGGTCGGAAACTATATTCAAAGGCACCCCATGGAGTCTTAACCACCCCCTCAATGAACAATCGGGCATATCGAGCAGTGTCATAATTAGTTCGCACAGGTAGAAAGTGTGACGACTTAGTCAAATGGTCGACAATCACCCAAATAGAATCACACCCACTCTGTGATATTGGCAAGCCCGTAATAAGATCCATCTATATACTTTCCCATTTCCATATCGGAATCTCTAACGGTTGCAATAAACTTGTCGATCGCTGATGATCGATCTTGACCAACTGACAAGTAGTGCATTGGGATACGAACTCATAAATATCCTTCTTCATACCTGGCCACCAATACTAACGGTGCATATCTTGATACATCTTGTCCCCACCGGGATGTATTGTAAATTTAAACCCGTGAGATTTGGCCATCACCGCCCTTCTCAAATCCCCTTCCTCCGGAACAATGAGCCTTCCATGGAAGCGTAATCCACCCTCAAAACTAATCGAGTAGGACTCCGCTCCCTCGGACAGTAATCGGTGAATATGGTCTTAACATCCCTCATCCCTTCCTTGGGCCTCCACAACTCTAGCTACGAAGGTAGGGGTAACGGTCATCACCGACATAAATTCCCTCACAATCGCATCCTGCTGACTGAGTTCCTTCCACTTAGCTTTCCATACATTAGCTAACTCTCCCTCGGGCTTCCTACTCAAGGCATCCGCTACAACGTTCGCCTTGCCCGGATGATAACGAATATCAAATTGATAATATTTCATGAACTCTAACCATCGGCGCTGACGCATATTCAAATCTTTCTGTGAAAATAAATATTGCAGCGATTTATGGTCTGTGAAAAGACTGAACTTCTCCCCTAAAAGATAATGCGCATATCTTCAAGGCAAAGATAGCTGCGGCAAGCTCTAAGTTATGCACCGGATAATTTCTTTCATGGGGTTTTAGCTTGAGAGAAGCATAAGCGATAGCCCGCCCTTCTTGCTGAAGTACACCTCCTAATCCTTGAAGAGATGCATCGGTGAAGACTAGATATTCCAATCCCGGTTTTGGCAATGCAAGGACTGGAGCCGAAGTCAACTTATCTTTGAGCTCATCAAATGCAGCCTCTAAAGAGTTATCCCAAACAAATCTCACTCCCTTACGGGTCAAATTCGTCAAAGGGATAGAGATTTTAGAGAAATCTTTGATAAACCGATGGTAATAACCTGCCAAACCCAAAAAACTAGGAACCTCGGTAGGTGTCGTGGGCTGACCCCACTCCCTCACCGCAACCACCTTGATCAGATCCACCGATATACCCTGGGACGTCACCACATGACCCAGAAACTGTACCTCCTGTAACCAAAAGCCACACTTCTCGAACTTGGCATATAATTGATGATCCCTCAATCTTTGTAGAACCAGCCTCAAATGCATAGCATGACCAGATTCCGTTCGAGAATAGACTAAGATGTCATTAATAAACACAATAAAAAATTGGTCCAGGAAATCCTGAAATATTCCATTCATGAGGTCCATAAATACAGTGGGGGCATTGGTTAATCCAAAGGGCATAACCAAAAATTCATAGGACCCATACCTTGTAAGAAAAGCAGTCTTAGATACATCCTCCTCCCGTATCCTCAACTGATGATACCTCGTCCTCAAATCAATTTTTGAGAAGTACGACGCTCCTCGAAGTTGATCAAACAAGTCATCGATACGAGGCAAAGGGTATTTATTCTGGATGGTGGCCTTATTCAATTCTCTATAGTCAACACACAACCGGAGAGAACCATCCCTTTTCTTCACAAACAATACTGGAGCACCCCAAGGCGACGTACTACGCCTAATAAATCCTTGCTCCAACAACTACTGAATTTGATCTCTTAGCTCCCTCATTTCCATAGGAGCCATTCGATATGGAGCCCTCGCAATAGGCCTCGTTCCCGACGCTAAATCGATCACAAACTCAATCTCTAGGCTAGGAGGCAAACCCGGTATTTCCCGGAAACATCCTCAAAATCTCTCACAATCGGAATAGAATCCAAGGGAACAACCACATCCCTAGAAGTCTCCTCTGCAATACAATACAGATAAGTACTAGTACTTCCCTCTAAATGAGGCAAAACTACCAAGAACATTTCTTGTCCCGGAATGGCAAAGACTATACTCTTCCCGTAACAATTTACTATAGCATGATATTTCATAAGCCAATCCATGCCCAAAATCACATCATACCCGACCATGTCAAGGATGAGTAAATCGGCCTCAAAAAATAAATTACCAAGTGTAATTCCCATATTTTTATAAACAAGAAAAATGAGCGAACCATCACCCATAGAGGACTCAACGCTAGTAAAAGTGCTTTCCGCAAATTTTATCAACTCTATGGTCTAAGCAAAGCTTCTAGAAATGAATGAATGTGTCGTACTCGTATCAAATAAAACGCGACCCATATGTCCTTGAATAAAGAACTTACCCTCGATAGTTGACGGTGCCAGCGGAGCCGGAGGAAGCATAGCATTATGAACATGATAAACCCTCCCATACTGTAACTCACCCTGTTGTGGAGGAACAGCGGGGTTAGGTACCTGCGGAGGAAACTGAACGTAGGGCTGCTATGGAGCTCTGGGAAACTGTCCTCCAATCAACTGAGGACACTCCTTCTTATAATGACCCGCTTCTCCGCATTGGAAACACCGACCCATCATATTTTCGGCATTTCGACCACGATTATTTCTAAATTGATTTGCACCTTGGCTCTGATGGCCTCTACCTCCCTGACCACCACGACCTGCTTGTTGTTATGGGACACCCTGACCGTGCCAATTATTATGGCTCCCCGAATTGAACCCGCTAGAGCGTTGCCTCTTTGACAAGCCCCCCTGCTGGAAATCCCTTTCCTTCAGCTTAATACCTGAAGATTGGGACGAGGGAAAAACTCCTCCTTCGCTCCCACTACCTCCAGGCTTCCCCATTTGCCCCATCACGGTGGCTTTCTTTCCACTTTGCACAAACAATCTATGTTCTTGACAATGTAATAACATCACATTCATTACCTCACCAAAATTTTGCAATGCCGGATTACCTTGCAAGTGTTGGCGGATTCTCCAATTCAAACCTCTCATAAACTTTGAAACCTTCCTTTCTTCGGGAGTCACCTCATCCGGTACAAAACTTGCCAACCGGGTGAACTCCTCTTCATATTCCGCCACCGACCTCCCCCCTTGCACCAGGTCTTGTAACCTCCTTATCATCTCCCCTTGAATGGCGGGAGGAAAGTACTTTTGATCAAATAAGATCCAAAATTCATTAATCGTCATAGTGTCTATCTGCTCGGGTGTAGTCATAGACTCCCACCAATGTAATGCGACCCCAACAATTTTAAAAGTAGCAAGGACTTGCTTCTTCTCCTCACTACATTCTACCATACGTAGATGGCGTTGCATGTCTTTCTTCCATTGATTTGCTCTTATCACATTCGAGCCTCCATCAAACTCTGGGGGCTGACCTTTTAGAAAAGATTCCCTAGCTCTCTCCCATGGAGGATGTCCCGTAGGAGCTTGGACATCGAGCACTCGCTATTGAGCTCGTGGCATTTGTTGAGCCACTGTTGTCATGGCCATATTAACCGCTTGAGCCACTATGTTCGCCACATCGACAGCATTAAATTTTCCTTGTGGCGGTGGTGGAGGACCAACCTCCTCTTCTACAACCCTATTACGTCTCGCTGGGCGACCTATCTTAGGCGGCATCTGAGATGGAGAAACAATAGAGTTAGAATACTATATAAAACAATCTATCTTGCAGAAGATCATAGTCATAAGCAGCAAAGCAGTCCTATCATTAGGCTCTATATCAAAGAATGCTATGGTAGAACGTGACAAGTCCGCATAGATCCTAAAGACTCTAGAACCTGAGGCTCTGATACCATCTGTGACAACCCGCCATCCGAAGTAAGGGGTGGCCAGCCTGACACTCCAAAATAACGGAATCATGGATGGAAATCATCCTCAGCATCACAACAACAACATAAGTATACGGGAAAACCACCCAATAAATCAGAAAATGGGTTGTCAAATTTCAAGATTTTATTAAAGGTTAAGAAAAAAAAATTAAATAACCCAAATCTGGTGAGAAAGTGGAGTTCCAAAGAACTTATATTAATACTGAATCAGCATACAATAAAAGGACCGAATAAGCTGTCGGTCAACAGTTACATCCAATATACTACAATTCCATAATACACATATTACATCCATTAACAATTACAAAAGTTGGGCCACATATGCCCGGATGAAAAGACCCGATCATATCTAGAATTCAAGAAATGAAGGCGTCTAACACAACATCCTATAATAGTCTGCAAAATCATACAGCCCGTCAAAAGCATAGGAATAGAAATGTCACAACGGGCGTCCTTGCGGAGGAGCACCTGAGCGGATACATTAACATGCACAACATGGAAAAGGAATATCCATGGAGATAAATGCATGCACCATGGCTGAACCGCTATCTCTCAGACGAGTAAAACTCATAGCTAAGGAAGAAGTTTACATCGTGATATGGAGCACTCTGAGCACAAGAATTATTCGATAAAATTTGATCAGGAGGTGTGACATCGTAGATATGATATCTTCCATCTCATCAGGAAATATATGGAATAATATCCCACTAATCGCTGGGCTAGATCCACTAAATAACTATACTGGAGGGCCTTCATCACCCAAATGCAGTCCGCTTTTTCAAGGGAAATTGAAGAGATAGAACCCCCCAAGAAGTTTATAACTCCTTGGTTCAAAATCAATGATGAAAAGACTGACCCCATTGACCACGTACGTTAGTACAAGTAAGCCATCACTTTATGGAATCATAGGGACACTCTTACATGACACATATTCCCTTCTAGTCAGGGAAATGATTTCATAAGTTGCCACACAAATCGGTCAATAACTTCAAGCATCTCATTCCCTCCCCACGTGGTTCATCACCAACAATGCCCATCCAAAGATAACGGATTCTCTCCTCACTATGAGAGAAACCCCCAAGAAACCTTACAGGAGTATGCTAGAAGGTATTGGGAAACTTACAATGACATTGAGGATTGCTCTAGATAGGTTGATATGGCCTCATTCAAGATAAGGTTGCCTACTAGCTTTAAATTACATCAGTCCCTCATTAAGAATGAGACAGATACCATCGATGACCTCATATCTCACATAAAAAAGTATGCGAAGGTAGAAGACATTGTTGTCGGTGACCAAAATGACAACGGGCGCTTGAAGACAACCAAGAATGGTCATGAATATAATGCCACCGAGAGAAGGGGAAAAATCATAATGAAGGAACATGGAATAGAGACAATGAAGGTCCTATAAAGACTTTCCAAGCTATCAACACCGTGATCAAGGAGCCAATTTATAAGATCTTAAGTAAAATCACGGATCAATAGTTCCTCCAATAGCCAAAAAAAATGGGGGGAGGCCCAACAAAGAGAATTATAGCACTAAAGTGCACGTACCATAAAAGTTTGGGCACAAATTGGAGAACTATAAGGCTATGAAGTTCCATCTTGATGAATTATCCCAAGTCGGGCATTTGAGTGACTACCTAGATAGGAAGGGGTCAAAGTCATCATTGATGTTAAACGAAAGATAGATAATTTCCTAAAACATATATCAGGGCATGAGTTTTTTGTTATCCATGCTACCTCAAGTTTGAAGCAGATTGAAGACAACTCTATTCAAATTGAATTGAAGAAGTTCACCGTATTAATGGAAGCTTTCCAAATAAATCTTACCAAGGGTCCAACGGGAAAGCATCGACATCTGAAATTATTAATTACAACAAGCACATAGTATTCTAGGAGGATATTGGTCGATGCCATAGCTAGCCACAAAAGGATGAATTTTCTAGATACGTACTTAGTGTATTAATAAATCCCTCTGTTCGGACTCAATCAAGACAAAACCTCATTCATCGCCATGATCGATTTGTACTGCGACAATGTAATGCCAATTGGTCTAAAAAATATAGGAGATATATGTCATCAATTTGTCACTTAAATGTTCAAGGAAAAACTAGGAGACATCATGGAAGTCTACATAGATGACATGATTATAAAAAGTAAATATGTCATCCTGCTTTACATAGAAATTTTTTTAGATACTCAGGTACTACATAATGAATCTCAACACAACCAAGTACTCCTTTAGAGCTAAATGTGGGAAGTGACTTGGATAACTGGTCAATGAAAGGGGGATATAGGCCAACTTAAACTAGATCATGGAATTCAACAATGTTCAACCTCCAAAGACACTTTCAATATTCAAATATTAATAAGAATATTGGCATCTCTCAACTAATTCATCTTTAATTTTTTTTTAAAGTGTTGAATATTCTTTCATTTATTAAGGAAGGAGAAAGGATTAACCTGGAATAAGGATTGCTCGAAGGCCCTTAATAAATACGTAAGCCAACCTCCTCTAATTGTATTCTAAAATTTGAGGGACCCAGTCTACCTATATCTCACGATATCCGATCATGTAGTCAACTCGTTCTTAATGTGCAAGAAGGAAGAACACAACTCATGTTTACTACATCAGCAAGATGCTCCTCAATCCTGAGCAATGCTACATTTTGAAAAGTTAGCCTAATATATAGTTATTTCTTCACAAAAAATAAAGCATTACTTTGAGGCTCACTTAGTCATAGTAATCACTACTTTTCCACTCAAAGTAGTCCTCAAAAAACTTGACTTATCCGGACAGATGTCCAAGTGGTCGATGGAACTTAGAAGGTTCAATATCCACTATTGACCAAGAATCGTGATAAAAGGCCAAATACTGGCAGACTTTATCTGTAAATTCAGAGAGGAGGAAAGGCTAGTGGAAATGACTCCACCAACCAACCAGTTAGCCAAGAGTTTTTCCCATTCAAAAAGTGGACCCTCTATAAAGAACGGGCCTCTAATTAAAGAGGGTAAAGTTTGGGTGTTTTACTCATCTCCCCTAAAAAACTATGATCGAAGAGGAGATCAAACTTGGTTTCCAAGCATCTAACAAAGAAGCCAAATATGAAGCCCTTGTCGTCGATTTATGTAAAGTCTCCTCTTTAGGAAAAACTCATCTCTATACATATTGTAACTCAAGGTTGATATTCAACCAATTATCAAGATACTATAACATCAAATATGAGAGATTATTCCCGTACCGGCAGTTTTCCCTAGACTTAATTTCTTGGTTCGAGAGGGTCCATTTTCAAGAATTCCCCCATGGTAACTATAGTCATGTCGATTCCTTAGATGCATTGTGATCGGCAGTGAACTTTGATCTTAAAATAACCATCGAGGTAGAGTTCCACACTCACCCTAGTATTGCAAAACCAAAGGTCACCGGATAAGTACTTGTTGTTAAGAAAGATCCCAACTACATGGATCTAATCATAACCTATTTGCAACAAGACATCCTACCAACTGACAAGAAGTTATGCCATTGGGTCAGGATAAAAGATACTCTATTCTATGTGTCACCAGAGAACAAAATCTGCAGTAGATATTTTACACGTCCTTACTTTCTGTGCCAGCACACAAATAGCATCAACAAAGTCATATACGAACTTCACGATGACATTTGTAGGGGACAAGCAGAGAGTATCTCTCTATCTTTTAGACTAATTATAGAAGGTTACTAATGATAGTAGATGAAGAAAGATGCAATCTCCTTTATGGGAAGAATCTAAAAGTGTAAAATGTTCTCGCACATGCTTCACCAGCTAGCCAGAGACTTAAAATCATTAACAAGCCCATTTTCATTTGCTCAAAGCAGTTTGGATGTCGTAGATCAACTACTTACAGCTCCAAAAAATTGCAAGTATCTCTTGGTTGGAACAAATTATTTAACAAAGTGGATCAAAGAGGAGCCATTATAGAACATCAAAGATACCGATAAGATCATATTCATCTAGAGTAACATTGTGACTCACATTGGCATGCCAAGAACAATCATCAATTATAATTGGATGTTATTTTAAAGAAATACATTCTAAAGATTATGGAATAATCATAACATTTAACACCACTTCATATTGATAGACTACCCCAAAGCAATGTCCAGGATGAAGCTTTCAACAAAATAGTGCTCAATGGAATGAAGAAAAGGTTAGATAACAAAAAAATGCTTAGGTGGACGAGCTTCCACACATCCTTTGGGCATACTATACTAAGTTTGCAAGGTCAAACGCCCTTCAAATTATCCTATGGGATGGAAGGCATTATTCCTATGGAAGTTGGCTTGCCAACCGTGAAAATTCATACAGATCCTAAGGACACTAGAACTTGATGCTCTGATACCATCTGTGGCACCCCGCCTAATTAAATACCGGGTGATCAGTCCTATATAAAATTAGAATATGTATCTCATTTGGTTCATTCTTAGCATCAATGTCGAATACTTTTTAAAATTTTACTAACCACCTAGTATTCAAAAAGTCGGTGCCAAATTTTATCGTTCATTAGTCAAATAAACATGCCGGAAAAGAAATAAGCTTAAGCCATACACAATCATTAAGTCTAAAAAAATATTGAATGGATAAATAACCTGTCAAATAAACTATCGGCTAAAAAATCCCAAATTAATAATCCAAAAAATGAATACAAAATCCAAATACTAAGTCTAAAAGTAAATGGGCAACACACCCTAAGTGAAATGCAACTGAAATAAGATTCTTAATCTAGGAATAAACAAATGGTGTGTCTAGCTTAAATCTTTCAAGCATCCACACATGTTTCAGCTGCGTAACCCTGGAATTGATAAGTTAAGTCTGGCATCCCTGTGGTGTAACACCCCATTTGTTTATTAATTAATTGAAATATTCGATAAAAATAAAACTTCGGATTAAATGGTTTTTAATAATTAAACATGTTAGTTTTTATATTTGAGAAGTACATTTTAAACCAGAAATTTAAATTGGAGTTATAATAGAAGGTTATAATGATTTCTTAAATGCTTTATCAAGCAGGTACATTTTTGTAGAGTTAAAGAATATTTTTTCTAGTGTAAAGGAGGATTTTTTTTTAAGTTTTTAATTGAGTATTTAGGTCGTTCAAATGATAGCATACGTCGTTTGAATGACAGGTGTCAGTGGTTCGACCGAAAGGATGCGATGGGTTAATTAAAGTCCTAATTGTATTTGAACTCTTAAACCCTTTAAATACCAACACTGATACGGCGTTGGGACTTTTAAAACACTTTTCTCTCAAACTTTTCTCCATTAAGGTTCTCCAAACATATTTCCTCTCATATTCAACCCTTAGCCCCAACTTTTAACAAGTTTTAACGCAAGAATTGAAGATTCAATTGGTGTTTTCTCAAGAGGAGTCCAACCGTCTACTCAGAGTTTTGATTCGACTAATATCACACATGAATACTCTATTCCTTTCCTTTAGTATTATGCATTTTAAGTGTTGCCTAAATCCTTAATCACGTATTTTTTATTAATATCATTTAGCAACTTAATTAGAGAAAGTGGACACTAAATTTTGGGGTTGTTTTGATGAAACTTTTTAATATGATTTAATCCTTGAAACTCTTGGATGCGTAAGTTAGATTTTTGCGTTTTATGGTTTTGGGGTGTAGGTTAACATGTAGAAGTTATGGGATTGTTTATATGTTATGTGGGATGCGAACACACTTGTAAAAAAATTATAAGATTTATAAAATAAAACGATTATGTCATATTGAATAATATCGCATGTTAGATAAATTAACAAGTATTGGATAGAAATAATTATGTTGAAAACGACGACTATATTATTAATGGAATTAAATGGTGTGACATTTGTGATTAAAGTTCCATGTTATGCATATTGAATTGTGATTTGTGTGATCTATTTTAGTCACTTTTGCCATCGCGGGGACGAGGGGCTTTTGGGTAGTATTGTTGCTCAACCTTATTTTAGGATGCTTACTAGGTATGGGACTAGTGGGTAGGCCTTGGTTAAAATTTATACTTACTAGGTATGAGTATTATAGGGGTGGGCTGATTTTTATGTTTTATTATCATTGCGTTACCCTAGGCATGAGACTAGGACGTGTTTTATATTGGTAATTCATCCTATATGTAGGATAGGGCGCACGTATAATTAGGGATCCTTAGGTATGGGACTAAGGGATATTTAGAGGATCTCAAATCGATTAAAAGGGTGGGGTAACTTGTTAATTATGAATTTGAGTAAATGAGAATTAATGCCTAAGACAAAAATGGGTATTAAAATTTGTGGAGACATAATGTATGGGGACTGTTAGTTTAAACGGAACGACTGGCGATTTGGCAAGGGGAAGTGTTAAACTTTGGTGGAAATTACCACCCAGAGCGAGAGGACCGCCATAATAAAAAGTGAGAATAATGATGATTGGTTTAAGTTAACTAGATTAACAATTTAGGACTGTGGGATAATTAAAATGATATTGGTGTGATTTTTATAAGAATCCTTCGGGGTGGTTAGTAATTTATCTTTCACGCATTTAATTATATTCATTTAATTAAAATAATCTATTGTGATATTTATTGCGTATAATGCTATTGTTTGGGTTCACGGATCGTATTTTAGGGAAGTAGTGTGTATTCATGCTCGAGGCTCTGACCTCATGCATTGACTAACCTTTTCAGGAATAAGTTTGGAGAAGGTGCATAGGATTATTTGGAGACTTGCTTGGAGGTGCAGCTGGATTTATTTACTTTATGCTTATTAGTTTAGTTTAGTTACATTTCCTTCGTATTTACATTGAGACTCAGTTTATGGTTTTGTTGGGCCACACGGTTCCAAAGTTGTATGAGTTTTATCCAGATATTTCATTATGGATTAAGTTGGAGTTTATTCAGTTTTACACTATTGGTGATTAGTTTACAATGGTGATTGATCTTTTATCGTATAGTTGGTTATTATTATTTGGGTTTGATTCAAATATTTATCTTGTGGATTGATTTATTTATGTCTCATATTTATCTCATTCTAAGAATGGTATTTTATTTAGTTTGCGCCCGGCATAGTTTTGGTGTCAGACGACACCAGAATTATGCGGGGTGTGACATGTGGCTGGACACCTGAAAGCATTTTAAGAAAATAAAATAATATCCAAACGGGTCAGAGCCTAATTTATAAAATTGTTTAGCAAGCATATCATTACAATAAATGAAATGCGTAGTATATAATGTTCATAATTGATTTTACGGCTACACTCCCTTGAAGACCATCTCACCTCTCTTCTATAGTTCACACCTAACGCGTTCATTTATTTCCCCTCGATGTTACTCAATCCAACTAGACCATAATAGCTATCTCAACTAACCCGCTAATCATCCCGTTCTAGTATAACATATAAAATTCTCATATATATGAATATACTAATTATCCCACCGACACTATCAATAGATAGTCACACATTATCTACAGATATATGCCCGTATCAGTCAATATACTAAATATCACATTGATATTGTCAATAGATAATCACACATTATTTATAGGTATATACACATATCACTCACTACGCATATATATAGCATCTTAATAGCTTGGTCCTCTAAAATTAATCCCTCATACATGCTATCGGGTGTCACTCACATCTCGTGTCACCGCTGAACATCGGGTCAAAATCTCAACACTGATCCCAATTCATAAACAGAATAATGGAGGCGGTTACAAGCCTTAGGATTTTTATACACCTTCCTTCAAGACCTGCATGACATCCCCCTCTCATCATGGTAGGAGACATCTACTCACTATAAGCTGGAGCATAATCCAGACCCCGCTAGAATCGCCAGGGTGGGACCGCCCACTATGCGTAACCTCCTAGATAGCATCCTTGAATAACAAATAAATACACACAAATTTTCATTCAACTCATATACATACATCTATAAATATAATTCACACCTTTATATATATATATATATTCATGAGTTCATTCGTAATTTCTATGTCCCACATTAATTTTCTACACCTTGCTATTTATTATTAACTATAGGTTTATACTTATCACCTCCTATATACTCGAATAGGTTCCTATTAGTAACACAAGGTTCCTACGAATTTTTCTCTCAATTTTGGGAACGTTTTGTCACTATTTACAACTTCAAGGGTATTTTAGACCTTTCACTCTTTAAGTCTAAATAATGATATTCCTAGGACTATGTACTCCTTTCAACTAGTTCCATGTGGCTGTGAACGACACATGAATCCGAGTTCGTAAGACCAAGTTATCTCCCTTTAAATTTTAAAAAAATGAATTTCCACTTTACTGCCATGCGCCCCAGCCGAAATCGACCCCCGGTAGATCGACCTGGGGACCTTGATCGACCGGTCCCCCAAGGTATGACGAACGCTGCTAATGTGAGGGTGTGTTTTTCCCTAATTACAAACCTTCTTTCCCCTCAATTAAGGCACAATTTACATCATCATTACTACTCCAAACCACCATCATTAAAAATGTTTAATAACCCATATATATTAACGTTAATACTTCTCTAATTTAATTTATAACCTATCTTTTTAACCCAATTTCTCACAGATTTATAAATACACCATTAATGATTTGTCACATCTTCCACATCCAAAATCCCAAAAATTTACAAATCAGATGCATTCCCAGTGATTGTTCAAATTTCTAGATTTATTAACATAAATTGAACTATTAACAGTATTAACTACAACTTAAATAAAGCAAGAAAATACTTTCCTTGGTGGAATAAATCCAACGATCTCTTTTCCAAAAAAAAGTTGCCCAGAATGGTATTTTCTTCCTTCTTTCTTCTTCTTCTTTCTCATTTCTCTCCTCTCTCAAACTTAGGGTTTAGAATTGTATTAGTTGCTGCCCAAATCTCTTAGACTTAGGTTTTTAAGTGTTAATACCGTGTTTAGGAAAATGGGCTAAGTCCAATTGACTCGAACACCCCCATGTGGGCCTAGTTATGCCTAAAAATGCCCTAAGACCCAATTACTACTCCCGAGTACACTATTTTGAGTTTTTCGACCACTCTGGACAGAACCGTGACCTCAAAATTTCCATCTGAGTCATTCTATTAAATTTTCCAATTTCAACGTCAAAATACGACATGCGTTAAAATAAAAATAATTCGAATTAATTAAAGATTTAAATTATCCAAATTAAATAAATTCTCCAGATTTAAAATTTTATTTCACCAAAAATAATTAAATTCCGATATCCTCAAAAATACGAGGTTATAGGTACTATGTGGAGGCGTCACCAATGAGAGGTAGATGTTGATGCTCACCGTTCCTGTGTCACCGTTGGAAATATTTGTAAGGGCGTTAGCCCCAGATTTATTTAATTTTGTACTATGCTGGAGTTGTGATCTTTACTTGCTATTGGATTTATTATCTAGGTTGTGTTGGATTGAGTTTAAATTATTGTTTATGAGATATTCATAAAGTTTAATGTTTTTTCCTTTTTAAAATAATAATATTTATATTACATGGCATTGAGAATGGTATTAATTGATCGACAGGCCCCATCTTCGGCATATCGTGCCTGGCCAGCCTTTACGTGAGAAAATGAGGGTTATTACAACTGGAATCAGAGCACGGTTCTAGTGTCCTTAGGATATGTTTTTCAGCTCGTTAAGTTCTGCGTTGCATTCTTTGATGTAGAGCCCTATGATTAGGAATCATTGTATTCGTTGCGAGACATTATTACCTATTCGGGAAAGGAGTCAGTTTTGGAGAGTGAGTCATAGAGACCTTAGTGAAGATCACTTGTTAGAATATCGAGAAGTTCGGGCAATTTGGTGACTAAAATAATTGAAAGGGAGACATTATAGAAATAGAGGAAGATGATAGTGCAGGATAACACACATGAAGAGGTGAGGTTAGTTCATTTAGACTAGTAGGAGTGGTGTTATGGTAGTAAAGGTCCGTCACTACACTGGAAGAGAGGGACAAATTAATTAGTGATTGGTTTCGGGGGAAGCTTATAGGGATATTTTTCCACACATTTTTGAATTTATAAATGAAGAAAAAGGTGAAGAAGCGATTTAATTTTTATATCTTATCAGCATGGCTAGATAGGTGATCGAAATTGTTAAAGGATCCAACAGTTTGAGGAGTTTCAATTGAGTAGTTTATGTAATGTATATAGGATTTTTAATGGTCAGAATAAGTAGGGCCAAGACCCATAATGAGATGGGCATCGAGTTACACACGAATTTAATTACAAAAATAGGGACTAGTTATAGTATCAGGGATGAAGTATGTGCTTTTCCTTACTTTGGAATGTGCAAGATATGTTTTGTTGAATATGTGAACTTAGTGTTCATTCGGGCCTTGTTAGTACATTGGAGAAGTTGGACTTTGTACTTGGGATAGTGTTTTTACGTTGATTCATCGTGGGTGAGAAGGATTAATCTTAGGTTTGTTAGTAGATGTATAGAAATCCCTACGGGGAGGCTTATGCTTATTTTAGGCAAAATTGTTAAGCTATGTCATAGTAAGATAATTATCCAGTAATGAAACCTTGCTATTTGTGTTAAAAGGATGAAAAGTGAAAGAAATTTGTATTTTAGAAGTATTTGACTCCTTTGGGAGTGTTAGGACTAGTGGTAGTCCCGATTACACGATGAGGTGTACAATCATAAGTAATGTTATTATAATGATGATGTCATTAGAAATGGATAATGATATCCTTTAAGGAATGAGTAGGTTTGTGAAACCATATAAATTGATTTAAAAACATTAATAGACTTAGGTCCTGGACCAATAGATCTCAATGACCGACAGAGTTGCATAGTAGTGCATTGGGAGGGTTCCTTGTTTAGATTTCATTCGTGAAACATCCCACGTACGAAAGTAGCAAATATCGGGATTTGAGATATGTTGGATTCTAGGATATTTTTGGTTATTGTTGTTGGTACTATCATATTGGTAAATTATTGGTCATTAATGTTTATTTCCACGGTAGAAAATAATACTAAAGGAATTGGGACACCTTGAGTTTAAATATGGTTAAATGGGTTACTATAGGGCCTGGAGAGCCTTGTGAACTAATTGAGTGCATTATAGACATGGGTATTGTACTAATGGTTCTCAGCTATCGATAATGTTATATAATAGTGTGTCGGGAGGGTTCCTTATTTGGATTTCGCTAGCCAGACATCCCACGCATGAAAGTAGCAAAGGTCTGGAGCTTGGAGATGTTAGACCATAGGATATTTTGGATTATTGATTTTAGTATAATTAAATGCGTATATTTACTGGGATTTAATGTATCCTTTTGGAAATATGATACTTTAATTGTTAATGGGAAAAAGTTGGAAATTTACATAGCTACCGCATACATTTATTTTTATTTCCTTTTCTTTTAATCTTCCACATTGGAAAATGAGTAAAACTAAGTGATACCCACTAAGCTATAAAAGGAGTGGGAAACCTTTTGTCCCACATTGGAAAAATATAAAGAAAGTGTGCACTTAATAAGTACAAGTGGAAGATGAAGAGTTACTTCATCTAGCATTTAAGAGGGATATTCAAGAGAGCTCCAATACGGTGCGAAGCACCGTACGCACGCGCGCGTGCGAGGTAGTGGGTTGTAGAGGCGCTAGTAGCGCACTTTGCACTTTGCATTCCGCGTGTCCGTAGTGGTATTGAGTTGACGAGATTCATCCGGGTCGGATCACGTTCACTTTTTGGGTGGTCCATGTAATACCGGTTCGATTTAATTATACCTGTTTGAAAATGGGGTTAAGACTGTTGGTAATTAACAGTCATACCATTTCAAAATTAATTAAGACTATTAATTCAACAGTCATGACTCTTTAAGACAAAGCCTTTCACTATCTATAAATAAAGGCTTCGTAATTCAAAATTGCATATTATTCAAATTAACCCAGTTCCAGATTTTCCAAACCCTAATAATTATTCACTTTATTTTCAGGAGATATAAAATCATCTTATTATATTTTGTGCACAGAAACAGAATAAGAACTTGAAGTTGTCTGTTCCTCGTTGCTGTATCCAAGGGTTGTCTTCAAACATACAATTTGTAGACAGTGCAATTACTTCATTGTATCTTGAGTACTGATTTGTAGAATCCCGTTTGTATACGAAATCATCCTCGTGGGGTAAATACTGTATTTAGGAAAGTGACATCACACCTTGAAGTTTCCATAATTTATTTGAAGTCCAACAGAATTGTATTCAAAAAGTTTTATTGCATTGAAGTTGAAAAAATTATTATAAATAAAAGAGTTTCATTTCTGCCTTTGCATACATATTATCCAACAATCCAAATACAGTATCACCAGAAATGGCAGACTCTTCCAAATCACTTCGATAAATAACAGAAGGTTTTGTCAAATTGGATCGTTTTGATGGTGGTAATTTTCTGCGTTGGCGGAAGAAGGTTAGCTTTCTTCTACAAACATTGAATATTGTGTATGTCTTGTCACAATCGAAACCAAATGAAGAAGAAGATGAAACCATGGAACAGACTAGGCAACGCACAAAATGGGAAACCGATGATTATCTCTGTCGTGGTCACATTCTCAATGCACTTGCTGATAATTTGTTCAACTTGTACCAAAATATTGGGACTACAAAAAATTTATGGGACACATGGGAGACAAAATATCTTACGAAAGACGCTACAAGTAAAAGTTCCTTATCGGTCATTTTTTAAGCTTTAAAATGCATGATAATAGGCTTGTGCTAGAACAATTTCATGACATCCAACGCTTCTTAAATCATTACAAACTTAAAAATTTATATATGGATGATAATGTATTTGTTTCTACCATAATTGAAAAACTTCCTCCTTCATGGAAAGATTATAAGAAAGAACTTAATCACAAAAAGGAAGGTCTTTCACTTGAAGAACTAGAGACTCTTTTAAGAATTGAACAAGATTCTCGAATTCTAGATGGTAAAGAGGAACATGAAAATTCTGTTTCTAAGGTCTATATGGTGGAGGAAGGAAAGCAGCAAAAATTTGGCAATCTTGGAAAGAATAACAAGTGAAAGAATTTTCAAATAATTCTAAAGCAAACAAAAAAAAGAAAGGAAATTGTTTTCATTGCAATAAACTAGGTCACTCCAAGAAGGATTGTCGTGAGTTCAAGAAACTAAAAAAAGGAGGTTCATCATACATAAAGAAAAACTTTACTGCTATGATATCCGAGGCTAATATGCATGGAGAAGATAACTCTTGGTGGATTGATTCTGGTGCCACAAGGTATGTATGTAAGGACAAGAGTTTGTTCTCTACCTATGAAATTGTGGAAGGAGATGTTTTCTATATGGGAAATTCTTTAACTGCTGCGGTTAAAGGCAAAGGGACAGTGGATCTTGAATTCACTTTCGAAAAAATCCTTAGTCTCACCAATGTTTTTCTTGTTCCGAAAAAAATTTAGTTTCTGGAAGTCTTCTTAACAAATTTGGCTTTAAGCTTGTATTTGAGTCGGACAAAATTATTCTCACTAAAAGTGGTACCTTTGTAGGCATATATTATTTGTATGAGGGTATGTTTAAGTTCAATGTCAATGAAAAAGATTCTTCTGCTTATATCGTTGATTGTCTTTCATTATGGCATAGTCGATTAGGACATGTTAATAAAAAGAAAATGCATTTCATGGTTAATTTAAATTTAATTCCTGAATATGAGAATGATATGAATGAAAAGACTAAATTATGCATGCAAAACAAAAATAACAAGATTGCCTTTTCCAAAAATAGAAAAAACTATATCTTTGTTGTAATTAGTACATAGTGATGTTTGTGATTTACATGGAACACCTACTAGAGGCGGTAGTAAATATTTTGCTACATTTATCAATGACTTTTCAAAATTGTTACATATATCTTTTAAACTCTAAGGATGATGTGCTTAATAGATTTAAGACATATAAAAATGAAGTTGAAAATCAATGTGATACTGAAATAAAATGTCTTCGATCTGATAGAGGTGGTGAATATCACTTTCCTCAATTTTGTGAAGATATGGGTATTACACATGAAGTTACTGCACCTTATACACCATAAAAAATGGATTAGCAGAAAGAAAAAGTAGGACACTAACTTAAATGGTTAATGCTATGCTTTCTTATTCTGGTTTAAGTAAAGGGATTTGGGGAGAAGCACTTTTAACTACGTGTCATATTCTGAATAGGATACCTGTTAAAGATAATAAGAAAACTCCTTACGAATTATGGAAGAATAGAAAACCTAATTTAGGTTATCTTAAAGTTTGGGGTTGTAGAGCTATTGTAATACTACCTGAAACTAAGAGAAAGAAATTGGGAAGCAAAGGCGTTGAGTGTATTTTTATAGGTTATGCATAACATAGTAAAGCCTATAGATTTTTGGTTTTTAAACCTAATGATTTCGTTGAGGTAAATACAATAATTGAATCGAGAGATACAATTTTTTATGAACAAATATTTTGTTCTATTCCTAGAATAAATAATGAAAAAAAAGTAAACACTCCTTCACAATTACCTGAAACTCCACCTGTACAACAAGAAGAGATTAGAAAAAGTAAAAGACATAGAAAAGAAAAGAACTTTGGTCCTGATTTTGTAGTCTATCTTGTTGAAGGAACTAGAAACTAACTTGTAATCATTTTGCTTTGACTCTTAGTATTGAAGCAGACCCACAAACTTACAATGAGTCAATTAAGTCTGTAGATTCAGCATTTTGAAAAGAAGCTATAAATGATGAAATGGATTCAATCATGGGAAATAAAACTTGGAAGTTAGTAGACTTACCTCCGGGATCTAAACCTATCAAGTGTAGATGAATTTTTAAAAAGAAAATAAAAATAGATGGAACAATTGATAAATTCAAGTCTAGATTGGTTGCTAAAGGTTTTACACAAAAAGAGGGAATTGATTATTTTGATACATATGCACCAGTTGCTAGAGCATATACTATTAGAGTTTTAATTGCCTTGGCATCTATATATAATTTTGAAATTCATCAAATGGATGTGAAAAATGCATTTTTAAATGATGACTTAGAAGAAGAAATTTACATAGAACAACCTGAAGGGTTTGTTATGCTTGGACAAGAACATAAAGTATGTAAATTAATTAAGTCCTTACACTACACCAAAAACAGGATTCTGGCATGGTTTAAAACTGTGCCAGATCAAATCTGGCACGGTTTTGAACTGTGCCAGAATCAGGTGTTCCAAAATGGGAATTTTTTTCTGGCATGGCTCAAAAGTGTGCCAGATTCATCCAAACAGGAACACTTCTGGCACACTTTTGAACCGTGCTAGAATTTGACATTTCTGGCACACTTTTGGTACAGTTTTTAACTGTGCCGGATTCAGCCAAACAGGAACACTTCAGGCTCACTTTTAAACCGTGCTAGAATTTGATATTTCTGGCACACTTTTGGCACAGTTTTTAACTGTGCCAGATTCAGCAAAATAGGAACACTTCTGGCACACTTTTAAACCGTGCCAGAATTTGATATTTTTGGCACAGTTTTTAACTGTGCCAGATTCAGCACAGTTCAAAAAAATTTAGCACAGTTTAAAACCGTGCCAAAAATGATACACTTTTGCCACGATTTTGAACTGTGCCAATTTTTTTATTTTAAAAAAAATATTTGAAAGCACAAAATTCACAAATTAATAATATTGCGCGTTATTAATAAACTAATGCACATACAAACTTCAAAATATTACAAGTCTTTAATTGCTCACAGGCCCAAAAAAAATTGGGCAGAGTTTCCTCTATTTTCTAGACATTCCAAAACCTGTTAACACAAAACCTGCCCAACATAAAGCCCGCATGGCCACAAAATATAACAATTAACTTACAAAAGCTCTCATGGCCATAAAAGTCAATAATAAAACAACAAAAGATCGTACGATCATGACACAAAAAAATGGAATCATTAATAAACCCCTTGTTGTAAACCATTGAGTTCTTTGTGTGTTCCACGTGAATAAAAGCCAACGATAAACTGTTATCCTGCAAAACAAATAGAACACAAAAAAGATACGATATTAGTAACCTAATAATTTACAAAAAAAAATACTCAAAAAAAAATTACATATATGAATGGAAATTATCGTCGTACTCACAAACTGGGAGACCCGGGACTATGCGGTCAGTTCCTACAAGTTACATTGGTCCCGTTCGAGGTGTTCGTGCCTCCTACGGGGTTGTTTGGGGACTGGTTTGGGTTTTCACCCTTTAACGGCATGTTTTTAAGTTTAAGTGTTGATTTTTCCAAATTATCATCCTATTCACAAACCGAGAGACCCGGGACTACGATGTCGGTTCCTACAAGTTACATTGGTCCCGTGCGAGCTGTTCGTGCCTCCTACGGGGTCGATTGGGGGCCGGTTTGGGTTTTCACCCTTTAACAGCATGTTTTTAACTCTAAGTGTGATTTTTGCAAATTATCGTCATACTCTCAAACCGGGAGACCCGGGAGTACGCGGTCAGTTCCTATAAGTTACATTGGTCCCGTGCAAGGTGTTCGTGCCTCCTACGGGGTCGTTTGGGGTCCGGTTTGGGTTTTCACCCTTTAACGACATATTTTTAACTAAGTGTGATTTTTACAAATTATCGTCATACTCTCAAACCGGGAGACCCGGGACTACGCGCTCAGTTCCTACAAGTTACATTGGTCCCGTGCGAGGTATTCGTGCCTCCTACGGGGTCGTTTGGGGGCTGGTTTGGGTTTTCACCCTTTAACGGCATGTTTTTAAGTTTAAGTGTTGATTTTTGCAAATTATAGTCCTATTTAAGACCCGGGACTATGCTGTTAGTTCCTACAAGTTACATTGGTCCCGTGGGAGGTGTTCGTGCCTCCTACGGGGTCGTTTGGGGGTTGGTTTGGGTTTTCACCCTTTGACGGCTTGTTTTTAAGTCTAAGTATGATTTTTGCAAATTATCGTCATATTCTCAAACTGGGAGATCTGGGACTACGTGGTCAGTTCCAACAAGTTACATTGGTCCCGTGCGAGGTGTTCATGCCCCCTACGGGGTCGTTTGGTGGGTGGTTTCTGTTTTCACCCTTTAACGACATGTTTTTAAGTTTAAGTGTTGATTTTTGCAAATTATCATCCTATTCACAAATCGGGAGACCTGGGACTACGCTGTCAGTTCCTACAAGTTACATTGGTCCCGTGCGAGGTGTTCGTGCCTCCTACGGGGTCGATTCGAGGCCGGTTTGGGTTTTCACCCTTTAACGGCATGTTTTTAACTCTAAGTGTGATTTTTACAAATTATCATCACACTCTCAAACCGGGTTACCCAAGAGTACGCTGTCAGTTCCTACAAGTTACATTGGTCCCGTATGAGGTGTTCGTGCCACCTACGGGGTTGTTTGGCGGCCGGTTTGGGTTTTCACCCTTTAAGGGCATGTTTTTAACTAAGTGTGATATTTTCAAATTATCATCGTACTCTCAAACCGGGAGATCCGGGACTACGCGGTCAGTTCCTACAAGTTACATTGGTCCCGTGCGAGGTGTTCGTGCCTCCTACGGGGTCGTTTGGGGGCTTGTTTGGGTTTTCACCCTTTAACGACAAGTTTTTAAGTTTAAGTGTTGATTTTTACAAATTATAGTCCTATTCAAAAACTGGAAGACCCGGGACTACGCAGTCAGTTCCTACAAGTTACATTGGTCCCGTGGGAGGTGTTCGTGCCTCCTACGGGGTCGTTTGGGGGTTGTTTGGGTTTCACCCTATGACGGCTTATTTTTAAGTCTTAAGTGTGATTTTTGCAAATTATCGTCATATTCTCAAACCGTGAGACCCGGGACTACGTGGTCAGTTCCTACAAGTTACATTGGTCCCGTGCGAGGTGTGCGTGCCCCCTACGATGTCGTTTGGTGGGTGGTTTGGGTTTTCACCCTTTAACGGCACGTTTTTAAGTTTAAGTTTTGATTTTGGCAAATTATCATCCTATTCACAAATAGGGAGACCCGGGACTACGCTGTCAACTCCTACTAGTTACATTGGTCCCGTGCGAGGTGTTCGTGCCTCCTACGGGGTCGATTGGGGGTCGGTTTGGGTTTTCACCCTTCAACGACCTGTTTCTAACTCTAAGTGTTATTTTTGCAAACTATCGTCATACTCTCAACTCGGGAGACCGGGAACTACGCGGTCAGTTCCTACAAGTTACATTGGTCCCGTGCAAGGTGTTCGTGCCTCCTACGAGGTCATTTGGGGTCCGGCTTGGGTTTTCACCCTTTAACCGTATGTTTTTAACTAAGTGTGATTTTTACATATTATCGTCATACTCTCAAACCGGGAGACCCGGGACTACGCGGTCAGTTCCTGCAAGTAACATTGGTCCCGTGTGAGGTGTTCGTGCCTCCTACAGGGTCGGTTGGGGGCTGGTTTGGGTTTTCACCCTTTAACGGCATGTTTTTAAGTTTAAGTGTTGATTTTTGCAAATTATCGTCCTATTCACAAACTGGGAGACCCGGGACTATGCTGTCAGTTCCTACAAGTTACATTGGTCCCGTGGGAGGTGTTCGTGCCTCGTACGTGGTCGATTGGGGGCCGATTTGGATTTTCACCCTTTAACGGTCTATTTTTAACTCCAAGTGTGATTTTTGCAACAAACCGGGAGACCCGGGACTACACGATCAGTTCCTACAAGTTACATTGGTCCCGTGTGAGGTGTTCGTGCCTCCTACGGGGTCGTTTGGGGGTCAATTTGGGTTTTCACCCTTTAACGGCATGTTTTTAACTAAGTGTGATTTTTATAAATTATCGTCATACTCTATAATCGAGAGACCCGGGACTATGCGGTCAGTTCCTACAAGTTACATTGGTCCCATGCGAGGTGTTCGTGCCTCCTACGGGGTCGTTTGGGGGCTGGTTTGGGTTTTCACCCTTTAATGACATTTTTTAAAGTCTAAGTGTGATTTTTTCAAATTATCGTCTTATTCTCAAACCGAGAGACCCGGGACTATGCGGCCAGTTCTTACAAGTTACATTGGTCCCGTGCGAGGTGTTCGTGCCTCCTACGGGGTCGATTCGGGGCCGGTTTGGGTTTTCACCCTTTAACGGCATGTTTTTAACTCTAAGTGTGATTTTTGCAAATTATCGTCATACTCTCAAACCGGAGACCCAAGAGTACGCTGTCAGTTCCTACAAGTTACATTGGTCCCGTGCAAGGTGTTCGTGCCTCCTACGGGGTTATTTTGGGGCCGGTTTGGGTTTTCACCCTTTAAGCGCATGTTTTTAACTAAGTGTGATTTTTTCAAATTATCATCGTACTCTCAAACCGGGAGATCCGAGACTACGCTGTCAGTTCCTACTAGTTACATTGTTCCCGTGTGACGTGTTCGTGCCTCCTACGGGGTCGTTTGGAGGCTTGTTTGGGTTTTCACCTTTTAACGACAAGTTTTTAAGTTTAAGTGTTGATTTTTGCAAATTATAGTCCTATTCAAAAACTGGAAGACCCGGGACTACGCAGTCAGTTCCTATAAGTTACATTGGTCCCGTGGAAGGTGTTCGTATCTCCTACTGGGTCGTTTGGGGGTTGTTTGGGTTTTCACCCTTTGACGGCTTGTTTTTAAGTCTTAAGTGTGATTTTTGCAAATTATCGTCATATTCTCAAACCGGGAGACTCGGGACTACGTGGTCAGTTCCTATCCGTGATTCATTAGTCCCGTGCGAGATGTCCGTGCCCCCTACGATGTCGTTTGGTGGGTGGTTTGGGTTTTCACCCTTTAACGGAATGTTTTTAAGTTTAAGTGTTGATTTTTGCAAATTATCGTCCTATTCACAAATCGGGAGACCCGGGACTACGCTGTCAAGTCCTACAAGTTACATTGGTCCCGTGCGAGGTGTTCGTGCCTCCTACGGGGTCGTTTGGGGGTCGATTTGGATTTTCACCCTTTAACGGCATGCTTTTAACTAAGTGTGATTTTTACAAATTATCATCATACTCTCAAATCGGAAGACCCGGGACTATGTTGTCAGTTCCTACAAGTTACATTGGTCCCGTGCGAGGTGTTCGTGCCTCCTACGGGGTCGTTTGGGGGCTGGTTTGGGTTTTCACCCTTTAACGACATGTTTTTAAGTTTAAGTGTTGATTTTTGCAAATTATCATCCTATTCACAAATCGGGAGACCCGGGACTACGCTGTCAACTCCTACAAGTTACATTGGTCCCGTGCGAGGTGTTCGTGCTTCCTACGGGGTCGTTTGGGGGTCGATTTGGGTTTTCACCCTTTAACGGCATGTTTTTAACTAAGTGTGATTTTTACAAATTATCGTCATACTCTCAAATAGGGAGACCCGGGACTACGCTGTCAGTTCCTATAAGTTACATTGGTCCCGTGCGAGGTGTTCGTACCTCCTACGGGGTCGATTCGGGGCCGGTTTGGGTTTTCACCCTTTAATGGCATGTTTTTAACTCTAAGTGTGATTTTTGCAAATTATCGTCACACTCTCAAACCGGCAGACCCAAGAGTACGCTGTCAGTTCCCACAAGTTACATTGGTCCCGTGCGAGGTGTTCGTGCCTCCTACGGGGTTGTTTGGGGGCCGGTTTGGGTTTTCACCCTTTAAGGGCATGTTTTTAACTAAGTGTGATTTTTTCAAATTATCATCGTACTCTCAAACCGGGAGATCCGGGACTACGCGATCAGTTCCTACAAGTTACATTAGTCCCGTGCGAGGTGTTCGTGCCTCCTACGGGGTCATTTGGGGGCTTATTTGGGTTTTCACCCTTTAATGACAAGTTTTTAAGTTTAAGTGTTGATTTTTGCAAATTATAGTCCTATTCAAAAACTGGAAAACCCGGGACTACGCAGTCAGTTCCTACAAGTTACATTGGTCCCGTGGGAGGTGTTCGTGCCTCCTACGGGGTCGTTTGGGGGTTGTTTGGGTTTCACCCTTTGACGGCTTGTTTTTAAGTCTTAAGTGTGATTTTTGCAAATTATCGTCATATTCTCAAACCGTGAGACCCGGGACTACGTGGTCAGTTCCTACAAGTTACATTGGTCCCGTGCGAGGTGTGCGTGCCCCCTACGATGTCGTTTGGTGGGTGGTTTGGGTTTTCACCCTTTAACGGCACGTTTTTAAGTTTAAGTGTTGATTTTGGCAAATTATCATCCTATTCACAAATAGGGAGACCCGGGACTACGCTGTCAACTCCTACAAGTTACATTGGTCCCGTGCGAGGTGTTCGTGCCTCCTACGGGGTCGATTCGGGGCCGGTTTGGGTTTTCACCCTTTAACGGCATGTTTTTAACTCTAAGTGTGATTTTTGCAAATTATCGTCATACTCTCAAACCGGAGACCCAAGAGTACGCTGTTAGTTCCTACAAGTTACATTGGTCCCGTGCGAGGTGTTCGCGCCTCCTACGGGGTTGTTTTGGGGCCGGTTTGGGTTTTCACCCTTTAAGCTCATGTTTTTAACTAAGTGTGATTTTTTCAAATTATCATCGTACTCTCAAACCGGGAGATCCGAGACTACGCGGTCAGTTCCTACAAGTTACATTGTTCCCGTGCGAGGTGTTCGTGCCTCCTACGGGGTCGTTTGGGGGCTTGTTTGGGTTTTCACCTTTTAACGACAAGTTTTTAAGTTTAAGTGTTGATTTTTGCAAATTATAGTCCTGTTCAAAAACTGGAAGACCAAGGACTACGCAGTCAGTTCCTACAAGTTACATTGGTCCCGTGGAAGGTGTTCGTGCCTCCTACGGGGTCGTTTGGGGGTTGTTTGGGTTTTCACCCTTTAACGGCTTCTTTTTAAGTCTTAAGTGTGATTTTTGCAAATTATCGTCATATTCTCAAACCGGGAGACTCGGGACTACGTGGTCAGTTCCTATCCGTGATTCATTAGTCCCGTGCGAGATGTCCGTGCCCCCTACGATGTCGTTTGGTGGGTGGTTTGGGTTTTCACCCTTTAACGGCATGTTTTTAAGTTTAAGTGTTTATTTTTGCAAATTATCGTCCTATTCACAAATCGGGAGACCCGGGACTACGCTGTCAAGTCCTACAAGTTACATTGGTCCCGTGCGAGGTGTTCGTGCCTCCTACGGGGTCGTTTGGGGGTCGATTTGGATTTTCACCCTTTAACGGCATGCTTTTAACTAAGTGTGATTTTTACAAATTATCATCATACTCTCAAATTGGAAGACCCGGGACTATGTTGTCAGTTCCTACAAGTTACATTGGTCCCGTGCGAGGTGTTCGTGCCTCCTACGGGGTCGTTTGGGGGCTAGTTTGGGTTTTCACCCTTTAACGACATGTTTTTAACATTAAGTGTTGATTTTTGCAAATTATCGTCCTATTCACAAATCGGGAGACCCGGGACTACGCTGTCAACTCCTACAAGTTACATTGGTCCCGTGCGAGGTGTTCGTGCTTCCTACGGGGTCGTTTGGGGGTCGATTTGGGTTTTCACCCTTTAACGGCATGTTTTTAACTAAGTGTGATTTTTACAAATTATCGTCATACTCTCAAATAGGGAGACCCGGGACTACGCTGTCAGTTCCTACAAATTACATTGTTCCCGTGCGAGGTGTTCGTACCTCCTACGGGGTCGATTCGGGGCCGGTTTGGGTTTTCACCCTTTAACGGCATGTTTTTAACTCTAAGTGTGATTTTTGCAAATTATCGTCACACTCTCAAACCGGGAGACCCAAGAGTACGCTGTTAGTTCCCACAAGTTACATTGGTCCCGTGCGAGGTGTTCGTGCCTCCTACGGGGTTGTTTGGGGGCCGGTTTGGGTTTTCACCCTTTAAGGGCATGTTTTTAACTAAGTGTGATTTTTTCAAATTATCATCGTACTCTCAAACTGGGAGATCCGGGACTACGCGGTCAGTTCCTACAAGTTACATTGGTCCCGTGCGAGGTGTTCGTGCCTCCTACGGGGTCGTTTGGGGGCTTGTTTGGGTTTTCACCCTTTAACGACAAGTTTTTAAGTTTAAGTGTTGATTTTTACAAATTATAGTCCTATTCAAAAATGGGAAGACCCGGGACTACGCAGTCAGTTCCTACAAGTTACATTGGTCCCGTGGGAGGTGTTCGTGCCTCCTACGGGGTCGTTTGGGGGTTGTTTGGGTTTCACCCTTTGACGGCTTGTTTTTAAGTCTTAAGTGTGATTTTTGCAAATTATCGTCATATTCTCAAACCGTGAGACCCGGGACTACGTGGTCAGTTCCTACAAGTTACATTGGTCCCGTGCGAGGTGCGCGTTCCCCCTACGATGTCGTTTGGTGGGTGGTTTGGGTTTTCACCCTTTAAAGGCACGTTTTTAAGTTTAAGTGTTGATTTTGGCAAATTATCATCCTATTCACAAATAGGGAGAGCCGGGACTACGCTGTCAACTCCTACAAGTTACATTGGTCCCGTGCGATGTGTTCGTGCCTCCTACGGGGTCGATTCGGGGCCGGTTTGGGTTTTCACCCTTTAACGGCATGTTTTTAACTCTAAGTGTGATTTTTGCAAATTATCGTCATACTCTCAAACCGGAGACCCAAGAGTACGCTGTTAGTTCCTACAAGTTACATTGGTCCCGTGCGAGGTGTTCGTGCCTCCTACGGGGTTGTTTTGGGGCCGGTTTGGGTTTTCACCCTTTAAGCGCATGTTTTTAACTAAGTGTGATTTTTTCAAATTATCATCGTACTCTCAAACCGGGAGATCCGAGACTACGCGGTCAGTTCCTACAAGTTACATTGTTCCCGTGCGAGGTGTTCGTGCCTCCTACGGGGTCGTTTGGGGGCTTGTTTGGGTTTTCACCTTTTAACGACAAGTTTTTAAGTTTAAGTGTTGATTTTTGCAAATTATAGTCCTATTCAAAAACTGGAAGACCCGGGACTACGCTGTCAGTTCCTACAAGTTACATTGGTCCCGTGGGTGGTGTTCGTGCCTCCTACGGGGTCGTTTGGGGGTTGTTTGGGTTTTCACCCTTTGACGGCTTGTTTTTAAGTCTTAAGTGTGATTTTTGCAAATTATCGTCATATTCTCAAACCGGGAGACTCGGGACTACGTGGTCAGTTCCTACAAGTTACATTGGTCCCGTGCGAGGTGTCCGTGCCCCCTACAATGTCGTTTGGTGGGTGGTTTGGGTTTCCACCCTTTAACGACATGTTTTTAAGTTTAAGTGTTGATTTTTGCAAATTATCATCCTATTCACAAATCGGGAGACCCGGGACTACGCTGTCAACTCCTACAAGTTACATTGGTCCCGTGCGAGGTGTTCGTGCTTCCTACGGGGTCGTTTGGGGGTCGATTTGGGTTTTCACCCTTTAACGACATGTTTTTAACTAAGTGTGATTTTTACAAATTATCGTCATACTCTCAAATAGGGAGACCCGGGACTACGCTGTCAGTTCCTACAAGTTACATTGGTCCCGTGCGAGGTGTTCGTACCTCCTACGGGGTCGATTCGGGGCTGGTTTGGGTTTTCACCCTTTAACGACATGTTTTTAAGTTTAAGTGTTGATTTTTGCAAATTATCGTCCTATTCACAAATCGGGAGACCCGGGACTACGCTGTCAACTCCTACAAGTTACATTGGTCCCGTGTGAGGTGTTCGTGCCTCCTACGGGGTTGTTTGGGGGCCGGTTTGGGTTTTCACCCTTTAAGGGCATGTTTTTAACTAAGTGTGATTTTTTCAAATTATCATCGTACTCTCAAACTGGGAGATCCGGGACTACGCGGTCAGTTCCTACAAGTTACATTGGTCCCGTGCGAGGTGTTCGTGCCTCCTACGGGGTCGTTTGGGGGCTTATTTGGGTTTTCACCCTTTAATGACAAGTTTTTAAGTTTAAGTGTTGATTTTTGCAAATTATAGTCCTTTTCAAAAACTGGAAGACCCGGGACTACGCAGTCAGTTCCTACAAGTTACATTGGTCCCGTGGGAGGTGTTCGTGCCTCCTACGGGGTCGTTTGGGGGCTGTTTGGGTTTTCACCCTTAGACGGCTTGTTTTTAAGTCTTAAGTGTGATTTTTGGAAATTATCGTCATATTCTCAAACCGGGAGACCCGGGACTACGTGGTCAGTTCCTACAAGTTACACTGGTCCCGTGCGAGGTGTTCATGCCCCCTACGACTTCGTTTGGTGGGTGGTTTGGGTTTTCACCTTTTAACGGCATGTTTTTAAGTTTAAGTGTTGATTTTTGCAAATTATCGTCCTATTCACCAACCGGGAGACCCGGGGCTAGGCTGTCAGTTCCTACAAGTTACATTGGTCCCGTGGGAGGTGTTAGTGCCTCGTACGTGGTCGATTGGGGCCGATTTGGTTTTTCACCCTTTAACGGCCTATTTTTAACTCTAAGTGTGATTTTTGCAACAAACCGGGAGACTCGGGACTACGCGGTCAGTTCCTACAAGTTACATTGGTCCCGTACGAGGTGTTCGTGCCTCCTACGGGGTCGTTTGGGGGTCGATTTGGGTTTTCACCCTTTAACGGCATGTTTTTAACTAAGTGTGATTTTTACAAATTATCGTCATACTCTCAAATCGGGAGACCCGGGACTACGCGGTCAGTTCCTAGAAGTTACATTGGTCCCGTGCGAGGTGTTCGTGCCTCCTACGGGGTCGTTTGGGGGCTGGTTTGGGTTTTCACCTTTTAATGACATGTTTTTATGTCTAAGTGTGATTTTTTCAAATTGTCATCTTATTCTCAAACCGAGAGACCCGGGACTACGCGGTCAGTTTCAAAAAGTTACATTGGTCCCGTGCGAGGTGTTCGTGTCCCCCTATGGGGTCATATGGTGATTGGTTTGGGTTTTCACCCTTTAACGGCTTATTTTTAAGTTTAAGTGCTGATTTTTGCAAATTATCATCATATTCTCAAATCGGGATATCGGGGATTACGCGGTCAGTTCCTACAAGTTACATTGGTCCCGTGCGAGGTGTTCGTCCCTCTTACGGGGTCGTTTGGGGGTTGGTTTGGGTTTTCACCCTTTGACGGCTTGTTTTTAACTAAGTGTGATTTTTGCAAATTATCATCATATTCTCAAATCGGGAGACTCGGGACTACGCGGTCAGTTCCTACAAGTTACATTGGTCCCGTGCGAGGTGTTTGTGCCTCTTACGGGATCGTTTGGGGGCTGGTTTGGGTTTTCACCCTTTAACGGATTGTTTTTAAGTTTAAGTGTGATTTTTGTAAATTATTGTCATATTCTCAAACCGGGAGACTCGGGACTACACGATCAGTTCCTACAAGTTACATTGGTCCCGTGTGAGGTGTTCGTGCCTCCTACGGGGTCGTTTGGGGGCTGGTTTGGATTTTCACCCTTTAACGGCTTGTTTTTAAGTTTAAGTGCTCATTTTTGCAAATTATCGTCATACTCTCAAACTGGGAGACCCGGGACTACGCGGTCAGTTCCTATAAGTTATATTGGTCCCGTGCGAGGTGTTTGTGCCTCCTACGAGGTGTTCATCACCTATTCTTGAAGTCCCGAAGCAACCTTAGAACGGGAGGTTGATATAGGTGTCTCACCATTTATTGACGGTTGCGAAGTATCACCCATATGAGACATTTATCTGGAAAAAAGTGACTATTGGACATCAAAATAATCAGAATAAACATTTTCAAGAATATTACATGTTCAAATAGCGATATAAAGAAGATTACATGTTCAAATAGAATTATAATTTCAAACAACCATACATGTATTAAATGTTCAATAAGCAATAAACTATTAAATGTTTACAACAACAACAACAACAACAACAACAACAACAACAACAACAACAACAACAACAACAACAACAACAACAAACGGAATAAATAGAATATCGCATATTCAAAAACAAGTTCAGAACTAAATCATTGCACTAGAAATCTGTGTCCAAAAGCTCCAGTAATTTATCATTTTCCTCGAGAATGGATTCATACATCGTAAGGTCAATATCAATCGCATCTATTTCTTTCGTCAGTCTCTTGGGAGAGTGTAAAACAACTGACCACCCATTCATCTTTACATCTTGACAATAAAATACTTGACTGGCTTGAGATGCAAGGATGAACGGATCATCGTGAATGGTATTTTTACTCACGAGCTTACTAAGATTCACCATCACCAATTTTGAGGTGGGTTCAACTTCGCAAGAATTCTTATCATCAACATCCACCCAATCACAATAAAAGACAGTATGTGCGAACTCAATGTAATTGAGGTCGAGTATTTGTCTAATAACTCCATAAAAGGTTGTCATAATCCCCTTATTATTAAACGCCTTAGTGAATACACCACTACTCTGAAAGTTATGATTCTCTTCATGTCCAGATGTACAAAAGGTGTACCCATTGCATTGAAATTTCTCATAACTGGTAACCCTATGGAGCGGACCATCAGCATATGGCAAAATTCCCGTATCATTAAATCTTGAGGCCTGTAAGGAATTGATAATTTTTTAAACTTTCATTAAAAATAATTACAGTTGATAAAAAAGTACATGTATAAATAAAGACTTGCCTCGTTCCTTAGCTAAGGGATGAAATCATCAATTCTATGCCTCGATTGAGTCTCAGTTACCATAAATTTTCTACAAGAAATTAGTTTCAAAATTAAGAAATATCACATTACAATCAATTAATATGAATTAACATAGAACTAAGTGTGTACCTTCTCCATTCATCAACATCGTCGCATTGAGATAAAACCCATCTTCGCACTTGCTCATATTGTACATTATTTAAGATCAATTCTTTACTTTTACCGAATGGCCGTTGGCATTTCGAGTCATCAAACTCATCATCAAGAAAATCCTCAAGATTCCTCTTATGAGTTCCTTCACCTCTTTTCGATATGTACTCCATGGCATACAAAGAAGCTTCATGTAACAAATATGCATTAGCAATGCTCCCTTCAATGTACCTCTTGTTTCGTGACCACTTTTTATATCTTCCCATTTCTCTCTCAAACAACCACATCGCACGATATCTTGGTGGCCCAGCTGTCAAAGCTTCATCGGCTAAATGGTACATGAGGTGGATCATCACCACAAAAAAGGCAGGTGGAAAATAAATTTCAAAGACACAAAGTGCCTCTTCCAATGCGTTTTTAGCCTTCAAAAGATGTTCTCTATATATCACTTTGGCACACAACACATTAAAGAATATGCTTATTCGCTGTATAGCTTTAAACAAAGGCTTATCATCCGGAAATGAATGCATAAGCAATGCAGGAAGCAACCGTTGCATAATGACGTGATAATCGTGGGACTTGAGATTAGTAAATTCAGGTGGATCGAGGTTAACATTGTTGCTGAAATTTGATGAAAATCCAATCGGTACCTTTAATGTTTTTAGTGTATGAAAAAAAGTTTTTTCTCTTCCTTTCCTAATGCGAAAGGTGCCTTTGGCATAAGCCTTTTGTTACTGCCTTCAACATCTTTCATCCATAATTTCCTTTTAATTTTCAAATGAACTTTCAAGTCTTCATGGGCTTTGACCGTATCTTTATTTGATGAACCTTTCACCGAGAGTATTGTACCTAAAAGAGTCTCTGTGACATTCTTTTCAACATACATAACATCTAAATTATGTCTATTATCATGATCCTTCCAATACTCTAAGTCAAAGAAAATTGACCTCCTTAAAAAACCCTCGGTACCTGCTAGATTCTCATCGTCACCGTCACTTAGATAATCATCGTTTTCCATTACGACATCCTCCTTCTCCTTCCCCTTCCCCTTCCCTTTCCCCTTCCCCTTCCCCTTACCCTTACCCTTACCCTTTCCCTTTACCTTTACCTTTCCCTTTCCCTTTCCCTTTTTATCTCCCTCTCCATCTCCCTATCCCTCTCCCTCTCCCTCTCTTTGAACACCTTCTAGAGCGATAAGTGACACTATCTGCTCAACTTCTACACTTGTTAACTTTCTTGGAGCCATAGCATCCTCTATTTTACCATTAAATGTTTGCTTTGATGTGTCAAACCTGTAAGGATGGTCTTTAGGAAGGAACATACGAGATCGTTGGTAACAACATTTCGTTGACTTAGGAAGATATTCAGAAGGTGTATTTGTAGAACAAACAGGGCACCCATTGTAATCTTGAGTTGAACAACCTGCTAACATCCCATAAGCTGGAAAATCATGTATACCCCACATCAACATGGCTTTTAACTAAAATTTCTCATTTTTGTATGCATCCCAAGCCTCAACTCAAGACCATAAGATCTTTAACTCATCGACCAACGATTAGAGGAAGACATCAATATTACTTGATGGTGACTTTGGTCCGGGAATCAATACAGACAACATTAAAAACTCATGTTTCATACACATTGATGGGGTAGGGTTGAGAGGTTGAATTATCACTGGCCAACAACTATACTTACGGCCAAACATGTTATTTGACCTGAAACCATCAATTTCTATTGCAAGTCGAATATTCCGCGGATCTTTTGCAAAATCTCTCCACATAATGTTTGAATTTACCCATTCTGTTGAATCTCGGGGATGACGCAAGAATTCCATACAAGAGCTTGCACGAGCGTGCCAAGTCATTTTCTTTGCTATCCATTTTATGGTATACAACCGTTTTAGTCTAGGGATTAGAGGGAAATGTCGCATTACCTCCTTAGGAACCCTAGAGTACTTTTTTCCATTAGTATTCTGAATTTCTACCTTGTTCTCGTCTAGACAAGTAAACTTGTAGCGTAAAGAACCACATTTTATACATCTAGTACATTTTTCATGCTCTTTCCAAAATATCATACAGTTGTTAATGCATACGTCATACTTAACATAATCCATATCGAGATCTCTAACAGTGTTTTTCATTTCTATATAACTAGTTGTCAAGTTGTTCTCTTCAGGAAGTAGTTCATTTAACAATCTAAGAATTCCACCTGTAGCACCATCCGATAAATTGAATTGTGTTTTCAAATCATTCAACTTTATAAGAGCATACATTGTGGTATGATGCAAAGAATCGGTAGCTGGGTGCAATGGCTCCTGTGCGAGTTGATGTAAACGATCATACTTCTTGCCTTTGTATTTATGTGTGTGCGAATCATTGGGAACCTCAGAAGTTGGGGGGATTCATCACTGCCTACACAATTAGGTTCATTAGGTTCCGCTTCACCCATAAACATCTCACAAGCATCATTCACAAGATCATTCAAAATTGGAATATTGTGCACATCAGCGTGTTCTGTCGGTGTCATAGATTGCGGTGGTGGTTGGACTTGATCAACAACTAATGTCTCACCGTGAAAATGCCATAAGGTATAGTTCATGTCCATACCATATGTCATTAAATGAACGAATATGTCATCTATAACAACATGTCCTTTCCCATTTTGACAACGTCTATAGGGACATGAATGTTTAGCATTCGAACTATTACTACACACATAATGTAGAAACTGTAACACCCCATCTCTATATGTATCGGTCTCGATATTTTTCTCATTTATCCATTCTTTGTTTATTCCCGACGACATCCTGATAAGTTTAAAGAACACGCAATATAATACAAATGCTTACTGTAAATATATTTAAGTTTATTCAAGTGTACATATGTATATATTTGAGCTCCTATATTTCCTCCATCTCCTCTACATGGTAAGGGTCCTATCCCATTCGAAAATGCATATTTTGTATTGTTCATAATGTCTCATGCCATGTCCTAATCTATAAAATTTCGCCAGCATGTCCCTACAGTTCTTCAAGTACACAACTTAAATTGGGAGTGTTCATGTGTTACTTAAGTTTTTCAACCAAGAAAACACAAAACACTACATCAATCTAGTATGCACCCAAAGAACATAAAGAGATGCCACGGAATTTTTCAAAATAGGACATGCATAAACATTATGTACAATACAAACTTTTGCATTTCCAAACTGTCCAAAAATGGGACAATTCAAGAGTTCTCACCACAGTCATAGTGAGACCTCTTGAATGGGTCTAAGGTTTTTCTACATGTGTAACATCATTATTGAATGTTTAGTATTAATGTCTACTTACTATTTAAATAGTTTTTTTTGCTTTTTCTTAAATTTTCAACACATAATCTCATTTATCCATTTAATTAGTGGGGTGTCTACTTTTTAATTTGTTATTTTTACATTATTATTGTATATTTAGCACTTAAATTTTCTTAAAACTCCGTAACCTGTACGAATCATATCAAATATGCATTTTAATTAAAAGGGTAAGAACATAAAAACATAATTTACCACTAAAAGATTCCAAGGTCCATCTAAAAACCAATGATTTATTTTTTTCCATTATCAACATTCAATTTGCACCAAAAACTCACACATTAAAAAAAACAATAAATATTTAAAAATGTATATATAAAACCCTAAAAAGCAAATACGAATCAAATCACGCATATCATAAACTCTAGGATCAAATCTTATACCTAACTTAGGTTAAAAAAAATACAGATGCTTTAAACAATTACCTGATTGGGATGAGTGGAGTGGGAGAACAATTATTGCAAGTATTTCCTCTTCTAAAGCTTTGTTTTTTGTAGTAAGTAAATGTTTTAGATTGTATCCATATCTATAGGTCAACTGCAAAAATATTTGTTAATATACATTTACTGTTTTTTTAATACTTTGATGTGTGGAATAATTCGATGTGCAACTTAAAGTATCATATATTTTATTTTTTTTATTTTAACATACTATTGTTGTAAATAGAGTGGTTGTTTAGTATATCAACTATAGAATTCATTTATTTGGGTTCAAGTGATGATTTGGGGATTGTGATAAATGGAAAAAAGAGAGAAATTAATAAACTCCAAAGTCTTGGATATTGATTCTCATTAATGCCTATTTATATACAACATTACAAGATATTAACTACAAGATATCAACTGTTCAAAATATATGCCGAAAAAAAAGGGGAAGGTCAAATTGATGCATTCAAATTTACAGTTGTTAAAGGATCAAACATAAAGGATAAATTAATGAATCCAAATTGCTTTATATAATCATGTACAGAGTAGTACATCTTCAAATTGAGAAAAAGAAAATGAACAGAAGAATAGACCTACAGACCTTGAGAAAGGCAATGTGACCAGAGAAAGAGAGAGTGAGCCGGAGAGAGAGAGCGTCGTCCGTAGAGAGGATGCCAACCGCCTGCAGCCCTAGTGAAGAGGGAGAGAGCTCCGACCAAGAGGCGAGAAATAGAGAGAGATCGAGCCCTAGCGAAGAGGGAGAGAGCGGGAACCGTGAGCGGGAACAAGAGAGAGAGGAGTGTAATGTTTTTTGGGGGTATTATATATTTTAGTAAGTGTACTCAATTTTGGCACACTTTAAAACAGTGCCAAATTTTAGCACTGTTTTAAAGTGTGGCAAATTCCTATTAAACTGTGCCAAAATCTGGCAAAGTTTTAAACTATGCCAGATTTTTAATATCAGGGTGTGCCAAATTGTTGTTTTTGGTGTAGTGTTATATGGCCTAAAATAATCACCTAAACAATGGCATGAAAAATTTGATGATGTCATTATTTCCAATGGTTTTAAATTCATGAATCCGTTAAGTGTGTTTATAGTAAATTTGCTAATGGTAAAGGTGTGATCCTTTTTTCATATGTAGATGATATGTAAATTCTCGGTATTGATTTAGAAAGCATTAATAATACAAAGAATATTTTGTCTTTGAAATTTGATATGAAAGATATGGGTGCCGCTGATGTCATATTAGGAATGAGAATAATAAGGAAAGATAAAAATATAGTTCTCACTCAATCTCATTATGTTAAGAAAATTTTGAAGAAATTTAATCAGTTTGATTGCACACCTATTAGTACACCTTTTAAACCACAGCTAAAGATGATCCCTAATACTGGTAGGGCTATTTCACAATTGGAATATGCACGAGTAATTGGTAGTTTAATGTATGCCATTACATGTACTCGACCTGATATTGCATATGATGTTGGTAAATTAAGTAGATATATTAGTAATCCTAGTTTATTGCATTGGCATGCTGAAATATTTAAAAGGAACTATGGACTATGGTATATACTATAGTGGATATTCTTCAGTATTAGAGGTCTTTTCAGATTCTAGTTGGATAATTGAGCGGGAGGATCATTCCTCAACAAGTGGATGTATTTTCACTCTTGGTGGAGGAGCTGTTTCTTAGGGATCAAAGAAACAGACTTGTGTAGCTGACTCTACAATGGCAGCTGAGTTTGTAGCATTAGCTACAACTAGTAAAGAGGCAGAATGATTAAGGAATTTATTGATTAAAATTCCAGTTTGGCCAAAACCAAAGCCCCTAATATCTATACATTGTGATAGTGAGTCTACACTTTCTATAGCTTATAGTAAAGTGTACAATGGAAAATCTAGACATATTGGCCTGAGACATACTTATGTCAGATAAATGATTACAGATAATGTAATCATAGTGGATTACGTAAAATCAAGTCAAAATTTAGCTGATCCATTTACGAAAGGTCTTGCAACAGGACTGGTGTTTAAGACATCATTGGCGATGGGACTAAAGCCCATTAACAATAATCACTCTTGGTGAAAACTCAACTTGATACCTGGAATATTCAAGTCTCAAGTTCAATGATTAAAGTACATCATACGACGTGATTGTAAGCACTGCAAAATCAAACATCCCTAGGATAAGTGCTTAGAACATGTAATGAATAATGAAAGAGGATGAGTTTAATCTTAATAGATTTATGGTGTTTTAGTTACATGGACACCTATGATAGTCTACCTATATGAGTGTGAAAGTGGTGCCACTTCCTATGAGAACTGGGTTTGACTCTAAATCACTCATGAATTTAATGTACAGACACAAGGCCTAATACATATGTCGGCTTATATGGATAATCAGTGACTAAAAGATTTGTGTGTGTAAACAAATTCAGCTGATTAATATGGATTGATAGTTCAAAGACAAGTCTACTATACTTTCATGGTTAGCCTTAACGAATCTTCACAGAGTATTGGTTCAAGTCGTGAGACACCAGTGCTCATACAGAGTCTTACAGACAATCAAAGATTTACTAAACTTATTTTGAAAATGCTGGAGGAATGTTGGAGATTTTTAAAATAAGTGAGTAAAATCTTTGGGAGTAAAAGCTTATCCCATATTAAAAGTGTGTGGAGAAAAGTGGGAAATAAACCCAATATAAAAGGGAGAGTGTCCCACATTCTAAAATGAGTAAAGCTAAGTGATACTCACTAAGCTATAAAAGGAGTGGGCAACCTTTTATCCAACATTGGAAAATAGAAACAAAATGTGCACTTAATAATTACAAGTGGAAGATGAAGAGTTAATTCATATAGCATTTAAGAGGGATATTCAAGAGAGCTCCAATATGGTGAGAAGCACCGTATGCATGTGCACGTGCATGGGTGTGCGGGGATATGGGTTGTAGAGGCGCTATTGGTGCACTTTACACTTCATATGTCGCGTCTCTACAGTGGTAGCGGGTTATCGGGATTCGTTCGGGTCAGATCGTGGTAGCTCGGGCGCGATCACTTTTTGGGTGGTCCGTGTAAAACCGATTCAGTTTAATTATATCTATTCAAAAATGGCATAAGACTGTTGGTAATTAACAATCATACAATTTCGGAATTAATTAAGACTGTTAATTCAGCAGTCATAACTCTTGAAGACAAAGCCTTTCACTATCTATAAATAAAGGTTGCCTAATTCGAAATTGCATATTATTCAGATTAACCCAGTTCTAGATTTTCCAAACCCCAGCAATTATTCACTTACATTTCCAGGAGATATAAAACCCTCTTATTTTGTTTTGTGGACAGAAACAGAATAAGAACTTGAAGTTGTCTGTTCTTTGCTGCTGTATCCAAGGGCTGTCTTCAAACATACAATTTGTAGACAGTGCAATTACTTCATTGTATCTTGAGTACGGATTTGAAGATTCCCATTTGTACACCAAATCATCTTGGTGGGGAAAATATTGTATTTAGGAAAGTGACATAACGCCTTGAAGTTTCTAGAATTTATTTGAATTCCAACATAATTGTATTCAAAAAGTTTTATTATATTGAAGTTGACAGAATTATTATAAATAGAAGAGTTTTATTTCTGCCTTTGCATACATATTGTCCAACAATCTGCAAATGTTAATGGTAGATTATGTGATATATGTGACAATATAAGAAGTGTCAAATAAGTATAGTTGCTCCCCATTATGCTCTGTTTCATTTGTTTTGGCGTTAAAAAAGTTATTTCTTAAGGTTTTAGTTGTCACATTCATGTTGAACTTCCATTGTTGATCCTTGGGTTTTTTCCATCAATTCTGTCATTTTCTATCACGTATATTTTGTTATCTTAGAATTCTTTTGAATTATTTTAACTTGAAATTACTAAGGCTCCACACATTAACTTATAACATCGTGTCACTTGTATCATGTTATTGCGCGTGTCCTATTTTTCCTTTCCAAATTACTATTTTGAAATAATCAAAACCCTCTTACAGCTGTGCCATTATCACGGGTACACCCTAGTGAGTATATTGTGTTCAGTGCAATATTTGAAGTCCTCAATAAGTAAAAATCTATATACCTGAATTTGAGATGGGGGATTATGCATGTGCCGCTCCGCTAGTAGATGAGGATTTAGTCATACTGAATTTGTTACAATAAAAATAATATATATGATTAGTTATTGTATTAATAAAAAAATACGATAAAACATAACAACTTATATGATAAAAATAAGAGAAACATGTGTCATAATGCATACATATAAATTTATAACTTATCAACCCTCATTCTTCATTCATATCATCCTCACAATCATCAACATCAGGCATAGATGTATTAATTATGGATCCATATCCATATTGTCTCACACAAGATTCATTTTGATCATCTTCCAATTCTTGCACCCTAAACAGCTCGAATGGATGGACTTCCAATTCTTCTTTTGTAGTTGAATAACTATCAACCTATCTTTAGGCGTCATTTGAACAACTACATGTCAATTTGGTTCCAGATGGTCTTGCACGTACCACACTTATTCTGCTTCAGATGCAAAGATAAAAGGCTCATCACTCGATCGATTATCTTTGTACAACAAGTGGTTGAAATTTACTAATATAAAGTTGTATTCATCTACTTGTTTCCTCAAATAATTATCTATCCAATTTCATTTGAATAGTATAAAATTTTTTCCATTAAAATATTTAATTTCAATAATGTCAGTTAGTTGTCCATAGAAAGTAACATCCCAGAAAAAGGATTAAAGTTTTTTCGACTAACATAGCTCTTTTGTTCTGCTTTTAAAATAACTCCACTATTTTGAGTTTTCTGACGAATATCAACTTCCTTTGTTCGAAATCTAAACCCACGAATAATATATGACTTGAAGCGTAACGCATCCTCCAGAGGACCTAATGCCAAACTCAATATTTTGCTAGATAATTTGATATCTTTTCACAATCCATCCACCTACTATTTAAATAAATAAGAAAACTATGATATGGAAATAAGAATGAATAAATATACTTACATAATCCTTGAACCATGTGTGAAAATGTTCATTATGAAGGCATTGCATAAATTGTTGTTGTGAAATGGGATATTTTTTTGTAAGTTCAACAATGTGTTTTCTAAAAATATCATACGTGTGTCAAGGTAGAAATATCATTCAATAATGCATTTTATATTAAAAAATTACTTATGGTTAATATATAACTTACTCAATAAATGTCACAACTGCATCACTGTTAGCAAACGCATACCAATGCACTTGTATACGAGTAACTGAATGAGGACAAAATTTTCGGCCTTGCCTCACACCACGCCCAAGGTCATTACCTCCATCATTATTTCTGGAAGGATGGATAGACTTAGTTTCCACATCATCAGCCATATATCTCGAGCAAAAAGTGGCGCATTCTTCCATAATAATAGATTTAGCAATTGCGGCATCGGGATGAACACGATTGTGCACAAAGAGTTTTAGAGTATGCAAATACCTTTCAATTGGATACATCCAATGGTAGATTATTTACTAAGATGGCGGGAATATTTTCTCAAGGGTGCAAAGTGTAAGAGCTGTACGATCTTCCAATTTTTTTATACCAGCTAAAGTATTTGTACTTGAGCACAACACTGAAAATAGTTGCTTAGTTCAATTAATGCTTTGACAACATGTTTCGGCAGTATCCTCCATAGTGCAATTGGAAGTAATTGTTTCATTAAAATGTCATTGTCATAGCTATTTAGTCCCCATATACTTTACTCTTGAGGATGAACACATCTCAAAATATTTTATGAATAGCCATCTGGTACTTTAACATCCTGCAACACTTTTCGAAAAATATCCTTCTCTTTTTTGCTCATTACAAACTATGTTGGAGCTATCTACTCCAAATTTTTCCAACATGTTTAGGGATGTCTTTGGTTTTATCTTTAATGCCCAGTAATGTAAATAAGTTATTTTCACACACATTTTTTCCAATATGCATAACAGCAAGATTGTGGTGAATCAAATTATGCTCCCAATATGGCAATTCAAAAAATATTCTTTTCTTTTTCCAATTTAATCTCGTCTTTGGCACCACATCTTTTGTTGTCTTCGCAAGCCCCTTTTCTAATTTTTTTTTCCTGTTTCTAAAAACATCTTCCTTCTTGTATTCATTTTCAATGTCGAGCTCATTTAACTGTTGCAAAACTTGTGATCTTGATAATTTCAACAGAGGTGGTTTGAAATCAACATTGCCATTATAATTCATTTTCTCTTTTCAAAACCAATAGCGTAGAGGTAAGAATCGATGATGACCCCAATAAAAAAACTTTGTACCATTCTGTAATCGAGTCGCTTGATAATCTTTGTTACAACAAGGATAAGAAAATTCACCTTTTGTTCTCCATCTCGATAGCATGGCATATGCTGGGAAACCATTAATTGTCCATAACAACGTTGTACGAAACTGGAAAAATTGTTTACTCGATACATCATAAGTAGTAACTCCATCACTCCATAACGTTTTTAGTTCATCAATCAATGGTTGTAAAAATACATCAATCTTATCACTAGGCCCTTGTGGCCCATCAATAAGAATCGATAAAATTAGGTTTTGTTTCTTCATACACAGCCATGGGCTCACGTTTAAGGTCATGAACACAACCGGCCAAGTACTGTGAGCAATGCTCATATTACCAAAAGGACTGAATCCATCAGTTGCTAGCCCAAGTCTAACATTATTACTATCACTCGTAAAATATGGATTACGCTCATCAAATGATTTCCAAGAATGAGAATCTTCCAGATGTCGTTCAACACCATCATCAATATGATCCTCGATGTGCCATTTCATTAGCGAGTATGTGATGACCAAAACAATATTTGCAATCTTGGTTTTAAAGGAAAATACCTTAACTTTTTAGCCATTACTTGTACTTTGACTACTTTGTTGCGCTTGATCAACATGACTGTCAACATTTGATTTATATCTAGAAGCCCCATAAATGCAACATTTCTCTAAAGTATCATTTTCATTTCTAAATAACATACAACTTTTAGGGCACGCATCCCACGTTTTATACTTGAACCCTAAATCAGTAGTGAGCTTGTTAGCCTGATAAAAGGATTTTGGAATTCTCTCATTAGGGAATGTCTTCTCCAACAGTTTTAGCAACATTGTGAAAGAACTATTCATCCATCCATTAAGTTGTTTACTTGCGAGAGTTCAAATACAAATGAGAGTTCAGTAATGCCCTCTAGAGAATTTTTATATAACTTTCCTTCCGCATCTTTTATGAGCTTTAAATATTTTAGCAAGTCACCATCAGGCACCACATCTTTTACTCCATGTTCATCACTGCATGAATTTTCATGCGCTCGTGGAACCCCCCTTCCCTCTTGAACCATTGAAATCATATTACCCCCCAAGCTCGATTCATATGATATATCATCAAAGTGACACATCATTACAAAAATTAATTGCATTTTCATCCAATGCATCGATCAACTCCCATGATACATCCAATCCTTTTAACTCCTGTCAAAACCATGCATCTCTATGTGACCCTTCACAGTGTGTAGGCTGAAGTAGACTCGGTTTACTCATTTACTACATGGGAATTTGATGCATGATGATTGCATATTCTTATTCCTATATGTAAACCTAATAACTTTTTAACCCTATCTATGTATTCTTTTGAATTCCAATCTTGTAATCCGATCCAACTCCGATCCATATCAACTCCTAAGAAGTAATTCGATAAATCTTTTATCACATTAACAAAAATATATTAGCATACATGTAAAAGATATACAATTTAAACATAACAAGTGCACACACACACACACACACACACACACACACATACACACACACACACACACACACACACACACACACATATATATATATATATATATATATATATATATATATATATATATATATATATAGAGAGAGAGAGAGAGAGAGAGAGAGAGAGAGAGAGAAAGAGAGAGAGTTAGTGTGACATAATATTAAAGAAAACATCGTTTGAGCAATGTGAAAGGCTTTTATGTATTGTAGTGATGAGCCTCCTTGATAGTGGTTTCAACTGGAAAACATGTACACTCAGCAAGTAGTGTTTTGAGTGTCATTGTAGGACATCGTGTTATAAACATGCCCAAACACATGTTGACTTGTTAAAAAAGAGTAACATTTTATTATTTTGGACATGTTCAGACACGTTGGGGATACGCTTACAGACGTTGGGTATCGAGATAAGGAGTTTTGAATATCGAGATGCTTAATTCATGAAATCAAAGGGTAGACATTATCAGTGCATATGATTTTTATAGTTATAAAAAATTCCACTAACTTATGTTGTGATGTGCTTACAATAGATATTTGTGTTTTGACGTCAATATAAATAATCAAATCACTGATGTCAATATAAACCATTCTGAATTCACTATGTTTAAATTCCCCACACTATTTATGTAATCGTTCTTTTTTTACTAAATTGTGACTTCATGGTGAGATTCACTACATGTGAATCCGCTAATTTCTCATAATAATCACAACAAGACATAATACTATTGTCAAAAACTTGTCATTTTGTTTATATTCACTCAATGATAAATAAAATTTCTTTGGTACATAGTCATCTAATTTGCAATGTATGATTCATAATTGATTTGTAATGTAGTTCACAAGTTATGGACTTGAATGACTTTGCACTATATCAGTGTATAATCAAACACAAAATCAGTTTTATAATCAAACACAAAATCAGTTCTAAAATCAAATACAAAATCAAATGGAAAATTAGTAATATATGAGCAAGTCCGCATACAAATAGTAAAATGAAACAAAAAATTATATTGAAAAATCAAAGGGAGAGTGTATACCTTTATTCTTCATAAGTTTTCACGACTTTCTATAGGCTAGGGAGAGATAATCTGACTTTTTCACGAGTTTCACGAGAGAGAGAGAGAGAGAGAGAGAGAGAGGGGGGGGGACTTATCTGACGATTTCACAGAGAGAAAATGCCAATGTAGATGAGAGAGAGAGAGAGAGAGTTGAGGTTTTACAGTCCGATGGTTTCACGAGAGAGAGTGAGCAAGTAGAGGTTTCACCGTGGGGTACGATTTGGGTATGGAGTATGGGTTTTAGCTTTGATCGGGTGAGAGGGGAGATAAAAGTAGGTGAGTAAGATTTGGGTATAGGGTTGGAGTAAGTTATTTGGTTGAAGAGGGAATGAAAAAATAAAAACACAAAATGGAGGGAAAAAAGAAGAACCGAAAATTTTAAAGGACAACTATTTTTTGTCCTATTAGACCTCTTATAAAGGACAATAAATATTTGATGTCCCTAAATTATTATAAAGGACACTTAAAAAAGTAGTTGTCCTTTATAGTAGATCTATAAGGACAGTTATATTTTGCTATCCCTTATACATTTTTTAAAAGGACAGCTTAAAAGTTGTCCCTAATACCGGTGTCCTTAATTGTCATTTTTCTGAGAGTGTTAGCATAAATAAAAGGGCAGAATACATCTATGAAAGCAAAAGTCAATTTCATTAATTAATGGAGGAAGAAAATATAGAGGATAGAAAACAAAATTCACGAGAAAGTAAGCAACAAAAAAGGGAAAATGACAAGAAAATATAAGAATATATAAAATGACCTATATGTCTTCCCCCAAGTCCGAAATCTATGGGCCCCAATACCTCTCACCCTCAGGTAGGGGAGGATGTTGCCAATTTCTAGAAATGAATCCATGACCCCGATAATATTTATGAGGGTCGAGGAGATTTACAACTATAATCCTATCAGCTCTTCTCGTCTTCAAATACAAAATGTCGTCATTGGTGCGCGACCAGAGATAACAATAGCAGAGCTTAACAAGACCTAAATTGGTCCCATACAACATATTTATTCTATGAACCCCATTTATAATCTTCCATGCATTAGGGGCACACTAAGAAGGGATGACATCAAAATATTTTAAGAACCTTAGGAAATAGGAATTGGGGGAAACGTACCCCCCCCCCCCGGGTGATCAACAGGGTATGAATCCAGTGTCCCCCGTCAATGTCACAGATAACCCTAGGGAGGGGGGCATAGTCGATTTTCACTCAATCAGGAATATTATAAGTTTTCCCAAATTCTACTATCGATTGTTATCTAACATCGCCATCGATGATAATAAAGAAAAAAGCTCTAGAAACAGAAGATGAACAATCAAAGAAGTGAAAACAAAGATAATGTGGGAGGAACTTACAGAAAATAAAAGGAAGCTCTATATACGAAAGATTAAAGAAGTGGACATTGGAAGTTTCATGAACATATAAGTGTTTGAGAGATATCGATCAAAGGTGATGTATCCCTATTTTAACTTCGAGCTAATGATTGAGCACATGAACCAAGGAGGATTTTAGCACTTCAAATACCTGCTCGGATCAGCGTATCCCTACTTCTTCAACAAAACCATAAATTTTCCATGGTGTTTGACCTTGGGTGAGCTTGCCCTTTTCAATTCACAAGAATTACAAAATGCCACTCCAATTTTATTGACAAGTTTTAGTCCATGGGCTTTGAACTTAATTAAAATTTATTGGCCCAATTATTTAGCCCAAAAATTTTAGGGGAAATTACGGGGACCCATTTATTTTGGCTCAAGAGAGTAGTCAACCAGCCCAGCATGGGAAATGGATTGGACGGCCCAAATCAGTTATTCATCAAATACTCATGTGTTTAACATGCACTGAAATTCATAAGGGTATACTCAAATCGGTTACCAACAATCTCGGATGAGATATTCAGGGACACCATGAGATATCCACGATCTCATTGAGTTACTTATACGACTCAATGTCTTATTTTACATATCTATAAATTGTAAACCCTAGTCCGGGGAAATAGGATGTAACCTCGAGCATTGAGAGACACTAATAAGAACATAGTAACCTCTCCGTGGATGTAGAAAATTTGTCGAACCATGTATATCTGTTATTGTGTGTGTGATAAATTTCTTTCATCTTGGTATTGCTTTCTTGATTATTTATTGTGATATTTCTTTCGCTCACAATTACCATAGGAAATATGTGTTAGAAGAACTTCTTAGTGAAAAACTCTTTCTTTAATTTAATTACACAAACTATTGATGATATGTAGACATTCCATAAGTCACCTTAACCATATACCAATCCGCTTGGGTCATGTCATAAATATCAAAAGACTTGATTAAAAAGAATAGTCAATCTATACAAAAACAAATGTCAACATGCATTCGAGCCGACTGTGGGGTCCATCAGTAAGGTGAAGGCGCTCCCCAAGATATACAATCAAATAATCATCACTAAGAGATATCTGTTTAGAGCATATGACCGAACAATAGACGAAAAGTTGGGGGACTAAATGATGTGGAATATGAAAAATGACAAAATGGAAAAAGATGCTTCAAATAAAGTGAGTTGAAACCGGAAAAAGCCGCTAAGGATTGAAGTTCATGGTTTTGCCAAAAAAAAACGAGATCCATCCCTTTAACCAAGTGTGTCACGAAAATAACACTCAAATCATCCCCAAATAAAATGATATAGCAATAAATATTGTATATTATAGTGTAATAATGATAGGTATAATATTTTATCGCTATGTTAGCTTATCTAGGGATGATTTGGGAGATTTATTTGGCACTTATAGCATTACTCTTTAACAAAAGAGAAAAGAAATTTCAAAGCAAAGCATACATTAAGAAACTATAAAACAAAGACAATCTAAAAAGTTACCAGTTAAAAAAAATGAAATATTATTTTCCATTCCTATGTCATTTTAAAAAAACAAAGCATACATTTATAAAAAAAACTAAAAAACTACGGTTAAAAATAATTGAAATATTAGATTCCACTCCTATTTTATTTTAACAAAAGAAAGTAAACATTGAAAAAATGACACAAAACAAAGCATGCATTAAAAATGAAAAGCTACGTGTTTAAAACACAACATAAATTCGTATTTTTTACATATAACAAAGATGAGTAACTTAAAACACAACACAACACAACACGAAATGTTTTTTTACGCAACACGAGCACGATAAAAAAAGGGACATGACATGAAATCATAAAACTTTACATAATACGAAGACGATCCAATTAAAATATGATGGGATTTTTTTTTACCTAACACGTTGACGACCCAAATAAAGTGTAAAAATATTTTTCATACTGTCAATGTGACATAACACAAATGCGACCCAAATAAAATATGCCACAAAAAAACAAAAAAATAACAAATGTAAAACCCGATCCGTGTATTTTTATTTTTGTTTGTTGATCCTGTTAAGTGGTGGTTCAAAAGTCCATGGGACTTAATTCATTTTTTATTAAAATAAAGAAGAGTAGTTGAATATGGTTATGAGAAGTTATGAGACTTATTACTATTACAAAAGTACAATGAGTAAGTAACAATTAAAACCTTCAAAGTGAGACTTAAGCTTAAATAGCTATTAAATAAATAAATAAAATATTAAGAACATAAATAGGAAATATCAAAGAATATTTTGACAAAAAAATATTTAAGTACATAAACCATTAGATTTAAATTTTAAACACACTTTATTAGACGAATAGGGGCTTATAATTTGATGGTGACTTGTGATTGAGAGAATGTGCCGAAAGAAATGGAGAAATGGAGTAATATTTAACCATTTGTCCATTAAAAGCAAATCCCTTAAACCTTAACGTTTTCAGGTTTATCAAAAACTGTTCTTGACTTGTAAACGGGTCGGGTCTGGCCTGGGTCTACCTATATCCATATCCTATCCGGCTTTTTTTTAGCCGATCGGGTCTTACCCGATTATCCGTTGAGTCTAAAAAAATTTATCCAGACCCGGACCGTTAAGGACCCGAGAACTCGACCCGATACCCGACCCGAATACCCAAATAGCTAAAACTAAAAAATGGACCAAAAAAATGCAATATAAACAAAAAAATTGTATATAAATTTATATATACATATATAAAAATACATATTAAATATTACATATATATATATATATATATATATATATACATATATATATATATATGTATATATATATATATATATGTATATATATATATATATATGTATATATATATATATATGTATATATATATATATATATATATATATATAGAGAGAGAGAGAGAGAAAGAGATTGCGTATCAGGTTTCATAAAAATGCTCAGGCCCGAGTTTAACGGATCGGGTACGGATCGGGTATGGGTCCAAACCCGACCCATTAACAGACCTAAATCATTCAAGTCTTTCATTTCTGGCGCCATTTTATTTTTTTCCCTCTATTTTCGGTCGAATCCTAGGGCATAATAGAATTTTTCATCTTTTTATTATGATACAACCGTGAGTTTTACTACATAGTAAGTACAAATACAAAATGTGAAACGTGGTGCATACATGTATCTAACCAACTTACATAATTGTATCTTATTTTCTTGGCATTATCATAAATTATTACTATCCTATTGACTTTTTTTTTAATACATCAAGTCCTTTTTCATTACAAACTACATACATTTAGACAAATATACTCTTATATATACCTATTTTAAATCCACTTACTCTCTCTCTCTAAAAAAAACACATAAATCCACACTCTTTTTCTCTCTACCACCCCCACCCCCACCCCCCACCTCACTCCATCGAAGACTCGTCAGATATAGCTCACCGAAAAATCTCATCGGAGGCCGTCGAAAATCTCACCGAAGTGTTTCCCTCTCTCTTCGTCTATTTCTTTGGTTTTTCAAGTCCGCACCCGCGACACTATCACCGAGATGGAAAAGAAGAGTTTTCGTTAAAATAATGAAGGTTTTACAGAAACAAAAAAATTATTTGTCTCAATTTTTTGTCAAAAAATATCGAATATGGGTATTATTTGATAAATCTTTATGATTAGATTCAAAATATATAGATTTGTGAATTTTCAACTTGTAGATTTGAAATTACTTTTAAATATTTGATGTGGGGGAAGAATCCGCCCGAATAGAATTTTTTTAGGAACGTATCGAGAGAGAATTTGATTTGGCTAGACAATGTGTGGTTGGTAAACAAGGATCGTTTTTTTTTTTTGAAAAATACAAAATATTTCGTCAAATATTCAATATGATTCCACAAGATCTAGTTTCGTTCAAATAATGGATTCTATCCAATTTAAAGGTTTTCTTGCAAAAAACTATATGACAGCTATCAAGGATATTTTGGGAGTGCATTTATTATTGTAATGCGCTAAGTTGGAAAAATAGGACCTTTGACACCACTGACTCAGTTAAATGATCTCTTGCCTCATTGACCAAGTGAATGGGATTTCATCTCTTTGTGAAGCATATAATTAGTTTCCATAGTTCAACGGTTTATTGAAAACCTCTCAATTGCATATTAACTAAAGTTCGATAATACAATGACAAAAAAAATTGTAAGTATAATTAAATATGCGTCAAGACATACATTAGGCTCTTCTTAATTAAGTACACAACACAACGTTCATCAGAATTTTATTACCTCTCACATAAAAGCTTTAAGCTACCTTATACAACCACGGTTATTCAAATTCTTTTCATATTTGGGTCATGAATAGTTTGAACTTATCTTTATATATTATAAAATGCTCTATATGAAGCTTTAATGCACTTTCATCATAATATGCCATGTAGCATCTTAATTCACTTCCATTATATTTATCAAGTGTAAGCTTTGCTGGGAGGCTTTTCTCCTTCTTCCCTGTTCCTTTGGTTTCTCCACCCATTTTGGTTTCTCCACCCATTTGTTTCCTCTTCAAAACTGCTGTTTTTTTATAAACTATGTGCAGTATTTTTAAAAATACCTTTTGTAAAGTATTTTTTAAATTATGTACAGTATTTTTAACCACTTATACATAATTGTTTTATTGTTTTTTGTAAATTGCGTACAATATTTTTTAAATAAAAATAATTTATTATATTTTTAAAAAGTTTTTTTAATTTAAAAAACCGTATTAACTGTTTTATAAAAAAGTTTTTTTAAAGCAAACATATAAATTGTTAACCATGAAAATAATTTTTTTTACACTGTTAAAAATGTTTTAACTATTCAAAAACTATTTTTTATAATTAAAAACTTTTTTAAGGTATTTCTTATACGTAAAAGAAATTGTTTTAATGATTTTTTAACTTTTGAACTAAATATAAATGTTTTTTAACTGTTTTATGAAATTAAGAAATTGTTTTAAAGTTAAAAAAATGTTTTAACTGTTTAATATAAAAAAAATCAATTAATATAAAATTTGTTTTATTGTTCCTTTTTAATAAATTATGTACAATACATCTTATATATAAAAGCAGTTTTATTTTATTTTTTAAAAAGTTCTTTTTTATTTAAAAAAATGTTATAATTGTTTTATAAAAAAAGTTGTTTTTTTTTAAATAAAAATAAAAACTTTGCTATATCTTTAGAGAATATTATGTAGTTTTATTTCTATTACATGACTTGTGATCACAGATAGTCTAAAGTTTTTAACTAATTTTCTATTTTATCTCAACATCTTTTCATGTGTTTGCAATTCCACGAATATTTTCCGCACACTAACGTATAGCTAGCGCCCCACGCAGGTCTCCAACTAGTATTTATATAATTTCTTAAACACCTTTCATCCCAAGTCACATAAGACGAATTGATTTTTAATTTTTTGAAATCCCTCAAGATTTAAATCCGAGCACAAAGCTCAATTAATGCTCATCACATATCCATAGGAAACCAATTATATCTCATCAATATGCAAAGATAAATGATTTATATTGTAATCCATTTAGATTATTGTGATATCTATAGCTCGATGTTGCATAATAGACTCAAAATTGTCTCACATTTAAAGTCGTAAAGTACAACACAATAAACTTAAGTTGGATGGACCCTCTAACTACCACTGAGGCCTTTTTATTTAAAACCACAAACCTAGGCTTAATCAAGGTGGCTAAGTTGGAGTCAATATTAATGCCTAGTTACGAACCTGGGACATGATAATGGAATCATAGTTGATGGTTCTATCGGAGTCATCAATGGTAGACATTGGGGCTTCATGTAGAGTGTGCCAAGTAGTTAATCTAAGGTGGAACATGCACTAGGTGGTGCTAGCTACTCAGGATTGAGTCGTGTTGCTCTTGGTAAAGCTTGAATTTGGATTATTACAATTGTGTGGATTGATCCAAGATGAAGTATTACACATCATTTGTATCAAACAGTTATCAGAAGAAATGAAGTCCAACATATTGTAATTAAGTGGGATTGACCTTCTAACTACTACCTAAACCTTTAGCATTAAAACCCCACATCATGACCTAGTCAGCATGGTTAAGTCGGAGACAATATTAGCATCTAGTTTGGATCAAGGACTAAACAAAATAATTTTAAGTTTAAGTTTGGGTTCATGTATGATGCCTCACTTAATCTTACAATATGTAAAGTGTTAGGGAAATTATAAAAAAGCTCGTCCTATCAAGTGGACATGTAAAATGGGTGCTTTCTCCCCTCCAAAATTGAATTGAGAAATTTAGATCTTAAAAATATGTTTGTTTTGAATCAGGATTGTCTCAAAAAAATTTAGGCCTCGGGGGGAAACTTTGAAATGGAACCCTTTTATTAAAAAAAAAAAGATTGTTAAAAACTTGTGTAAAATAATTATCATCTTTATTCATTAATTTTAATCAATTTTTTAGTTGATTTTCTAAGAAACTTCTTCAATAATTTTTTTTTTTAATGGGCCCTTCAAATTATCAAAATTGGGGGTCAAGACGATTCATCTCCTCTCTTTGGGTCAACCCTGCCCGAATTCTTTCATTTATTTTGCCAACGCTAGTAACATTCTAACATTTCATCGCTCTTTAACAACATTAAGCTTTCAGGCCACTTGAAATATGGGGTTGCCCTCAATCCGAAAATTCCACAAGTGAATGTATTTGGTTAAATTCAAATTTAGTGTTCGGATTCAGAGGGTCTTATACATCCTAATCAGTAAGAGAGAATTACCTTTGGCATATGAAATTTAAGAAATAAACCCAAGTTATTACTTTCGAAGACTGAACGATTCCAACTTTATAAGTAAAAACAAAAACACCTAATCTCTTAATTACGAAGAGAAAAAAATGAATATTAAATCTGAAAATTCTAAATATACAAATACTAAGTAACAGCTCCCTGTATGCTCCAAATTAAGGATGTAAACGGATTAGATTCAAACTAGATCATGAGTGATCCCAATCCGATTTCTTAAGTTGTTAATGGATTTGCATTCAATCCAATAAATCATCGATATGTTCTAAATCCATTGATGATTCAATCAAAAAATTCGATTATCTTATCATTTTACATTTCATATTCTTTTTAGACTAAATATTAATATGTAATAACTATGTATATATAACTATAGTACATTAAATCTGAAAACGGTTAATCATATCAGATTGAATTTATAACAACTCCCATTTTCCCACGTAAAGGCTGGCCAGGCACGATAGGCCGAAGATGGGGCTTGTCTAACAACTAATACCATTCTCAGCACAACGTAATATAAATAATATTATAAAGTCCCATAATTGTGGTTCAAATAATATTTTCATCACCATAAATAAATCCAAATCAACACCAAGTAAATAATAAATTCGACAATAAAGTAAATGCCTCAAACCAACATAATGTAAATAAATCTGGGGATTATTCCCTTACAATTGTCTCAAATGAAATAAATAACTAAATCGAAAAAGTGACTATGCTAGAATCAAAAAATCTGAAAATCCAGTAGGCAAGGAGAGATCGCAAGATTAATACAACAACAATCCCGTTATCCTTGTTTAGGAGCACCTGGGGAGAGAAAATATTTAAATTTGGGTCAGAGCCCTAGGTGTGCAAGAATTAACTTAATCAATTTAAAATGCAATAAATACAGTTGATGCAAAATGAATCTTTCCCGTCATCACTTACATGTGATTAAAATCTTAACCCCCATCTAAGTGCGATATTATCCGCATCCCAACAAGTCTCACAATTATATACGTGATAGTGTGTCAATTTAATATTTATTGGATTAATTACACCCAATTGTTACAACGGAGCCGAATATAATTAATTATAGGTTTTTTTCCCATAAGTATCATGAAAGTGGCATAAGCATCTATTATGCATGATATAATAAGTGTTTACAGTTTATGTCTCCAACCGTAGATAATTTAATTAATCTCATTAGTTTCCAAGTGTATATATATATATTCTTTCATATAAATGACACACAAAGGCATCTACCATTGGTCTCTCATTCATACTCTATCGGCAAGTCCAGAGGAATCTCTTATCCTAAGCGGACATCACAAAACACACATAAATTGGGGACCCTATGCAATATACCAGTTCACGACCCATACCCAGCGGTGATAAAGGCTACCAGTTTCAACACCTACCTCTCGTAGATGACGCACCTACGTAGTAACTAAATGACCTACACATCGTCTAGCCCACCTGTACTGACGTGTGCTACTCAGTCCGGACGCACAAAACTCCAAGCTGATAGGACCGTCCACGAACATTGGTATATCCACACAATTACATATAAGTACATACTATTTATCCCATATAATATGTTGAGCTAACTACTTTATAATTACATTAAAATAATTCCACATTATATCAACCATTATCCAGTCATTAATAATTTACCATATAGTGAATTATTAATTTTGTTCACTTTGAAAATTATTTAACCATCTAGGTAAAGGGGATTATCCAATTAAAAGTAGACACGTTTACATTTTTAATAAATCCCCGTTGGTCCAAACACAGTCCCACCAACTCGCATGGACTTTTAAAAATGTCCCTAACTAAACCCTAGGCCCAGCTCTCTCAGCCCCCAGGGCCGAATCTATTCGGTTCTTGGCATAATCGATTCGCTTCCAAACCAAATAGATTCTCACCAAAACCAAATCAATATATACTAGGTCAGTAGCCCAGTTTTGTCGAATCGAATTAATTCGTCTTAAGTCCAAATCGATTCGAAAGGCAGCAGTTACCCGGATCTGCTAGTTTGTTAATACGAATTTCCTTAATTACTTTCCGAGGTTGCTTCCAAGTGTTAATCCCTTTCCAAAAATATGTGAATGGGTTCTTATTTCTTGCGTTCAAATGAAAGATCAATAATTTCCCTATAATTACACCAATTTCTATCCCCGAGTCCTAGATATCATATGAATTTTAATAAGTTCCTTAATTCAGATTTATTCCACAATCATCACTTGTATAGAACTGGTTATGGGGCATATAACATGGTATTAAAATCATCAATCTAAAGATCAATTACATGTGTTAAAGTCCTCTACATGCGAATCCAACATTTCCCAATTTAATTCAAGAATCCTAAGGCAATCTATCATCAAACTTCAAGAATCAATTCCTTGATTTCTAGCTTATAACATATGTTAAAATCAGTCCCATACATACTTGAGATTAAATCCTAACATTTGTTCATCAAAATCCAACCTAAATCCTAGAAATCATATGGGGTTATTATAATGCATCAATAAGCAAATTGCAAAGTAAATTAAGTAAGAAAATTCTTGCCTTAATGAGTTGTGGAAGAAAGCCCCTTGGTTCCCTTTTGATTTCTTGCCTTTTTCTCCCTTTTTGGTTCTACTCCTTTTTTCTCTTGGTAGCAGTACTTTTAGGTTTTCCCTTATGAGTAGTTGGGAGTGGTTTATCTTCCCTTAAACACTTATTAATCTACAATCCCGAGTTGGGTTAAAGACCCAAATTTTGGACACGCAAATGGGCCCAAATCCATGCCCAAACTAGCCCAAAAGTTCCCCAATTCATGTACCCATGGCCTGGGACTATTTCTAAAGGTCCAAAACACCTACTAGAGCAAGTATACTCCCCTAAATACATCCCGAATTATTTTATTCCAACATTACACATTTTTAATTTTGTTACACCTCAATTATGTATTTTCTACAACACAAGCAATTATTATAAACAATAGCATACACTACAAGAATTTACTCCATTAGCAACAATATTTAGCAACACAAACTATTTTTGTTTCCAAATGTACCTCTTTGGCAACAAAATCTTATTTATGTTGCCAAAAGACCATTTAACATTGTACTTTTAGCAACATAAAATAAATCTTGTTGCCAAAGGTTAAAATTTTTGAGCGGGAAGCTAGGAAAATAAAAGGAGGGATTATTTTAGCTTTTTGCATCGAAGTTGTTTGTTGTCAAACATGACCTAACTTTTGGCAACAAACCTAACTTTTGGAAATATAAGAGTGTGTTGATAAAAATAGACCACTTTTGACAACAAAGGAAATTGTGATGCCGAAGGTGTTTTATTTATATTTTTAAATGTAAAATAGCAAAGTATATCATATTATACAAAAAAACATAAATCGATTGTGTTCCTCCCCCCACCCCACCGTCGTTCTCTCACATTTGTGAAACCTTACCGCCATCATTCTTACTCCTTTTGCCGAAGCTCTCTCATCCTCCCTTTCGCAGGTGCTCTCTCACATCTACCTGCAATCTCATCTACTTACAAATCGTGGTGTACCACTGCTTATGAAGATATAAACTTGTTCATTTAAAAAGGTTCAATCTTATAAAAAATGTTTTTTTCAGAAAAAGCACTAGTTTTTATGGACCGAATAGGACCAAGACCGAACTCGGACCGTCTAAAAATTGAATAGGACTGAGATCGATTATTCCGGTCCGATCTTGGTCCATAATTTAATAGGACCGATTAATGCGGTCCGGTCCCAAAAGAACCTCAAAATCGGACCGAACCAGACCAGACCACGAACACCCCTACTCGTAGGTGGTAGAAAAAAAACGGTCATCAACTTTGCACGAAACTCTGCCCAAGACTGGATAGGAGGTTGGCCCTCAAGAACATGGCGCTTCTCCAAATCATTCCACCAAACACTCGCATAGCCTTGAAATTTGGTTGTCGCTAACAGAACACACTGGCGGCATTTCAGTCGCTTGTACTCGAATATCCTCTCCATAGTGGCAAGTCAATCAACAATGAGATAGGGTTGTAAGTAGAGATCAAACATCAGGACATCGACCCGTATGCCAACCTGCATATTCCTCGATAGTAACTGAAGCGCCAAGTGTGTAACGGCGTCACCACCCTGTAGGGCCAAAGCATTCTCCTCGAGGTCATCATCGTCTGGCGAAGGCTCGAGAAGTAATTCTCTCTGTGTTCATCTCCGAGTTTGTGGATGAGGAGGTTCCGGAGCTAGGGGGAGGTGTATAAAGTGGAATGGTCTCTTGTGGTGGGGAAGGGGGTGGATTTTGAACCAACGACTGGCGGTAGGGACGGTGATTCATCCGGTGCCCCTTATGATAGCACAAGAAACAATGTCGCTCAGAGAGATGTACATATGGAGTGACTTTCGAACCCAGAAAATCAAAGGGAGAGACATCGGTACACCACTCAATAGGCGGGGGTGATTCAAACTCTGGAGAGGAGTGGTTTCGGGGAGAAGGGGGACCATTATGTGGAGGTAGACTAATCTACTCCTAGACCCGCTCATGTGAGTCAATGGGTACGGAATGAATGGAGTTGGCATACCACGTAGAATGAAGGTGGGGAACATGTGTAGGGGGACCAAGTGGGGGTGAGATGTGTAGAATAGGTGAGGGCATAATGGTGACGGCTATATGGAGTGGATGTGGGTGTGTGGTAGCGGCTGGAGCTGGGGGAATAGAGGGATGATGGGGAGGTTCAAGTTGTTTTTGTAGATGATGGCGAGGGTAAATGGAGATATGGGGTAAGGGGGAGTCATGTGGGGGTGGGTGGGGTAATTATGGTTGTTTTTTTATTGTGAGTGGGAGGAAACAAGAATACGAGATGGTGGAAGGTGTGGTGAGGGTACTTGGAATGGTGTTCATATTTTGGAGAGTGAGGGTATTGGGTATGTGTGAGGATTGAAATTATAGGGTTTGGTGTTCAAGATTTGGGTTAAGATGGATGTGGGCTTCATTTGTCACCAGAATTGTTACCTTTGCTTGGAGATGAGTTAGATTTGAACTTTTGACATGCCAGATGTCACGAATCATCTCAACGATTGTCAAAGAGTACGTTCCAATCATGGGGGATTCCATTTGAACACAAATTGGAGAAGGGATTATTGGACAAGTATCTTGATGAATCAGATGTGTGTGGGGACCCTCGGTTGGCTCGTATGACCTTTGTTGACCTTGGCTCAAGTCGACGGCCTTGTCAGGAGTAACCAATGGCTGGATCTGACTTGCGTGACTCAGAATATGGATTGGAAGGGCTAGAATGTTTTCGAAAAAGTTGCTCGGCAGCCCTTTAGGTCATCCATGGGTGGGGCATTCTGGCAAGGTTGAAGTCACTCGGAGGCTGTCCATCTTCAGAGATTGTAGACGGGGAGTTAGGGTTCATTTAAAGTGGGTTGGGTCACAATTGGGTTTGGATCGGTGGTTTTTTTGTGGCGGCGGGGTGCCATCATCTGTGGTGGTTTTTTCTTGGTTGTAATTGGGGTTAGGGTTTTGAGATGTTACCGGGGTAGTGCGAGGGGGCGGCCAGTGGTGGTTCGTGCGTCGATCTATTCCACTCGGGCTATCAATCAGTTGATAACCTCTACTAGTTGATAGTGTTATGGAGGTGTTCATCTTTCTTGGACCCACTGCGTAATTATTTATGAGATTTTATTTTACAATAATAATAATAACGACGAGTTAGAACCGATAAGGCTTTGATACCAATTGACGTAAATGATGCCAAATGGGAGCAAGAAAAGATAAATCAATCTAAACTCTCTCAAATCACTACATTATAAAATGGAAGAATGCCTCAAATGAGGCTACATATGAGTATTTATAGAAGGAGGTTGCTTGGACTCTAAGTTAAGAATCTAATTACAATTATGTCCCTATGAGCCAATAACCTTCCTTCTTCTAAATACTAAACAAAAGGAAAAATACAATGAACACTAAAAATAAAAGAAAGACTAAAAATGATAAAAAGACAAAAGGCCCTCATTCACATCAGAGAAAAAATGCATAACCATAAAATTGTCTCATAAGAGGCATGAACACCTCGAACGAGACCAATGTAACTCGTAGAAATCAACCGTACAGTCATGGACTTTCAGTTTAAGTATACAACATAAATTTCCAAGCAGCTAGACTAAGGCATATAAAACTTCGTAAATGGGTGAAAGCGTAAAATAGTTATAAAACAGTCTTATAAGAGGCACGAACACCTCACACGGGACCAATGTAACTTGTAGGAACCGATCGCGTAGTCGAGGGGCTCCCAATTTAAGTGTATAACGTAAAACTGCAAAAAGTTAGACTAAGGCATAAAAGCATGTCGTCAAAGGTTTAAAATGTAAAATAGCCACAAAACGGTCCCATAAGAGGCACGGACACCTCGTACATGACCAAGTTAACTCGTACGAACTAATCATGTAGTCACGAGACTCCCGGTTTGAGAATACAACATAAATTTGCCAAAAATTAGACTTTGGCATAAAAACATGCCATTAAAGGGTTAAAACGTAAAGTAACCACAAATCGGTCCCGTAAGAGCACGAACACCTCGTATGAACCGACCATGTAGCCATGGGGATCTCGTTTTGAGTGTACGATATAAATTTACAAAACATTAGACTGAGGAATAAAAAAATACCGTCAAAGGGTGAAACTTAAAAAGGCCACAATACGGTCTCGTAAAAGGCATGAACACCTTTTACAAGACCAATGTAACTCGTAGAAACTAACCGCGTAGTCACGGGAATCCCAACTTGAGTGTACAACGTAAATTTACAAAAAGTTTGGCTGAGGTATAAAAACTCGTCATTAAAAGGTGAAAACATAAAACAACCACAATACGGTCCCATCAGATGTACGAACACCTATCGCGGGACCAATGTACCTCGTAGGAACCAACCGCATAGTCATGTGATCTCGATTTGAGTGTACAACATAAATTTGCAAAAAGTTAGACTTAAGCATAAAAACATGGTGTGAATGGTGAAAGTGTAAAACAATAAAAAAAATGGTCACGTGAGAGGCAAGAACACCTCGTATGGGACCACTGTAACTTGTTGGAATCGATCGTGTAGTTACGGGACTCCCGATCTAAGTGTATGACATAAATTTGCAAAAAGTTAGACTTGGTAATATAACATGCCATCAATGGGTGAAAACATAAAATAGTAACAAAACGGTCCCGTAAGAGGGACGGATACCTCACACGGGACAAATGTAACTTGTAGGAACCAATCGCGTAGTCACGGAACTCATGGTTTGAGATTACAACATAAATTTGCCAAAAGTGAGACTTGGGCATAAAAACATGTGCTCAAAGGGTGAAAATGTAAAACAACCACAAAACAATCCCGTAAGAGGCAGAAACACATCATACAGGACCAATGTAACTCGTACGAATGGACCGCATAGCCACGACACTCTCAGTTTGAGTATACGATGTAAATTCGCATAAAAGAATACTTGAGTATAAAAATACGTCGTTAAAAGGTGAAAATGTAAAACAGCCTCAATATTGTGTTGTAAGAGGTCTGAACACCTAACACGGGACCAATGTAACTCGTATCAAATCGACCGTATAGTCACGGGACTTCCGATTTGAGTATACGCCATAAATTCTCAAAACGTTAGACTTAGGCATAAAAATATGTCGTCAATGAGTGAAAACATAAAACAACTAAAAAAATGTTCCCGTGAGAGGCACGAACACCTCGAACGGGACCAATGTAACTCGTAGGAACCAACCATATAGTCATGGACTTCCGGTTTGAGTATACAACGTAAATTTGCAAAATGTTAGACTTAGGTATAAAAAAATGTTCTAAATGTGTGAAAACATAAAATATCAACAAAATGGTCCGTTAAGAATCACGAAGACCTCGCACGAGATCACTGTAACTTACAAGAACCGATCGCGTAGTCACGGGGCTCTTGGTTTGAGTGTATGACATAAATTTGCAAAAAGTTAGACTTAGGCATAAAAACATGTCGTCAAAGGTTGAAAAATAAAACAGCCACAAAATGGTCTCGTAAGAAGCACGAACACCTCGTACATGACCAATTTAACTCGTAGTCATCGATCGCGTAGTCATGGGACTCCCGATTTGTGACTACACCATAAATTTGTAAAAAGATAGACTTAGGCATTAAAAAGGTCATAAATGGGTGAAAATATAAAATAGCCACAAAACGGTCTTGTAAGAGCAATGGACACCTTGCATGGGACCAATGTAACTCGTAGAAATTCACTGCATAGTCACGGGACTCCCAGTTTTATTATAAGACGTAAAATTTCCAAAAGTTAGACTTAGGCATAAAAACATGCATGAAATGGTGAAAATGTACAACAGGCACAAAACAGCCCCTAAGAGGGACGAACACCTCGGAAGGGATCAATATAACTTGTAGGAATCGACCGCGTAGTCATGGGGTTTCTGAATTGAGAGTATGGCGTAAATTTACAAAAAGTTAGACTTAGGCATAAAAACATGCCGTCAAATGTTGAAAATATTAAACAACCACAAAATGGTCCCGCAAAAGGCACGAACACCTCGTACATGACCAATTTAACTCATAGGAACCGACCGCATAGTCATGGGACTCCCGGTTTGAGAATACAACATAAATTTGCAAAAAGTACTTGGGCATGAAAAATTCCATATATGGGTGAAAATGTAAAACAGCCACAAAATGGTCCCGTAAGAGACACGGGCACCTCGGACGAGACCAATGTAACTCGTAGAAATTGATCGCGTAGTCACAAGACTACCAATTTGATTATACGACGTAAATTTAAAGTTGGACTTAGGCATACAAACATGCCATAAAAGGGTGAAAACGTAAAACATCTACAAAACGGTCTCGTAAGAGGCATGAATACCTCGTACCAGATCAATATAACTTATAGGAACTGACCATGTAGTCACGGGGCACTCATTTTGAGTGTAAGATGTAAATTTGCAAAAAATTAAGACTTAGGCATAAAAATATGTCGTCAAAGGATAAAAACATACAACGGACACAATACGGTCCTACAAAAAGTATGAACACCAAGCACGGGATCAATGTAACTCGTAGGAATCGACCGCGTAGTCACGGGACTTTCGGTCCTAGTATATGATGTAAATTTGTAAAAAGTTAGACTTAGGCATAAAAACATGTCGTCAATGAGTGAACGTAAAATAGCCACAAAATTGTCCCGTAAGAGGCACGAACACCTCGTACGGGACCAATGTAACTAGTAGGAACCGACCACGTAGTCACGGGACTTCCAGTTTGAGTGTACAACCTAAATTTGTGAAAAGTTGGACTTAGGCATAAAAATATGCCGCAAATGGATGAAAACGTAAAACAGCCACAAAACGGTCCCATAAGAGGCACGAACACCTCGCATGGTTTCGATTATCGTCATCGACTTATCGTCTTCACTATAACTTACAAGTTACATACTTAAAACTTATTCATATTATTTCTATGCATCTCAAGTATCAGTCCACATTGTGGGTATACCATAGATTTATGTATGGAGTGGTTGTTGGAGGCGCAAGTAAAGGAGACAGAGAGGTTAGGTGTTGTGATGATGCGTGTCATATAACAGTTATATATAATTGTTATATAATAATTTATATATAATTGTTACATATAAATAATTATACATACAAGTTTATATATAATAATTATATATAACTCTTTATATATGACAGTTATATAACAGTTTATATATAATTGTTATATATAAACAGTGTATGTATAATTGTTTATATATAACAGTTATATATAAAACAGTGTGAATATATATATATATATATATTTATAATATAGTTGTAACAGTTAACTGATTATAATTATAAGCTTCGGACAACATGGTATATGGCATGTTAACGCTCCAATAAAACACAACGATCACTGCTTTATATTCACAGCTTATAAATTATAAATTGTTATTATCTTTTGAAGTCAGATTGATAATAATTTATTTTGTATTTTGTGTAGAATGATTATGGATTTGCAACACATTATAAAGGCAATGGATACGAAGGAGCCAGGTATGTAGCTACTCGCATACTTATTTAAGTTTATGTTATGATATTCAGTTTTTATTTTGATGCCTGGTATAGGGTTATTAGATGATCTTTTAAACGTTCTATTATATTTTTACACTTGTATGATGTTTATGGCCGTGTCGGCTTGTATTTACACTTTTTAGATATCGAATCAATGGGCGGGATTTATTGGTGGTTTAGCTGCGGATTTTATTGGGTTTATTTTGATGTTAAAACATGTTGAATTTCATGAATAGACAAAGAAAACTCTGTTGAAATTTTCTAAAATTAAATAGTGTTTTAAATTGATTAAGTCAAACATACATGCATTTGAAGTTATATAAGCACATGTAAAGATTTGTTTTTGTATCTTATGCAGGTTGATGATGGATTTTGCTTGGAGTTATTATATTCATGGTGGCTTGGAGTTGCGATTTCTTTTTGAGTAGCGAAGCCATATTGCCGTCGTCATTTTAGTTTACTTGGATTTTTTACATCTTTTAATGTGTTAATGTATTAGGTTAGATCATGATTACATCTTTTGATGTGTTAGGATTGGTTATGTTCTTATTTGAGAGGCATTTCTTTTGTACCTTTATACTTGAATTGTGATGAAATATTATTTTGTAATTCATATTTATGAGATTTAAATGAAAATTGTGGAACTTTGTATTACATATGATTGTATAAAAAATGCGCAATGTGATTTTGTATTATAAGGTTGTACGTTTTATGTTGTGTGAGTTTTGATGACAACTGCGTCGGTTTAAAAGTTCTTCTTATTACAAAAAATAATAAGTAATAAATAAAAATATAGCCTTTGGCAACACAAGAGTTGCGTTTCCAAAAGTTATACCTTTGGCATTACAGCTCTTGTGTTGCCCAAGAGGCCAAAGGTATAGCTTCTGGCAACATAACTCTTATGTTGCCATAGGTATAGCTTTTGGCAACACAAGAGCTGCATTGACGAAAGTTGTTTTTAATATCATTTACCTTACATTCTGCAACATAATTTGTGTCGCCGAAAGGTTGCTTTTTGTCAACACAAATATTTTTTTCATTGTCGGGTGACCTTTGGCAGCATAACTAATATTTTTCATTATAAATTTTACAAATTATAAAATACCTTTGGCGACATAATTAGGTGTTGCCAAGAGTATACCTTCGGCAACACAATCCTGTTGTGTTGCTAAGGGGTTTCCTAGACAGACAATGGGCAACAAGCTGGAAACATAGAGAAATATGTTGTCGATACCTGTTAGCAACACATTTCTAACTTTAGCAACATGATTTGTATGTTGTGCAAATTACTTTTTCTTATAATGATACAAAATCCATCACACATAATTATGCCATACCAACCAATTATATATTCAAAATTAGTAAATTAAATTTTCGATTAAGTCCAATTTCCACAAATTCTTATTTATTCCAAAAATATTACTTTATTATTTATTCCATAAAATTACGGGGTATTACATTCTCCCCCCCCCCCCCCCCAATAACGGGATTCCATCCTCGAAATCAAGAAAAGTACGTACCTAACTAGAAGAGTTCGGGATACTTCATCTGCATGTCGTCCTCCCTCTCCTAAGTTGACTTGTCCTCCCAATGGTGTTTCCACTACACCCGAACTAAGGGAACAACCTTGGATCGAAGTTGGCGCTCCCGACGGTACAGAATGGCTACCGATCTCTCCTCATAAGTAGCATCTAGATGGAGATCTCTCTCGTCAATATCAATGTGCTGGTATGCTATATCATCTCTAAGGAACCTCCGTAATGTAGATATGTGGAAAACGTTAGGCATCCGTTGTAAGTGGTCCAGTAAGCCCAACCGATATGCTACGGGCCCAATACTCTCCAGAAGAGCGAACGGTCCCATGTATCTGGGATCTATCTTCCCATTCTTCCTAAACCTCATCACCCCCTTCATGGGAGACACTTTAATCAACTCTTGATCTCCAACATCAAAGTCTAAGTGTCTCTGGCCCGCATCCACATAGCTTTTTTCCTATCTTGGGTAATCCGTATCCCGGACCGAATCATCGCTACCTTCTCTGAGGTATCCTGAATGAAGTCTGGCCCATGTAGCTATTCTCCCCCACCTCTAACTAGCATAAGGGTGAACGACAATGTCTCCCGTATAGTTCCTTAAACGGTGTCATCCTTATCGTGATGCAAACTCCACTAAAGGCAAACATTGATCCCATCTCCCCTTAAAATCCATAATGCACATCCGCAACATGTCTTCCAATATCAAGTTCACACTCTCTGTCTGCCCATCTATCTAAGGATGATACGACGTGCTCAATCTGAGATCTGCCCCCAAAGCCTACTGAAAGCTCCTATAAAAGTGGGACACAAACGTCATGTCCCTATCTGACATGATGTTGAGCGGTACCCCATTAAATTTAATAATCTCTGCAAGAAAAACTCTGGCGTACTGTTCGGAGCTATAATTGTCCGGACCGAAAAGAAGTGAGCCACCTTCGTCAATCTATCAACGATCACCCATATGGAATCATGTCACCTCTGTGATGCAGGTAGTGTGACACCCCGCCTAATTAATCCCGGGTGATCAGTCCTAAATCAAGTTAGAATAGGATTCTCATTTGGTCCATTCTTAGCATCACTGTCGTCATATTAAATTACTAACCACCTAAGTGAGAAAATAGACTGGTGCCATTTTTATCTTTCATTATTTAACAAACACCCATGCGGAAAATAAAACTATATAACAATCACAGATAACTGGATTAATCATTCACAAGTAAAATAATTGACCGAATAAACCAACGGTCCAAATAAATAAATCCCATAAAGATAAGAATAAACTCTCAACAAGTCTAATACAAATAAATGGAAAGTGAGCAACATGCTCGAATACTAATCATGAACTTCTACATTTAAGAATGAAGAATGAGGCGTCTATCAAAACCCCGCAACATCCACATATGCTGCAGCAACGGATCCCTGAAATATAGTCAAGGCTGGCGTCCCTATGGTTGGACACCTAAAAGGTTTTTAAAAGTTTTTATAGCAAGGGTTAGTACCCAAAACATTTGAAAAACATTTAACAAATGATTAACTTGCAGTAATAATTAAATATGCATGATCTTCGTATTTTTAGTTAATATCGCACTCTCTTGAGGACTTCCTTACCCTTCCTCTATTATATCCTACGAACGCTTTAATTAAATTACCTAGTTACTCATCTCATGACTAGATAATTAACAAAGTTCCTTTATACCCACCCTACTCTAACTGAGTATGTAGTGATTTTGATATATAAGTTATTGGTAACATCAACTTAACTAAATCATTTCCCTTTTTATATTCATATAACTTCTACACTTGTTATACCTGTGAAATAACTCACTTTTCATTAATATTCCGTATATAATTAATTATAAAATTATATACTTATAATCATATTCCAGCATTCACAATCATACTGTAATATATATAATAACTTGCAACCTCCCGAGTAAAAATACTCCCGGAATGTAAATTCTACAAAGTGCTATCCCACTAGGTATAATCACATAGCCTAGTTATCCCAAGTCAGAATTTTCACACCAACTTGATAAAAATAAATAATTGGAGGCGGTCATATTCCTTCCCTGAAAGTGAGATGTCCCTCACCCATATAACGGACGCTATGACCTCGGGAATATACTCACCCTACTCCTCAAGCTAGGGGATTCATCCACTACGCGCAACCTCCCCCTATAGCACTATAGTAACAAATATCTAATCACTGATATTAATTGTGCACACCATATATATATACTAACGCCTCCGTATATATATAAATATAAAAGTCCCGGCTATACCGTTCACTAAAATCCGTAACATAAGCCTATTAAAATTATTAAGAGTTTATGGTCCAACTCTAAGTATTAATTAAATTGCACTTTAATTAATTCAGTTATTTTTGGTGTCGCCCCCACCACAAATTTGGACTTTACTCTCGTAGCCCAAAATTAATTTACCCGAGTCAAAATTTCCGACTCTAATTTATTAGCCTCAACCCTAATTAATCTATCTACAATTAATTAGATTAAACTTATGTATTTAATTTCTCCATAATTAATTACATAGGGTTTTTATATAAATTTTTCCTCTTATATAACTAACTGGCGAAACTGCCAGATTCTGGCGATCGTCGATCGATCGACCCCAGACCGTCGATCGATCGATCGAACAGGTCTTCGTCTTCTTCGCGAAGACAGGGCAGCCATGGACGGACTTCCTCAAAACCTAACCTCTTCTAACATGAGTTTTAAGCCTTCTTATCACCAGAGTATACTAGAAACCTTATTAGGATAACCCAGAAAGACTACAACAATCATCAATTCGTCCATAAACAACTGATTCATAAATTTTGGGGAAAATCCATCTTTTTCCTTAAACACATTTTTACTCCAAATTTCTTCATTTGATTCGTTCTAGTTTAACTGAATATCATCCTAACAGGTATACATCAATATTCCAATATCAGGTTTTACATAACTCCTCATAATTTCGGCCAAAACAGATTCATGTTTTCTTTAGAATTATCAAAGCCCCATGTTTATACCATGAACCCCAAAACGAATTTTAAATTCATAACAGCACACAAATATGAATTTGAAAGACAGTTTTCATGCTATTGCAAGTTATTCACTTGCCTTAGGTTTCGTAGTGTCTGAATTTGTGATGGATTCCAAGGTTGAAGATGACCTTGTTGGTTCTTAGAGATCCCCAAAATGGCTTTGGCTGCTGCTAGGGTTTCCTAACCCTTTAGTTCCTTTTTCTAATTAAGCTCAGCCATGCCCTAATTTCTTTTTATTAGGTTAATTTTTCAATTCCCGTTTTTTGACTAATGGGCCAAGCCCAAGTGACCAAAATGTCCCCGAGTGGGCCCGGCTATGTCTAAAAACGTCCTGTGACCCGTTTACTACCCCCGGGTACACTTTTCCGACTATCTCGGCCCATCCGGACTCAACTGTACACTCAGAATTTGCATTTGAATTAATTTATAAAAATACTTATCCCCCACCCAATATAGTCTATACCGATTTCCGGATGTGATAAGTACATACCTCGTCATTAACACTCGAGACGACGTAATTACATTATTACTATTCACTTAGTAAATAAGTTTTCCCTAAATATTAACCATTCAATCCCAGATTAATATTTATATAATATTCTATCATAATTAATTCATTAAATTACAACACACTAGTAATTTAGAATTTCTGAATTAATTAAATTTTAAATGTACCAAAAATACGGGGTGTTACATACTCCCCCCCTTATAAAGGAATTTCGTCCCCGAAATTAGATTGTACCTGCGTTGAAAAGCTCTGGATATTGTTCCCACATATCCTCCTCTCGCTCCCAGGTAGACTCGTCAACATTGTGATGACCCCACTGTACTCTAACCAATGGAACAACCTTGGATCGTAATTTCCGCTCACTATGATCCAGAATAGCTACCGGCCTCTCCTCATACGAGATGTCTGGCTGTAAGTCGATCTCCTCGAGTGGAATGTGCCAAAAGGCTCTCTCGCTCCTTCGATATTTCTTCAGCGATGCCACATGGAATACATCGTGTATCCGCTGAAGATGTTCTGGTAACCCAAGCTTATACGCCACCGATCCCACCCTCTCAATAATAGGGAAAGGTCCTACGTATCGCGGTGCTAACTTACCCTTCTTGCCAAACCTCATCACCCCTTTCATTGGGGATACCCGGACTAAAACCTGGTCCCCAACTTCTAGCTCCACATGTCTTCGAGAAGCATCAGCATAACTCTTTTGCCTGTCCTGAGCTATCCGAATTCTTCCTCGAATCAACTCTATCTTGGCAGATGTCTCCTGAACAATCTCCGGCCCCAAGAGTTTGTTGTCCCCCACCTCTAACCAACAAACGGGTGAACGACAAGGTCTCCCGTACAGTGCCTCAAACGGTGCCATGCCAATCATGAATTGGTAAGAGTTGTTATACGCAAACTCTACCAAAGGAAGATATTTCTCCCATCCTCCCCCGAAGTCCAAAATGCACATTCTGAGCATGTCCTCCAGCATCTGATTAACTCTCTCAGTCTGTCCGTCAGTCTGTGGGTGATATGTTGTACTCAAGCGCAACTCCGTGCCCATTGCCTCCTGAAAGCTCTGCCAAAAGTGGGCGACAAATATTTTGTCTCGGTCGGACACAATATTTATCGGCACTCCATGCAGTTTAACAATCTCTGCTATGAATAGCTGTGCATAACGCATCGTCTCGAAGTCTGTGCGTACCGGCAAAAAGTGGGCCACCTTAGTCAACCGATCCACAATAACCCATATGGAGTCGTGACCCCTCTGCGATACAGGCAACCCTGTGATGAAGTCCATGGAGATGCTCTCCCACTTCCACACGGGAATTTCTAACGGCTGTAGCATCCCTGATGGTCTCTGGTGGTCAACTTTCACAAGCTGACAAGTGGCACATTTCGAAACAAACTCCGCTATGTCCCGTTTCATTCCTGCCCACCAATATTGCCTCCTCATATCTTGGTACATTTTATCCCCACCGGGATGTACCGCAAATTTCGAACCATGGGATTCTGTCATAACAGCGTGCCTCAAATCCTCATCCTCTGGCACCATTAACCTCCCATTAAAGCGTAGGCCTCCTTCTGAGCTAATCGAGTAACCCTCTGCTCCCTCAGCTAACAACTGGCCCACCCTATCCCGGAAAATCTGATCCTCCGCCTGAGCCTTCACAACTCGCATAATGATCTCGGGTGTGATGGATAAAGCTGACATGCAAGCCTTGGCTACGTCATCCTCATATTGGAGCTCTCTCCACTTCGCTTTCCATACCTCTGATATCTCCCCAGTCGGTCTTCGGCTCAATGCGTCTGCTACCACATTGGCCTTACCAGGATGATACTGAATATCAAACTGGTAGTCCTTCACGAATTCTAGCCACCGCCTCTGCCTCATATTCAGATCCTTCTGTGTGAAGAGATACTGAAGTGACTTGTGATCCGTGAATAGAGTAAACTGCTCTCCTAGAAGATAATGCCTCCATATCCTCAAAGCAAAAACGACTGCTGCCAACTCTAGGTCGTGAGTGGGGTAATTCCTCTCGTGGGGCTTTATCTTCCTGGAAGCATAAGCTATAGCCCTCTCCTCCTGCTGGAGTACACCCCCAAGACCCCGTAAGGATGCGTCTGTGTAAACCCGATACTCTAGCCCTCCCTTTGGCAATGCAAGCACGGGTGCAGATGTCAACTTGTCCTTTAGCTCGTCGAACGCTAATTGACAACTATCATCCCACTTGAAAGGTACTCCTTGCCGAGTCAGATTCGTCAAAGGTCCTGCAATCTTAGAGAATCCTTTAATGAATCGCCTGTAGTAACCGGCCAAACCCAGAAAACTGCGCACCTCGGTCGGTGTCGTGGGCTGTCCCCACTCCCTCACCGCCGACACCTTATTCGGATCCACTGCAATACCCTGATCTGACACGACGTGACCAAGGAACTGTACCTCCCGAAGCCAGAATCCACACTTCCCTAATTTGGCATAGAGCTGATGATTCCTCAGTGTCTGTAAAACCATGCGCAAATGCTCTGCGTGCTCCTCCTCGGTGCGCGAGTAGATTAGGATGTCATCAATGAACACGATGACAAACTGATCTAAGTACTCCCTGAAAACCCTGTTCATGAGGTCCATGAACACTGCTGGTGCATTGGTGAGCCCGAAGGGCATCACCCTGAACTCATATGATCCATACCGCGACAAGAAAGCGGTCTTAGGAACATCCCCCTCTCGGATACGCAGTTGATGATACCCTGACCTCAAGTCAACCTTGGAGAAGTAAGACGCCCCTCTCAATTGGTCAAATAAATCATCAATCCGAGGCAACGGATATTTATTCCGTATCGTCACCTTTTTCAGCTCCCTATAATCCACGCACAAGCGGAGTGAACCATCTCGCTTCTTCACAAACAACACCGGCGCACCCCACGGCGATGTACTCCGCCGAATAAAACCCTGACCCAGTAGTTGCTGAATCTGTTCCTTCAATTCCCGCATTTCTGAAGGGGCCATTCGGTAAGGTGCCCGAGCAATCGGCCTCGTCCCCGGTGCCAAATCGATAACAAATTCGATTTCTCTGCTGGGTGGTAATCCTGGTATTTCCTGGAATACATCCTCAAAGTCCCTCACTACAGGAATAGAGTCTAAAGGAACTACCACTTCCTGTGAGGTTTCCTCCTCAATGTAATATAAATGAGCGGTCGAGCCTCCCTCTGGGCGAGGCATCGCCACAACAAACATCTCTTGTCCCGGAATGGCAAAAATAATGCTCCCACCGAAGCAATCAATCATGGCTCTATAGTCAGCGAGCCAATCCATACCGATAATCACATCGTGAACATGCATATCTAATACCAACATGTCCGCAGGTAATACCAAACCACTAATCTCTACTCCTACTCCCCGACATATAAAGAATATAAGCGACCCATCCCCCAATGGTGAGTCGACACACGTAACAGTGCTCTCTGCGGTGGCCAGCAACCCTAAAGCCTTCGCGAAATGTGTAGCTATAAAGCAATGTGTAGCCCCCGTATCAAACAATACCCGACACATAGTGCCATGGATAGAAAACGTACCCTCGATCGCGGGCGGCGCCTGCTGTGCTGGGGGATTAGGAACATCCCGAACGTTATACACACGTCCGTAGTGCATCTGCCCCTGCTGCTGTGGGGCGGGTGGGGCTGGCACTGCTGGCAGCATCTGACCCTGTTGCCCCTGCTGGGCACCCTGCTGCTGGCCTCTGCCCCTCTGCGGGCACTCCCTCTTGAAGTGTCCTGGATGGCCACAGGAGAAACAGCGTTTCTGGTCGTCACCCTGTCGTTGGACCTGCTGGCCCTGACGTTGCTGCCCCGGGTGGCCTCCCCCGTTGTTCCCTTGACCCTGTCGGCCCTGAGGAATCTGCTGTTATTGATTAGGGCCTGGTTGCCCCTGCCTGAACCCCGGTCCTCCCGGTCGGAACCCACCAGGCTTAAACTTCTTAGCCTGATTCCCTTGCTGAATGATAACCTGCTGCTGTGTGCCACTCGTCTCACCACTAGTGACCGCCTTGCCCTGCTGGCTCGGCTCACCTGCCTTCTTGTTCCCCTTAGCATGGAAACGATGATCTTGGCAATGTACAAGTGCGGCATTAACGACATCTGTATAAGTCACTAACGCCGGATTTCCAATCAAGTGCTGCCTGATTCTCCAGGCTAGACCATCCATGAACTTTGACTTCTTCCGCTCCTCATTCTCACCTCATTTGGCACAAAATTTGCCAACCGGGTGAACTCCTCCTCATATTCGGCTACTGACCTGTCACCCTGTACCAACTCGCTGAATTTCTTTCTCATCTCAGACTCTACTGCTGGAGGGAAGTACTTGCGGTCAAACCGCACCCAGAATTTAGAAATCGGCATCGAATCCCGCTCCTCAGCGGTGGTTACGGACTCCCACCACTGTAAGGCTGCCCCTGACAGACGAAAGGTAGCCAGCATCTGTTTCTGCACCTCTGTACCCTCTAACATGCGCAGATGGCGCTGAATGTTCTTCTTCCAGTCACAAGCCTCGACCACATTGGTGCTACCTCGAAACTCAGGTGGGTGACCCTTCTGAAAGGTCTCCCTCACTCGCTGCCAAGATGGTGGCCCCACTGGAGCCTGAACTGCTGGAGCCAATGGAGGCGGTGCCTGGGGCTGTGGAAAATGAGCTACCATAGCTCGCATTGCTGTCTCGACCGCTTGGACCACTATCACTGCTACCTGAGTGGTAGAAATCAACTCGGGTGGGGGTGGTGGTGGCGGTAACTGTGGCTCCTGGCGAGCCTCTCTCACCTCATCTCTAGCCTCAGCCCTCTCCGCTCTCTGTCTCTTTGGTGGCATCTGAAATGGATTGAATTGTATAAGTACACAATTTATAGAAAAACTAATAGCAGGAATACGATATCTCACAAGCGAAAAAATAATCAACAGTCCTAATAATAGGGCTCTATAACAACCGAAAGCTACGCTGAAACGTAGAAAGCCGCACAGATCCTAAGGACACTAGAACCTGATGCTCTGATACCATCTGTGACACCCCGCCTAATTAATCCCGGGTGATCAGTCCTAAATCAAGTTAGAACAGGATTCTCATTTGGTCCATTCTTAGCATCACTGTCGTCATATTAAATTACTAACCACCTAAGTGAGAAAATAGACTGGTGCCATTTTTATCTTTCATTATTTAACAAACACCCATGCGGAAAATAAAACTATATAACAATCACAGATAACTGGATTAATCATTCACAAGTAAAATAATTGACCGAATAAACCAACGGTCCAAATAAATAAATCCCATAAAGATAAGAATAAACTCTCAACAAGTCTAATACAAATAAATGGAAAGTGAGCAACATGCTCGAATACTAATCATGAACTTCTACATTTAAGAATGAAGAATGAGGCGTCTATCAAAACCCCGCAACATCCACATATGCTGCAGCAACGGATCCCTGGAATATAGTCAAGGCTGGCGTCCCTGTGGTTGGACACCTAAAAGGTTTTTAAAAGTTTTTATAGCAAGGGTTAGTACCCAAAACATTTGAAAAACATTTAACAAATGATTAACTTGCAGTAATAATTAAATATGCATGCTCTTCGTATTTTTAGTTAATATCGCACTCTCTTGAGGACTTCCTTACCCTTCCTCTATTATATCCTACGAACGCTTTAATTAAATTACCTAGTTACTCATCTCATGACTAGATAATTAACAAAGTTCCTTTATACCCACCCTACTCTAACTGAGTATGTAGTGATTTTGATATATAAGTTATTGGTAACATCAACTTAACTAAATCATTTCCCTTTTTATATTCATATAACTTCTACACTTGTTATACCTGTGAAATAACTCACTTTTCATTAATATTCCGTATATAATTAATTATAAAATTATATACTTATAATCATATTCCAGCATTCACAATCATACTGTAATATATATAATAACTTGCAACCTCCCGAGTAAAAATACTCCCGGAATGTAAATTCTACAAAGTGCTATCCCACTAGGTATAATCACATAGCCTAGTTATCCCAAGTCAGAATTTTCACACCAACTTGATAAAAATAAATAATTGGAGGCGGTCATATTCCTTCCCTGAAAGTGAGATGTCCCTCACCCATATAACGGACGCTATGACCTCGGGAATATACTCACCCTACTCCTCAAGCTAGGGGATTCATCCACTACGCGCAACCTCCCCCTATAGCACTATAGTAACAAATATCTAATCACTGATATTAATTGTGCACACCATATATATATACTAACGCCTCCGTATATATATAAATATAAAAGTCCCGGCTATACCGTTCACTAAAATCCGTAACATAAGCCTATTAAAATTATTAAGAGTTTATGGTCCAACTCTAAGTATTAATTAAATTGCACTTTAATTAATTCAGTTATTTTTGGTGTCGCCCCCACCACAAATTTGGACTTTACTCTCGTAGCCCAAAATTAATTTACCCGAGTCAAAATTTCCGACTCTAATTTATTAGCCTCAACCCTAATTAATCTATCTACAATTAATTAGATTAAACTTATGTATTTAATTTCTCCATAATTAATTACATAGGGTTTTTATATAAATTTTTCCTCTTATATAACTAACTGGCGAAACTGCCAGATTCTGGCGATCGTCGATCGATCGACCCCAGACCGTCGATCGATCGATCGAACAGGTCTTCGTCTTCTTCGCGAAGACAGGGCAGCCATGGACGGACTTCCTCAAAACCTAACCTCTTCTAACATGAGTTTTAAGCCTTCTTATCACCAGAGTATACTAGAAACCTTATTAGGATAACCCAGAAAGACTACAACAATCATCAATTCGTCCATAAACAACTGATTCATAAATTTTGGGGAAAATCCATCTTTTTCCTTAAACACATTTTTACTCCAAATTTCTTCATTTGATTCGTTCTAGTTTAACTGAATATCATCCTAACAGGTATACATCAATATTCCAATATCAGGTTTTACATAACTCCTCATAATTTCGGCCAAAACAGATTCATGTTTTCTTTAGAATTATCAAAGCCCCATGTTTATACCATGAACCCCAAAACGAATTTTAAATTCATAACAGCACACAAATATGAATTTGAAAGACAGTTTTCATGCTATTGCAAGTTATTCACTTGCCTTAGGTTTCGTAGTGTCTGAATTTGTGATGGATTCCAAGGTTGAAGATGACCTTGTTGGTTCTTAGAGATCCCCAAAATGGCTTTGGCTGCTGCTAGGGTTTCCTAACCCTTTAGTTCCTTTTTCTAATTAAGCTCAGCCATGCCCTAATTTCTTTTTATTAGGTTAATTTTTCAATTCCCGTTTTTTGACTGATGGGCCAAGCCCAAGTGACCAAAATGTCCCCGAGTGGGCCCGGCTATGTCTAAAAACGTCCCGTGACCCGTTTACTACCCCCGGGTACACTTTTCCGACTATCTCGGCCCATCCGGACTCAACTGTACACTCAGAATTTGCATTTGAATTAATTTATAAAAATACTTATCCCCCACCCAATATAGTCTATACCGATTTCCGGATGTGATAAGTACATACCTCGTCATTAACACTCGAGACGACGTAATTACATTATTACTATTCACTTAGTAAATAAGTTTTCCCTAAATATTAACCATTCAATCCCAGATTAATATTTATATAATATTCTATCATAATTAATTCATTAAATTACAACACACTAGTAATTTAGAATTTCTGAATTAATTAAATTTTAAATGTACCAAAAATACGGGGTGTTACAGGTAGCCCAGTAATGAAGTCCATGGAGAGGCTTTCCCATTTCCACACCGAAATCTCCAAAGGTTGTAGAACACATGCAGGACGCTGATGGTCCGCCTTTACCAGCTGACACGTAGCACACTTGTACACAAAATCTCATATTTTCGCATGTCGTGGTAAATCTTATCCCCTCTGAGATGTACCTTAAATCGTGGCCCTTGAGCCTCAGATATAATGGCTCACCTCAAATCCTCAGACAACCAGTCTCCCTTTGAATCTCAAACCACCATCCGACCTAGTGGAATATTGCTCCACCCCCTCGGCTAACAACTATCTCACTTGATCCTAGCAAAGCTGATATTCTGCCTCTATTCCTTCACCACCCGAATAATGATCTCGAGGGTAATGGTAAGAACTTCCATAAATGTTCGGGTCAGGTCATCGTCCCCACGAAGTGACTTCCACTTCGCCTTCCACACTACCGCTAACTCCAAAATCGGCTTACGGCTTAAAGCATCCGCTACGACATTCGCCTTCCCTGGGTGGTACTAAAGGTCGAACTGATAATCTTTGATAAACTCTAGCCGCATACTATGTCTCATGTTCAGCTCCCGCTCTGTGAACAAATACTGCAGGTTTTTGTGGTCTGTGAAAAGCTGAAACTTCTCCCTTGGGAGATAATGTCTCCATACTCAAAATGCAAAAACCACGGCTACTATCTCCAAGTCGTGGGTGGAGTAATGTCCCTCATGAGGCTTAAGATTTTGGGAAGCATAAGCTACCGGCCTCTCCTCCTACACCCAAACCCCTCCAAGTCCCCTCAAGGACGCATCTGTGAAGACTTTATAGTCAATCCCTGTCCAAGCCAATGCCAAAATCGGTGTTGTAGTCAATTTAGTCTTCAACTCCTCAAATGCCTGCTGGCGCACATCATCCCACACAAATGGTACCCCTTTCCTCGTCAAATTTGTTAAGGGCCCACCTATCTTCCTGGATGAATTAACGGTAGTACCCGGCCAATGTAACAACCCGAATTTTTAAATGGGTATTTTAAATTAATTTTAGGAAAATTCGAGAAAAATAAATTCTTGGATTTTATAATTTTATTGGTTAATTGTGTTGGTTATGATTTTAGAAAAATAAAACTTCAAGTGGAATTGAAATCGGATTTAAAATGGAGTTTTTATAAGGTTTTTAATTATTTTTGCCTTATAGACATTTTGTGGGGGAACTGTCGCCAGATCTGTAGGGGCGATCGATCGACTATGCCCAGATTTGAGTTGGCAGATTTGTTTTTTTTAAGAGTTAGAGGCTTTAAAAATTCGGGTCCGTTTGGTTTCCCTGTTTTGCCTAGGCAAATGTCAAAAAGTGGGCAAATAAGAAAATTTGCCCACATTTTGGCTGTTTGGTTGCACAATTTGCCTAGGCATTATTTGCCAATGTACAACACCTCCTATGCACAATCTGTGGGCAAATTTTACTTACCTATTTGAGTGGAAAATATTTGCCAACAAATTTGCCAACTTCTTAAACGATTTTAATGTTTTAAAAAATAATTTAAAAACTATTTTAAATAATTGAAAATTTGTTATGAATATTTAAAAACTGTTTTACAATGTTTTAAAAACTGTTTTTAATATTATAAAAAATTGTTAAGAAAATGTTTTACAAATTTTTTAAAAATTCATATTAACAAAATATTATAAAAACTGTTTTTAACATTTTAAAAAACTGTTGTGAATATATTATAAAAACAGTTTGTGTTTTAAAAAATAATTTTCAAAACTGTTTTAAATAGTTAAAAAAACTGTTATAAATATTTAAAAATTGTTTTCTAATGTTTTGAAAACTGCTTTTAATGTTAGGAAAAATTGTTCAGAAAATGTTTTACAAACTAATGTTTTGAAAACTATTTTTAATATTAGAAAAAAATGTTAAGAAAATGTTTTACAAATTTTTTTAAAAAAACTGTTATAAAAATATTGTAAAAACAGTTTTTAACATTTTAAAAAACTGTTTTGGATATATTATAAAAACTGTTTTAAAGTTTAAATTTTTTTTTTAAAACTGCTGTGAATGTTTAAAAATTGTTTTGTAATATTTTAAAAACTGTTTTTATTATTATAAAAAATTGTTAAGACAATGTTTTATAAATTTTTTGAAAAATCATAATATAAAAATATTGTAAAAATAGTTTTTAACAATTATAAAAACTGTTTTGAATATAATATAAAAACAGTTTAAAAGTTTAAAAACCAAATTAAAAAATATTTTAAATGGTTAAAAAAACTGTTGTCAATATTTAAAAATTATTTTGTAATATTTTAAAAACTGATTTTAATATTATAAAAAATTGTTAAGAAAATGTTTTACAATTTATTTTAAAAATTGTAATACAAAAATATTGTAAAAACTGTTTTTAACATTTTTGAATATAATATAAAAACTGTTTTTAAATAAATTAATTGGATTGACTTTAATTTCGCCTAATAGTTGTTTGATAGCCTCTTGTGAATTTGCCTAGGTAAAATTTGTCTAGGCAAAATTTGCGTAGGAAAATTTTGCCATGCCCACTCTTTTGCCCATTGACAACCAAACGGACCCTTCTTTCTTTTCCCCCTATATATAGAAGTCGTGGGTGAGAGTTTTAACCAACCTTTTACCATCTCCATTATGCAGTAGACCCTTTATATTTCCTCTCGCTCTTTATACAAACCCTAGCCCCCATTTTATTCAATGTTCAACCTTAAATTTGGAGGCCTATTTGGGGTCATCTCGTGTTGGGGTAGAACGTGATTGGGTTATTTTCGCGAGAGGAACGTGATGGTGCGATCAGATTTAGAGTCTGAAACTACGTGATGATTTTGAGGTGCAGGAGTTACACAATATGCTCCTAAATTTTCTCGAGAGTATTCCGTTTGTTTTTTTGTGTCGATTGCACTGATGTTGAATTGTGATATTCATTTGGAATCTGAAAATTGTTGGAATCTAAATATTGATTCATTGTGATATATTATATTGTGATTTGAGCATCGTGTCATGAGATTTTAATATGGCACGGAGAATGGACAACCGCTAATAGTCTGAAATCGGGATATGCTTAAGAATGCATAGGCACGGTGAGGTGAGGCCTAGTGACTCATTGATGTGTTGTTGAGAAATTTATATTGATATAATGCTTGAGTTATGCATTTGATTTGTATATGCGATTCATATTGTTGCGATTTATTCATCGTGCTAACTATTTTTGAACATCTATTCATGTCATATTATGTATTTCCTCGTATTTTTTTTAATTGGAAGGTTAGCATGGATTGGGACACTATGGACTATTTTGGAGTATTATTTAGAGGTTGGATTGGAAGATTTATTTTGATGTATGAATTAGTGATGTAATTTTAGTTAGATAATTTTGTATTTGAGAGAAACATTATTGTAAATCATTATTGTGGAAATAGAATAATTGTGGTTTTGTTATATTTTAATTGTGGGAATTTAGATGCTATATACTCGTTATTGATAGTTTTAGTTTAGTTTTTATCATAGTAGCACGTCGTGTCTCTTTTCGAGCGCGCGGGGTGTCACAACCAATCCCAAACAGTTACACACCTCGGTGGGTGTAGTGGGCTGCCCTCACTCTAACACAGTAAAAACTTTCTCCGAGTCCACAGATATCCCCGCTCAGACACAATATGGCCTAAAAAATGTACCTCTCTCAGTTAAAAATCGCATTTCTTGAACTTCGCATACAATTGATGGTCTCGAAGCTTCTATAAGACCACCCGTAAATGCTCAGCGTGCTCCTCTAAATCCAAGAATAAATCGGGATATCGTTTATAAACACGATAACAAATCGGTCCAAGTAATCTATGAACACCCAATTCGTCAAGTCCATGAATACTTCCAGCGCATTTGTTAGCCCAAATGGCAACATCAAAAACTCATACAACCCTTATCTCGTAAGGAAAGATGTCTTTGAGATGTCCTGCTCCCGAACTCTCAACTGGTGGTAACCCAATCTCATATCAATCTTTGAAAAATATGCAACACCCCTTAGTTGGTCAAACAAATCGCCAATACGTGGCAACGGGTATTTATTCCATATATTGACTTTGTTCAACTCCCAATAGTCGATACAAATCCTCAGAGATCCGTCCTTCTTCTTGAGAATAAAACTAGAACACCCCACGGCGAAGTACTCCTGATAAATCCCTACCCTAACTATTGCCAATCTTCTCCCGTAGCTCCTTCATCTCCAAAGGAGCCATCCGATACGGTGTATGTGCAATGGGTCTTGTGCCCAGAATCAAGTCGGTCACGAAGTTAATCTCTCGATTAAGTGGAATCCCCGAAATCTCACCAAAAACATCAAAAAATCACTCACTACTGGGATGGAGTCTAGCGTCACCACAACCTCCGAAGAAGTATCCTCCTCGATATAGTATAAATGCGTGCCTGACCCATCCCCGGGGTACGACATCGCAACTAAGTACATCTCCTACCCCAGAATGGCGAAGATGATGGACCTCCCATAGAAATCCACACATGCAATGTACATAGTTAAATAGTCCATCCCCAAAATGACGTTGTACTCATACATGTCAAGTACTAATGAGTTGGATACAAAGGTGAGTCATCCTACCTCAATCCCAATACCTCGACACACTGATCATATGTATTCCCCTCTACACACTGGTGAATCTATGTGTAATACAATATCGTATGAGTAATCTATCATCCCCGTCTCCCATGCAAACCCCGTGCTAGCAAAAGAAGAAGATGCACTCGTGTCGAATAGAATGCGACCAATGTGACCAAATATGGGAAACATACCCTCAACTGGAGGTGTCGATACTGTCCCCTCTGTGGTCGCGACATGATAGACTCATCCATATTGTAATGGTTGTTTCCCCTGAGGTGTGGGGCAACGGGTGCCGGAGCGGCTGGTGCAGCGACTCCCTGAGCTGGAAATGGTGGGTGTTGTGCCTGTGGCACCTGTTGTCCCCTATAACCTCCCTGCTCCTGGTATACCTAGTTACCCCTAGGACACCGCCTCAAAGTATGACCCTTTCTCCACATGTATAACAATTCTCGTGAAATGGGCGTCGCTCAGTCTGTCAACCCTGCTAGCCTCTGCCCCGCTATCCCTGGACCTGATAGCCTCTGTACTGCTGGCCCTTATCTAACTGTCCTTGGCCCTATCTATGGCGGTCGTTCGAACCCCTAAACTTCTTATTCTGAACAGCGAATGGGGTACCCCTAGACTGCTGGGTCTTGAATCCTCTCCTCCCACTCACCTTTCCCTGCTGGCTCGACGACTCTGCTCCATGGCGTTTCTCACCCTTGTTGTTTAGAAATGCCATGTAATCCTGGCAATGGAGGAGTGCGACATTAACTAACTGATTGTACATCGTGAAGGTTGGATTCCCTAGAAGATCCTTCCTGATGTGCCAGGCCTATCCTACTATAAACCTATCCATCATTCTCCGCTCACTAACATCCTCCTTTGTGAAATACGAGAAGGCGGTGAACTCCTCCTCATACTCGGTTATAATATGACCTTCCTGCTTTAGCTCCGTAAACCTTCTCCGTATTTCAGACTGCATGGATAAGGGAAAGTATTGCCCTTAAAACCTCTCCCAAAACTCATCAATAGTTAGGTTGTCTCTCTCTCTAACCGTGGTCATCACCTCCCACCACTGAAGCAGCGCCCCCACTAATTTGAACGAAGTTAGCATCCACTTCTGCATGGGTGTGCACTCTACCATCCGTAAATGTCTCTTTGTGTCTTTCTTTCACCTACTCGCCACCAATATATCTTAACCACTTGAAAACTCTGAAGGCTGGCCCTTAACAAAGGCATCCCTTACCCTGTCCCACATATAACCTGGTGCCTGAGATGGTATGGCCACCTACTGCGGTGGTGGTGGATGCTAATGATGTGATTGTGGCGGTGGGAAGTGCTGAAACATGGCTGATATAGCCATAGAAACTTCCTGAAACACAATGGTTGTGATCTCTGTGGGTGTAATCAACAATGGGGCATGTGGCTGCTGTTGTGGCTCCGGGGGAGTCTCCTCCTCGACAGCAGGTAAGGCTATGCGCCTCGGTCTACCTCTTTATCTGTTTGCCATCTGAAAGCAAACAAGGTTCGAATTAGTACCATGTAAGAATACAATGAACCCTAAGCATAGGCTCTACATATTAAAGAAGACAACGCAAAACGTAATGAATGTAACACTGATCCTAAGGACACTAGAACCGTGCTCTGATACCAACGGTAAAAACCCCCATTTTTTCACATAAAGGCTGGTCAGGCACGGTATGCCAAAGATAGAGCTTGTCTGACAATTAATACCATTCTCAGCACAACGTAATATAAATAATATTTTAAAGGCCCATAATTGCGGTTCAAATAATATATTCATCACCATAAATAAATCCAAACAAACACCAAGTAAATAATAAATTCGACAATAAAGTAAATGTCTCAAACCAACATAATGTAAAGAAATCTCAGGCTTATGCCCTAACAATCGCCTCAAATGAAACAAATAACTAAAGCTGAAAAGCGCTTATGCTAGAATCAATAAATCTGAAAATTCGGTAGGCAAGGAGAGATCGCAAGACTGATACAGCAACAATCCCGCTATCCGTGTCTAGGAGCCCCTAAGGAGAGAAAACATCTAAATTTGGGCCAAAGCCCTAGGTTTGCAAGAATTAACTTAATCAATTTAAATTGCAATAATTACAGTTGATGCAAAATGAATATTCCACATTGTCACTCGCATGTGATTAACATCTCACCCATCATTTAAGTGCAATATTATCCGCATCCCAACAAGTCCCAAAATGATATACGTGACAGCGTGTCAATATAATATTTATTTGATTAATTATACCCAATTATTACTACGGAACCGACTATAATTAATTATAGGTATTTTCCCATTAGTATCATGAAAGTGTCATAAACATCTATTATGCACAATACAATAAGGGTCTACAGTTTATGTCTCCAATTGCAGACAATTTAATTAATATCATTAGTTCTGGGTAATTACTATATATATATATATATATATATATATATATATATATATATATATATATATATATATATATATATATATATATGTGTGTGTGTGTGTGTGTGTGTGTGTGTGTGTGTGTGTGTGTGTGTCATTTCACATATACGACACACAAAAGCATCTATCATTGGTGTCTCGTTCGTACTCAATTAACAAGTCCGGAGGAATCTCTTATCCTAAGCGGACATCAAAAACAGTCCCACGCAATATACCAGTTCACGGCCTATACCCATCGGTGACAAAGGCTACTAGCATCAACACCTACCTCTCGTAGATTGGGCACTTACGTAGTACCTAAATGATCTACACATCGTCTAGCCCACCTGTGCCAACGTGTGTTATGCAGTCCGAACGCATGAAATCCCAAGCCGATAGGACCGTCCACGAACATTGGTATTTCCACACAATTACATACAAGTACATATTATAAATCCCGTAGAATAGGTAACTACTCTATGATTACCTTAAAATAATTCCACATAACGTCCACCATTATCCAGTCATTAATAACTTACCCTCTAATGATTTGTTACTTTCGTTCACTTTGAAAAATATTTAAGCATCTAGTTAAAGGGGATTCTCCAATTAAATGTAAACATCTTTACATTTTTTTTATATACCCCGTTGGCCCAAATACGGTTCCACCAACTCGCATGGACTTCTAAAAATGTCCCTAACTAAATCACAGGCCTAACTCTCTCAGCTCTCAGGGCCTAATTATTCGATTCTTGGCAAAATCGATTCCCTTCCAAACCGAATCGATTTGTCCCAAAACCTAATCGATTCGAATTACGACAGTAGCCCAATTTTGCCAAACCGAATCGATTTTCCTTAACGCCGAACGAATTTCCTTAAATACTTTCTGAGGTTGCTTCCAAACGTTAGTCCCTTTCCAAAAATACGTGAATGGGTTCTTGTTACTTGGGTTCACATTAAAGATCACCAATTTCCATATAATTACACCAATTCCTATCCCCAAATCCCAGATTTCATATGAATTTTAACAAGAACCGTAATTCAGATTTATCCCACAATCATCACTTGTATAGAACAGGTTATGGGGCATATAACATGGTATTAAAATTATCAATCTACAGATCAATTACATGTGTGAAAATCCTCTACATGCGAATCGAAAATTTCTCAATTTTATTCAAGAATCGTAAGGCAATCTATCATCAAACTTCAAGAATCAATTCCTAGATTTCTGGGTTATAACCTATGTTAAAATCAATCCTCTATATACATGAGATTAAATCCTAACATTTGCTCATCAAAATCCAACCTAAATCCCAGAAATCATATGGGGTTATTATAATGCATCAAGAGGCAAATTGTAAAGTAAATTGAGCAAGAAAATTATTGCCTTAATAAGTCGTGGAAGAAAGCCCCTCGATTCACTTTTGATTTCTTACCTTTTTCTCCCATTTTTGGTTCTCCTATTTTCTCTTAGCAGCAGTTACGTTTACGTTTTTCCTTATGAGTAGTTGGGAGTGGTTTATCATCCCTTATACACTTATTAATCTCTAATCCCGAGTTGGATTACAAAACCAAATTTTGGACCCCAAATGGGCTCGAATCTATACCAAAACTAACCCAAAAGTTACCCAACTCATGTACCTATGGCCCGAGACTATTTCTAAAGGTCCAAAAAAACTAAACGAGCCCATATACTCCCCGAATTATGTCCCCAATTATTTTATTCCAACACTACACATTTTTAATTGTGTCACACCTTAAATATGTATTTTCTACAACACAAGCAATTATTATAAACATTAACATACAAAATCCATCACACATAATTATGCCATACCAGCCAATTATATATTCGAAATTAATAAATTAAATTTTTTGATTAAGTTCAATTTTCACAAATTCTTATTTATTCCAAAAATATTACTTTATTATTTATTTCATAAAATTACAGGGTATTACAGAATTATTAGTGGATCGAATTGGCATTAATCCATACCCGATCCATAAAAGGGATATTGGGTAATCAGATTAAGGATTTCAAATCTATATTGAATCCCGTTAAACAAATCAAATCCGGATCAAATTCCAATCAGTTGACGGCCCTACTTCAAATCACACACAACATTCACTTTAAAGCAAAAACAAACCCTCCCTAAGACCTTGCTACCTTTAGTACCCCCCCCCCCCCCCCCCCCCCCAACCCACCCCAACCCCTTCCTTATTCTTCATTTTATACAACTTAACCAATATTCAATTGAATATAAACTCCAATATATAATTCAAAAAAATGCAGTTTTAAAATATTCAACCCGATATTAACTCAACTCTTCGTGAAATTTGGAGCATCCAATATAGGGCCTGGTTTGAAAATTTGTATATTTTAACCTTTTTGTTTTACATGTATTACACTTGAAATTTTTTAATGTTTAAAAATTCCACAAGAACTTCAAATCTATCTTAAAATAGTTGGGTATTTCTTCCTGCCCTCGGGGGCGCCTTTGGGGACACCCACCTGAAGGTCTAAACAATAAATAGACAGAACATGATAGGAAATGGAAATTAAAGAAGTCCCATTATTTTCTTTTGGAAAAACTGCAATTCAGTACAGTAGATTACCCTACCCTACCCCACCCCTAAATTCTTGAAAATTGAAACACTTCAAATTCTTAGATTTATCATTACCTTTTTTTATTTTTTTATTTCTTTCCCCATATATATAACAACCTTTGGAATTTTTAACATTAAATGAAAAGGACATTGAAAAAACGTTAGATACTTTTTCCCTATAAATGAACATCATACTCCAATTTCAATTACAAGACTAACTGTTTACAATTTAACTATTGGCTCAATATAGGCTGCCGAATGTTGCGTTAATCGTCCAATACTCCGAACCGTTGAAGATTATTTTTCCTGTATTAAAAGGCTATTTCTACAATATCTCAATGTCTGTAAATGGTACTCTCCAATAATTCCACGAATTATAATCTTCCTGCACGTATATTCAACATGCAAATATCGTCAAATTACAAGAATGCAGAAATATGATTAATAAAGGTAAATTTACGGTTAGGTCATTTGGACTTTAGCCCAGAAAGTTGATAGTCATTTGTGATTTTTAGTTCTCAAGAGTTCTTCACAATTAATGATTGGCCCACAATTTCGATGGGGGTTGCTTTTGTATATAAAACCTGTGGTTGGAAACGTTTTTGGAACAAAAAAAATGGAAACATCAATCTAATCGCCTCACAGAAATAATGTAAAATGAAAAATAAATTTATATCCTCAGGTTGTGTTTGGCTATATATACTTTACAAAACAATTCATACGAAATTTGAATAAAAAAAGGAATTTTTTAATTTGTTCCCCAAGATAAATGCATAATTAGACTTATGCCAAAGATACAACACATAATGCTTAAGGTACAAGTGAGTTAAATCACATGCGCGGGGTGCGGGTGGGTAAATTGTGTAATTATCTCAGGGTACAAAGTCAAAAAGCCCATATCGAAAAATTATATGAGTAGCTTGGTGGGATATTTATGTGGAATCAAATTCTTACCCACCCTTAAGAATTGGATTAGTGTAAAAACTAGGGAAAGTTGAGGGAGCATCCTAAGAAGCCAGGCATCAGACTTTCGACTTTTTTACCAACTTTTCATAAAAATAAAAAAAATAAGGTTTTTTTACTTTAATACATCCATAATTATCCCATTTTGAGTTTGGTACCTTTCACTAATTTTTATTTTACTTTAGTACATTTTCGTCGCAAAATATCATCACAGATCACTTTTTGCACCAAATTTTTCACATTTAGCAACGAAAAATGTAACAAAGTCAATAAAAATTAGCGAAAACTACCAAACTCAAAACAGAGTAGTTATGGACGTATTAAAGTTAAAAAAATATAACTATTTTCTAACTTGTAATCAGGCACACCCTTTTATTTCCAAATACGTAGGAGAAAAACTAACAAAATAACTAAAACATGAAACGAATAGCCAACAGTATTTTCACCAACAAAACATGGACTTGCATATACCGCGTTTTTTTGTTTACTTTCTGCTTTTTTCCATTTTTTCAATTCTATAATGTGTTTCTTTTCTATATTTTGAATTGACGAAAATATACTCATCACTTCTTTACCTGCTCAACCATTGAAGTTGGTGGGAACATATCATTGACTAGTGTGTGTAAAGAGGTGTATGACCTCACAGCAGTTCTATGACTAATGGCCACCTCACCCTGCCAGTTCAAATAAATCTATTAGGAGCAAAATTTAAATAAAAAGAAAAAAAAAATCATAGATCCTCGTTCAATTGCATAAAAAAATTTACACACCATTTGGAATATATTATGAATTACGAATTATAGATTGATGGGTAAATGCAAAAATTACCTAAACTATTATTGTATATTCAGAGGTCGTACCTTGGTGCGATGGCAAGTGCCTTCGCCCAAGCTACGGTTGGTCTCGGTTCGAGGCATGGGAGCAACCTCTTCATATATGAGGGTAAGGTTATCCGACATCCGCTTCTCTCAACCTCCTTACAGTTAAGCGGGGGAGACTTGTGCACTGGGTACGACCTTTTTTATTATTGTAAATTCATATACATACGCTCCCCCCCCCCCCCCCCCCCGGGGGGGCATCGCAAATAATCCCCTAAACATTGAAAATGTTACAAACACCCCTTTATGTGCCGCCAGAAAACTATTTCGGTGACTATAGTTGGGGGGGGGGGGGGGGGGGGGGGGGTGGGGGGGAGGATTACAAATGACTTGAATAGTTGGACCATTTTTTCAAATCTAGTAGTTCCTGCAACTAGTACGGTTTCTTGCAATTTTCCCTAAATTTAGATAATAAAGCTATTTTGACACAAAAATTGCATTTGCAATTTTACATATAATTCATAATTAGTTAATTATATTTTATTCCAAACAGGCCTTTAGCTGAAGATGAATACCTTGGGGTTAATGATAAATATTTTTCCCTTCGGAATCCCAATCTTGCGATAACTGAGCTCATCGGTGTCTCTGTTACCAAAGCCCGCATAAAATGGATTGTAATCAGAAGGAAAAAGTGCTCTAATATCCTGCAGAATATAACATCTTTGGTTAAAGCAAGCCTCAAGATGCAAAATTTTAAATGCTTACATTGTTTGCGGAGTGAAATATTTTTAACCGTGGTGAAGAGTAAAATGGTGAAATATATTTTCACATATTTAAAATTAAATTTTTCAGTTTGAAATTGTGAATAAACGCACACCCTATAATTATGCAACATCAAACAAAAATAGCGAACAAATTATAACTCTAAATAGGTGAAAACATCTTTCACCATTTTACTTTTCACCCCTGTTTCATTTATTTGGAGTTTTAAGTTTTTCACTATTTTGTCGAAAAAAGAGTAATAGTAGCGTGCACACTTGTTTATAATATAATACGAACACAAAAGTCAAGTCGGAATAGGTATAAATACTTCACACTGTATTCATCATCCATCGAACTCTTAACATTTACCTCTAAACAGGCGATCTTGAATTCATGTGGTGCTCTTCTTATTACTGCCATCAGAGGGGGGAGGGGGGTAAGAACAGATTCACCATCAGATATCAATTTGAAAATTATTTTTCTTTTTCAGCAAAAGGCAGCTTGCATAGGAAACTACAATCAATTGAAGATGGAGAGAGGTTACAGCATAAATTTTATGGAAGTAGGTCTATACTTTCTAGATTTATTGGACCAATATAAGAAATGGTTTTCCAGGTAATTAAAGTGATAGATAAAGAACATTTATCAATATAAAAGATTATACAGACAGTGAGATTTAGTGCAAAGAGCATTAAATAACAAACATGGTAAATAACAAGTTCCGGATTTTTTTATAGTTGTTGATAAATGATTTTCCTCTAATTGTATTAATAAACAATACTAGGGGTACAAACGGATTCAAAAATCTGAATCATTTCGGTATTCATTCTGAATCTTGCGTACAATTATCCAAATAAGTATAAGAAGGAGAGGATTAGGATATCACATTAAATATATGCGAAAACGAAAACGAATACGGATACGGATAATATATGTATCATTGAATGACAATCTGCATCCAATTCAAGGTATCCATTGTTGCGAATATTCATTTTGCCGAATCTGTATTCATAAAATATTTGAATTTTAACTTTTATTTTTTATTCTTAGTTATAGAACTTATATTTATATATTTACTTTACAATAAAAAGATCTAGTTGAAGTTCACCACATCTGCGCCTCGGTTCTCCTTTGATTTGTTTGAATTTCGACTACACCGCGAGAAACATCGATGAATGTGAGTCAACTCTCTCTCTCTCTAAACTTTTGTTCTTTTGAACTCTTTATGACTCTATTGGAATTGAAATTGATATATATATATATATATTGTAGACTTGAAAAACGGTGATGATTTAATCTACAAAAAATATCACAAAAAAACTACTTAAAATAATAAGAAATTGAGTTGGTTAAGCTAACAACCGCTTCAAATTGACACACCAAGGTCTCTTCATTCATAGTAGACAATAAGATCTTTTGAGGAACATATAAGAGTAGGGTTATGATAAGAGGAAGTAGAGTAAGATGAGTGCAATATATGATAATATAAGTAATGTAAATGGATAAGGATATTATCCGAATCTAGAAATCCGGGGGGAAATGGATAAGGATAGTTGTGCAGGCGGATACGGATATGGATACAATAGTGCACCTTTAAATGGATATGGCTAATGAATAGTAGGATCCACTCCATATCCATTTGCCACCCCTATCCTCTCATTTTTTCTATTAGACTACCACTAAATTTAAAATGGTTTAGAATTAAATCTATCCTCAAAAACACATTTCAGAGTTATGACAAATACAGAATTGTAGATTGTTAGAACAGAAAATTCAAAATCATATTCTATAGTTGATTTTCGCATATAAACTTTAACTTATCACCACTCGGAACACACGAGAAATTTCAATCAAAGTTAACACAATTGTAATTTTGGGCTTGTTACTTGTATATTTAGAACCAACAATAGATCAAGAGATAATAAAACGTCAAATTAACACTTTCTATTAGATGATTTGATTTATTGCACGATGAAAGCAATAATATTCATTAACATCAAAAGAGAAATAATGATACGTTTCAAGAAGAATGGGAAAAAAAATATGCAGTATTTACTACAAGCTAAAGCAGATCAATGTATTTTAGAGGCCAGCATATATTTCTAGCAAAAAAAATAGGACCACACCTTCTCGGTACAATGAGGGAAATAGGCCATCAGGTGATATAACAACAGGTCCAGTGGGTAAAGCTTTTCCGTCCTGCAAGCATAGAAAGAATAATTAATTGGAGAAGGCAAGAGCAGAGACCAAATGCACCATCCCTAATGGGCCATAAATAGGGCTGGGTTTTGGACAAAATTTCAATTCTTTTGAAAAAAACTTCAAATCTGATTTCTTCCGTTTTTTTTTTAATTAGAATTTTTGGAAGAATCGAAAATCGGAAAAGTCTGCATATGATATTATTCAGAATAATTTCCAGGAAAAAAATACCGGAAAATTCCTAATGGCGCATACTACAAATCTTCGGAATACTACAATTTCAGACAAATCATGAACCTTTTGGAATCAGATCGCCATAATTTCAGTAAATCAAAAATTGAAAATATCATTCCCAAATTCAAGAAAATCATATCGAAATTTTAAAAAAATCAGAAATTCTGAAAGAAAAGAAAAAATAAAACACGCCTAACGATAAATACCCAACCCTCAAGTCCAATAATTGCAGGAAGCCAGATGTGAAACATAGACAATGTCAAAATAGGCAATTTGACTCTTAGCCCCCCCTACAGGTTAGGTTAAAACTGACATCCCAATGTTTTCAATTACTCGATTTTTTCCCCCGTTTTGACTGTTGAGTTAGTTGCCAGTTAACAATCATAGCAAATGACTAAAAAATTCTCAAATGAATCATCACTATTTTAAATATTATTACACTTTATCCTCCACAATTTCTATTTATTTAGACAGTAATCAAAATATTTTGGTCAATTGTTAGATTCGTAATGGTTAACTAATGAAATCGTAAAAATTGGGGGCGAAAGTTTAATCAATGGGTATGTCCAGGACTAAGTTAAGTTCAGTCTAAATTTTGGGCGTCAAAAGAAAAACGTCCGGAATATCTTTCATACGTAATAAGGACCTAAAACGTCAAATCCAGTTGATGAAAATGTATTATAACATCTACAAGCATGCAAATCGAGTTCATTTTACAAAAATTAAAAAAATCATGATTAATATTTTCCCTGCGCTGTCAGCAGCTTGTAATTTTTAATTACTGTAGTAAATCAGCCAAGAATACCATATTCCAGGATATATATATAAGTACCTGCTTGAGATTGACTAAATAACTTCTGGTTAAATATGCTTGAACAATAGCACGTGCACTCAGAAACAATAGCTGATACCCATTCTCCTGTAGTAGGTCAATATTCAATATCAATTCTATAAATAGTGACAATGTTTGATACCAAAACAGAAAAAAATGGTATTTTCGACAAAAAAAAAATCAACAGGGAATATTTAAAAAATATATTATATAGGCAAGCATAAGCAAATTAAAATAATAAATACATGAGAAAACCCCTATTAGCTGCCTAGTCTTGCTTAAACTGTAATGGGTGAACAATAAATAGACCTCTTTATTTGATGACTCCGCTATTGAGTTGTGAGAGAAGCCAAGAAGGAAAAAATTGTTCTATTTACCTCAAATGTTGTCGGTCATTAAAACAGAGTACCTAGCTAACAGCTTGTCTGACTCTCGTTCCAAAGACCCTCATAATTCTTTGATTATTACACCGCATTTTAAGATTCATACTATTTAAAACTACAATATGTAATAAATTGGAGTCATGGATATTATTGCAGCGTTTATCATTCTGTCGCATTATGAACATATAATAGAACTGTTATCACTACCAAGATTGCTGTTATTTGGAAGGGACCTCAAAAAAGGTAAAAGGGTAAAGAAAGATCTTGAAAACGTTCTTTAGACTCGAGATTTAACTTGTTCATATAGAACAATACTTATTACTGACCAACAAGATAGGTGAATGCAAGTCTGACCACAAAATCTTATTTTAAAGTGGAATTAAAGAACTTTACCAGTGAACCAATTATCTTGATTTGTCTCTATGAGCTTGTAAACCATGACCCAAAGTTGGAAACAAGTTGTACAGACTATTCAATATACATAGTTTGATTGAAGCCAATTCAAAATAATTTCTTTTTTCAGAAAAAAAAAATAATCATTGATAAACAAGATAAGTTACAATTGAACAAGCTGGCTGACTATCAAGCCGAAATACAAATGTGATATGAAAAGAAAAGTAACAAATTACAATCGATTTATACGAAGTCATTCCAGCAAGGACATAAGAAAGAAGGGGGTTTCTCCAAAACATGGGGGATGAAAGAGCCTAGGAAGTTGGAGAAACTGTGATCTACTATCAAATGCTCTCTTTATCAATTTTCTTGCCTCAAAAACTCGTGTTCCAATATGATCCAAAAAAATTCCACAATAATACACCTCCAAAGATGTCTTAAGTTTATATCTTTTTTCCATGAATCAACTCTCCATAAGGAACAAATCTTTAGCCTACTTCGGAAGCAATCACAATGCAGAATTCTGCAGAAAAAGATTCCATGGGAATGGAGCCATCTTGCAATGAAACAAGATATGATTTAACTCTTCATTTGCAATACAACATAAAACACCAATTCGAAGAAAGAATACCATTAGGTCTCCTTTTTGGATCAAGTAGCAAGTTTTAACTTGCACTTTAGATGGGATATCTTCTAACTAAATAAACTTCAATGGAGAAAAAGGGTGGTGAGGTAATGAAGAAAGAAGATGATTTGAAATAGAAGCCCCCACCCCGAAGTCCATTCTCTCAAACTTGCTCCTCTGATATAATCTCACTCCCTCAACCATGTTGAGAAAAATAATGAACTGCTCAATTTCACTATCTTTCAGATTTCTAGCTAAGCACAGATTAAACACAAAAGTCGTCTGAAGAAGAAGATACAGAAGATAGCTTTTGATCTTGGTAGAAGAAATTCAATATAATGAGGGAAAACGAGACTGAAATGAGCCCTCAATAGAGAGTAGCGTGGGAATGGAATGCGGTTAGAACATGAGCCCTCTATAGAGAGAGGCAAATGAGTAGTTATGAAACACAGTGGCTATAGAATTCTAACTATTCTTTGAAAGGTTGGAACAGCAAATTAGTTGAAGGAAAGGATGAAGGATTGGTTCACCAGAGTAACAGCACAAAGTTGCTAGGGTTTTCTCAATGCTGAAATCGGTGAGAATGCTTTCTATTTATAGGTCAAGAAGCGTGTCCTCCATGTTCCAGCTAGGAATATCAGGTAATAGGCCACATGATGCCATATATGTACAAGAAAGGGCTGTAGGTCGAGGCAGCGTGCAGGTAATTCTCGGTGGTCATACATTTAGTAGGGTGTATATTCTAATTGGTACGACTTATACGAATCTTTATCCACAAAAGAAAAAATGCCTTATTGACTAAACATGGTCTCTCTCTCTCTCTCACCCTATATATATATATATATATATATATATATATATATATATATATATATATATATATATATATATACCTGAAAGGTGAGGCGATGAGAATGGCCCGACACAATGAACTGCTCTACTGACAGTTTGCCCCTAACCATTCATTACACCACGTAACCTTTAAAAGGTCCCATACTCGAGGGCTGGGATACTCTACACACATGTATAATTGATTTTTCATATTGCATATAAATATGACTGTTCCAAAATGATTAGTGCTAAAGCAATTTCGCCTGTTGCTGAATACACCATAAATGCACTGCATCCGCATAGTTGAAATAGTTTTTGCAACACAGCATTGATTTGGCAATAGCATTGACCTCATTCTTTCATTTTTTCAGGGCATGTATACAATTACTCTCTCATATTCTCACCGTCACTGAAGATTTTTACGAGGTAATAGCTTACCCAATTGAGAGCCAAATAATTGTTTTTATACTATAGTTTAGATGGATACGAAAGGAATAACAAACTAAAACAACTAAAGCCCAATACAAATTGGGCCAAACAATAAAAAAGAGTACACTAAAAATATGTCATCTAACACTCCCCCTCAAGCTGGAGCGAATATGTCAACCAAGCCCAGCTTGCCAATTGAAGACCGAAGAAAGGGAAGAACCAACTTAGTGAAGAAATCTGCAGTCTGTTCTGAGGATGGAACAAAGATGAGACAGATGATGCCACCCGTTACTTTCTCCCGAAGAAAGTGAATATCGACCTATATATGCTTTGTCCTCCCATGAAACACAGAATCTAATGAAAGCATAATAGCAGATTTATTGTCAAAAAACAACTCCGACGATTGCTTTTCCTCAAAGCCCACTTTCCCCAAAATAGATCGAAGCCACAAGAGCTCACATGTCCCTTGGGCCATGGCACGATACTAAGCCTCAGCAGAGACACTAGGCTGCTATTTACTATTCCATGAGATGAGATGTGACCCGTGAAAGGTGCAGAAACCTGTAGTGGAATGTCTATCTATTTTGGATCAATCAGTGAAGGAAGAAAGTCCATTATATGTTCCCAATGCATAGAACAGCCCAAGATCAGGACAAGAATTGAGATATCTCAAGATATGGCAGACGAAATCCATATGTACAATACGTGGTGCATGCAAGAAGTGCATGCAAGAACGGACTAACCACACTCATAGCATAAGCTAAATCTGACCTTGTGTTGGCCAAATAGACGAGGCAATCAACCAATCTCTGATAAATTGAGAGGTCGGGAATCAAATCTCCAGTTTCGACAGGAGGCTTTTACCTTAGGGTCCATCGGAGTACAGGCAGAACGACAGCCTATCATTCCAGTGTCCCGTAGAAGGTCAAGAGTGTACTTATGTTGAGATAAGGAAATCCCACGTCGAGATTGGGTTACCTCAATCCCTAGGAAGCAACAAAGTGGACCCAAATCCTTCACATCAGATACATTACCAATATCTTTCTTAACTTGAGCAATCCTCTCAGTATCATCCGTGTAATGATGCAGTCGTCTACATAAACTAATAAGATAATACATTGGTGATCGAGTTGACGTCAAACAAGGCCTGTATGATAAGAATGACATCTACTAAAACTCATGGAGATAATCACTTCACTAAATCTGCTGAACCGGCCCTAGGGTATTATTTCAGTCCATATAAGGACTTGCGAAGTCTACGAACTTTGCCAGCATACTTCCCGCTTCCCCCTCAGGCCAAAAACAGGGAGAGGATCCATATAGATGGTCTATGTCCAGGCGCTAAGAAGAAAAGCATCTTTGACATCCAATTGATGCAAAGGCCGTAAGAGAGATAAGAAGGCGCATCGAAGTGAGCTTGGCAACAGGAGCAAACGTAGCACCAAAGTCTTTGCTAGAATCTGAGTGAAGCCCTTAGCAACAAGACGGGCTTTGTAGCGATCTATTGATCCATGAGCCTGCTACTTCACACTAAAAACCCATTTGCAACCGACGAGATTTTCTCTGAGAGGGAGAGACACAAGCTTCCACGTGTCATTTTTGTCCAAGGCATCCATCTCGAGTTTTATGGCATCCACCCACTTAGGACTGGTAGAAAATCACTGAGAGGCTCAAATTGAGTAAATTCTTCCCAACGAGACTGAAGCTAACCAAAATATTCGGGGACTGAAAGATGTAGGAACCCTTGAGAGGCTCGAGAAATCTCATGATAATGCTCGAATATACGGGCATCATTACACGCATGGGCATACATCTAAGTGAGGGCATTCCAAAAGTCTGGTAACGACTCATGGAACATGAACATCGTATAAATCCGCTCTTGCATTGAGTTGAACATCCAAATCAATATTATGCACCGCTCCATGCCCCATTGATTGAATGCCTTGGCATCACTAGGAGAAGGCTGCTTCTCGGTTCCCAAAAGCCAACTCATCTTGCCTTTCCCTCCAATATTGAGACGAAAAGGCCAAGATCATGATGCAAAATTCCATCCATTCAAAAGGAGGCTCATGAACCGTTGAGCGGGGCTATGTTGAGCCAAAGATACTGAGTATTTTCCAATTTCAGCCATATCAAATTAAACCAACAAAGGTACCAATGTCCCTACCACAAAAAAATGCATACAAGGCCAAAAAAATGGCAACAAGACACGAAATGCTTCCGAAAAAACCCAACGGCCCTTATAGAGAAGGGAATAACTCAAATTTAGCACATTAAAACAAATCAAAACCTAAAAGAAGGGTATATAAACCAAAAACCCTAAAGATGGGATTTAGAGAGAACTAAGGTTGGGATCAAGGTATGTGAAGAAGAAAAAAGGTTCGAACCACTGGATCTACACCGGTGATCGAAAAAAGACCCCACAAAAGGGGCACAACCTACTCTAAGGCTTAGGGCATATGCGATCTACAGTATAAGGGGAACAGGAGGTAGAGGGGTGAAGGTAGGCTAAACTTTTTTTGTCCTCTTTTTTTTACATCAGTCCTAAGTCCTAATCCTAAATAATTTATACTAGAGTAGATACAACATACTTATCCAATTAAGAGCCAAATAATTGTATTTATACTAGAGTTTAGATGATCCTATAACATACAACATACGAACGGAATAACAAACTAAAACAACTAAAGCCAATACAAAATGGGCCAAACAATAAAAAAGAGTATACAAAAAAAGTGGCATCCACCAGTCACCACATGCAATCTTCATCCCACATATTTCTAGTCTTCCTGTTCCGTCATCATTTTTCATGTGTTTTTTCTTCAACACTTGGATTAATCAATCCCATATGAATGTATGACAAATTTCCAGTGCGAATGTATGTCTCCTCTCAAATATTTACACATAAATATAAATATAATCTTAAAAGTTTCAAGTTCTGACATAAACTACAAATCAAAAGCCCAAAACAAAACAAACAACAAATTTTAGGGAGAGAATCTAAAGATGTCTTGTATTCATAAATGCAGTCTCCTCAAATGAGGAGTACATGTGGGTATTTATAGAAGAGAAATTACTTGCTAATCAAGTAATGACCCAAATGACAAAAAAGGACAGGTATTAACTAAATATACCTAATTAGTCCTAAACATGCTTGGAAACCAATTGAAAGAGATAAAAGGAAATAAAAAGAACTAGAATAAAGGAAAACTAATAACAAATATTAAAATGGCTAATATGCCCTAATATGAGACCCATTCCTATCACTCTCCCCTCTTCAAAATGAGTTCATCCACGAACTCAGAGGGGGATGCCACTGAGTTAGGCCAAACATGGTGATCAACGCATGGCGACGGGATCCTCTAACTGATCGAGATAATTTGGAGGGTGCTCCATCGCTAAAAGGGCACGGCGACGTGAAAGAGAGCAATCTGAAACTCGATAACCAACGGTGCCACAATTGTAGCATCTGAATGTAGGAGGGCCCGAAGGTATCGTCGCAGTGATAGTAGAGGTGACTGGGACGATAGTAATGGGTGCAGATATAAGAGTAAGAACAGTGCCTGGAACCGACGATGGTGAAGCTTGCGTAAACCTCTACCTTAGTAGCATACTCAACCGCCTTCAGAAAGGTCGGTATCTTTCGCAACCCTAGATCGTGCTGAATGTAAGGCTACAGGCCCAATATATAGCGACTGATCCGCTGATCCTCTGTCTCCGGAAGGCGAGCCTTGGTGCTAAGGAGCTAAAACTATTCGGTGTGTTCCACCACTGTAGACATCTCCTGTCAGAGAGGTTGTACGCGAGCAAAAAGATCTCACTCGTATATCGGTGTGATGAATAAGGCCTGTAAGGTGGTCTTCAGCTCTGGCCATGTCTGAATAGGGGTAGTCCGGCTGTTATCCCACGATAACACAGATCATTCCACCAAACTCGGACAAATTCCTGAAATTTGGTGACAACAAGAAGAACACAAGAATGGCCCCCTGAACCCTCTTGTAATCAAGGGACGTCTCCATAGCAGCTAACTAGACAATAATGGCATCGGGTGAGAATGACACAGGTGTTGCATAATCAACACAGGTGCTGCATAATCAACAGGCATGGGCGGCATTTGAAGAGTTGTGGATGAAGAGGTACATGATGGGCTACTGAGGTGTAGGAGGACCACGGGGGTTACGTGGACACGTGTCAATCAAACGATCGCACTCACCACAATAGAAACACTAGCAGTCCCGTAGTGGCACAAAGCGAGGAGCTCCAGGTGGAGGGGGAGGTATCCACTCCAAAACGCTGCAGTGGGTGTCTCCAGTGTCGGAGGATGAAGAGCACTCAAAGTAAGTGGATGATGAGAAAGTATAGGGTGGGAGAGCTACATATGGTGGTCTATTAGGGGTTTGAGAAGTCTACGAGTTAGGGTTTGTCTGGGGAAAGGGGGTGGCCACCGGGGGAGGGTAGTCCGAAGAGTGAGTATGCCCAAGATTGGTGACGTAAGGGTTTGAAGTAAGGATACCGGGGTGAGATTGGTGGATATCTATGTTGTGGGCGGGTGGTGGAGGGAGAGATTTGTCAGGCGAATTGCTAAGGTTAACAAATTGATTGTAAATTAGGAAAATAGGTGGTGGAACCCTAGAAATGGGGGATTTGGATCTTAGATGGAAAATTTATGAAAATATGTTTGGTTTTGGTTTAATTGGAGTGGATTAGGGTTTAAATGGATGGAGGGTTCAATTGGTGAACAGGGATGGGAGGTGATGAGGTTGTCGATAGTGTCAGGCATGGGGGCAGCCCAGACAGCGGAGCAGTCGAAGGCTGTTTTGGGCAGCTGTTCAGGCGGTGTGGTAGGGCAGCGCCGCGTGGGGCTGATTTGCCCGGATCGCTGGCCGAGGCTATGTTTCTGCTAGGATTTCTTTTCCAGACCTACGGGAGACCGGTTCTAGTGGATCAAAGGCGGTAGTAGGTGGTGGTAGTGTTTTGGGTTGAGATTGGGTGAAGAGGCGGATTAGATCTTCAAATTTTTGGTTTAATTCGGCGATTTGTTGGGATTTTTGGGTAACTTGATGGGCAAGAAAATCTTCATTGCGGCTTGATTTCTTTAGTGCCATTGAAAGTTTAGCATACGATTTTTTTCATAATCACTACACCAATCGGGGAACGACGCCTCGCTCTGATACCAATTTGACGTAAAATACACGTCAAAAGCCTAAAACAAAACAACCAACAAATTTTAGGGAGAGAATTTAAAGATGTCCTGTATTCAAATGTGTAGAAGTTGAGGAGTACATGTGGGTATTTATAGGAGGAAAATTACTTGCTAATCAAATAATGACCCAAATGACAAAAAGGACAAGTACTAACTAAAAATGCCTAATTAGTCCCGAACATGCTTGGACACCAATTGAAAGAGTTAAACGGAAATAAAAAGAACTAAAATAAAGGAAAACTAATAACAAATATTAAAATGACTAAGATGCCCCAATATGAGACCCATTCCCATCAAGTTCATGGGTCGTTGAAAAATAATTGGATACAGAATGGAATCTCAATCCACTGTCGTTCCTCCTGAGATGGAGCCAAGATTTTGGACTTCATCAATTGCAAAGGGAAAAATGTGCTATTGCCATAAAATGCAACATCCAGGGAAGTGTTGTGCAATATGGAATCTTATTACGTGCAATAACTCGCGGGGTCTTATTTGGTAAATAAAAAGAAATATAAGAATTATAAAAATGAGGCAAATACATCATGAATATGATGTTCCCATCATGCTATGCTATTAAACTCTTTGCATTAGAGGAGAGAGAAAACAGAAGACCAGTCCCTGACTTCGAAAGACAAGAAATCAGCATCCTTAAGAATAAAGGAAATGCAGTATCCTCTAGTTCATAGAGTTACATATTTTACTGTCAACAAATAATATCTTATTGGGATGCAACCATAAGTTAAGAACTAGAACAGTTTTCTGCATCTATTTTTGTCTAATCCCAAATGAATAACACATTTAGAAATATTAACTTAAAACAAGATACATAAATGAAATACCTTAATTGCACAGAAAAGTCGAGCTACCCCAGATTGTGTCCAATCCCTTCCAACTAAGGGCATAAACTGACCAAGAACATCAGACCTAGCAAAAAAAATATTTGTTTTGCGAGTCAAAAAAGTATATCAAAAGAAATAAATTACTATTAGCCACCACAATATTGTTAAGATTGCCCAGAGGGAGTCATTTATTTATTTAGCTCCATAATGAATACACAGATAATGATCCAATTGTTTACAAAGTATTTTATTAGCATTCATCTTCACTTTCCTAATGATCCAATTCTCACCTCATCTACTTGCCCTACTACTTTCGGCACCTTACGAAGGACCTCTGTTAATTTAAACGGTTAGTAAAATAAAGGCAACATCATAAGCTGCAAAATTGACATAATAAATTCAGAATTCTTTGCTACTCTCGAAACTCTAACATGGTACACTTCATTTCCACACTGAAGGGTCCATTCAGAAAACCTTCAATCATTCCTCCCCTTCTATTTATACAAAGGAAACGAAGTACCAAAAATTGGACTCTGAAGTATTAACTGTTCATTTATAAGATACAAATCTGTCGACCCTCTTATGTCCAGAAGATTGGTGCAACTGAAAATTGAAACTAACTTGCTGCTAATGGAGTTCTTGTCTTATTTTACTATTAATGGATTGACGTGCTTGTATCCTAAAGTGGTCATATTGACAACACACAGTAGAATGGATTACAATGATCTCTCTCTCTCTCTCTCTCTCTCTTGCATAAAACAAAATCTCTCATATCAAGAGTAGACACGAATCCAGGTTTCCATTCTTATAAGCTTATAAGGATATATTCATAATGTGGTATGAGTTTTTCTGGCCATCTGAATTTAGCAAATCAATCAATCCATTGCCTTGTCCTTTCCCTATCATACCATACTGTGGCTAAGGAGGTGCGACCCGTTAAAGGTGAGAATGGTTTTGTATCTCTACAGCACTGAGGCTTGGAGGTTATAATTTCCCACGCATATAGAGATTAAATGCAAATCTTGAGTCGTGCTTCATGTGGGGTGCTTTCAAAATCCAATGTGTTAGCTAACTTTTTAACTTATATATGTTCCAAAATAAAATTTTCACCTGTCTCAATAGAAAAACTTATCAAAATTGGGTTTGACATGGCGTCATGTAACAACTGGGGCTCTTCACCTATTCCTAATTGGTTTGGGGTGGGTTCTGAATTGATTTGATAATTTATGCAAACGAAATTGTATTATCAGGTTGCAAATATCAACTCAGGACTTGTTTATCTAATGAACATGGGAAAAATCTAGATGATTGATTAAAATGCCAATTCTTAAAAATATCCAACTGTGATGGCTTGACACCCACAATAAAGCAAAAAAAAAAAAATTGATGCTTTCCCATATTTCTTCATTAGAAACATCTCTCTCCTAACGCATACTGTTATTTCTCTCAATATTACAGGTCAAGGATAAAACAATACACCTCCCTCCCAAGGATTTTGACCTTTTTACAGTGTCTTTTCAACAGAGAATCAGTACTCAAAAAACCATGCCCAGAACATGAGACGGCTGATAAACATATTTTTGGTTTTTTGAGCTGCATCAAATCACTTGTATTGTTGAATTCATCACTCTCTTCAAGTTTTCCACCATAATATTTATATGGGTAGCAGGGATTCCAACTAAGTTTCAGATATTCTCTTGGTTGGTGGTTCATGGAAAGGTACTCACTTGAGAATTTTTGCAAGTGAAGGCCGAAAAAATGCACCTCAACCTTTGCAAGAACAACGGAAAGAACCTGGATCATTTGCTCCTACATTTGTCGCTTTTCGTCTTTCCTATGGGGCAAAGTATTTAGTGAGATGAACATTGTGTGCGCCGTACAACGGAAATTGTGGACCTTATGACAATGGAGGTTGTTCTCTAAAAAGTAGATTCCAAAGCTAAAAGCCTGTAAAGATGCCTTCCTTACGCTAATATGAGTAGTTTGGCAGGAAAGGAACATTAGAATATTTGAAGATAAAGATGTTGAAACCGGATGGATTTGGGGAAAAATTATATTTTTGGCTTCTTTATGGGCATCTAGCATAAAAGCATTCAAGGGTACTCCGTTGTCCTTTATATTATTGGGTTGGGATTATGTCTCCACATAATGCAGAGTTATACTTTGGACCCCAAAGTTTGGAGATCTATTCAGTGGTTGTTTGATGGCATGAGGGACTGTTTTTATGTAGTTTGTATATTCTGTCCTTTGAATTGTTGTTTTTGTTATCTTTTCTTTTGTTGTTGATGGACTTCTTGTCCATCCTCTTTTTGTATTTATCTTTCTTTATAAACAATGAAAGACGGTTGCACATTCTTTTTCATTATTTAGTCATTTTATAATTTTTAGCATTTGTTAGTTAATTTTTCCCTTGAAATTGTTTTTAAAAGTAAAAATATATATATTTTAATAAAAAAAACATTGGAATTGCACGTTTTCACAATAATTGTTTCACCTTGGAAGTAGGATTGATACCCGTACTTACCGCAATACGAGTTATTTTTTGACAAGTTTTGTAGGTACTCAAGGCAATTTTGAGAGTGGCTTTTGCACAACAACGATATATATGCACAAAAGCTTCTTATCACACTGAACACCATTACTTGCTCTGCATTCAATGACTTAGCTAAATTGAGACCCACAATTACAGCTTCATACTCAGCTTCATTGTTGGAAGCTCTGAACTGGAAACGCAAAGCATATTCTACATCAATCCCATCCGGACTATTGAGGATTATTTCAGCTCCGCAACCCGTTGCACAGGAAGAACCATCAACATATAAACTCCATATGGGGATACAATTATCAAACCCTTGGTCTGACAGAGTCATCTGATGGAATATGTGGTACTTCCTTTCATCATCCTTTAACTCTAGGCTTTTATAAGAGGATTTTTATTGCTCGGTCTCTATCCCTTTTGGCAGGTCTGCTGCGGGGAGTTGATCGGGGACAATTTATGATGATCTTCTGGCATCTGTGGATTGTTATGTGGTAGCCCCTGTTGGTCGGAGGCATTTGGGTAAGTGAATTCAGCGATGAAATCTGCCACTGCCTGTCCTTTGAGAGAAGACCTTAACTCGTAGATAAGGTCATATTCTCCTAACTCCATTGCCCAATACATTAGTCTTCCAGATTTTTCAGGCTTGTGTAAAGCATGTCTAAGTGGCATGTCAGTATATACCACTATTGTATGGGCTTGAAAATAAGGTTTCATTCTCCCACTCGCCTCAATCAATGCCAATGCCAACTTATCCAATTTTCTCCCCAGAATGCTTTGCTCGTATAATAAAACGGTTTTTGCACTCCACCGTCCATTCTTATCAAAGCTGAACTGATTGCATTTTTTGAGACAGCCAAGTACAAGTATAACGTTTCGCCCAACACTGGCCTGGACAGTAAAGGAGGTGTCCCCAAGTATTTCTTCAACTCCATGAATGCCTTCTCACACTCGTCATTCCACTCAAAGGTCTTTTTTAGCACCTTAAAGAATGGAAGACATTGCCAACTAATTTTGTGATGGCAATGAAACAATGCTTGGTTGGACCATCTTCGACGCCAAACAGACATGATCATTTGTAAAACACAAATGGATGAAATAGACATGAATGCACTCAAGAAGCTCTCAAAACAAAGCAGCAGTCTTCCCCTTCAAAATAATACCCAATAAAATGGTTTGACGCACCTTCAATACCGAAGACAAGGCAACAATGGAGGTCATAGACTGTTAAAGCTCCTTAAAACATGTTCATTAAAACATAGCTCCTTAAAACATGTTCTTTAAAACATGCCATGTTTTATGGGAATCATTAGTGTAAAGATTTGGCTATCTTAGGCTTAATCTTAGGCATAAATCATGCTCCTATGTTCCCTTTATTCACATTGTAAGAGCTATATATAAAGGGCTCCCATTGGATAAGAATACATAGAATTTCTATCTTCTACATAGACAAACAAAACAAGATAAGGAGAACAAAAATGAACGAACACTGTATATATGCATGTATACAGAATGAACCACCATAACCAATTTGGGGAGTTATGGTGGTCAACGGCCAGCAGAAGTGCCCCCACGGGCTGAAGCAGACTCCATATAAGAATGCTCTAACACCAAGTTGAATGAAGCGACAAAATAGTAATGAGTCTAATGACTTCATTTTACTCCACTCACTATAACATTATATATATTAGTGAATTGTTATTACTCCACCACTATAACATCATATTTATATAACAATCGAGGAAGGTGTAGTCCTACCTGAACTCAATTAGGGGTTGCATTTTAGCAATATAAAAAAACTCAACTACCTTTATGATTAATATACATTGATATCCTCACTATGATATACTCTCTAACAAAAACAAACTAATTGTGGCCTCACTCCATTTTGGAACTGTCAACATATATTGCATCAAGGAAACAGAAAAGCTTGGTTGCAAACTAGCTGATACGCCAATAGAACTTTACTGGAAACTAGAATATCAGGTTAGTGACTCAACAATAGAGGAAGGTGTAAAAAGAGTTGGGTGGGTAGATCATTAGTCTGTCTCATACACATCACAATAATGCTTTTGCAGTAGGGGGGGTGACTCAATTCATGTATTGTTGGGAGAAATTTCACAATGAGGTTTATACTGTATCCTTTGATGTCGGAAAGTTATCAAAGAAGGACCCACAATTCTCTGGCTGTGATTATGTTTGCTTCAAATCATAGGTCATCGAATCCAAATGCCATCTTATGATGTTGAAGCTCAAAGTATATGAATCCCAACACAGAGCATGCCACCTTATTGCCCTCACTCTGACAAATCATTGTGTGTGTGTTGTAAGAGGATAGTAAGTCAGGAATTTCAAATCTCCATCCTAGGGGAAGGCGGGGGAGGCGGTCGTCTTGGGCCCCCGATATTAGAAATTTTAAGGTAACCTAGAAATATTGTAACAGTAAATTATGCCATTTTTTTACTCATTTCATAGACAATGATTGTCAACCATCATATTACAACAGTTTTTACAGATTTTCATACAAACCCAACTAATTCTAACAAAACGCTCAAACTAAATTAGGCACTTTTCATATTAGACCCACACCAGCCCAATTGACTTGGGCCCAAGAACCTTAACAAACGAGAAACAATAATCTCAAAGTCAAAATAGTCAATGAAAGTTAACAAGAAACAACTACATTATGCTTGATAATTGAGGACAAGTATAGCGCCTATTAGTATGTATGTGTTCGTAAAGATAATTGGGTGCAACACGTAATAATATTAAAATTGTATATTTTGTCACGGATTAAGAAAATTGTTGTTTTTTTTTAGTTATTAGCACTTCTCTTTAATAAGTATGAGGTACCTCATTAAGAAGTTCACCTCGAGCCTCCTAAAGCGCCGACCCTTTTAGTCTTCAAGGTCTTGGACAGCCAATCATATTGTAGAAGTGCCAATGCATATAAGATCAAGAGGACATCATGCATTGAGGTCGGTGCAAAACAGTACGAGTAGTGGGGTACAAGATCTGCATTTAATTGTTGTTTTATCTGGGGTTAATCAGTGCCGTGTCCCTCTGAATTCTCTAGAATGATCAAGCCTTAAGAACAGCCTAGTGGGGCCTTGTGCTCCAGCCTTCTAATCCACGTATTCTCCTAAGTCTCAGGGGGTAGACACCTATGCCTTAGGCTCCTTGAGTACTGGTAATAACCCTGAGTTGACTACGACAAGGAAGTCACTCTAGTGCAGCAGTGTCACTAACTAAACCTATTGTCTAGCAAACAACCTCCTAGAGTGGTGTTGTGGGTGTCTGGATACGCTGCCGCTTGATCAAGCAGTCAATTTCTAGTGTTGCTTAGTTGGCGGCCAATACATCCTTGCAATTGTGGGGTCTGATACCGCGCAAGCTTAAAAAGGTCCCACCAAGAAGGGACATTATTTTGTATGTTTATTACTTTAGAGGATGGACCATACAGAGAAGGAGAAAGAAGGGACATTCTTTTCCATTCATGTTTATATGACAAGGTATTCCTGATTAGCTAATTGTGTTTCCAGTTTTTATCTATGTATAATCTTACAGTAGGATTACAGTTCCAATGCAATAGAAACCAGCTAGGTAGTGGTGGATGCAATATAAATCTTGAAATCAACAGTGAGAGAAATCTTGTTTTAGTTGGGCCAGATTGGTTACCGACATGAGGCCTAGGGTTGCAAGTTGTTGACTGATGAATAGAAGCCTGAATCGGCGCTACAGAAGCCCTGAGTTGATGAAATACCTTGCAATACCTTATGGCATGCCGCATGATAGTTGTGATCCTTGTGATGAAGAGCGTCATGAGAAGCTTGCGGCAGATGGGGATAACTGGAATAAAGCCTCCAAAGAACAGTATCTCTTCCTTAAAACCTATTTCTCTGACCTGATATATCTATTTAGCTATCCAAAAATTTAAATTTTTGCATCATCTTGAGGGCAAGAATGCTTTTGATGTGTAGTTGAGAGAAGAAGCGATTCTAATTAAAAAATAACAACAACATTTAGATGCCAAAGGTCCAATCTCTAATTCTCATTCATCTCTCAAAATAAAGTAGTAGTAGTAGTAGTAGTAGTAGTAGTGATTACAAAAGGGGGGGTCAATGGCCTTATTTATAGGCTAAGTTATCTTTCTAGCCAAGATAACCCTAAAAAGTAAAATGACTAACGAGGGCACACTACAACATTCCGAGAGATTTTACCCCCCTCAACTACCTATACTAAGAGGGAAATTACTAAACTAGACATGGAAATAAAAGAAAAATATACAATTAATTTCCCGGGCCAGCCGTATACATCAGTTTTCATCATGTTACTTATTATTAGGGCCATTATCAAGTTGTACCCTCATTCTAGCTATTAATTTTATTTTACTTTTAAAAAAGCACAACAAACAGACTCAATTATTAGATTATCTGAATGGCAGCGTTTTCAAAAACATTTAGCATGCTGCAGTAACTAGCAAATTTAGAAGCCTATTTCATTTGAGAAATACATGTCTTACTTGGTAATTGTCCCATCAACATCTGAAATTACAATCCGTGCATTCCACTTCCACAAGTATATATGAGCTTCAACCTGTTTTAGGACAAGTTGGCTTATCAGTTAAATAGAACAAGATTTATCCAAATGACGATCATCTTCAAATTATGAGCATTAAATATTAGAAGAAATAATGGACCTTTTGCACTCCTAGGACCCTTGTAGAAAAAATGAAAGTGACCACATTTTGCCCTTCTCTTAGGTTTAAAGATTCTATTTGCTCAGTAGTGGGGATATTTGTCCTAAGAACTTGCTTATGAGGAGATAACAGAGTGGGTCCCACTGACTGATTTTCTGAGGGAGAATCGAAATCAGCAAACACCTCCTCACTAGACAAGTTACTGCTAGTATCCTCGATCGCCTTAACCCTTCTAAATGTCGGCCATAGGCTCCATCTTCGACTAGGAGTGGTAGTGGGCCCCGCATCGTCTTCCCTAGATTTCGGTGCCTCCTCTACAGGAATTGCGTCTTTGAGATCAAGGGGTATTTCTAAACCATATGCAGCCAGTCCAAGAACAATTGGAACAGCTTTATCCCACGGCAAGTACCTACCTCTAAATCTAACAACTAAGTTCTCATTTTTAACAAGTGATGCAAAAGAAAGTTTGAACTCTTCCTCAGATATACGGTGTGTGTTGAAGACTTCGGCAGCCACACTCAAACCCATACCAGCATGAAGTAAGTCCCGACAAAGAGATATTTCAACCCCTGCAACCATAGGATGAATAAAAACAAAGTACATATATTTATTCAAAGAGTAATTCTTTGAGGAATCGAGATAGGGATCCAAGTATAGGACTCGCTGATGTGGCATCAATGTATTGATTTGTTTTTAAATAATAGGTAGGGACCGACACACTAACCAATGCATTCATGACACTTCTATAAGTACCAATTTTTTAGGCTCAATCTTCAGTCCTACAATTACTCTTAGGTTGTGTTTGAGTGACAATATCATCCATACTCTTTAGGGTGTGTTTGATTGGCAATATTTTCCCTGGGAAATATTAAAGAGTTCAAAATTTCAAACTTTTGATGTGTTTAATTGTTTAAATTTTCCTTAGAATTTTTTTCTAGGTTTGCCTAAACTTGATAATGCACATTTTGGATCTTGTCCGTGGAGTAAAATGTCTTTGGCAGAAAGTAATTTCTACGATTTTTTTTCATCAGCTCCAATCAAACACCCTTATTAGAATCAAGCAACAATAATAAAGTCCAAGTTACAATCGAAGCCAGTTGGTAGTCTTACTAGTGCCTGAACCAGTTTTCATATCTTCAGCGGGAAATATTATCTGCATTCCTGGGCTACTTCCTGCCCCTTTTTCAGAATTTTTATGATCTGTATCTAATATATTTTCCTCAATGGATTCAACATCAGTTGGTAGATCTAAGGAAATCTCTCTGCTTAGACAAGATTTAGAGGAAGACAATCCACCAGTATTTCTTGAGTTGCCAATACCTTCATCTTCAGTCCCATTGGTTGTTACATGACTTTGAGGAGAATTCTGTTGAGGGTCTTCAGTGTCTTCATGAATCTCTAATGAGGAACCATTTCCAACTTGCATGGGTAATTCCGATAGCTCTAAACAGCTCTGAAATATATCTTCACACTTAAAACTACCAGATAGCTCTCTATTTTGGAATCCTACATGCTCTCCATCTTCTTCACAAACTTCCACTGGAATCTCATTACCATTGTTCATTTCGCAAGCATTTCCAGAACCAACTTTAGGTGTAGATGAGTCCACGTCACTTAGATAACCAGTAGCCCATGATGCTTCAGTCCCTTCACCTGGGACTATATGAAACTGAGGTGTATGTAATTCTACATTCTCGCTATTATCTGAATGTGAAATCGGTGCTTTCAATATGTGACCATCCACACTAACCAAAACGACTTCCGAATTCGAGTCCTCCGACTCAAGGAAATGCTCCAAGCTCTCTAAACTCTCGCAATGACTAGAACCGTATTCTGATAAAGCAACTGAGCCGTCATGAGAAGATTGTTCATCTTGCACATAAAGCTCCATGTTATTAGAAACACTACTCTCATGTCTATAAAGATTAGCATGAGTCTCTCTATTATCATCATTGTTATTATAATCAACACTATTTTCCTCTCGAGTACCTTCCAAACTATCAATATCAATTAAGCCCTCATTTGCCTCACCGTCCTTACCCAGAACAATCTCTCTAATGAAATATGCCTCGCCGGAATTATCAAGGTACATATGAAAATTGGATTCAACTCCATTAACTTCTATTCGGACAATCTTTTCTGTCCCTTTAAGAACACCCTGAAATTTGCCGAATCGAACATACCAAGGGGTGGTCCGAAAAGACCCATCCTGTTGCTTAACAACAATTATGTCAACCGCCCCACCAAAGGGATGGAATGGGGTGGCCACAGAGTATACTAAGCTTCCAAACTTTCCCACAACATTCATCTGGTCTATCTAACACCAATTACCTCAAGACTTGGTCTATCTAACACCAATTACCTCAAGACTTTCCAGGATTTGACCAAATCCAAGTGATTTTTACGATCTAATCAAATAATCCCAAAAGATTAACATAGAACGAACCCCAAAGAACAAGTTTCTCAAATCTCTTTCAGTTCACTTACTCGAGAAATCTGCAAGCAATATGAAATTTGAAGTGAATATATGATTTCATATGGATTACACTACTACACAAACTTAATGTCATTCATGATAAATTAAAATCCTAAAAGATGAACTTATATTACAAGTTGGAAAATTACACAAATCCAAATGAGAATTGATATTGATGTAAATAAATGAGGAATGCGATGGCCACAAAGTATACTTAGTTCCCAAATTTACCACAACACTCCTCTAGTCTACCTACCTCAAAAATTCTAAAATTAACAAAATCCAAGTGATTTTTATGATCGAAATAAATAATCAAAAAGATTGACATAGAAAGGGGCCCAGGGAACAGTCAAGAATGGGCTCTTTAATTATATCCCCACAGTCAAGAATGCACATATATACGAACTTTTCATTTCACCCACTTCCGGGTTGAATTTTTTGATTATTTTTTTTAGATGATCTCCTTACTAACCATGTAGATCATATATACCATATTTGATTAAAAAATACATTTTTTTTACTATTTTTAAAATATGAGTATGTTCACAGGTCTATCGTTAAGAAGTATGTTAGAGAGCCTGACTGTGTGCATAAATATATATATATATATATATATATATATATATAGAGAGAGAGAGAGAGTCACGCTCTCCAACATACCTCCTAGCAACATACCCTTTTTTTAAAATAGTAAAAAAAATAATTTTGAGATGATATTTTTTATATGGGCTCATGATATTTCAATGTGCCCCGATAAAAAAAATCAATTGAAAATAATGATTTTTGTTATTTTTAAAAAATAGGTCAAAAAACTGTCAGTTTGTACCTTTAAAACTGCCAGTTTTTTTACCTTTTTTTTTAAATATCAAAACACATTATTTTGATCTGAATATTTTTCTACAGGGACACATTGAAATATCATGAACCCATATAAAAAATATAAACTCAAAATTATTTTTTTTACTATTTTAAAAAAATAGGTATGTTTAATGAGGTATGTTGGAGAGCCTCTCTCTCTCTCTCTCTCTCTCTCTCTCTCTCTATATATATATATATATATATATATATATATATATACACTGTTCTAATGCTCCGTTTCTTTAAAATATAACTATCTCAAAAATATCCAGAATTTAACCGAATTTCATTCAAATTACACTAAAATTTCAACTGAATACATGATCCCATACAAATCACACTAATAAGCAAACTCAAGCCATTCAAAATCACTTAAAAGCCCTATAACACAAACTCACACCAAAAAACTTCAAACAATTACACAAATCCAAATGAAAATTAAAATGAAGACTTACGCAATTAGAAATTGACGAAATGAGAGCTCTGTTCGGACAATCGATTGGAAAACTAATTCTCTTCTCTCACTTTCTCTCTCTACATAAGCACTCTATATATATGTGTGTATATGTATGTATATATTTTATTTTTAGGTTGAGTTTGAATGGGGCAATAAATTCTGTTTTGTTGGGGTTTGGGAGAATTGAATGAAGTGGATAAACTTTCTCAAAGCAATAAATAGGTTTTGTTGGAGAGAAGATTTTGGATGAGGATTCATTTGACCTTGGATTTGTTTAAAATTACGAAAATGTTTTATGTATTTATTGTGTTAAGTACGGTAGAAGTAGAATTTTGGTGAGGATTTTTTTGGGGGAGGCAAGGTAGGCGGTTTGGAGTTGAACATTACACAAAAAGTTAGGAATATAAAATTTGCAATCAATTTGTTGACCATGAACGTGGGTGCCAATTTTGACTTGTTCTTTTTTTTTTTTTTTTTGGTTTATTCTTCTTATAGAAGTATCATGAGGTGTTCAGTTTAGTTTTACGCGCACCTCGACTAATTATCACTTGCGGTTCAGTAGTCGAGATTCGAACTGAGGAACAAACCGAGTTGACTCCGGAGCTTTAGTACTAGTGCGCTACTACTAGACCAAGTCCGGAGGTTAATTTGACTTGTTCATAAAACAATTACACGACTTCAATATGTATGTACTTATATAGAAAACTAGTTTTAGATTAGTGATAGTGATTTGAGTTAGTCGTGATATTTTCGAATCGTGTTGATTTTGATTTGTGTATAAATTTTGGGTACTTTTAAATCTATACAAGTTAATCGTATCATTATTATCGTAAACAGGTTATCGTGTCAATAAATGATTTGTGTATAAATAATAGGGTGGCTTACTTTTGTGGGTAGTTAGTGATGTTTTACTTTACTTCCATGTTATTATATAGTTTAATCTAAAACACTCTATTGTAATATTAATCATGTATAATGCTTATGTCTAGGTTTATGGATCCTAATTGGGAGTAGTAGCTGATATTCATGCGATGGGCTCTGATCCATTGCGTTAACTAACATTTCAGGTATAGTTGTTAGAGTAGTTGCACAAGATGGATTGGAGATTTGTGAAGTGTAGCGGGTATTTATGTTTATTTCTTTATTAGTTTAGATTTATTTCATTCTGTCATTTATTCATGAGACTGTTATTATGGGTTTTGGTGGGTCATTCGATTCCACAATTGTTTGCGATTTTCAGTCAGAGATTTTAGTTGGATTATTTATCTTGAGTTTTAATCTATCGTTTGGAATTTTATTTTATTTTTGGAGTTAGCATGGTGATGGATATTATGGTTTGGATACTTATATTCGTTGGATTAAATTGGATTATATCTTGTACAAATAATATTTTTATCATCTCATATTTATGTTACATGCTGAGAATGGTATTTTATTGGTGACGCCTGGCGTAGTTCTGCAGCGGCGGATGGTCACCTCGCTCGCCATAATACATGAGGTGTCACACAAATTTTCAACAAAGTTTACCGATAAAACCCATTCCGATGCATTATAATTTACTAGTTGTTTAATGACAATAATACCCTTCATGTAATTGAAAATTACATCCAAAAAATCATCAAACGCTAAACCCTCGAACCTCGCAAACTTTTCTATCATCAAAGCATATTTATCTTCGCATCGATTCACTTCGAAACTAGCGTTTCGATTGGTTCTAGCGTTTCGATTGTAGTTTGAAGCTAGGTTTTCGATTAAAGTTCGTTTAATTTACTTCAAAACTAATGTGGGTGCCAATTTAGACTTGTTCATAAAACAATTGCACAACTTCAATATGTATGCACATATATATAAAACTAGTTTTAGATTAGGGGTGGTAATTCGAATTACTCGTGTTATTTTCGAATCATGTTAATTTTGTTTCGCGTATAAGTTTTGGGTACTCTTAATTCTATACAAGATAATTGTGTTATTATTATCGTAAACGGATTATCGTATCAAAAATTATAAGCCCTACTTAAGATTTGTCATTGGGTTGCGTCAAATCGTGTTCATGTCGATTTTTGTCGTGTTCGGATATATTATGTTCGTATTTAAACGAGTGACTTTTTTATCGTGTGAAAAAATCGTATTCAAACTCAACTCGTTACCTTAACGTGTCGTGTCGTGTTCATCCGTTATGACTCATTAAGATAGGCCCCATTTGGTTGTCCCAACATTGTATATTGACTCATTCATAAATTGGTCTATTTACCAATTTAGTCATTAATTGTGTTTAATTTCATTAATGAAATGATTCATTAATTGTCTCATTTTATCTCATGTGTATAATCCGAAATATGATTATTTCACAAAAAATATGAAAATGCATCCATTTGAAATAAGGGTCGCATAAAGTGCATGTTCATCTCTCTCTTTCCCTTCCTTCCATCCCTTCCCCCTCCCTATCCCCCTCTTAATTTTTTTTCTCATTTTCAATACACTTATTTACAATTTGTTAATTCACAATGAACCAATTTACATAATTAAATAATTTGTGCAACCAAACAAGGCCATTATTAAACACAATTATCTCCATTAACTCGTTGACATTACTAAATCTTTCATTTAGTGAAATTCATTACGATTAAATTAACATTAAGTTATATAAAGATTTACAAGTCCCGACGATTGAGAAGCTCATGGAGGATATTCGAGTTCTTGATGAGAAAGATAGGTTGGGCGGTCTATCGGGGCAGAGAGGGTGGTGAGGGTAGAGAAATAACGGATGTAGGGAAGAGATTGATTTAAGAGGAAATTAGCTAGCAGCAAAAGCCTAAGGCTCTTTGTCTTAGGGAAAGGGACAACAATACTAAATTCTTTCATAAAGCGGGTAAATCTCATCGCCGCTTTAACCATATCGGGAAGGTGGTAGTAGGGGAGAGGGAGTTTACCGAGGAGAGTGAGTTCGTATGGAGATCAAGCAATATTATGAGAGACTATATACGTAGGAGGAGGCCTGGCATCCCAAGATTGATGGGCTTGATTTGGCAACCATTTAGGGGGACGAGGCGGGCCAGTTGGAAAGGGTGTTCACAGAAGAGGATGTTGTTCAGGTTTTAGGTTCGATGTGAGGTGATAAGGCCCCTGGGTCGGACGGGTTCACTATGGCCTTTTTCCAGCACTGTTGAGCGGTACTCAGGGCAGATGTGATGGCAGTGTTCAATGAGTCCCATGATAGGGGGTACTTCTTGAGGAGTTTGAACGCCATTACTTTTATTCCTAAGAAAGGTGGGGTGACTAATGTGAGATACTTTAGGCCTATTGGTCTGGTGGGTAGTGTGTGTATAAGCTCATGTCTAAGGTTTTGTTGGTTAGACTTAGAAAAGTGATTGATCCTCTTATTTCGGACACTCAGAGCGCGTTTGTGGGTGGTCGGCAGATCCTTGATGCAGCATTGGTGGCGAATGAATGCATCGAATCCAGGTTGAGAGGTGGTGATCTGGGGATTATCTTCAAGTTGGATATTGAGAAGGCTTACAACCATGTGAGTCGTGACTTCCTTTTGTATCTGTTGAGGAGGATGGGTTTGAAGAGAGGTGGTGCAGGTGGATATATAAGTGTATCTCCTCTGTCAAGTTCTCTGTCCTTGTGAATGGGGTTCTAGAAGGTTTCTTCCCGAGTTCTCATGGTATTCGGTAGGGTGACTCGCTATCACCTTTCCTCTTTATTTTGGTTATGGAGGCGTTCTCTCGGATGATGAATCGCACGGTGGAGTGTGGTCTGGTCTCAGGTTTTTTTATAGGAAGCGTTTTTCCCCATCAAGTTGAGATATCTTACCTTTTATTCGTGGATGATACTATTATCTTCTGTGGGGCGTCGGTGGATGAGGTGAGGACGGTGAGGTTGTTACTGGTTTGTTTTGAGGTTGTGTCGGGCTTGCGTATCAACGTTAGGAAAAGTGAGATGATTGCAGTTGGAGGGGTGGGGAACGTGGGTTTCTTGGCTAGTGTTCTTGGTTGTAGGGTCGGTTCGCTTCCTTATACTTATCTTGGCCTCCCTTTAGGAGCTAAGTTTAAGTCTATATCGATGTGGGATCTGGTTATTGAGAGGGTCCAAAGGAGATTAGATGGTCGGAAGCATTGTTACCTTTCCAAAGGGGATCGATTGACATTGATCAAAAGTGTGTTATCGAGCCTTTCGACTTATTTTATGTCTGTGCTCTGTCTACCTGCTTTCTTGGTAACAGGATCGATAAGTTAATGAGGGATTTTCTGTGGAACGGGCATGATGATAAATTAAAGTACTACTTGGTGAGTTGGGATGAGGTGAGCAAGCCGCTGAAAGCGGGTGGGGCTGGAGTGAGGAGTTTAGGACATTTCAATACGACTTTATTGGTCAAGTGGTTGTGGCGGTTTAATAACGAAGATGACAGACGTTGGAGGAAAGTGGTGGTAGCCAGGTATGGGGCTGGCCCTTATGGGTGGGGTCCTACTGTGGGGGCGCGGTGCTCATAGGGTCGGGTGGTGGAGGTACATTGCGATGGGGTGAGGGAAGGTCTTTGGGTTCACCTCTTACCAACTCGGGAGTGGGGATCGTATCAGGTTTTGGAAGGATAATTGGGGTGAGGGGGATCTTTAGAGTATCTCTTCTTGAGGATATTTCGAATTGAGAGAGATAGTGAGGGGTCCGTTAAGGGTCATTGGCGGAGGTTAGGGTATCGGGCCATGTGGGATTCTAAGTTTAGGAGGGGTTTTCGGGATTGGGAACTGGAGGAGGCGGAGGAGTTCTTTGAGTGGATAAATTTGGCGCCTATACCGTCCTTTGGAGCATATGGGTTAAGGTGGTTGAGGTCTTAAGATGGCCTATTTTCAGTTAAGAGGTATTATTTTGTGTTGAGGGGCTATGGAGGTGCCACTTTCCCCTGGAAGGCCATTTGGAAGAGTTATGCTCCTTCGAAGGTTTGCTTTTTTGTGTGGACCGCTACCAAAAAGGTTATTTTGACTATCGAGGGGCTTCAGAAAAAGGGGGAGGAGGTTGGATAGCATGTATTGGTTGTGTAAGAAGGAGGATAAGACGTCCAATCACCTCTTTCTCCATTGTCAGGTGACTAGGGGCCTTTGGGTCTTGTTCTTCACGCTTTGCAAGATTCATTGGGTTATATCTCATTCGGTTTGTGAGGTGATGGTGGCTTAGAGGAGCCCTAGAGGTCGGATTGGCCCGCGGGTGTTGTGGATGATGGTTCCTCGCTGCATTTTTTGGACTGTCTAGCAAGAGAGGAATAGGAGATGCTTCAAGGGGGTCGAAACTGATCCCTTTCGAGTTCGGTACAACTTTTTGAGCCTTCTTCTTACATGGTTTAGGAAAAGGCATGACTCGTCGCTAGCTCATTTTCCTGAGTTTTTAGAGGAATTCTAGGTGGTAGGCTTGCTTGTTCTGGGCTTCGGCCCTTTGTTTTTTGCTTGGTATACTTCCTGTATACGGGATTCCTCCCCCTTAGGCGGGTTGTTTTATGGTATCATTTGCTTATAAAAAAAATATATCTTATTTATTTAAATAATGGATGTTAACGGGTGAAGAGGGTCAACCCTAGCCGATTCGTTAACTATCATGTCTTATCGAGTTGACATTGATATGACCCAAATCCATTAAAGGTCAACCCATTAACATATAATTTTGTGTCGGTTTTTGTCGTATTATCGTGTCATGTGTCATTTTGACAAGTTTGGCTAGCTTGCAAGCTAAGCGTTGCGTGACCATAAAAGGATATTTTCTGGAGACTCACACTGTGAAAGAGAATATAGTTAAATCATGTTAAGAATATATTTAACATAGTAAAATGATATTTTGATGGTGAATAATGTGCCTGAATATCTTAATATTATTTTAAATAAATAAAAATTAATATTAAACCAATATATAAAAATTGTTGTGAAAGAGACTATTATGTTTAAAAGTATATAGAAAATAACGTAAAATAACCTTAAAACATTCAAGATGAACTAATCAAATAGATTATAAAATCTTAATATGTAACATTAATCATTTTATACAATGTAGCTCATGTGTGCCCCTAATTGCAACATATCCTAGCCGGCCAAAATTTTGTTATTGCGGATATTTATTTAAGAAAATAAACTAAAACAAATTGTTTTTAATAATTTAAAACAAAATAAAACAAATAAATAATAAACATACAATATTTGTTGACAATAAGAAAATATACTTACAAGTAATCTGTTATGAACCTAACATAACAATAAAATAGACTTATAAGAAAATTAACTCACATAACAGGTAATATAAGTTAACTAATAAATTGCAAACCTTACCATGCATGCCCAAACTTATGAACCTGATGTTATGTTAAATATATTGTTGTGATATGTGTATTAATTTTTCGGTGGGGTACTTCCTATAAACACCAAGGCTCATGCCTACGACCGCCACAAGGGATCATATCTCTCAATGCCACACTATAATCGTTAAACTATAGATTAATATCACTAGAGTTTTTGTAGGTCATGGGACATCGGGCATTTCCTAAAAGGTGGCTCACCCTAATGACACTGCAAGAGATCCTATTATAAAATATCACAATGTTAGTACTTAACACAAAGTCACCAAGAATATCAAGGTTCACTCCTAGGTTACCTCAAATCATCAAGACTATCTTAACTCACATTATAGTCGAGGTACATAAGTCAAGATATACTAAATCTAAGCCCACAACCAAGGGACCTAATACGTTATCACAAGGGAACTAAAACTTATAAGCACATCACTCAATCACTTAATTTAAAGGGGAAAACTCACAGGCTTTCCCGCTAAGTCGCAACGAACATTACACGACGATACTACTACTATTAAGGTTATTTGTTAGGATATATGACACGATGTATAATTTGTACATCCCCTACACTACAAATCCTGCGAATGGTCACGACCCAAGTCCACTGGTTGTGGACTTGGGCCGTGACCATTCTATTTTTTGGCGTGCTCATATTCATTACCACACTGAGTCGTGGATGCTTTAAAAGTGGTCACAGCCCAAGTCCGTGACCAGGGCGTGACCATCTTGGCACCAAATTCACGCCAAAATTCCCTTCAAGCTTGGTCACGGATGGGTCACGGACTTAGACTGTGACCATAGGCATGACGAAGCAGAAAACATACACTAAGGGTCACGGTTGGGGGTCGTGACCATTTCTTGGTGTGTGTCACAGCTTTGGGCCATGACCATACCTCATTCAAGCAGCAGGGTTGATGGGAAAAAGGTCGCGCATGGTGGGTCACGGCTCTAGGCCGTGACAAGGTGCGAGCCAACAACACCCTCATTTTTAATTATTGGTCACACGTTTGGTGGGTCACGGCTCTAGGCCGTGACCAGATTCAAGACTTAAAAAAAATATTGCTTGGTCATTTGCGATTTGTGAGGGTTGTGTCTAAGGGCTAAGCGATTTCAGTTAAATTTCATTGTGATTAACCCCTGGTATGTATAGATTCATTTTCATTTCATTTGGATTTTGTGATTTCTATTTAAAGCCTTAATTTATGTGTATGCGTGTGTATGTATTGATTTATGTTTATATGTGTGTGTATGCATAGATTTATGTGTATATTGATGTTTATGTGTGTAACAATGAACAAATCAATTATTGTTTTGTCAATAAACCCTATATTGTATATGTGTGTATGTATAGATTTATGTCAAAAAAATATTAGGGTTTAGTAAACCCTAAATTGTATGTGTGTGTATGTATAGATTATGCCAATAAACCCTAGATTGTATGTGTGTGTATTTTCTTTGACAAAATATAATTAAATGGATTTCTAATGAGTAAAAAAATTTACATCCACCTTGTCGTGATTTTATTGGGGGTTATATACGTGGCATCATATTATATTGGGGGTTATATGCATATCATGATTTTTGCACTACAATATATGTGTAAGTCCTACAATATGTGTGTAAGTACTACAATATGTAATTTTTTACATTTACCTTTTGCAGTAGTGTTTATGCATTGGTTGTTTGTTTGCACTATAATATGTGTGTAAGTACAGTGTGTGTTTCTGTTGATTCTGCAGTTTGTATGTTTATTGAATAGATAATATACATATACTTTTAAACTCTCTCATAATAAACCCTAACAAATTGTGTTATAAACAATTACGATGGGTTCTTGTTGGGATTTCACATATACTTTTAAACTCTCATAACTTTCAAACCCAAACCTTAATAGTAGGACTCGTATTCACGCCCTCTTATACTTTTCTCAAGAAAAATGAGGCACGGTGATAATTACTGTCAACAAGAGTGGGAGAGGTTGCAATTAGACCGCACACATAACTCTTTTATTAGTGTGCATCATATAGAGGGCACTCCTATTTATAGGTATGGAAATAAAAAGATCAAAAAATTTAACAACCTTGTTAATCGTGGAGTTGATCTCCAGCAAGATTACTTGTTCGATCGTATTCTGTTTTCTCTACCAGAAAAGTGGGATGACGTTATACAAAATATATTTCACACATATAATACCGACATAGCCCTAACCTTGGTTACGTTGTTGAAGAAGGCGAAAAAAAATCCACCCGTTATGGATACAACTGCGTACAGAGAGCATTGATATAGACTGTGATGTCTCGCGCCACATGTATATAAAATTTAATCTAGCTAAAAAGTTAAGAAATATGGGATTCCGAGTTCATGTCACGGATATCTACACATAAATCATAGATACCCTTCCTCCTAGTTGGCCACGTGCAAAAATTCATAGGTCAAATTGAACTTATTCTAAAGTCTTACTCTGAATAGGTATTTATCACTCTCTCTCTCTCTCTCTCTCTCTATATATATATATATATATATATATATATATATATATATATATATATATAGTGATAGGCTTGATTAATTAGTTATAATTTCATATTATTATAATTATTTAGTCACTTATAGTTTTTCATTTTTGTAGAAAATGCCGAGAGGAAACAACCTAATGGTATCAAGTGCCGAGGTGACACCACAACGAGGTTCACCATCTCATGCAGAACCCAAATTCTCAACACCAATGGCTGAGAAATTCACAACTCCACTAATGGTTCACTCCTCACCAAGTCCGAGTCCAACTCCAAGTGCTCCTACGCCCCAATCCAGCACTCCCGTTACTTCAATGCCCCCATCCAGCACTCTCGATGCCTCCCGCTCAAATGAAAAGAAGCCCATTGGGTTCTCCCTTCTCGAGAATAACCCTAAGGGTGATAGGAATGACGTACGGAACTTTAAAGCCCGATGTTTGTCACTGGGAAAAATGAATGTGGGAGTCGGTGGACCAGATAATTGGAACCTTGTTGATCAAGCTCTCAAAGATGACATACATGACCAACTCTGTAAGCATTTCTCATTTCCTGACCGTTCCAAGAATAGGGTTCTATCTCGGGTTATTGAAAGATTGAGGACATACAGGAGAAACATTCGAAAGAAACATTTCCCGAAAGAGATAGAGAGCTCAGATATTTTGGCTTTGAAAGAGAGAGTGCCTCCCAATGTTGAAATGCCGTTGGAGCAGTGGAATAATTTTTTGGAGAATGAGGCGAAGGATAAAAAGTTGGTCCAGAGGAATCAAAATAAAAAAAATATGGCACAAAAAACTGATATCCATAGGCTGGGATCCAAATCATATCAGGATTTGAAGAATGAATGGGAGAGTAGGACAAAGGATGGTCCAGATGCCAGTAAAAACCCAAATTAGTCCAACATATTCCTTAATGCTCGATGGGACAAAGATAATAAATTTCGTCGCACTTAGGTAAGACACTGGAATCAATAGAGGCCATTAACAGTCAATCCGATTCGAGCCCTAATGATGACTTTGACCTTGAAAATGATGCCCAGACACAGATCTTTGGAAAGGACAAAAGGGGGAGGATGAGAGTTGTTGGCTCACATATGCCAAAAATAAAACTTCAACACACTGCACCTCTTGTGGATGAGCTTTCTTCGGTCAAGAATTGTATCTCATCCCAAAAGGAGCACCAGTTGAAGACCGATGGGGATGTCCATGAGATTAGAAATACCATGGGATTATTGACTAATCAAATTGGGAAACTTGTGAACTTTTTTGAAAGTTATAGGCCCCCAATGCCTCCTCAAGGTTACCCTTACCCTACTCCTACTCAAAGTTTCATATATCATTCCCCTCCAACATTCCCCTCCAAAATACCTCCTCCTCCAACATTCCCCTCTCAAATGCCTCCTCCTCCAACATTCCCCTCCCCTGCACCTCCGCCAGTCATGGGACTTGGATCATCATCAATAACTCACGATGACTATGGCAAAGAGTACTCTATTAGGGACATGAGAAATTCGAGGTTTGTTGGCATGTGCACACTCATCTCCATAGTTCCTGGAACTCCAGTACATGGCTGACCTTTGGAGAAGGGTGAGGCTCAAATAATGGTCAATGAAATATACAACGACTGCGAAGATGTACCTGTATACGTTAACAGCGGGGAAGGGATGGAATTGAGGAATTATGCAAAATCTTTTATTGCTTGACCAGTTTATCTGTTAGCCAAGATGTAATAATATTTTCTTTCGTTTCAGTTGTAATAATTTTTTTTGTTTTAGTTGTAAGAATATTACTTTTGCTTCAGTTGCAATGATATTTTTTTTGTTTCAATTGTAAGAATATTGGTTTTGTTTCGTTTGTAATGATATTTTTTTTGTTTCAGTCGTAAGAATATTCTTTTTGTTTCAGTTGTAATAATATTTTTTAACCTATTACCACATGACTGGAATTTGAAGATTATTACATGGATTTCCCACAATACAAAGAGTGGATAGGAGAGACTAATCGGATATCAACTAATCATGTAAAGGGCGGCGTTTATGAATTTGTTAAATATGCTTCCAAAAATCTTAAAAGTGAGAAGATTATGTGTCCGTGCACTCATTGTATTAACGAAAAATATAAGTCATTGGAAGATGTTGAGTTGCATTTACTAAAGTGGGGAATATGTCAAGGCTATATAATATGGACATACCATGGTGAAAAAGTTATACCTTATGGTCCAGAAGAATTATCGACACCCAACCGTGTAACGGAACCCCAACAAGTAGAAGTGGTAAATGATTCACCAACACATCATCCATTGACCGACTTAATTGATGATGCTTACGAACTCCACAACCATCAAAACCACCAACCCGTGGATACAAATAATGCACATTATGACCAAGTAAATGAACAAATTGATGCTAAACTATTAGGAGATCGGGAATATATATGGTTGAAAGCCGATGGGGTTAGACCGTTGTATAAAGATTGCGATGGCGTTCACTCGGTATTATATGCAATGATTGGTTTGCATAATTTGAAGAGTCTATTTGGTTTTTCTAGGAACAGCGTAATCGAAATTCTTAAGTGGGTTAAAAAAATTCTCCCAAAAGAGAACACGTTACCAGATAATTATCCTACCATGAAGGAGAGTTTGGAGGGTTTAGGTTTGAAATACAAATATATTCATGCTTGCAAGTATGATTGCATATTGTATCGAAAACGAGCACGAAGAGAAGGATGAATGTCCTGTATGCAGTGAGCCTAGATATATGGTTTGTAAGAATGGAAAGGACAAACATGTAAAAAATCGCAAGTTCTCTCAAGTCCCACCAAAGGTTTTGAAGTATTTTTCACTTGGGCCACGGTTAAAACGGATTTTTATTGTACCGTGGATAGCGGAGGCCATGACATGGCATGCTCGATGCGAGGTGGGTGGGAATTTGATGTGTCATCTGGTTGATTCACTCATCTAGCAAATTTTAAATCCACAACACCATGAATTTGCAAAGGAACCGCGTAACGTTCGTCTTGAAATCTCAACCGATGGGTTTAACCCTTTCGGTAATTTAAGTACTAGTCATAGTTATTGGCCAGTTCTCATGGCGCCTTTAAATCTCCCTCCGATATTATGCATGAGAAAGGAGTTCACATCGTTATCTTTGTTGATACCCGGGTCTAAGTCTCCCACTGATGACATTGATATATTCTTAGCACCATTAATCGAAGAACTTAAAGAGTTGTGGGATAAAGGCATAATGGCATTCGATTCTCATAAGGGTGAAAAGTTCACACTTAAAGTAATGGTGATGTGGGCGATCCACGACCTTCGTGCTTATGGGACCTTGTCCGATTATAATGTTCATGGTTATTATGGATGTCTCATATGTGGGGAGGAAACTGAAGCCTGTTAGTTAAAACATAGTGGTAAGATGAGTTACACGAGTCATCATAGATTTATGCTGACCAGTCACCCTTTTAGCAACGATAATTATAACTTTTTGCATGTCGGTCACGAGCGTAGAACGACACCTGTTCGTCTTTTTGGTCAGTAAATTGAGGAGAAGGCGACGGCTGCGACTGCGGGGAATAGGTAGGTAGGAAAACACCCCCAGGTTGTAAACCTGAAGCGTAAAGCTAAGGGGATTCGAACGACCCTAGTAAAGCGAAGCCATGGTCCAGGAGATCAATATTTTTTTAATTGTCATATTGAAAAGATCATCATATAAGGCATATAATTGATGTGATGCACACAGAGAAGAATGTTGCAGAACATTTGATAGGAACATGTCTGGGTGGATCTCATTCCAAAGATGGAGAGCAAGACCACTGAGATCTACAGGATATGAAAATAAAGAAGAGACTGTGGTTAAAAAATGATCCTACAACAGGAAGAATTTCTATCTCCCGACTGCTTTCACTTTGACTACTAATGAGAAGAAGATCCTCTTAGACACGTTGTTCAACTTGAAGACTCCAACTGATTATTTAGGTAATTTACGTAGGGTAGTAAGCTACCGAGTAAATGACTTGAAATAGTGCAAGTCTCATGACTGGCATGTAATCATCCAATTAATCCCTTTATTATTTCGGCATTGCTTCTCTGAACACAAAGATATCCGTCGAGAAATTATGAAAATCAGTATGTGTTTTACTCGAATTTATGCATAAGTGGTAAACAAAAGGCACATTAAAGCTGTGAAATCAACTTTAGCCGAGGCAGTTTGTGTATTAGAGAAATATTTTCCTCCATTATTCTTCGATATCAGCATCCACCTGCTTGTGCATTTATGCGATAAAGCATTATTATGTGGTCCCGTGAGGTATCATTGGATGTATCCTTTTGAGAGCTTGATGAAAACCTTCAAAGATTATGTAAAGAATACATGATATATTGGAGGGTCGATTATTGAAGAATACGTAAGGGTGGAATCATCGATATACGCTATGGAACATATTCCAGAACAAGAGGTGAAGAGGTTTAATCCTCGTGGAGAACGAGTAATAGAGGAACCTGACGAGTTTGAGGATGAACTGTCGTTTGGGAACCCTAAAGAGGTGAATTTCACAAACCTACAATACAAGCAAGCAACGCATTATGCATTCGAATCGCAAGATGAAGTCGAAGACTGGAGAGAGTGAGTATCTACTGAATTCTTCTTCTTTTATGATCTAAACTCTATAATTTTTTGGTAAGAAGTATGAGAACGAAATTGTCCAGAATCAAAGGAGAAATTGCACGACAACTAATTTTAGGGCATGGGTGTCAAAAGAGGTAATTTTCACATCTTATGTGTGCAGTTATTTATTCATGTGTGGTAAAAGCATGTCCTAATACAAATTCATTAATAAATACAGATTCTAAAAAGAGGTGATGTCTCTTTTAGACTTGCATGCCTAGCAAAAGGTCCTAGTTTTCGTGCGAAAGAGTTTAAGAAATTTCATACCAACGGTTTTGATTTCATTTCACATCCATATGAGGAAAAGCTTTTGATGCAAAAGAGTGGAATATCAATTTCTGCCTTGACCATTTGTATCGCTAGCAAAAGTGATGAAAATCCAAAGAATATGGTGCTAACCTATAATGGGATAATTCAACAAATCCAATAACTTTATTACTTAGATTTCACAGAAACCGTATTCTATTGTGATTGGGTAAAGGTGGAGGATACAACGAATGCTTGCAAAGTTGATCTCGACTGCAAACTTATTATGGTAGATTTATCAAAGCTGAAGACTAAAGATCGCATAGTCGACGAGCCTTTTATTTGTGCCTTTCAGAACATAAAGAAGGTATTCTACTTGAAATGCATAAACGATGGCAATTGGTCTATTGTTGTGCATGCATCAAAGGGTATGACTACTTAAGTAGACGCATTAAAGGCTCCAAAAGAGTTCCAGTCAGCTCTTGATGATGACCCCAATGTGCAGGATCTTTTAGTTTATTTAGAGGAAGATTAAGTATCAAAATATTATTTTATCCTCGTCAATCTTATTTGTATTCTATTATGATATTAACATTGCATTAGCACTTTACTTTAATGTATGAATGTTTAGTTACTTTTATGAATGTTTATCCATTTCAATCTTATTTCTTATGAACGTAGTTTTAGGCTATCTATTCTGTATAATATCATCTACTTTTAAGTGTAATGTCTTGCTATTTGTGCAAATGGTAGGAACTGACACCTCGCACGGGACCAATGTAACTCGTAGGAACTGATTGTGTGATCACGGGGCTCCCAGTTTGAGAATATGATGATAATTTAAAAATATGTAGATTTAGGCTTAAAACTTGGCGTCAGAGTGCAAAAACTCGAAACAGCCCCCGAGCGGCCCCATGAGAGGCACAAACACCTCGCAAGGGACTAATGTAACTCGTAGGAACTGACCGCGCGATCACGGGGCTCCCGATTTGAGAATACGATGATAATTTTAAAATATGTAAACTTAGGCTTAAAACTTGGCGTCAGAGTGTGAAAATTCGAAACAGCCCCCGAACGGCCCCGTGAGAGGCACTAACACCCAGCACGGGACCAATGTAACTCATAGGAACTGACCGTGCCATCACGATACTCCTGGTTTCAGAATACGATGATAATTTGAAAATTTATGGACTTAGGCTTAAAAACTTGGCGTCAGAGTGTGAAAACCCAAAACAGCCCCGTGAGAGGCACCGACACTTCGCACGGGACCAATGTAATATGTAGGAACTGACCGGGCGATCACGGTACACCCAGTTTGAGAATATGACGATAATTTGAAAATATCTAGAGTTAGGCTTAAAACTTAGCGTCAGAGTACAAAAACTCGAAACAGCCCCCAAGAGGCTCCCATGAGAGGCACCAACACCTTGCACGGGACCAATGTAACTCGTAGGAATTGACCGCACGATCACGATACTCTCGGTTTGAGAATACAACGATAATTTGAAAATTTCTAGACTTAGGCTTAAAAACTTGGCGTCATAGTGCGAAAACACGAAACAACACCAACACCTCGTACGGGACCAATGTAACTCGTAGGAATGGACCGCGCGATCACGGGGCTCTCGGTTTGAGAATACGATGATAATTTGAAAATTTCTAAACTTAGGCTTAAAAACCTGGCGTCATAGTGCGAAAACCAAGACAGCCCCTGAACGGCCCCGTGAGAGGCATTGACACCTCACACGGGACCAATGTAACGCGTAGAAACTGACCGCGTGATCACGGGGATCCTGGTTTGAGAATACGATGATAATTTGAAAATATCTAGATTTAGGCTTAAAACTTGGCGTCGGAGTGCAAAAACACGAAACAACCCTCGAGCGGCCCCGTGAGAGGCAATGACACCTCGCACGGGATCAATGTAACTCGTAGGAACATACCGAGCGATCACGGTACTCTCGGTTTGAGAATACGATGATAATTTGAAAATTTCTAGACATAGGCTTAAAAACTTGGCGTCAGAGTATGAAAACCCGAAACAGCCCCCAAACAACCCAATAAGAGGCACCAACACCTCGCACGGGACCAATATAACTCTTAGGAACGGACCGCACGGTCACGGGGATTTCGATTTGAGAATATAATAATAATTTGAAAATTTCTAGACTTAGGCTTAAAAACTTGGCGTCAGAGTGCGAAAACCAGAAACAGCCTCCGAGCGGCCCCATGAGAGGTATCGACACCTCGCACGGGACCAATATAACTCGTAGAAACTGATTGTGCAGACACGGTGTTCTCAACTTGAGAATACGAGGATACTTTGAAAATTTCTAGACTTAGGCTTAAAAACTTAGGGTCAGAGTGCGAAAACCCAAAACAACCCCCGAACGGCCCCGTAAGAGGCACCAACACCTTGCACGGGACTAATGTAACTCGTAGGAATGGACCACGCGGTCACGGGGCTCCTAGTTTGAGAATACGATGATAATTTAAAATTTTCTAGACTTAGGCTTAAAAACTTGGCGTCAGAGTGCGAAAACCCGAAATAGCCCCCAAACGGCCCCATGAGAGGCACCGACAACTCGCACGGGACCAATGTAACGTGTAGGAACTGACCGTGCGATCACGGGGCTCCCAATTCGAGAATACGATGATAGTTTGAAAATATCTAGACTTAGGCTTAAAACTTGGCATCAGAGTGCAAAAACTTGAAACAGCCCCCGAGCGGCTCCGTGAGAGGCACCAACACCTCGCACGGGACCAATGCAACTCGTAGGAACTGACCGCACGATCACGGTACTCCAAGTTTGAGAATACGATGGTAATTTGAAAATAATAGACTTAGGCTTAAACTTGTCATCAGAGTAGGAAAACTCGAAACAACCCTTGAGCAGCCCTTTGAGAGGCACCGACACCTCGCACGGGACCAATGTAACTCGTAGGAATTGACCGCGTGATCATGATACTACCGATTTGGGAATACGATGATAATTTGAAAATATCTAGACTTAGGCTTAAAAACTTGGTGTCAGAGTGCGAAAACTCAAAACATCCCCTGAACGGCCCCGTAAGAGGCACCAACACCATGCATGGGATCAATGTAACGCGTAGGAACTGATCGTGCAATCGCGGTACACCCGATTTGAGAATACGATGATAATTTATAAATTTCTATACTTAGGCTTAAAAACTTGGCGTCAGAGTGCAAAAACCCGAAACAACCCCCAAATAGCCCTATTGGAGGCACCAACACCTCGCACGGGACCAATGTAACGTGTAGGAACTGACCGTGCGATCACGATACACCCGGTTTGAGAATATGTTGATAATTTGAAAATTTCTAGACTTAGGCTTAAAAACTTGGCGTCATAGTGTGAAAATAAGAAATAGCCTCCGAACGGCCCCGTGAGAGGCACCAACACCTCGTACGGGACCAATGTAACTCGTAGGAACGAACCGAGTGATCACAGGGCTCCCGGTTTGAGAATACAATGATAATTTGAAAATTTCTAAACTTAGGCTTAAAAACCTGGCGTCAGAGTGTGAAAACCAAGACAACCCCTAAACGGCCCCGTGAGAGGCATTGACACCTCGCACGGAACCAATGTAACGCGTAGAAACTCACCGCGCGATCATGGGTCTACCAATTTGAGAATATGATGATAATTTGAAAATATCTAGACTTCGGCTTAAAACTTTACGTCGAAGTGCGAAAACACGAAACAACCCTCGAGCAGCCCCGTGAGAGGCATTGACACCTCGCACGGGACCAATGCAGCTCGTAGGAACAGAGCGAGTGATCACGGTACTCTCAGTTTGATAATACAACAATAATTTGAAAATTTCTAAACTTAGGCTTAAAAACTTGGCGTCAGAGTGCGAAAACCCGAAACAGCCCCGTGAGAGGCACCAACACCTCGCACGGGACCAATGTAACTCATAGGAATGGACCACAGGGTCACAGGGCTCCCGATTTGAGAATACGATGATAATTTGAAAATATCTAGACTTAGGCTTAAAACTTGGCGTCGGAGTGCGAAAACACGAAACAACCCTCGAGCGACCCCGTAAGAGGCACCGACACCTCGCACGGGACCAATGTAACTCGTAGGAACAGGCCGAGTGATCATGGTAATCCCAATTTGAGAATACAATGATAATTTGAAAATTTCTAGACTTGGGCTTAAAAACTTGGCGTCAGCGTGCGAAAACCCAAAACAGCTCCCGAACGGCCCCGTAAGAGGCACCAACACCTTGCACGGAACCAATATAACTCGTAGGAATGGACCACGTGGTCACGGAGCTCCCAATTTGAGAATACAATGATAATTTAAAATTTTCTAGACTTAGGCTTAAAAACTTGGCGTCAGAGCGCGAAAACTCGAAATAGCCCCCAAATGGCCCCATGGGAGGCACCGATAACTCGCACGGGACCAATGTAATGTGTAGGAACGGACGGTGCGATCATGGGGCTCCTGATTCGAGATTACGATGATAGTTTGAAAATATCTAGACTTTGGCTTAAAACTTGGCATCAGAGTGCGAAAACTCAAAACGTCCCCCGAGCGGCCCCGTGAGAGGCACCGACACCTCGTACGGGACCAATGTAACTCGTAGGAACTGATCGCGCGATCACGGAGTTCCCAGTTTGAGAATACAATGATAATTTTAAAATATGTAGGCTTAGGCTTAAAACTTGGCGCTAGAGTGCAAAAACTCAAAACAGCCCCCGGGCGGTCCCGTGAGAGGCACCAACACCTCGCACAGGACTAATGTAACTCGTAAAAACTGACCGCATGATCACGGTACTCCCGGTTTGAGAATACGAAGATAATTTGAAAATAATAGACTTAGTCTTAAACTTGGCGTCAGAGTGCAAAAACTCAAAACAACCTCTGAGCGACCCTATGAGAGGCACCGACACCTCGCACGGGACCAATGTAACTCGTAGGAACTGATCGCGTGGTCACGATACTCCCGGCTTTGGAATACAATGATAATTTGAAAATATCTAGACTTAAGCTTAAAAACTTGGCGTCAGAGTGCGAAAACTCGAAACAGCCCCTAAATGACCCCGTAAGAGGCACCGACACCTCACACAAGACCAATGTAACGCGTAGGAACTGATCGTGCGATCACGGTACACCCGATTTGAGAATACGACGATAATTTGTAAGTTTCTATACTTAGGCTTAAAAACTTGGCGTCAGAGTGCGAAAACCCAAAACAGCCCCCAAATGGCCCTGTTGCAGGCACCAACACCTCGCACGGGACCAATGTAATGCGTAGGAACTGATCGTGCGATCACGATACACCCGATTTGAGAATATAGTAATAATTTGAAAATTTCTAGGCTTAGGCTTAAAAACTTGGCGTTAAAGTGCGAAAACCAAAAATAGCCCCTGAACTGCCCCGTGAGAGGCATCGACAACTCACAGGAGACCAATGTAACTCGCAGGAACTGATCGCGTGATCACGGGGATCCCGATTTGAGAATACAACGATAATTTTAAAATATCTAGACTTAGGCTTAAAACTTGTCATTAGAGTGTGAAAACTCGAAACAGCCCCCGAACGGCCCCGTGAAAGGCACTTACACCTTGCACGGGACCAATGTAACTCGTAGGAATGGACCGTGCGATCAAGGTACACCCGGTTTGAGAATATGATGATAATTTGAAAATTTCTAGACTTAGGCTTAAAAACTTGGCGTCAGAGTGTGAAAATCTAAAATAGTCCCCGAGCGGCCCCGTGAGAGGCACCGACACCTCGTACGGGACCAATGTAACTCGTAGGAGCTGATCACGCAATCACGGTACTCCCGGTTTGAGAATACGACGATAATTTAAAAATATCTAGACTTTGCCTTGGTTACTGATAATTTGAATAACATTTTTGTAAAACTACTTGGTTACTGATGTCACCTTTTTTGTGTTCTATCATTTGCAGGATAACATGGTGTCGTTTGCTTTTTTGCACGTGGAACAAATTAAGGAGGCAATGGTTTACGACATAAAGTTTGTTTATATAATGTTGTGGACATTCAGGTTTTTTTTTTGTGTTACAGCCGTACGGGCTTTTATTGTTTAATTTTATGGCCGTGCGGGCTTTTACAATTTGATTGTTGAATTTTATGGTCGTGCAGGCTTTATAATAAGCAGCTTTTATATTAATAGGGTTTGGAATGTCCACAAAACAGAGGAAACTCTGCCAATTTTTTTTGGTCTGCGAATATTAAGACGTGTAATATTTTTAAGTTTGTATATACATTAGTTTATTAACAAATTTCCTGATTTGCAATTTGTGATTTTTTTATCGTTGCCAATAATAAATATTTGTAAAACCTCATACGCGTTCAACGTCACACGTAGCAACCGACCGTGCAGTTGCAGGACCCCCAATTTTAGGATTGGACAAAAAAATATTTTTTTAATTATATTTAAATATGGTCATGGACTTTGTACATGACCATTTCTATTTTTTTTTCCGCTCATAAAAATAGTCGCGGCCAAAGTCCGTGACCCACAATGCGACGAAAATAGAAAAAGGGTCGTGGTATGGGTCACGAACTTTGGCCGCGACCATTTTTTTGCTTTTTTTTTCGTCGAGCTGTAGGTCACAGACTTTGGCCGGGACTAAATTTTATCACGATTGGGGGTCACGGACTTTGTCCGCGACCAATTTTTTCCTTTTTTTTCGTCGTGGTGTAGGTCAAGGACTTTGGCCGCGACCAATTTGTCATGGTTGGGTGTCACAGACTTTAGCCGTGACCATTTTTTTCCCATCGTGGTGTAGGTCGCAGTGTGGGTCACGACCTACGTCCGCGACCATCTGCCGTGACCCCTGTGGACCGTGACCCCCATATTGGTCACGAAATTGGTCGCTCCCGAAATGGTCACAGCCCAAGTCCGCGACCCACAGTATTGGTCAGGGATTTTGGCCGTGACCATTCGCTAGTTTTTATTGTGTAGTGATGGTATACACTACCGGTGTCATTAAATATACTATTCATCAAATGTTGCATTATTGTTTCAATCACTAATCCGAAGGGCTACTTAAGTTTCACTCCCTTGTCACTACAACGCATCATTGTGACTTATGTGTCCTCTTGCCATAAGTGGTCCGTAACCCTAATCATGGCTCATAAGATACATTCATCGGCCAACAAATATTAAGGCACTCACCTACAAGGATATCGTCCTATTTAACTAAGATTGGATGTACCCATCCCTAAGTGTTGAACCACACAATTTCATATGTTTACCATAAATCACTGTACTACCCCAAGGATCGAATTCTCCTACTTATCTCATAATACAGATTGCTCCCAAGCTGTGTACCTAAGGATTTTATGCATTTAAAATCACTATTCATAATTACTTAGTCATGACATTATAACTGGCAATCTCTTAAGTTGATTATCCACAAATTTGTGCAACCTGCCTAGTGGGCATCATTTTATTATGTCAATATCTTTTAAGACTTTATGTCGTCAAAGGCTAGAACACAAACATCTCAAATTAAGAACCACCCTGTCACCATTATTGACTTTCATGGACACCCATAATTTACTAACATGTATAATCAAAAGTTCAAAAGCGATTTTATAATAAATAATTTGATCGTATGACACTTTGCACTAACTTACTAGTCGTGTTAAGCTCATTGACTACGTCGTTGAGAACACGAACTAAAACTGTCACCAACTAGCATGATCGGCCTAAACCAACACCGATACCGAAAGATTCTCTACCGACCTCACCACATCACTCCCAAAAAGAACCCTGAACTTAGAGCTCTGATACCATTTGTAACGCCCCGATCCGCCCGGTCCGAATCGAGCATTAGGTATGAAGTGAAATAAAATAAACTATATAATGTCTCTATTATAGTTGTAATTTGTTTAAAGTTTCACTTATTAGCATCCGAGTCCAATATCATGTTCAACTATGTGAGGGACCCGTAGGAAACATTCCCGGAGTCCAATGCATACAGACCTTACTAATGTAAATAAAATGGAAAACTTACCTATACAACACTCTCTACATACAGAACCACGTACAACCTGTCATAACAAGGGAGGGAGGGAGTCGAATGCTCAGTGAAAACTATACAATGCAGTATATAAATGAATGGCAGAAAAGAATACTCACCCTCTACAACTACATGCATAAGAAAATACGTATATATCTACATATATACCTTTGAAAATACATATCTGAATGCATTAAGATATTTTATTTCAAAAACGTTATACAATACCGTTTAGTCACTTTGTCCTTACAAAATAGTCATTTAGTGTTATTATGCTTAAAACTAGCATTCTTTCCCATTAACGCATACGATAAAACAATTAGCAATTGTTAGGGAAACCCTTCACTTACTTTTGAAAATGCCTATTAACCAACGCTCATTAACTCACATTAGAGTTGCTTAACCACTACTTAAGACTTTCTTTCAACACACGTACATATCGTGTACAATTATTTAGTTAACATGAAATCCTTATACCGCACACACGCATGTGTTATTATGATTTCAATCCTCATTAGGTATCTTTATTACTCATTAAGTCACCTTATTTAACTAGTTCGTTATTCTTATGGACATTAGTTACCGTTCTCAGTTAAGTTATCCACGTTACATTAAATGGAACATTTACTAATACGTTAAAATTAGTTTGCCTTTATACATTCACCACCACCCTTTACTTGCAATGTTCCCAATTCCATTATATTTTTCTCAAAATTTTCCAATAATCCACATACTTTATTAGGCTCCACGGTGACACCAGCATACACTTTGGCTAGTGATTTTGCGCTTTTCACCCCAAGGTTATGGGCCCTTATTGCTTACTTCCCGATTGCATCCGAGTCCTTATTTACGTGTTTAACATTTTGCACATAATCACATTATTCCCCATTAGTAGGCCGAAGCCAATAGCCCAGACTTAACCGTCCATTTTTCCTTTAAGACTTGAAAAACTATTTCTTTCTCCTTTAAGTCCTTTGTTCACACACACGTCGATTTTATACCAAAATCATTCACGCTTTTTGGACTTAATTCAATTCCACCCATACTAGTGTAGAAACCTTCATTAAATTTTTTGTTCCATAAAAATATTCCACTTTGAGTGAATTACCAATTTACCTTTTTTGTTGCCAAACTTGCAATTTAATCCCTTAACAAATGTTATTTTTCCCAAAAATGTTTATTAAGTTTTCAACTTAATAATTAAAACACGTTTAGCCATTTTAACACTTATTTAATATGCCACTTTTACCCAACTTTCACACTTGCCACTTGATCACCTTTAATATATAAAAATACACCCTTTTACACATTAAAGCTCCATTTTTGAGACATTTTAAATACACACTTTATTTATGGAATTTTCCATCTTGACACCCACGTTGATACTATTCACAAATTTAAACCCTTTAAATTCATTATTATTTTTTATACCACAATACATGTAAAACCTCACTTTTTATACATTTAAATATTAAACCCACTTTTACTCCCTACATAAAATTTCACACACCTTAAATACCCATTAAAGTGAAAGTTTTTCTTTTTCATTTATTTTCATTTATTCATGTAGGAAATCATCCTTTAATCTCACAAAACCAAATAAGCTTAATAGATTTTATTCCATAAAATGACATTATGTTCCTTTAAAGCATCATTATAACAATTTTATTGCATAAAATGTTGAAGTTATATATTCTGAAAGTTTTTATGTCTCAAAACCCATTGTAAATCATTTTTTTGAAGACCCATTTCATACAAATGATAAGGTAATTACTAATCAACACTTAGATGAAAACTAACATCAATCTTACACATATTTAGTCTACTATATGTAGAATAAGTATGCTGAATTTACAACACTTTAAACTTGGATTAAAGTTAGTTTTCCCCTCCTAAAAAGTCTTCAAAGATAATGATGGTGGTGGTGAAAATAGGTGACTCTCCAACCCCCGACGTAGGCCCTAAAGGGAATCACACAAGCTCCACCATACAAGCTCCAATTCCTAAGCTTTAAGAACTCAAACTCGACAAAACCTTAGCTTATTCAACCATACTAGACGAGTATGGTTGTTTGGGTGAGTGCAGTTTACCAAGGCTTAAGGAAATGACTGAAGGTATTTTGAGAGAGGGAGAGGGAGCCATCGACTTCTTGAGAAAAAGGATAAGAATAAATATTTGTGTTGCCTCTAATTATTAGCCTAAGTCCCTCTATTATACACAACCAATAAATAACACATTCTTACAATATGCACATACAGTTTCACCCCCACCGTCAGGCTTCAAGAGCTGACAAGGAATGTTGATCAACGGTTTACAAGCTGATAGCATAAATTGCAAGTCTGACTTCTTCCTGGTAGTTCGAGCGACCACATTCGTCTTTCGAACGAAATGGAATTGTCATTCGAGCGATAACGGCTCTTCGTTTGAACGATTAGGGGATCTCGCTAGAACGACTGATTCTCTGAAAGTTTCTAACTTTTCCAAATTTGACCCAACAACTTCCTTAATCTTATAAGAGGCGCCACATTAAATCGAATAAAAGGGTAGAAGGTTTTTTGAATACTAATTCTCCTTATTTTTTTCCAATTTTACCCATAATTCTTCTAAGATTATTATTGACTCCTCGAAAATTTATAATCCATTAAAATTTAATCAAATTATTAGGACAAGGTATTACATTACTCTTGTAAAACAAATGTCACTTTAAATTAAATAAAGAGAGATATCTGAATTAAAATATTTTTGGTCCTATGTGGGACTTTTTTTCATAGATATGGTGTAGTGTGATTGTTTGTGGAGGCTTTCTTAGTTTAAATTTCACGCCACACACTTGCACTTCTAGATCTAGGATTGTTTTCATAATTAATAAGTAAATTGGATTATCAAAAGCTCAAATCTAGCTAATAACTCCTAATTATATAATATATTTCCTTTAGGGTGTAAATTATTAATCATGCAATTTAATTATGTTTTTAAGGTTTAAAAACTCACTTAACACTTTTTCAATTTTTCTTAAAGGTTAGATTTTATTTCTACCTACTTTCATAAAATTGGTTCTCTACTTTTTGAATTGTCAAAAATTGGGCACAAATTTATAAGATATCTTATTTAGCCCATTTAGTATATTTGAGGAAATTAATATAACCTAAATGAGTGAAATTTCAATTACCATTAGAGTGAGTTACTCTTGAAGAGACCTACATGCAAGACTTGATGCTTGAGTTTGGTATTTGGGTGTTTTGTTGATTGAGATTTTAGATATATTTTGTGTGAGGTCTTTTCCTGTTTTATTCATTATCTAGTTTATTGTGAACATGGATACTATTACACATCGTCAATTGATGGATCTATTTCGCCCTTATTGCCCTAATACTAATGTTCTAGACACATTTTTCCTAATGATAGGGCAAAACTATTGAAATCCATTATTAATTAACATTTAGAAAAAAAAATTATCATGTGATTGAAAAACCGGAGTCTTTTAATGTCAACTTTGATGATTGTAGTAAGGATTAGAGTGGTAAATCCATTTGTCTATATAATGATAATTTAATGTCTCAATTTTTTAAAATTAAAAAGTTGAATGTTAAAATGGCTATCAACCTCAAGTTCTTTAAAATAGAAATATGTAATATAAAATGTGAGTTTTATGAGATTAAGAAACTTTTTCCTCAAAGAGATATCCTAAGATAAAGGGTTAAATACTAGGAAATGATAAAGGGAGTTATTATACTCGACATATACCTTGAAAGAGGAAAACAACACCTTGAAGAAATAAATTTTAGATTTGATAAATTTAAAGAGTTCAAATAAAAATGTTTTTAAAAAAACGAAAGAGAATAATGACTTGAAGGAACTTTTTTTATGTGAATCTTCCAAGTGTGAATTTACCAAGAGGATGACATATTTGAATTATGAACTTTATTCATATAAGATCTTGAAAAATAAGTCATCCTCATATCAAGAGAACACATCTTATATGACTTCATCTTCATTACATGACTTCGATGAGATTAATATAACCTCCTAAAAATGGCAAGGGAAAAAAGAAAAAAAATTTCAAAGGAATTAGAAATTTGATAAAAAAATATTCAAAACATCATTCACTTTCATTCTATTAAATATTTGTTCATAAGGAAGGTCATCTAAATTCATTTTGTTATAAACTGAGAAAGTTCCTACAAAAACAAAAAGTTACCCCTAAATATCCATCTACGGATATGCTATATAAATCTTATGTGTGTAATTTTTGTCACAGACATGGACACCTAGGTTTTTTTTGCTTTAAGAATAGAGAATCATAAGGTTGTTCTTGTTCTCATGAACGTAATGAGATTGATGAATTGAGAAACATAATTCATGTTATTATGTCGAATGCTGACACTTTATATTTTCAAGGTGATATATATTTTATTCTCAAAGATGTGTAAAAGATAAGGAAGTTTGTTAGACATAGTGATGAAGGTCGTCTGAATTCTTTACCCTATATTGCACCTCATTTGCGTGGTGTGAAATGTTTTAATAAAAATCAACCTCTTCAAATGAGATTTGAGAAGAAAGAGTTTGTTTCCAAATGAGGAAAAATTGAAAGAAACCTTGCTCCCAATAGAATGAATTTTGTAAAGAATAATTCGGGAAGAGATAGTTTTTCTAGGTTTGGTGCTCACCCTAGTAATTTGGGAGTAGGTATGTGGAAGTTCAGAAGCCTGTTTCTAGTGTTTAGATATATGCTTCTTTCATATCTCCCATAGATGTAGGAGATACTTCACCCTATGATACTTAGATTTTTAGATTTTTAGGTTGGCTGGGAATTTTTACAAATTGTTGGTCCTCCATTAACTAATCTTGATTTCAAAGGAAATCTAGTTTATGTCTTAGGTAAAAGATTTTATTAATATATCTTGGTTATTTTCATACTGTTGGTGATATTTCCTTTCCATAAAATTTCCATTTCATGCATCATATGAGTTTTATTTTATCAAATTGTATGTGTACATATTTTATCAAAAATTTAAAAAGATCTTAGGGTTTGCTTGTCTTTTTAATTTCTTAATTATTGCAAACTCAAAATATTTTTTAAGATTGATAGAATTATATTGGCTTAATTTCATGTTTTTGCACTAAACATGTAGAAATTATCTTAAATACTATGAAAATCAATATATGCGAGTGTTTTATGGATTATTAGAGTTGTACCACATTATACCGCACAATAATACTTGTTTTGGTAGCGATTTTAGACTTAATTTAATGATATGAGTCAAAATATATTTCCTTTCGTCATCCTACAGATTGATTTTAAGTCTTTATGGTCCACTTAATGTGCGATGATTGTTACTCTTAAGGATGGAGTTGGATACGTGTCGTTTTATACAATGATAAGGGCTACCAATAGAGTGATTACTCTCGATTTTAATTTAAGCATCATTGGGTAAGTGTAATCAATAGAGTGTGAAAAGGGAAGCGTTGGCAAAAGCTAATATGTTGAGTGGAAACTTACCGATAAAAAAACCCACCTATAGAGCTATAAAATTCAATCGATGTGAAAAACAAGTTAAGGCTTTCTTTAAGTTCAAAAGAATTTTCAAAATCAGATTTAGCATAATATATTACATTACATATGTGTTTGAGGGACCTAAAGTGGTTGATAAATTCTTGTTAATCTATAATATGAGATGTGTGATTAATAGACTACTTGTCATATTGTAGGAATTGAATTCTATTTGAAACACTTGTTGATTCGTTGTTCTATATTCACAAACATGCTACGATATCTAATATCAAATGTTAATTTAAAATTTCAATGTGAATTGAAATAAATTTTTTTAATGCGTTTGAACAAATTCTTGTGCAAATGAATTATGAAGATTATATATGCTTAATGAGGCTTTAAGTGTTGATATTTGGTAAATTGTTAAGTTTGAATCTTGTGTTATTTGAATATTAAAATAGTAGTTCATGTTTTAAATTTTCTATTTTACAAAATACAAAATATTTTAAAAAATATATATGTTAATGCTTTGTCATTGCATATTTTCAAAGAGATGGGTTATTTTAGGATTATTTAGGTTTAGAAGCCTTGTTTGGATCATCTCCTTAACTTCTAGTTTCTATTTGATTATGTGCGCACAACAAATTTTCATATCTCTTCCCATGATACATGGGCATCATTTTACAAAACTTTCTGCATATTTCGGTCGCTCAGACAAAATTAGCATACGTGTGCACGAATGATAAAAAGGATCATACTTCTTGATTTTCTTTTCAATTAATTTTTTTAAATTTTGTCATTCTCAACAAATAATGAATAACTATCTTTGAAGGTCGTTCACATGGGCAAACACTTAGTCGTTCGTATGACAATGTGTGGTTTGATTTTTAGGGTTTTGGCGGGTTTATACCATTTATTACACCCCGTAAATTTGAGTAGTTGTATATTAACATCTAGATTATACGTGTGCACATAATTTAAATAAATTGAGAAATAATTAGAATTTAAATAAATATAAATTAGCAAGAAAATCATTAATATTTATGTAAAAAAATATTTACTAATGTGATAAATTAAATAAAATTATGTCAAACGGTATTACGTAGTAAGTTGGGAAAAACAACAGGATTTGATGGCATTTCAATAGGGACACACATGTGGGGTTGTGTTAAGTTGAGATGGAAATTTATGATAGGTGACTCGGATGGCAATTCGAGTGCACGGTTGAACTGGAATAGGTCGTAATAATTGGGTTCCAAGGGCTTTCAAGACTAGTTGGGACCCGTAAATGGGTATACGGGTCTTTTTACATTTTTTTATAACCTAATTTCGATTTAAGGGTTACAAAATGAGATATTGGGTGATAATGGACAACAACATTGTTATTCCAAAGGTCTAAGAGAGAAAAAGGAGAGAAAAGAGAATAGAGAAAGCCAAGGAGCTCAAGAGGAGGCCAACTAGAAAGACTTTGGGATCTTTTATGGGCTTGATTCATCACACACAAAGGATTCAGAATCTACTATTATTTTAAGGCAAGTTATTAACTTGCTTAATACTATATGTAAGAATTTCAATTCGTATTATAGTTGGTGAGATTGAAATTGATTTTTGTATGGGAAATTCACATGTCAAATGGTATTTTGAGAAAAGAATTTCATAAAATTCAATTTGTCTTTATTCCATATGAAATCGGTTAAATGAATCCCATATGATAATTAGTTTCTTGCTGAAGAAATATAAGGTTGATCGAATTATAGTTATGTTCTTGAAGTGGAAATCTGGAATTTGGATATGTTAATCATTGAATTTAAAGTGTAGATGAATTGTAAATAGTTGATGATTAAATCCTATGAATTTGAATGAGTTTTGGGTATGAATAATCCATAAAACATATTCCCTTATGATTTATGTTGATAGGATGGTATTAATGGATGTTGGGATGATGATTGGGATTGAGTTTGGTTAATGAAAATGGGTGAAACTTCATAACCATTGAAACAAACTCATCTTGGAGAATTCCCAGGGGTCTAGTTCTCCCTCAAGCCGAACCGATCCGGCCGCCCCGTCTTTCCCTGCTCAGTTAATTAGTGTGACACCCCACTTAAAACAATAACGTGTGGCCAACCCTATACTAAAATAAATCAGGAATCTCAAGTGAATCATTCTCAGCATCTACTGTTGATATTAAATAAACATAGCTAACTACCCTCTACTATAATAAGTGGGTGGTAAAAAATTAAAATCATACAATGAATCAACATAGTAACTACTAAAACTGATAATATATACACACGTACTACGATAAAAGGAGATGCTCCTAAAATATATAAGTACAACAAAAGGAAATACCCGAATATGCTATTGACACTCCATGTTCTAATTATTTCTTCTTATCTGTCTATTTGGGGACATCATAAAAAGGGGGAGAAAGAATTATTAGTTATGGGGGAGTTTTTGCATTATGGGGGAGATTTGATTTATTAATGCTTTATTCTTATATCATATCAAACTCGATGCGTCACGTAGGTATTTTTCTTTACCTCATGTGTGTAGGTACAAAGATTGAAGATCATGATGTTGCACACCCTGATGAGAAAAGCTTTGAGATTTGACGAAGATGATTGAAGAACAGTTTTGAGGTCTTGCAAATTTATTCATGGGAGGGTAGATTTGTAGAGGCATTTTGGTTTTTTATAATTCAGATATTTTATGTATGCACCGGCATAGACATAGGGGGAGATTTGTAAGGACATGTTTTTATAAGTCTGTTATCAATTTACTATGTCATATACCGTTACACCATCGAAGAGTATTCAAGAGACATCTACATCAAAGACGGATCCGAATTATTCAAGTTCTTCATCATTCAAGGCTCCGCAAAGTTTACTTTGGTATGGTTATGTTTTAAATATCTTTACTTTTCACTTAGAGCTTTTGGGAGATTTTTACAAAATATTTTCTAAGTGTTGGAGAGGTCTTTCTCGTTAAATATTGAGAATGAGTATTTTTTCTAAGTTTTGAAGCGGACCTCGATTTTGATGCCCAGGTCGTTCATTCGAGATCAGCATCTCGTTCGAATGACATTAGAAGTCACATGATGTCGTTTGAACGACATGCGTCCTTTGCTCGAGCGACATCTGTTTCTCATTCGAACGAGCTCGGATTTTGATGCGGTGCATTTTTGTATAAATACTCATTAAATGGTAACGTTTTCATTAAGAAGTCCATACGTTTTCCAGAACAGAAACATTGCGAAAGCAGAATCCTTCTTGGTTTCTTCCTTTTAGGGTTTTAATCCCTTTTTGGTTTTCAATTCACAAAATTCCCATATGATTTAGTGAATTGTTTTGGTGTTTAAGAACAAATTTGCTTTTGTTCAACCTCTGTGGAGAAGGCATCTCCATCTTTGATCGGTGGATACCGAGCGTAGTCATTCTGCGTGTGGACGAGCCGAAGACGACGAACCGACACCTGAAGGGTATTTCATTTTCTATCGTATCTTTGAAGGTTTGCTGAAGGCACTGTGCATTACACACTTGTGGGCGATTATCGAGTTGTATGTAAGTCAAAAGTCTTGTGAATTCTTCAAAGTGTTATAAACGGTTTTTACCCGAAAGGGGTTTTTTCCTATATAGGTCGTCTTTATGTTTCATACATGGTTTGAATGATTTATCACATTTAGATGCATGTTTAGGGGATGAATTTATTTGGTTTAAAAATAGACTCTAATTAAATAAGTGTGCTAACATAGAAAGTTGCGAATTTAATCAATTATCACATAGTCAAGTTTTTTCATTCTTAATTCACATTGAGGACAATGTCAAGTTTTAAGTTAGGGGGTGTGGGATATTCTATCCATTTCTTTATTTAGTCCATATTTTTGCTCACATGTTAATTACTTAGTATGCGTTTCTTAGAAAAATTCAAATATTTCAAAAAGATTTTCTTTCTTTTTTCTCCTTTATTGGGTATTTTGCCTTTGTTTCCGATGATAAATTTCAATAATTGCCCGATCCAATTGACAACCCAATGATGCATGTTCTCGATTTTAGAAGTTATTAGACTTTAGTCCTCTATTATTGATATTGTGAATAACTTCATGAATTAAACTTTAATCCCATGAGCACATGCACTTTTATCATTATATTGATTTGGTTTAAGATTTTTATAACTCAGTAATCTTTTGTTGCATTGTATATACTTACACCGAGTAAGCTTTGTACCTTTCGTCGTTTATGAGTGTATACACTATTCTTTTCTCATTGAAAACGTTGAATTCGTCGGTAATCTCACTTTTCTTTCATTTGACCGTTCATTAATTGAGTTCATACTTGAAATGTGTTACTTGATCATGATTTTCGTATATTGTTTTGATTAGAGAATTGCGTAAAGTTTGTGAAATGATTATAAGCCCTCTTTTTTATATCACCCATATTAGCCTTAACCTCATCCTTATATGTTTACCCTCGTTAACTCCTTTGAGCTTAAATATAGCCTTTCGTTTCATAACCCCATTCCCATAACAAACTCTAAATTGGAGATTTAGCCCATACATACATTTCCACACCTTTGTTTGGAATGTTACTTGGGATTGAATGATGTTGTTATGATGTTGGTTGCAATTTAGGCATATGAGAGTTTGAAAAGTAAAGAAAAGAATGTAGTGAAAAAAGTGAAAAAAAAGAGAAAGCAAAAAGAAAAAGAAAACAAAAGAGAAAAATGAGAAAAAGAAGAAAAGAAAGAGAAAGAGAAAGTTGTATATTGTGTATATAGTTCAATAAGCTTTGATTACTCTCCCCGAGGATATATTTAATGCCGTTTTGGAACTTGTTTTCCAATTTTGACATTGGCCACATATTCCCATTATCCCAAGTTTTCATTCCGAACACTTTGAATCCGTACATACATTCCTTCATTTCATACCCTAGCCTAACCTACATTACAACCCTATTCAAGTCCTATGTGATCTTAGGTTGATGTAATTCAAAAGTCATAATAGTTTTGATAATCTGTGAAAATGCATTTCGCCTCTTTTAGCGTTCGGTATCTTTCATTGAGATTACAGTTTTTCATTTTATATATAGCGTTCTTCTTTTGTGACATGTGTGCGGTCTAGTTTCCATTTACATTTACTCCTTATGCCTGCATATTCCGTGTGTTACCTCCCTGTTTCGAGTGAATTCACTTGATGAGTGTAATGCCCGTGAGGATTGAATATTTGCTTGCTTTATTTAGTATCCAGTTTATATAAGTTTTTTGCCAAATCACACTTTTCATGTGCTCTCTCCCCCTCCCACATTTTAAGGTTTCAATTCTATGAGGTGAATTCTATAATGTTAATGATTTGGACTTTTGTTTGAATTCACTCACTTTGCTAATAATGCATATGAAATCCTTTTCATTATTGTTGGGCTTGTTGCATGTTAGGTTGGGCATATTTTGAGGAAACCATGTGATGTTTGTGGGTATCATCCCTAAAAACCCTCACGAGTTGACACTTGTCCACTAGGGTAACCTAGGGGTTTAATGGCTTATTGCACATGCTAAATGCAATCGTGCTCCCTACGAAAGTGGCATTTATATTTCGATGCATATATACGTCTTATACCGCCCTCTGTGGTCTGGTTTTATTTGTTTCATAATTAGGGACTAACAATGTTTAAGTTAGGGGGTGTGATTCATACGCTCGTTATCTTTATGCATTCTAGCGCTTTTACGGTCCTTAATGCCTATAATTATGCTTGTTAACCAGGCAACCTTGGATTTGGATATATACATGTTTTACAGGGGTTAATTGTGATTTTGTAGGTATTGGAACGCTAAAAGTGAGGATCCATTGCATTTCGGAGAAGTTTCATCGCCGGACGCTACTTCAAGGGCATTTGAGTCAATCCATATTTCTTATTCATCTCATGGAAATTCTATGAATACGTAGTTCTCTGAGTTAGCATCGCGTGGCCGCAAACGGTGTATCGTTTGGAGTTCGGATGAAGAAGCTAGGCCCGTTTTCGTAATGGACTTTTTCCCCCTCATCGTGAACCAAACAAGTGCATAAAATAGAGTACCGGCCGATCGCGCCCAGGGGGTGGTCGACTGCGGTTTCATATTTTTCCGTGGGAAGGAAACAATGGGCTTTTGCCTAAGGGATCGGTCGATTGCGCCCCTGCGACCGGCTGACCGGTGGTGCCAGATATTTTGGGCTCTTTCCTTCTTATTTCCTTTTTCCTTTACTTTTTCTCACTTACTATAAATACCCATTTTTGATGTAATAAACAGATATATATGATTTTAGCTTAGTTTAGCTTAGGGTTTGAGGGTTTTGGAGAGTTTGGCTTGGATTCTTCTTGGTTTGACACCCAATTGGGTTGTAAGTTACACTATTCATCATCCTCTTCCTTTAATATAGTTGTTTTTCATTAATTTCTTGCTTTGTAGTGTAATTTACATGGTTTCTATCTTTTGCAAATCTAGTTTTGTTATATCTAGATTTGTTATATCTTTTATTCTATCTTTTGTAATTTACATCCTCTTCCTTTCTATCTTTTGTAAATCTTGTTTTGTAAATCTAGTTTTGTAATTTACATGCTTTCTATTCATCATCCTCTTGCTTTGTTATAGCCGTTTCCTATCTTTTGTAAATCTAGTTTAGGATTCAGTTTGTATATCGAGTTTACACCCAAGGGTTGCGTGTGTAACACTTTTATATCTCTTTCCTCAGGATGTTGTATTGTATGTGACCCGACAGCATATCCGGGTATTTCCTTTTGTGTATTGCTGGCATACTATAAAACTATTTCCTTTTATCTCTGCACATGTGTGTACATTATCATGTTCATTATTTGTTATGTCGTTGCTTGGTTAATGCTTATTGTATATTTTAAAATTTTTGGCACCCGTTTTTTATAGTATTGGGTAGTTAGCTATATTTATTTTAGTATCGACAGTAGATGCTGAGAATGATCCACTTGAGATTCCTAATTTATTTTATTATAGGGCTGGCCACCTGTTATTATTTTAAGCGGGGAGTCACAGGTAGTTTATGAGACTAAGACTTATATTGAAACTAGTTAGGAAGGGTAGAATAACTAGGTTATGTAAAGGCATACGTTAGGTGCGCACTATAGTGGAGGTCTGAGAATTATCTCATGGGAGTATGAAACCAATTTAAATATGGAAGGGTGCACTACATATTTATTATTTTATTTTATTCACTAACTGATTAGGCATAAATTCTTCTGAATTTATGCCCTTAATTTAGGGATTTTTATCATCTCGAATAATGTAAAGTGTGTTGATTTATCTCATTTCCTTGCAAATGACTCCTTCTAATCAGTACATCCAGTTTCGTGTATTTCTCACGAATTTTGCAGGCATTTAAAGTATCGAGAAAGAAAGAAATTGAACAAACATTGAAAGAAATCAAAGGTGGAAAGTCAAAAAGGGTATTTTCACAACTTTACAGCCTTAGTCCGGAGGTGGGTCCAACTGAAAAATTGAAGATCTTTCAATTTCAAGAACACTGGGAAAAACGACACCTCAATCCCAGCTACGATGAAAAAGTTATGTTCGGTTGAAGATGAGAGAAGTCAAGAAAAAAGTTCTGGATGAAAAACAAGTGAGATTTGGACCTATTAAAAATAAAAGGTCTGGATCGGTTGGTAACAAGTTCTCTAAATAAAAAACAAGGGCAATCCAGACCTCCCAGTCCCGCTGATCCAGACCACTTTGGATTTTCTCAGAATTTCATTTTTTAAGAATTTTATGTTTGGCTCAATCTCTTGTAAATTCCGGAGACTATTTATTCAAGGTTGTTACACAATATTAGCGTTTAAAAAATTAGGTTTCCTACAATAGTAGAAGGGTTTTGTAACTAAAAACCCTAGTTTTGAAAAAGAGTTAATTTGGAGTGAAGATTGAAGTTTTATTTCTGGGATTTCTTCAATACAAGTAATATTTTTCCTTTAATACTTCAGTGTTTACTTATATTCGTTATTTTCTTTGATTCAACACTTCTTCCCCATTCTCCATATAGTATGATGTTTTGTTTTTCAAAAATTGTGTTTTTATTTAATTTAGTTATGTCCGGCTAAGTTTTTAAGGGTTGGGGTGCATGAACCCAACCCGTTGTAATTCATCATAATGGAAAATAAATTTTTGAATTATAATCTTAAAAAAATCCTGTTGTGTAACTATCGTAACCGTCGTAGGACTTTTGATCTCGTTGGCCCTAGGTAACCGGGATGCTTAAGAGTGTGGCGCGCGTGTTAGTTAATGTGACACCTCTTAATTCTTACCTTTGATTTCGTATGATGCGGGCTTCGTTCCTTCATATACGTAATGCTTAGGATTAATAACGACATGGTTCGTTTAAAGTTTTAATTCTGAGATCTAGTATCCTACGAGGTGAATTACTAGGGTGCGGGGGGTTGTAACCCAACCTATTATTTCCATTCATAGTTAATTTCTCTGTATAATTGTCATATGTTCTTAGATTAGATAGACTAGTTGCACTTCAATAGCATTTAGTTTAGTTGTAGTTAATTTAAATTTTCATTTAGTTCGTAGATACACTCCTATTCAAAGCATCTCTTCATTTCTTTTTAGAGTCAAGTTAGGATTCTCTATATCTCCAACGCCGTCACGTCTCCACGTCCTATTTCCCTGAGGATCGATACCCAGTCTTATCGGGTTTATTACTTTCTCAACCGATTTGCACTTGAACCGTAATTAGCACCCACTTTAGACACAAATCGAGTTGCGCCAAGTTGTTGGCACCATTGCCAATCGCTTATCCCTGCTTTCGTACGACATACTTAGTGATCCTATACCAATAGATGAATATTTACCGTATGAACAACTCTTTACCACCTCGTCTCTCCCCTGGTTTGCGGATATAGTCAATTATCTTATCACGGAAGCCGTCCCTCCCAATTGGACATCGTAAGAGAAGAAGAGGTTCATTACTTGGTCATGCATATTTTTCTATGATGATCCATTCCTCTTTAAGTATTGTGCGGACCAAATCATCCGACGGTGTGTACCGAATGATGAAATACCCAAAGTTATCCAATTCTGTCATTCAGAAGCATGTGGAGGCCATTTCTCGATGAAAAAGATGGTCGCTAAAATTCTCCAAAGCGGCCTATACTAGCCCACAATATTTCGGGATGTGAGCAATAGTTGCAAATCATGCTATAGGTGTCAATGAATGAGGGATATTACCCGACGAGACATGATGCCATTATCCCTCATACTCATTATTGAGATTTTTGACTTCTAGGCTTCATGGGTCTTTTTCCCCCGTCTTTTGGATATCTATACATCCTTGTTGCAGTAGACTATGTTTCTAAATGGGTGAAAGCTATAGCTACCAAAAAAATGACAATAAAGTGGTGATACGTTTCTTGCAGGAACACATACTTTCTCGCTTCGGTGCTTCGAAAGCGATAATTAGTGATAATGGCACGCATTTTTGCAACAAGCCATTTGAGAAGCTTATGAGAAAGTATGGCGTCGTTCACAAGGTTGGAATGACCTATCACCCATAAATGAATGGGCAGGTCGAGTTGGAGAATCGGGAAATCAACAACATCCTAGAGAAGACCGTTGAACCTAATCGAAAAGATTGGTCCCTTCAATTGAATGATTCGCTATGGGCCTATCGTACCGCATACAAGAATCCACTCGGAATGTCCCCGTTCCGCTTTGTGTATGGCAAACCTTGCCATCTTCCCGTCGAGTTAGAACACAAAACGTATTGGGCCATTAGGTGATTGAACTATGACATGGACAAAGTCAGTGAAGCTCGCAAGCTTCAGTTAAATGAGTTAGAGTAGATACGCAATAGCGCGTATGAAAATGCTAAAATATCCAAAGAAAAGATGAAACTCACACACGATTAGATTATTCGACATAAAGAGTTTCTTCGTGGGCAAAAGGTGCTTCTCTATAACTCTCGACTTCATTTATTTCTGGGTAAATTGCGGTCTCGGTGGACTGGACCATTCATTATTAAAAACGTATTCCCCCACGACGTTGTGGAATTAGAAGATAAAAAGGGGGAAGTACGTTGAAAGTTAATGGACAACCCCTAAAGCCATATTTAGAGGCGTGCTTCGAGGATATCGTCACCATTTGGTTGTCGGACCCTGATTACGGGGTTGAGTAAGCTGCAGTTGAGAGATCGTCGCACCCCCAATGCGTATGGGGTGACTCTTATGTGTAGTATAAGTGCGTAGGTTAGGATAGGTAGAGTAGGTTGAGTCAATAGATGTAGATTACATTAGGAAGGTTTGGAAGCACACCACAATGTGAGACTGCCTAGGGATTCGAAACTAGGATTGAGCGAAATCGGGTTCATGTTGAGTTGATATCATAGCGGGAGAGCCTGAAGAGTATGAGAGAAGAGTAAAAATTTAACACAGGGAAATATACTGAAAATTAAGCACCGGTCTGGACCTCCCCTGGGCAATTGGTCCGAATTGCCTTCAAAGAAAAATCTACTGCAAATTAAGTGACGGTCCGGATCGCCCCTGGGGAATCGGTCCGGATCTCCCTCTAGTTTTCTTCGACACTTCCCTAGGTGCAACCCTCTTGCCCCAATCCTCCCACTTCCCTCCACTTCGTTTCCCCCCATCAATCAACTCCCCATTCATTTCCATTTCCCTCCATTGCTTTCCCCTCCAATTCTAACCTTCCCCCCCAATACCCACCTATAAATACACCCCTTCCCCCTCATGTCTTCCCCACCATCTCTTCTAAGCTCTCCTCCTCCCTATACTCTAAATTTCTCTTGCCCACACACTATTTCTCCATTGGCAGACCAAGCACGGCCCCAAAAATATAACTCCGTCAAGTTCATCAACAACAATGTCACATACCACTCCGATTAAGAGCAACGGTGGTGCGAGCAATTTTTTGGTCCGTCTCGCAAGCTCCAAATTGAATGAGCGGTACATTGGCAAGAGTTGCCAAATTCTGCCACCAACCTTTTTGCCCCAAAGGGTTGGTACAGCTATCTAAACGAGCGTCACAATGTCGTTTGTGCAACAGTGGTTCGAGAGTTTTATGGCACCCTTGTCCGCACCGCTGACTTTGTCACCGACGCACGTGTGGAAGACCAACGCATTTCCTTTTCTGTCTTGACCCTTGTCGAGAAGATTTCCAAAAAGGATGTTCCACATCCCACCAACTTCACCTACCCCAATGCTCTCGCCTCCATCGACAAAGCTGCTTGCATTCAACTTATAGCGCCCGGTGAGGTTTGGGGTCCGGGAGTTTTTAGGGTTGGCCGGATGAGCAAAAAGGCGCATCTCACATTTCAAATCCGTGTGCACCAACATATTACAAAACTCCAATGATTCCATCATGCGACCCCGATAAGCTACTCTCGTTTATCACCTCTTTGACTACTCCTCCTCCATAAATCTAGCGCACATAATTTATAGAGATGTTTTCTTTGTTGCGCTAGACGAAAAGGGCAATACTCCTCTTTCGTATACGCGGCTCATTACTTCTATTCTCGCCGACATGCTTATTGTCCCACAAGTCGGTTCCCTTTGCCTCCCAATCCAGTTTGGGCAGGACACCCGAAACAAGAGCGAGAGCTAAAGAGCGATTTTATGTGCCCAGGAAGATGGGGATTACGATGATGAGGAGAGCTGGACCGAGGAGCAAGACGATGTTGAAATGGGCGAGCAGGGAGAGGAACACGATGGGGAGGCTAATTCTGATTTTGATCTCCCCGGGATTGATTTTGATAGGTGCCTCACGACGCTCGAAACCAAAGTTGACGGGTTCATTACTTAAGGATCAGGAGGCCAACCAGCACACTTATCAACGTGATACGAGCACGATGCATCAAATTCAAGCTCAAATGTATAAATTGTCATTTGGTACCCCCCCTCTGAGCTATTTCTATGATCCCTACGACCCGAGTGCTCCCGGTAGTTCCCACCCACCGCCCCAATGAAGCGTTTGTATGGTGATTGTGTTTGGTTGTTTTTTATTTGACTTGGTTGATTTTCATGTTTGTGTTTCCTTGCTCTTGCTTATATAAAATTCAGCATTTTCCCCATTTGTTTGTTTTATTTATCGCACTTATTATTTTGCCTTGTTTAGCTTTTAGTCCTTTTGATTGGGGACAATAATAAAGTCTAAGTTGGGGGGGGGGGGGGGGGGTTTCGAGTGCGTATTTCTAAAATTTCACAAATTGCAAAAATGCCCCGAAAAATCCAAAAAAATTGAAAAATGCCCACAAATATATTCAAACCCGTAGCTAAATATTTTCAAAACAAATAAACCAAGTCTCCTTAAATCTGAAATTAACTTCCAAACTTGAACAATAATGTCATCCACAAATCTGAATTTTACAACACTCATAGATGTCACTTAACTCCCAATTTGTATCTCAATATAGTCCGCCTCACACTCAAGTCAGTATCAAAAAATAGATAAAAGAAGAACAATTTTTTTTTACAATACTCATCCAAATTACACAAAAAAAGAACCTAAAGTGGGCTCTAAATGGAGATCCTAAACTAAAACTATCCTCCCCAAATTCTTTCCCCCCACTTCTTTTTTTGAAATGAAGAGATGGTCTTCTTTTATAAGAGGCATGGAGCAAGAGGTAGAATTGAAAGGTATAATGAATGAGGGTAATTTAGTAAAAAAAGGTAAATGTCATTTAGAACATAACATGTGACTTTTATTTTTGGAGAGTGGCTAGGGCATAACATAAAACAAGTTATTCGAGTTAGACTCGTTTTCATTGGGATAAAAGCTCATTCCAGCTCGGCTTATAAGGTAAACAAATCAAGCTTGAACAAAATTCTAAGCGCGTTACCTTATAGACCTCGACTCGAATTCAACTCGATTGCAAATAATCATACAAAAATAGTGTAAAATTTTCAAGTTACTGAGCTCGGCTCGTGCCTGTTCGGATTAAAGCACGTCTGAGCGCGGCTCGTGATGTAAACGAACCAAACTGGAACACATTTTTAAGCTCGTTAATATTTTCAAAGTAAACTTGAGCATCCTACTGTTCGGCTCGACTAAGCTTGTTTAGAAAGGTAGATGCTTGGATTTTAAGGATAATGGTTTTAACCGAATTGGTATAAGGAATTAATTTTGACTTAGGTTAAAGGTAAATGAGTTTTGACAGGGGTTTGGTGGCCTTTGTAGCTGGGATTGGAAAATAGTTTATTTGTGTCCAGTCCCAGTTCATAGTTTTCTACTGTCACTGATCCCATCCCTCATTTGTTTAGTAAGCAGTCCCGGTGGTTATTGAATTCGAAGAATTTTATCATTTTAACCACCCCACAATTTATGGCTTGGCAGTTTCAACATAGATATTCTGATCAAAATGACATCTCCTCACCAACCACGATCTAATTAACTGCTGTTAAATGGGAGTGACAACTAAAAGTGAAATGCATAGGATCGGACACTAATAAATATCATGTTTTAGGACTAAATGCTTGAATTCCCATTGGAAAATGGTGTCAGAGGTAGGCCTGTCAATGGATCGAATTTTATCCGAATCCGATCCATTTAAATGGATATGGATCATGCTTAAAATCTGATTAGCTGATTATTAAATTGAGCGGATTTGAATTCATATACTCTTATCCGTTAATAATTCAATCCGATTAATATATATATATATATATATACTGTTTTTAATTAATATATTTTATATTTAATAATATTTTAAATATATATTATAATAGTTATAATATTATATAAAAAAAATTCCCTCATATAAAAGAAAAACGACACACGTACACACAACTCCTAAGAGTTGAAAATTAAAATGTTGCGAATCAAGTGGTAAAAAATATATGTTTCGACACATCACTATTTATTTTTTAATAAAAATTATTATAAATATAAACAAAAAACAATCTGTCGGATAATCGGATCGTATCTGAATCCGTTTAATATAAACAGATATGAATTTAGAACCCTAAAATATAATTCGACGGATAATCGGATCGGATCCGAATCCATTTAACACAAATAGATATGAATTTGGTTTTCCATGATCCGGTCCGAATCCGATCCGTTTACATGCGTTGGTCTTGGGATGATAGTAGGTTCCAATTAAGTCACGGGTTTGGTTCGAGTTGGAGCAGGTGGGTCGCCGGGTGTAATGGGTTTTGTGTTTGGGTCTTTGGAGATGGGTTTCGGGTTTGTTGGATAGCAAGCTGAGTTCTACCCGGAACCCGACGGGATATGGCTATGAATCGGATTTCAGCAGATCGTGGGTCAGTTTTGTGGCCACGGGTAAGCGGGTATAGAGATGGGGGTTTGCTTAGGGTTGGTTTTTGGACAGGAGCAGGTGGGTCGAGTATTGGGTTTAGGCAGGGGACTGGGTCTTGGGTTTGTAGACGGGTGCCATTGAGATGGTGAAAGGAGGTTTAGCCGCCGACGCGGTTTTAAACAGGTAAGCGTCGCCGGAAAAGGGTTCCAACAGGTGGTGTACGGTCCTGGTTTAAAGTCGGGTTTGGGGAGGTGTTGGAGTATGGTGAGAGGGATGAGAGGAGAGAGGGATGTTGTGTGGGGTTTTTAATTGGGGGATATACCAAATATTTCGTCGAACTTTTTTTAATACACATTTAGTCCAAGCATTTTTGTTTTGTACCAAAAAATCCTTCATCATGCCAAAAAAGCTTTACCATGCCGTTGGCGCGGACTTTTAAAGATAAGAGAATAAGGGACCATGCCAAAAAGCAGGCCAGATGGAGGTGAGGACAAGGAGGGCTATAGCTCCGGCTCAGTTTTTCCAAAAAAAAAAAAAAAAAATTTTAAGGTTTTTTCGTAAAATTTCATACATTAAGGTATAACTATAATTATTTTCAAACCTTAGGGTATAAGATTGTAATTACTTAAAAACCTAAATTTACTAAATGAAAAGAAGCAGTAGCCGGCCCTAAATTTCTTCTCTTCTCTCAGACCTCATTTCTTCTCCTCTCTCAACCCTCATTTCTTCTTCTGCCTACCCCCACCAGGAGCCACGCCGCCCAGCCACCAGCAGGGTAGCCACGCCCACCACCAGCAGCCACGCCCAGCCCACCCCTGAGCTACTCATCAGGTATTTTTTGTCCCTTAATCTAATTTTTGTGTAAGATTTTTGATTGTATGTATGATTTTGATTGAATGTATGATTTTTGTGTAAGATTTTGATTGTGTAAAATATAGGGTTTTGATTGAATGTATGATTGATTGAATTTATGATTTTTTGAGAAATTGTACAGAAATAAGGTTATATATTTTTCATACGATTTCTCAAAAAAGGTCAAATTTCTGTAATTTCTTCAAAAAATCTCTATAATTTCTGTAATTTGGGGAAAATATCAAATTTCTGTAATTTGTGTCCCAAAAATATATGCCCTTATTTTTTTAAAATATGTGGGTTTATATATGGTGATAAATGTAGTCTAAAATATGTGGTATTTTTTTAAATAGGAAGTCATGGAGAAATTTTTAAACGAAAAAGAGGAGACAACACACAAGCCGTATTTTTTATAAGTTGATTATTTATTAGTGTCGTTAAATTTTTTTTGAATCGATTTAGTCCCGGTTGGACCAAAATCCTGGATCCGTCACTGTCAAAAAGGCTTTACCATGCCGTTGGCGCGGAGCTTTAAAGATAAGAGAATAAGAGACTTTTTGGTACAAAATAAAAGGCTTGGACTAAGTGTGTATTAAAAAATGTTTGAGGGATTTTTTGGTATTTGATCCTTTTTAATTTGTAATATAAACAAAATAAATAAATAAAATAAAATAAAATATTTATAATTTAATAAAAAGTAAATATAAAATTAAAAAAAAGAAAAAATTAAACCTACTAAAAAATTAAATTCCTAATCTCGAAATTATAAGATTGAAAATAAAAAATACTAATAAATCTAATAAAATAATAATAAAACTAAACTAAAAATAAAAATAAAACACACCCCTAAAATATAAAAATCGTCGACGCACGATATGGACTATAATATATACAACTATATGCACAAATAAATCCTAAAAATATACATGATTCAAAATAAAATATAAAAACTTCTAAAAATTATACACGACATAAATAAAATTCTAAAAAAAATCTAAAAAGTACAAACTAAACATGCACAAGGCTCGGGACTGGGCTGGACTCAGTTTAGGCTTAGGTTTGGATTGGGGACAGGTAGGGAACTGGGTTAGGCTCTTTTAACCGCATCACTGATGTACTTGACCACTTATTCATAGAAATTGCCTCGAATTAAGCTTGTTTGACATCGCAAATGCTTGTTGACCTACAAACTAAATAAATACTGACATAAGTCCGATTTTATCGAGAACTAGCAAGTAAAATGCGTCTATTTGAGGTGTAAATAAAACAATTTTGAGTGCTTATCATTACTAACACTTATACTTGTTCTGCTATTCTGCACCAGCCTCGTTGAGGAAGAGTTATGGGGCATAAAATCAAAAAAATGCTGACAGGGTTGGGTATACTATGTGTAAAGAATAAATAATTTATTAGAAATAAAAAAAATAAAAGGCCATTTCATTTCCACAAAAAACCCACACCCCAGCTCCATAGCTTTTGGTCGTTATCCCGATCATGATTTTCTTAACCATGGGGGGAATGTCCTTCCTTTTGGGGTAAGTTGTGGATGAGGAGGAATTCGAACCCCTAACACCACAGTTGGTAGCCACGTGCTCAAATCCTCTTTGCTACAGGTACCACCCCGTCTCCACTAGATCTATTCCCAGGAAGAAGAACTCATCTTTTTTTCTTTTATCACTTAGGAGTTGTGTGAGATGAAAGTCTCATGCACGATTTTGAATGAGAAAAAGAAATAAAGAATCCTGTTTTCAACTCTGAATCTCCTGCTCCAGTTGTTACATTTATTTTTGTTACTTTGAAAGTAGCTACTTCAGCTTCGACCACTTGAATTTTTTATATTCCCTTTTATTTCTCATTTGGGTCAGACCTCGAAAGTTGCAAGAAATGTCTGCAATATTTGCGGTAAATAATCATGCGACCCATTTACAATAAGCATGTCACCCCATAGATTCCTACATGAAATAAATACCTCGCCCCTCAACAAAGTATAATACTATGAGCATGTCTGAACACAAGGCATAATTAAGTTAATAAATCTCTAGTACTATAATAATGAGTAAACAACTAATCATGAAATTGGGATGTAACTAACTACACGTGTGATAATACAAATATAGTTGTGTTAGTTAGTAGATTAGAATACATAGTGAGGCAATTTTGTTGTCGTGGTTGAACACTCATTGTAAATGAAATAATGTTGCCTAGTGAAGTTGACTTCGTATTAGTAGCATGGTTAGGCATGTGAAACCATATTAAGATTCCTTGAAGATGTATGCTAATGTCTATTTAGTGAGATGTTAATGCGAGTGGTAGACATTCCTTAGTAATAGTGAAATTAAGGTTGCGTACCATGCATTATATTGATAACAGTGTCTCTCCTTGAAACCTTTGGGAATTATTTTTGCAACAAGGTTTATGTGGTAATATACATTTCGTAGTGGTATATTCCAGGTTGTGTAGTGGAGCCATGATATGACTTATGGTTTCTCGTGATAGATGTATCGAATATTTAGAAAGGTGATTGAGTTTGATGCCATCACCCATAAAGAATTTGGGGAATCATTTTTATATTGAAGTTTACATAGTAATGGTAAATCATTGATGATTGTAGTATATTTAGGTCATGTTGATTTATGGGAGTACTTGGAGTTATGCCACGACTTTTGTTTATGAGCATGTACCAGGATATGAACTTCGAGGATAATGTCAAAAATAGGTTGATAATTGCTAGATTATGCACCTGGAGACTTAGAACACGATGATGTTCATCCTGATTTTAGAGATAACATTCAGAAGGGAGTGTTAGGATTGAATGTTGCACTTGCGTGTGCTACGTGTATGGTTTAGTATGACCCCAGTGAGGGAAATCATTAGGTCTTAGGTATGGGAAATGCTTGAAAGTTTGAGGTACCATAAAAATTGTTATGATTTGGGATCCACTACACCAAAATGGGAAAATTGGTACCCTTTCAGCGGGTAGCCTTGTCACGGTCATTGACCGTGACAAAAAAACATGCATTTTTTTGTCACCTCATTGTCATTGACCGTGACAAGCTCGTGATAAGTACAGTTGTCACGAATTTTTCACGGTCAATGACCGTGATAATTCTATAATTCTATCAGCAAAAAAACCTTTCCTCTCCTTTTTTCCTCACCGCATTGTTTCCCTCCAGTTTCTCTCTCTCTACACGCTGCTCTCACTCTCTCTACTTTCAAGTTGGTTTCTCTCTCTCTCTCTCTCTCTCTCTCTCTCTCTCTCTCTCTCTCTCTCTCTCTCTCTCTCTCTCTCTCTCTCTCTCTCTCTCTTCCATTTATATGTGTGTGTGTGTCTATATATGTGCGTGCGTGTGTGTGTGTGTGGTGGGGTAAGGGGGTGGGGCTGTGTGTGTGTGTGTGTGGTGGGGGAAGAGGGTGGGGCAGGATGTGTGTGTGGTGGGGGGTGGGGCTGTTTGTGTGTGTGTGTGGTGGGGGAAGGGGGTGGGGCAGGGTGGGGGGGAGGGGGCAGGGATGGGGTGGTGGTGGTGGGGTAGGGGGCTGCGTGTGTGCGAGTGTGTGTATATGTGTGCGTATGTGCGAGAGAGGGAAATGATGCGGGGGGGGGGGGGGCGGGGGTGACGCGGGGTGGGGCTGCATGCGTGCTCGTGTGTGTGGGGGGGGGGGGGGATGGGGGGGGGGGGGCAAGGGGAATTGGGGCGAGGGTGGGGCTTGTTAATTTTTTTTATTAAATTTTGATTGGTTTATTAGATATTTTCCCTCATATGCAAGTAGTGTCCATTGTAAACGAATTGATTGATTATTAATGTTTTTACTAAATTAATATATGAAAGTAGGATTGACCCTCATTGTAAATTAGTAAATTAATAATTGTATACTTTAATTGATGAAAATAATTAATTGAGTAGATGAATTAGAAGGAGTACAAGATACACATTTGTTATTGACATTGCGATTGGATTATAGTGGATCGATGTTGGGTTGGTTAATTTAAAAGTGACATGACCACTGGATTATTGTCCATATGGGGGTGGAATTTTTTAACTTTTTTGGAAAATTACTTTGTATAACGAACAATATATATATATATATATATATATATATATATTTAGTATGATAATTAAATGGCACATACTTGAAATTACATATAGTGCACATAGATACTAGCCTCCTATTTCTTATGCGTACGCATTCAATAGCCATTAGATTCGTTCGAGAGTCATTACCCTTGTAATGAGATCTCTCGAATTGTCCCGTTTGGATAGTTTGGGACTACATAATTTATGTATAATAATATTCTTAGTGGCTTAAAGTTGTTACTTTTGGAGGAAGTTCTACAGTCGTATCCTAATGTTCTCTGGGTACATACTAGATTGACAAGTGTGACTATTATTTCAATTGATCAATTGAAATAACACTCACACTTATCAATCTACGTCGTGTGCTTGGAGAACTACGGGGATATGCTGCCGATTTTTTCTCAAATCGTAACAATGTGCATGAGCTGTTAAGTATATTACAGAAAAATGCGGTCTTGAATGGGATATGACCACTCACCCTTTAGAGGAGATGGAGGAAATATAAATTTCTATTATAAATTGAATTTGAATTTGAAATTTAAAAATCGAATATAAATAAGACATAATTAAATGAAACATACTATAAATCTAAATTTTGTTTATTCGGAGTATATCAATAACGAGCCGTGGTCAATTTTCCAACACGCGCTAAAGCGTCTAAATAGTAGTGTGGAGGGCTTGGCTGCTCCTACCGAATATCAATCCATTTTTTATGATAACCCGAATTTTAAACAATTTTTCAATTTGTAATAAATATTCTAATTTGTAACAAAACATACATTTTTCATGATTTTAATTGATTTTCACTTTATCATTTTCACTCTTGTGTAGTGTGCATGTGTGTGGGCAGTAGGGGTGGGACTGGGGATGTTTAACAGTAACAATTCATTTTTATTTGTAGTAATTGTGCATATTTGCATGTCATCTTCTAATTCATTTTGATTTGTACTAATAACATTTTTTTACAGCAAATGTCGCCTTCAGGTATTAAGGCAAGGATGATGCTGGTCATGATGATGTCATCTGGGCTCGGTGGTAGCGGAAGTGACGAGGGCTCCTCGGCTCCTCAACTCCCCAAATATGACAAATTGGGGATGGCCATCGAGAACAAGTCGGGGATATTAGCAAGATCCCTCGAGCTGGTAAAGACAATCATCGGCCCGGGGTACATTAGTTGGAAGGAGGTGACATATGAGCTCAAGTTAGCTGTTTGGGTGGTACTACAGGCAATGTATTTATATTTATATTTATATGAATATTTCAATTTCAATTTCAATTTCGATTTCAATTTCATTTTATATTTATATTTATATTTATTTTTATTCGCAACTAACATTGTATTTATTGGACAGGAACAATTCAACCTGGATCCAAAGCTACGCGATTCCGTCTTGGAGTAGTTGAGGGAGCAACACAAGACGTGGAAGAAAAATATGCGGACCCAGTACTTTGGGAAGACACGAGAGTTCGTTATCCGAATGCGTGAATCCGTCCCGCCGAAGGAGCTGATCTCATTGGTATAATAGCAAAAGTTCATTAACAATGAGATCGGGGAATGACAATTGGAATCTTGCCAATCGAGGAGGGAAAATCGGGAAAAAAAGATGGACGTGCACTACTCCGGCCGGACGTCTTACGCTGAGGTGGAGCATAGGATGATGGTAAGATTTAATTTTTCTATAACTACAGAAATATATTATTCTGCATTATTTTACTTTGCGGGGTTGATACTAATTTTACTTTATTTTATTTCAGGGGACAGGGAGTGGCCCTGGGGGTAGGCCACATAGGCTCCATGCTTATATGGCTCTTCGGACGAAGAAGGGGAAGGATAAGGAGATGCCCCCAAGCGTCGCGGCCACGATTGTAAGTAATCCGACAGTTTATTTTTTTATTAATTATGTTTTAATTTTTTAATTTACCTATTTTATTAATCATGTGTTTTTTGTCGTTTCAGGGAAAGCTTAAGGAAGTGCATGAGTCGCAGTCTGATGCCGAAAAGGCATCTTTGTCCACTGACGCACTCAGCCAAGTGCTTTGCGCTGATCGTAAGGGGAGGACAAGGGGGTGAGCTCGCGGGCGGCCAAATCTAAGATCATCGAATTGGAGATGAGCGACACCGGGTTGGCTCGAACGGTGGACTCGCATGATGCGAAGCTGTCCCGTTTGGAGGTGAAGGTCCAAGATATGTTCTCATTCATGAAGCGTTCATTGGGCGGAAACCAAAAGGGGAAAGGGAAGGAGAAGGAGAAGGTGGTGGAGGAGGATATGTAGGAGAACGAGGTGCAGGATGACGAAGATATGGACCTCACTGCTTCATCGCCGACACGTGCGGACTTTGATGATCCACTTCTCTATTTGGCTCCCTTCGACCGACCGATGTCGACACTTGTTTGGCAGAGCGTGTTTATACTTGACATATTTGATGGCCAGCGGATGGGGCGGGAGTTGAGGGACCCGAATATTATCCAGGGTGCACTAGTTCATGGACGTGAGCTTCAAGACATCGAGTCCAAAGTGCTCGTCACATAAGTAATACCTAGGAAGGAGAACTTCCCATTGTGGTTGCGCGAATAATGCGGCACGATGTATATTAGTGGGTGTGTCAATTCATATATCGTGTGGCCTACTCACCTCCTCAGAGTTAACCTTACCCAAGACCTGTAGTGACATTATTTGAATTGAATTATTTTTAAGTTGGTACATTTGAATTATATTTGGATTATATCGTGATGCATATTGTTCTATTTTGAATGTATATTTGTATTATCTCCATTTTATTTGGATATATAATGCTTGATCAGGTACAACGTTGCTATAACATGTATAAATATACTGCTGGGCAGTGGTAGTGGCCAAACTGCCCAACAAATATTTTTTCAATTCTGTTCAGAATTGTCACGGTCATTGACCGTGACAAGTCCATGACAAAGAAACTTGTCACAGAATTGTCATGATCAATGATCGTGACAATTTTTTAACCATTGTCACGGTCCTTAACCGTGATAAACTTGTCAAACTTAGGACCGCGACAATTCTAACGAACTTATCATGGTCAATGACCGTGAAAAGTTCGTGATAAAAAAAGTTATCACCCCAGGAATTATCACGATCATTGACCTTGACAAGTTGAACTTGTTAAGGTCAATGACCGTGACAATTCGGCAGATTTAGTGTAGTGATCATATAGGTCATTGTTAAGGGTCATAATAGTGTTCCATGAGTTGAATGTTTAAAACTATGTGAATGTCGTGTTTCACTTAATAAGGATGATCCCTAAAACTGAAGTTAGCTACAGAATATTGAAATTTTGGAGGCCTACATGTGATGGGTCAGTAACTAATGGTAAATTCCAAGAGAAGTGACTTCGCTTAGATTTAGGATAGTTATGCTTACTGATGATGGAACATGTAGCATTAGTCCTAAGGAGGGAAACTTAGCATTACAACTTCTCAGAGAAATTGGTTTGTTTTCCGTTCGTCCGGTAAGGATTGATGATTCACAGTTAGAACTTGTCAGGGTTAATGGACCTCGCCAAGATATATGGCAAGGCTAAGACTTTATAAGATTTTGATAAAGAATTATAGACTTCAAGGGTTCATTATGGGTTTATACGTCATGTGGCATGAGTTATTATCAAAATTTTATTATTTTCTTTTGGCGTGGAAGTTGCCTAACATGTTGTGTTCCTTGTGTCTTCCTAGACCCGATAATGTGAAGTTGTTGATCGATGGTAATTCGGGTATGGCGCTGCATAAGCTCAGTAGTGGTGTGGGTTAGGGCTTTTGTGGCTGATGCGTCACGGTATATGAGTGCACTCTTCTTCAGAAGAACCTTTATTTTACACCAGTTCGTGTGTACGCGGGGTGTCGTACTGTTGCATATAGTTTGCATATGTTATTTAATTTCTTTATGATGACCTGTTTCATTATTTAACCGGTATATCTAGTTACGAGTTGGTTGTGTGTCCCGAGGTCATGACTTGAGAATATTCCGAGGATCAGGACTTGATGTAACATTAGGTATTAGCGTTGCACTTAGTTGAAAGTTTTACGGATTGAGGATGTGATAAACTAAGTAAAATTATGTTACGATAATTGGGATGACTCTAGGTTAGTATAACGATTTCATAGGGGATATCGATCGAGTAGACCTATGTGAGAAAGTGACTGTGTTAAGTATCATTGATCTGTAAGTGTTGAGGTTGTGTCAACCTAGTCTAGGCATGATCCAAGATTTGTTAGAAGAAATGTAAGTTGTGAATCCTAATGTAGAAATGATCCTTGATGATGAGTTCAATTGGTGATAGTGCCATATTTGGTGAGTGCCGGTCATCTTGACGTTTTGTCTAGATGGACATGTTAGGAATGCTTGAGAATTAGTAACAAGACTTTAGAGTTTGTCATTATCGGGTCAATAATAGGGATCGGTGAAAATGAAGTTTTGGCTTAGACTGTAATATTGGGAATACCCTAGGGCCAGAAATAAGTTGCTAGTTAGACAAGCTCTGAGTTTTGATACACCAAGAATTTCGAGGACGAAATCCCCCCAGGAAGAAAGTTTGTAATACTCTAACCCAATAATTCGATTAAATTTTTATGGACTATAAATTATCGAGGAGTTAATAATAAGTGTAGAAGAATTGTGGGTAAACATTACACCAAATTTGTCGAATTGTCACGGTCATTGACCTTGACAACTTTAGCTTGTCAAGGTCAATGACCATGATAATTTTGGGCGAGATAAATTTTTTTGTCAGGGTTATGTCACGGTTATTAACCGTGACAAGTTCGTTAGAATTGTCACGATTGTATCACAGTCCCTGACTGCGATAAGATTTGTCACGGTCAAGGACCCTGACAAATCCGTGACATTATTTAAACAATTATCACGGTCATTGACCGTGATAAGTCCGTGATAAGTTTCTTTGTCAAGGACTTGTCACGGTCAATGATCGTGAAAATTCTGGGCAGAATTGAAAAAAATTCTGCTGGGCAGTATGGCCAATGCCACTGCCTAGCAGTATATTTGTACCTGTTATAGTAACGTTGTTCCTGTTCAAACATCATATATCCAAATAAAATAGAGCTAATTCAAATATACATTCAAAATAGAGAGAATATGCATCACCATATAATCCAAATATAATTCAAATGTAATAATTTAAAACAATTCAATTCAAACTTAAATCAATGCCACTAAATGTCTGGGGTATGGTTAACGCTGAGGAGGTGAGTAGGCCACACGATATACGAATTAACACATCCACTAATATACGTTGTGCCGCATTGTTCATGCAACCACAATAGGGAGTTCTCCTTTCCGAGCATCACATGCATGATGAGCACCCTGGACTCGATGTCTTGAAGCTCACGTCCATGAACTAGTGCACCCTGGACAATATTTGGGTTCCTCAACCCCCGCCCTATCCACTGGCCATTAAATATGTCCAGTATAAACACGCTCGGCTAACCAGGAGTCGACACCGGTCTGTTGAAGGGATCCAAATAGGGAAGTGGATCATCAAAGTCCGCATGTCTTGGCGATTAAGCAGCGAGGTCCACATTCTCGTCCTCGTCCTCCCACACCTCCTCCTCTCGCACCGCCTCCCATACCGCCTTCTCCTTTACTTTAACCTTACAGTTTTCGCCCAATGAACGCTTCATGAATGATTACATATCCTAGACCGTCACCTCCAAACGCGACAGCTTCATGTCATGTGAATCCACCATTCGAGCCAACCCGGTGTCGCTCATCTCCAATCCGATGATCCTATATTTGGCCACCCGCGAGCTCACCCCCTTGTCCTCCCCTTGCGATCAGAGCCAAGAACCTGGCTGAGTTCGTCTGTGGAAAAAGATGCCTTGTCGGCATTAGACTGCAACTCATGCACTTCCTTAAGCTTTGCCTGAAATGATAAAAAGCACATGATTAGTAAAATAAGTAAATTAAAAAATTATAACATAATTAACAAAAAGTAAACTTTCAGATTACTTACAATTGTGGTCGCGAAGCTTGGGGATACCTCCTTGTCCTTCCCCTTCTTCGTTCGAAGAGCCACATAAGTATCGAGCCTATGTGGCCTACCCCCAGGGCCACTCCCTGTCCCTTGAAATAAAATGAAGTAAAATTAGTATCGTCCCTACAAAGTAAAATAATGAGGAATAATATATTTTATGTAGTTATAGAAAAATTAAATCTTACCATCATCCTATGCTTCATCTCGGCGTAAGACGTCCGACCGGAGTAGTGCACATCCGTCTTTTTTGCTCGGTTTTCCCTTCCCGATTGGCGAGATGCCAATTGTCACTCCTCGATCTCATTGTTAATGAACATTTGCCATTGTGCCAATGAGATAGGCTCCTTCGATGGGACGGATTCACGCCATTGGATAATGGACTATCGTGTCTTCCTAAAGTACCGGGTACGCATATTTTTCTTCCACGTCTTGTGTTGCTCCCTCAACTGCTCCAAGACGGAATCGCGTAGCTTTTGATCCAGGTTGAATGGTTCCTGTCCAACAAATACAATGTTAGTTGCAAATAAATATAAATATAAAATGAAATTGAAATCGAAATTGAAATATTCATATTCATATTCATATTCATATTCATATTCATATTCATATTCATATTCATATTCATATAAATATAAATATATTACCTGTAGTGCCACCCAAACAGCTAACTTGAGCTCATATGGCACCTCCTTCCAACTAATGTACCCCGGGCTGATGATCGTCTTTACCAGCTCGAGGGATCTCGCTAATAGCCCTGACATGTTCTCGATGGGCATCCCCAATTTGCCATATTTGGGGAGACTAGGAGCCGAGGAGCCCTTGTCGCCTCCGCTACCACCGAGCCCAGACAACATCATCATAACCAGCATCATCATCCTCGCCTTAATACTTGAAGGATACATTTGCTGTAAAAAAATGTTATTAGTACATATCAAAATGAATTAAAAGAAGACATGCAAATATGTACACTTACTACAAATAAAAATGAATTGTTACTATTAATATGTACAAGAGTGAAACATCCCCACCCCCACCCACCACACATGTACGCACGCATAAACACACACACACACGCACAACCCCCCACCCTATCCCCCCTCCCCATCCCCTCCCCTGCCCCACCCCCACCCTGCATGGTAGATCAAATTGTACTGCATGGTAGTTGCATTTATGGTCATAAAATGATAACGCTTTAGAAATCGCTAAAATAAACGTTATATGTAGAGTATTTTGAAATAAAAAAATATATTTCTTAGTATTTCCCAACTTGCTGAGCGCTTTGTTCACCCCTTTTTTATGTTAAAAACCCCCACCCCCAGGTGATTCCTGTAGGGATGGAAGCAAGGATGTTGGTAAGGCTTCCGAGAGTTAGAATTGTTGTTAGAGTTCTACCATGACATTTATAAAATTGTTTTTGAGGACATTTAAATTTATGGCATTTTGAAAAAAAAATTATTCGGGCCGTGTCCCATTTATTGTAATAATACAGGAGTTGCGTGGTATATTTCCTTATTATTAGCATTGTTGGATTTAATGGAATTTTTTCTAAATAAATATTGCTAATTAATTAATTTCCTTAAAGTGAAAGTCTTTTCCATAAATGAAAATTTGTTAATTACCTTATATTTCTTATAAAATGCTTCAAATTATAGGCTTTCCCTATATAATAAAATTTAATATTCCCCCTACACCCTTAACACCTAGACTCCGATTTTACCCAACGGTATCCCAAATCCAAGTCGGGCATTACACATTCCGATAAAGCTTGACATAATTATGTATCTACCGGACTTCAACGAACTTTGTTCCATCATCATTCACTATTATACATTTGAGGATGTTACTACTGGATTAATTTAAAGGACATAAATGACTTAGAATATCCATGGTTTAACATAACAATAATATGATTTTATAAGATTTTCCATATAGAGATAAACTTCCTCCTTCCTTAAAATGGATAAGACTCATGTTTATTTTTAACAATTACATGGGGTGGGAAAAGAAGTATGGAGTTAGACAAAGTTGATTTCAATTGTAAAACTCATTCCTCTAATATGAAATTATTGTTTTGGATAAGAATTATACATTACGCAAATGTTATGCAATGTGTGTATTATTATTGTATGTATGTGTGTGTGTTTTATATAGTTGTCTTTGGTTCCTCACAAACTCTAGTATGCCTCAATTTTATGCCAAGTAATCGATCGAATATCTCATCATGACCAAAACACACTCCAGAGTTGGATGGGAATTAAAATATAACAACTCATTATCAAAATAATATATATGTATAAACACACACACACACCAAACACACAAAATAATATATATGTATAAACACCCCCATCCTGCCCCACCCCCTCCCTGCCCCACCCCCCACCCTGCCCCATGAGCCACCCCTACCCTCCCCACCCCTACCCCACCCCCTCCCCTGCCCCACCCACCACACATGCACACACACACACACACACACATGCACATATATACACACACACACATATATATACACACAATCATCTATATATAAATGGAAGAGAGAAAGAGATAGAGAGAGAGAGAGAACGCAACGTAGAGTGAGAGAGAGAAATGGAGGGAAGAAACGAAAGGGAAAAAAAGGAGGGAAAGGGTTTTTTTACTACGATATTTGTCACGGACGTATCACGGTCCTCGACCGTGACAATATTATAAGGATTGTCACGGTCAATGACCGTGACAATCCTTTGTCACGGCCTTGTCACGGTCAACAACCGTGACACCAAACACGTGTTTGTTGTCACGGTCATTGACCATGACAAGGCAAAGCGCTGGAAGGGTGCCAATTTAACCATTTTGGTGTAGTGAAAATTGGAGAAAAATAAAGAGAATTAGTATTCAAAGAAACTTCTGCCCTTTCATTCGATTTAATGTGGTGCCTCTTATAAGATTAAAGATGTTGTTGGGTCAAATTTATGAAATTTAGAAACTTTCATAGATTCAGTCGTTCTAGCGAGATCCCTTAATCGTTCGAAAGACGATCCCCTATTGCTCGAATGACAAATCCATATTGTTCGAAAGATGAAAGTGGTAGCTTAAATGACCAGGACAAAGTCACACTTGTAATTTATATTGTCAACTTATGAACCATTGATCAACATTCCTTGTCATCTCTTAAATCCTAACGGCGAGGATGAAACAGTATGTGCATATTATAACAATGTGTGAGTTGTTGGTTGTGTATAAGAGAGGGACGCAGGTTAATAATCAGAGGCAAAACAAACATTTATTCTTAGCCTTTTTCTCAAGAAGTCGACAACCCGATATCTCTCTCTCAAAATACCTTCAGCCATTTCCTTAAGCCTTGGGAAACTGCACTCACCCAAACAACCATACTCGTCTAGTATACCTCCTAATCCACTTCCTTCTGAAAAAGGCAGTTAGCAGTGGTGTAGAGCTTGAATAAGCTAGGGTTTTGTGGAGTTTGATTTCTTAAAGATTAGGAATTGGAGATTATATGGTGGAGATTTTGTGACTCCCTTTAGGGCCGCCTTCGGGGGTGGGAGAGTCACCCATTTTCACCACCATCTTTGAAGACTTTTTAGGTGGGGAAAACTAACTTTGATCCAAGTTTAAAGTATTGTAAAAATTCAGCATACTTATTCTTCATATAGTAGACTAAATATGTGTAAGATTGATGTTATCTTGCATCTAAGTGTTGATTAGTAATTACCTTATTATTAGTATGAAAATGGGTTTCAAAAAAATAATTTACGTACAATGGGTTTCGAGACATAAAAACTTTCAGAATATATAACTTCAACATTTTATGCAATAAAATTGTATAATGATGCTTTAAAGGAAAATAAAGTCATTTTATGGAATAAAATTTATTAAGCTTGTTTGGGCCATTTTGTGAGATTAAAGGACGATTTCCTACATGAATAAATGAAAATAAATGAAAAAGAGAAACTTTCAGTTTACTGGGTATTTAAAGTGCGTGAGATTTTATGTAGCACGTAAAAGTGGGTTTAATGTTTAAATGTATAAAAAGTGAGGTTTTACATGTATTGAGGTATAAAAATTAATAATGGAATTTAAAAGGTTTAAATTTGTGAATAGTAGCAAAGTGGATGTCAAGATGGAAAGTTCCATAAATAAAGTGTGTATTTTAAATGTCTTAAAAATGGAGATTTAATGTGTAAATGGGTGTATTTATATATTACAGGTGATAAAGTGGCGAGTGTGAAAGTTCGGTAAAAGTGTCATATTAAACAAATGTTAAAATGGCTAAACGTTTTTTAATTATTAAGTAAAAAACGTAATAACCATATTGGAAAAAAACAACACTTGTTAAGGGATTAAATTGTAAGTTTTGCAAGAGAAAGGGTAGATTGCTAATTCACTTAAAGTAAAACATTTTTATGGAACAAAAGTGTTAATGAATGTTTCTACAGTTGTATGGGTGGAATTGAATTAAGTAGTTAAAGTGTGAATGATTTTGGTATAAAATTGACGTGTGTGTGAGCAAATGACTTGAAGGAGAAAGAAATAATTTTTCTAGTGTTAATGGAAAAACGGATGGTTAATGACACACCCCAACCAAGTTACTTATAATTAAGTTTAAAAGTCAAAGTGAGTCAAATCATAATTATCTAAATCAAACCATAAACACGAGTATCTTTATTCAATTATTAACATGAATCAATAAAACTAAAAGCCTTTCACATTTTTAAGGTAATTATGCTTATTCTAACTTACTGAAAAATAAGTAGGCTTAAATTACCCCATTTACGTTTGACCAAATCATGGTTTTATGCATCCCTTGCTCACCCCACCGAACTCCTAGATTTGGCAGTGATATCACAATACCTGAAAAACATAAACATAGGAACCATGAGCAAAATAGCTAAGCAAATGCATCACTACTACACTATTGCATAAAATTAGATGCAATAAATCATATCCCTGTGATGATATATGCATACTTATCCGGCCCATTCACAAAGAATTACCAATTATATACTTATCCAGCTCATTCATAAAGATGAGCAATTATATACTTATCCAGCTCATTCATAAAGAATGATCAATTATATACTTATCTGACTCATTCATAAAGAATGACCAACTTATCCAAATTATGATTCGCATATCCTGTCTGCAATAGATAATTCTCCCCAATTCCTGGTCGAGGAGTAACCCCTTGTCCTTAATGGACAAATCTCTCCCATTCCGGGTCGGGGAGTAACCTTCCATTTCGGTAAACCGAAATGAACAAATTCATATTCAATATTATTCTGATCATATCCGTAACCATGCATAATATATCTTACCAGTGATTGATATTCATATCATACCCATAACCATGCGTAATACATTTTACCCGTGAGTGATATTCAAATCATCTCCATAGCCATGTATAATACATTTTTTTCCAGTGAGTACACTCACCTTGGCCACTTCATGTGTTTTTCCCTTGCCTTTTTCTGTCACTTGTTCAACCGGTTCTTCTTCCCCCCTTTTCATTATAAAGTCTTGAAATATTAGTATCATCATAAGGATATTAACAATACAAATAATAACTTAACCTTAACCGAATTCATAAGCATCATATCATCCTATTCTTATCATTTATCATAAATGAAGTCTCATTCAATTTCGTGTTAAAATATTTAACATATCCAATCCATAGCCCAAACATTATTTAATTTCTTATTTTTAATACAATTATTATCATATAAGGTTTCCACTATAAAAGACAACACATCATTTCAAGTTTCCTAGAGAAAGATGTGTCCATTTCTTTATTACAAATCAAATCTGCCCTATAGACTCTTTTATCATTTAGTCAATTTGGAAGAATTTTCATAATTTTTGTGCATTATAACTTCCTTTGATATTTCACCCAACATCCATAAACATATTGAAAAAACCAAAATTAAAGTTTCATAATTTTTAAGGTTCATTTGCTATGTCAAGCAAAACATCGAACACCTGGTGTGCATACTTACACCTTTGGGGCAGATTTGATATATAAACTTCTAACTGTCACCAAAGATTCATTTCTTTGTATTTTAACATAATATTAGGATATGTTATACGTATATGAGTCTATTTTTATATTCATCTAGAATTATTCAATTCCAATAAATATAGAAAATGTTATAGGAGTTTGAATACACAGGGTTTCCAATCGAATCAATATACATGATTTACACATTCAACCTTGCTTAAACCCGCATCTATCCATACGTATACCTTAAAACACGGAAGTTTAGTAAAAAAATGATTATTTATGTCATTTTAAATCAATAATTCCAATAATATACAAGATTTACAGGTAGAATTACCTTAGGGATGTTTTCATAATTTCTTATGGATTTTCTCCAATTTTTCCTTGCCTTTCTCTTCTTAAACTTCCCATTTGTCTCTCTTCAAGCCAAACTCTCTAATGGCTGAGTTTGGCTGAAGAAGGAGGTCATTTATAGGGTATTAAGTCGGCCAAGCTTCCCCCCCTTCCCACCAATGAAATTATTTGCCCCTGCTTCGTAATTCCAGCATAACTTCTTGCTCGGACCTTTGTTTTATACACTGTTTGTTATGTTACAAACTTAACTCATATATGTAGAACTATATAGTTTTTATGTAAAGTCAATTATTATATTATAGTGGCCAAAACTAGTCCCGACTTCTAACATTCCTACCGAAGACTTCACAAATTTGTGTTTGTGACTAATTCAATATTTCATAAGTTATGAAGGTAGGATTAGACTAAACATAATAAATTAACATTATATATTCTAATAACACATTATCCCCATCCTATACAGTAAGCATGATTTAAACATGGTTTATCATAATCATACCCGGGTCGTCACAGTTAAGTCTGGGATTTTGGCTTTGGCCTACAAATGTGTAATAATGTGGGCATGTGCAAAATTTTAAACACATAAATATAGACTTGGATGCAACCGGGAAGTAAGCAAGAAGGGATGGAGCCCTAGAGTGAAAAATCCAAAATCACTGTCCAGAACATATGGTGGCGTCTCCGGCGTTGTGGAGCCCGTTAAAGTACGTGAATTATTGGTAAATTTCGAGAAAAAGATAATGTAATGTGAACATGAGAAGTAAAGGATTGTGTGGTGAATGTATAAAGACAACATAACTTGAATGTATTAATAAATGTTCCGATTAATGTAATGTGGGCAGGTAAACTGAGAACGGTAACTAATGTCCATAAGAATAGAGAACTGGTTAAATAAAGTGTCTTAATGAGTAGTTAAGATACCTAATGAGGATTGAACTCATAATAACACAGGCGTGTGTGTGGTATAAGGCTTTCATGCTAAATTAATAATTCTAACACGATGTGTGCATCTGTTGAAAAAAAGTCTTAAGTAGTGGTTAAGCAACTTTAGTGTGAGTTAATAAACATTGGGTAATTAGCGTTTCAAAAGTGAGTGAAGTGTTTTCCGAATAATTGCTACTTTTTAACTAGTGCTTTAATGGGAAGGAATGATAGTTTTAAGTATAATGATACAAAATGACTATTTTATAAAGACAAAGAGACTAAACGGTACTATATAACGTTTTTGAAATAAAACAACTTAATGAATTTAGATATGTATTTTCAAAGGTATATATGTAGATATATATGTATTTCCACATGCATGCAGTTATAGAGGGTGAGTAGTCTTTTCCTCAATTTGTTTCCATATTGCATTGTATAGTTCCTACTGAGCATTCGACTCCCTCCCTCCCTTTTTTACAGCAGGTTGTATGTGGTTCCGTATGTTGAGAGCATTGTATGGGTAAGCTTTCCATTTTATTTACGTTAGTTAGCTCTATATGCATTGGACTCCGAGAATGTTGCCTACGGGTTCCTCACGTAGTTGAATACGAAATTGGACACACATGCTAATAAGTGAAACTTTAAACAAATTAAAACTGGAATAAAGACATTATATAGGTTGTTTCATTGTACTTCACACCTAATGATTGATTTGGATCGGGTTGACTACGAGTAAACTAAAAATTCGGGTTAGGGTATTACAAATAACAAGGTACCTCTCACTTGTCCCTCTAAAGTGGTTACCTACACACATATCAACTTTCTCCCATTTGAATGATAAACTTCATTGAAGATCCATCAGTTTGGTGAGGACATATCATTCTCCTTTGAGTTATTGCATCTTTATCCCATTTCCCTAATAAACTACTCAACTTGGATACATGTAGTGCTAGATATAATTCTGGATTAAATTCAAATTTATAAGTAAATCAAATTTATGTTTTTATGGAAATGAAAAATCAATTCACTCAATATCCCTTTCAAATCATATACCAAGTACAAATTATATAAAATAAATAAATTGGGTTAGTACTAATGAAATTTAAAAGGAGTCTTTTAAAAATTTCTCAAAAATGAATCAGTTCCCTAATTATGTTTTCCACACCTCTCTAGTTTTGAGTTTGGGAACCAAAATGAGTTTTTATAGGCCAACTAAAAAAACCAGGTCTTTTGTTCACACAATTATGTTGCACTGGTTTATATCTCATTGTCCATATGCCTACCTCATGGAGATATAGCCACGCCACTTAAATTGTGCGCACAATTTAAAATTGGAGTAGTTCCAATTGTTTAAAAAACACTCACAATGCACAAAACACTATTTTTAAGTCATGTCAATGTTTTAATAATAAAATATCTTTTTCATTTTAAAAAATTTACAACACTAATAATGATTTTACAATTTCACAAGGTTAAAAATAAGTTTTTGAAAAACGTGCGTGTGTGATAAGCTTAGACGTCTATCACAACCTGCTTTTTGGTATGAATGCACAAGAGAATATATATAAAGAAATGAATTAAAGTTAAGGTAAAAAATAGAACTTTATGCCTTATGAAATTTTTACATATAGTGTAATACCACAGTAGGGTTGAATTACATTTGATTTGTTAACACAAAATATAAAGTAGAAAATCAAAAAATGCCACTCCTTTCTCACATCTATCTTAGTCTCCTCCCATACAGTTATATATGAAAACAGGTGATTGGTATTTGTCTCTAAAGGGGAAGAGATACTATCCTCTTTTCCTGGGCCATCTGGAGTAAAATGGAATTATCACAAATATGCTAAGAAGGCTTTACAAATTTTATAAAAATGTTTGTATAGATGAGAGGTGGAGTACATATATAATTCAGTTTTTTCATAACAAAGTTAAAGAATTAAAGCTGATAATCCCATACTCGTCAGTTTTTTAAGGCCACATAAAGAAAATCAAGGATCTTTGAATTGATAATCCCATATGTTGATACCAAAGTTTACCACCATATGTGGACCAATTACAAGATAACACGTGTCATCCAATGTGTCATAAGTCCAAGTGAGCATGATACAAAATCCCGACAAACAATGAAGCCCGACCAACTGGGAATCTCGACTAACTATGAAGCCCGAGCAACGGGGACGACCGACCAACTGCCAGAAATCCAGCCTGAACAGCCAACGAAGCAACAACAATCATACAACCCGTGTAAATAGTGAATAGACAACAATAATATTTTAATTCTCATTATGTATTGATGTAAATACCTAACAAATAAAGGCATTCCATCCTTTCACATGACAACTATCAGTACCCCCCTTGGGCTATAAATATATTATATCACCCTCATTGTAAGGGATCGAAAAATAAATCAATGAAGTCAATACATAACAGTGGAGGTAAGCTTTTCCATTGAGCCGAACCACTTTAAAAATATATTTATCTTATTTGTTTTTGTTTATTTTTCTGTGATCAATCAATTAGGCCTAGTCTAGTTTTTTGCATCAACAGATTGGCGTTGTCCGTGGGAACGTATTACTAGACGCTTTCATTAATTCATCATCAATTGCTGAATTTCATGAATTAAGCATCAGAAAAGAGGAAATTCTACCTAATCCCTCTGCCCCTCCAAACAACAATGATTCAACTAGGATTTTAGCTAGCTTGGCCAAGGGTTAAGAGGCTATGGAAGATACAATACAACAGTTGGCCCAAACTCGGCAAGATGGAGTTCCTACATAATTCAATCAAAGGAATATGCCACCGCCGCCAACAAGGAGTGTTGGGCATAGATGTTCCATAACTTCAAAGGATCTTTCGTACCTTCCTGGAGTAATTTTTTCTATGAGGATTACTAATTCCACTGATGGATAGTCCCTCATCCCAGAAAGATTGAGTGCCTTAGAAAGGCTAAGTAGGGCATCTCCTTTCGATTGTTTGGGACCCCAGGGAAATGCCCTACAGGTTACGTCGAGAAATAATCGACGACCAAGAGATTTAATGGAAGGTTAAACCCAATCCATATTAAACACCCGACAAACTGATCGGTCCAGTCAGAGAGAAGGTTCGCAAGAAGAAAGTTCATCAAGATCAGTTGGTCAGCATAAAAAAGTTGCCACCCATAGATCTAGTGCTGGCAGTGATGCGTGGAAAGGTTCCATTAAGTGTTTAGAAGACAGCTTGGGAGAAATGGACAAGGCCAAGAATCCTCTCTAGAGAAGTTTTAATAAGGGATCCCCCTTTGTGCAAACCATCGTAGATTTCCCTACGCCGACCAAGTTTAAATCTCCAGTGGTCACTCCCAAGTATGATGGGAAGATTGATCCAGTTCTTCATATAGAACAATACCAAGCAATGAATGATATCTATGCTCTTCCTAATGAGATGAGGTGTAGGGCATTTTCAGGAACCATCACTAGATCTGCTCATATCTAGCATAATAGTCTTCCTCGGGGGGAAATTTCTTGCTTCCAACAACTTGCCGAGCTATTCATTGGTAATTTTTTCTTTAGAGAGAAACCAGTGAAGTGAGTAGCTCATTTTCTTAGTGTAAGATAAAAGGCAGGATAAAGTACAAGGGATTACATTACTCGTTTTAACAACCAAAAAACTGGAAGTCATTGACTACAAAGAGAAGGCTGCAATCACTGCCCTCTTGAGTGGTATGTTTCTTGACAAAATGTACTATACTTTGGCAAAAGATCCCCTGAAGAAGATGACAGAATTGATGGACAAAGCAGTGAAGATTATGAACGCCGAGGAAACAATGACTGCTAAAAAGAATTCACATGCAAAGGAGGAAGAAATGGTAGAAGGGAAGTCATATAAGAAGGAGCACAAGAATCACAATGAGCGCAGGAATTCGAAAGTAAAAGAAAGCCTAAATCGGCTTAGGAAATTTATCAATTACACTCCCTTAAAGGTGGATATACATCATATGTTGGAGGAAATCAAGCATAATAATGATTTGAGTTGGCCTGAAAAGTTAAGGTCACCTGCTGATAAGAGGGATAAGTCTAAGTATTGTGAGTTTCACAAAGATTATGGCCATAAGACCAACCGATGTATCACTCTTCAGAATTAGATAGAAGCACTCATTCGAAGAGGAAAATTGGACAGATTTATTAATCAGCAAGATGGAGGAAGAACTGGAGGTAGAGGTCGAAAGAGATCTAAATCACCGATTAAGCCCAGAGAAAATAAGAAGAGGAATCACGACGATGATCCTGATCTTCCCAACAAGCATAGACAATCGGAACGCGAGGTATTCACACTCAGTTTTGGGTATTTTGATTGCCACATGATTACAGGAGGGGATACATGGGGAGGAGATCATACAACTGAAAGGAAGGCTTACCTCAATGAGGCTCAAGTTTATTCCTATATCCAACGAATCAACCTTGTCGAGGAAGACTGACCAAGAAAAGTTAATAAGGATAATCTCGTAATTGGATTTTCCAAGAACGATCTATTTGGAGTGTTGTATCCTCATGATGATCCTTTAGTAATCAGAGTCAGGATGAAAGAAATACTGGTGGCAAGAACATTAGTGGATAACGGTAGTTCAGCAGACATCATATTCTATCCCTATTTTCGTAGTTCGGGATTAAAACTTAGCCAACTGTAACCTTACCATAGGCCACTCATTGGATTATATAGTGAGAAAGTATTTCCATTCGGGATAATCAAACTAGACGTGTTGATCGGGACATGTTCAGTGAGCAGGACAGAGAAAGTGAGATTCTTTATAATGGACAAAAATGTTCATTCTGCCTATAGCATGATTATGGGAAAAGTTGGTTTGAAGAAATTCGAAGATGTACCCTCTACTGTTCATCAATGCCTGAAGTTCTCGACCAACTTTGGAGTTGGATTAGTAAAAGGAGATCACAAAGTGGCTCAGGAATGCTACTATTACTCTGCCGAGGAGGAAGATATGTTAGAAATAAAGAGGAAAACAACCACTTATCAAGTGGATATATCTGAGCCGAATAACGAATCTGAGGTTGAAACCTTAGATCCACGAGCTTGTAAAAGGCCAAGTGATGGCGCCAACATAAAGAATTGGTTTGGACGATGATAAACCATAACGAACAACTAAAATAGGTGTGTCATTGGAATCGGTTCTGAAACAGGAGTTGGTGGTTTTCTTGAGACAAAGAAAACAGGTGTTCGCGTGGAGCCATGAAGATATGCCGGGTACAGACCCAAATTTCCTATGCTATGAGATTAATGTTAATAAGGAGGTTAAATTAGTGAAGCAGCAAAGAAGATGTTTTATCCCAGAGAAGAACCAGGCTATACATGAAGAAGTGGAGAAGCTTCAAAAAGCTTCCTTAATTAAAGATGTGAAGTACCCAGACTGGTTGGACAACGTAGTTATGGTCAAGAAAAAAAATAATAAGTGGAGGATGTATGTGGATTTTACTGACTTGAATAAGGCATGCCCAAAGGATCATTTTATTTTGCCATGAATTGATCAACTAGTGGATGCTACTTCTGGGCACAAGCTCCTGAGTTTCATGTACATATATTCTAGTTATAACTAGATTAAAATAAAGCTAAAAGATAGAGAAAGTACTTCCTTTATTACTCCCCGAGGAACTTATTACTATAACGTTATGCCATTTGGTTTACAAAATGCAGGTGCTACTTATCAGAGACCGGTGAATAAAATATTAGAGGAGTACATAGACAAGAACATGGAGGTGTGTGTTGATGATATGCTCACTAAGAGTAAAAAAGTTGCTGATCATATTTTCGACCTCATTTAGACATTTGATCAATTGGAAAATCACTAGATGAAGTTAAATCCCACCAAATGCGTCTTCGGAGTTCAGGAGGGAATATTACTCGGATATATAGTAAATCAAAGGGGAATTGAAGCTAATAAAGATAATATTAAAGCTTTGATCAAAATGTAAGCTCGAACTTGTAAAAAGGATGTTCGAAGGCTAATAGGGCGTGTAGCAGCACTCAACAAATTTTTGTCCCGAGCAACAGACAAGTCTTTGCCATTCTTTAAGGTACTTAGGAAAACCTTTGAATGGAACGATCAATGTGAATAATCCTTACTAAAATTGAAGAAGTACCTGGGAACAACACCACTACTCTCCCGACTAGTGTTGGGAGAAAAGTTGTATCAATATTTGGCAGTTTCTAAGTCAGATGTTAGCTTTGCCTTGATCAGGGAGGAGAATGGAGTCCAAAAGCCAGTTTATTACACTAGCAAAGCTTTTCGAGGAGCAGAAGTTAGATATCCTTGACTGGAGAAATTAACGTTGGCCTTAATTGAGGCTAATAGACGAATAAAGAAATATTTTCAAGCTCACACTATAGTGGTATACGCTAACATGCCACTGAGGAAAGCTTTGCATAAGCTAGAGAAATTCGGGAGATTGATGTATTGGGTTATGGAGTTGGGGGAATATAACCTTGTATACAAACCAATGACTTCTTTAAAAGGCCAAGTTGTGGAAGATTTTATTACAGAATTCACTTACCTATAGGTCCCCAATCAACAAGGGATTCTAGTCAAGGAACATGCAGGAGTCAACAGATAGGCCTTCTGAAGATATAACTGACCAACTCCAAGCAAGGGAAACTGCAGAAAAAGTTACCACTGACCAACCAGAACCCGCCAGTGGAGTACATGAGATGGAAAAGAAATATGAGGAGGTAAAGGATAAAATTTTCATCATGAAAGTTTGACGAACTAAACATTTGACAACGATATTCCCATATGGAACTTGTATGTTGATGGGTCATCCCGTGCAACTGGATGTGGAACTAGAATCATTCTCAATACTCTAGACGAATTAGATATAGAGTAGGCTATATGATTCTAATTTCAAGCCTCAAATAACGAGGCAGAGTATGAAGCTATGATTGTTGGGTTAAATCTAGGGAAATCACTGAATACCGAACAAGTTATGGTATATAGTGACTCAAAGTTTGTGGTAAATCAGGTGTTGAACTTATATGCAGCTAAAGGAAAACTGATGACCAGATACTTAGATAAAGAGTTGGAGATAATTTCCACTTTGCTAGCTGTCTAGATGATCAGAATTCTAAGATTAGAAAATTCCCAAGAAGACGCACTTGCTAGGCTAGCTTCAGCAACCAGAATTGAGCTGCAAAGAACTATTCCTACTGAGCTACTTGCTAATAGGAGCATAGATGAAGATCTGATGGTGAGTTTTATTGTAGTTGATATGGGTCCATCTTGAATGGATCCCATAAGAGCATATATTAAAGAAGTGATTCTTCCAGTCGACCTACTTGAAGCTAAGAAATTGAAATACAAAGTCGCAAGATATGTGCTAGATGTGGTGTGCTATATAGAATATAATTAACTATTGGTCTACAATGGTCTGTGCATCCAGATGAAGTGAAGGATTTGATTGAAAAAGTCCATGAAGGGTCCTGTGGAGACCATGTAGCAGGAACAATGTTGTTGTAGAGAATCCACACACAGGGGCACTACTGGCCAATTAAGCCAGCAGATTGTGCAGATTTTGCCAAAAAGTGTGATAAGTGTTAGAGGTTTTCCATCATATACAAGGCTCCACAAGCTCTCCTAACACCAATAACTTCACCTTGGTCCTTTGCCAAGTGAAGAATTAAATTGCTTGGGCCCCTAATGACCACTCGAGGAAGGTTCAAATACCTGGTTGTAGTTGTTGATTACTTTATTAAATGGGTGGAAGCTGAATCGTTGATTGATATGTCCTATGAAAAGGTTTATTAGTTTATTTGGAAGAATATCATATGCAGGTATGGCTTACCCTATGCCTTTATCACTTATCATGGCACACAATTTGACAACGACTAAATTGCTTCTTATTGTGCCCAATCCAATGTCCAAAAAATCTACTTTGCTCCTGGACATCCTCAAAGTAATGACCAAATAGAGGTAACTAATATAACTTTACTGAATGGGTTGAAGAAAAGGTTGGAAAGTGCTAAAGGAAATTGGATCAATGAACTGCATTCTGTCTGGTGGGCTATTCGAATAACTCCCAGAACAGCTATTAGAGAAACTCCCCACCTGTTAGCATTCGGTACTAAAGTCGTAATTCCTGTCGAGCTAGGTTTACCTACGTATAGAGTTCTTAACTTCAATACTCCAGTCAGTGATTTGATGAGAAGGATGGACTTAGACATACTGAAAGAGGTACGTGAAGATGCCTCGTTAAGGAAAGCAACCTATCAATAATGGACTGCACATTTTTACAATAAGTGGGTAAGATCGAGCAACTTAAAAGAAGGTGATTATGTTATAAAGAAGCTGATTCAGAAGAATAATAAGCTTGAAGCCACTTCGCATGGGCCTTATCGTATTACATCAGTTATCAGACCTGGAACATACTGAATTGAGACTTTGGAAGGTGAAGAGTTTAAGAATCCCTGGAATGCAGAACACCTGATGAAGTATTATCAGTAATGTAGTCATGTTATGCTCTATTCATTTCAATATTAGTGAGAATATGGCTTCCCCAAAATTGTTATTTTTTTTTCCAGAGTACTAGTGCTATGCACTACATTGCAAACATTATGAAGGCTACCAATAGAGTTGGTCGGCATCAACAAAGACCACCAACAAAGTTGGTCAGCATCAATAAACCACCAATAAAGTTGATCGGTATAAATAAAGACCACCAACAAGATTGGTCGGTATCAATAAAGACTTTAACAAAGTTGTTCGGTATCAACAAAGACCACCAACAAAGTTGGTCGGTATTAATAAAGACCACCAACAAAGTTGGTCGGTATTAATACAGGCCACCAATAATGTTGGTCGATATCAATAAAGGCACCAACAATGTTGGTTGTCAAATACATAAAAAACCACGCAAAGCAAAATTTTAAGTCCCAAATTCTTGGTTAACGAAGATCCGGATGAATAATTTTCATCTAAACTGGGCTAAAAGATGGACAAATGTTCCACTCACGCCTGAGAACTAAGGTAACTAATGCAATTACCAAAGAATTTAGGTACATCAGTAGAACCATGGTGATGCATTGGTAATTAATATGATACGTAGGATAATCCTATGGATATCAATAAAACCGATAAAAAACTAGAGATTAACTAAAAGTTGATCCATTCATAGTCAAAGACTAAGAAGATATTCATATGTGCAGAGATTAACTAAAAGTTAATCCATTCATAAAATAATCTTTTCATTAGATCAAATGATTACATATTGTTGCTTAAACGTGCAGAAATAATATATAAAGCCTTATTCTACAAACACTTTCCTTCAGCCTTAGAAACAGGATCCTGTAACACCCCGCCCGCCGGGGGAGAGCGAACTGAGCGCTAATGCGATAAAATAAATCCAAATCCACAAGTGACAAGGTATAGAGCATCTAAATAAACCCACAATAATATAAATCAACTAATCTCAATTCTTCAAATTAAATACAACAACATCTCCCGAATTAAAATTACAACTATCTAACTCGAATAAAAATGTCCTATACACCAATGAAATAATTAATACAATTATTCCAACTTGTATTAAAATTCTTCCCAAATAATCCACGCTAAAATAATCCAAATAATCCATAGCGCTCAAATCCACGCTAACCTGCCACTAAAAGAAAATATGGGGAAGTACACAATACGACAAGAAAGATGCTCAACAAATATATGTTAGCGATGAATAAAACGTAACAACACGAGTACGAATATTCAAATCAAAATGCAAATCTCAAAGCATTTATCAATATAATTTCTCAACAACACTTTAACCGGGTCACCAGGCCTCACCACATCCGTATATGCTTTATCAAGCCATAGCCCGGGAAACAGGAATTTTGACGGGTGGCCAACATCCGTGTCATATTAAAATCTCATGACAACGTGCTCATCAACAATATAATGATACCACATGAATCAAAATAATTTCAACAATTATTTTCCAGATTTCAATGAATTTATCAATTCAAATATGAGTTCAATTAAACAAGAATTCAAAGAGAATGACACTCGCGAGATTTAAGGAGCATATTGTGTAAAACCCCATACCTCAAATCATGATGAGAAACCAATGAGAAACGTCCTCAAGATCAACACAAAAGATCTACAAAATATCCTCCAAGAACCTCCAACAATATAGCCCCAAGAACACCTCTAATCTAAGGTTGGAACTCACAAATCTCAAGGTCAATGTGCATATAAAAAGAAGAGGAATATAAAATATATCTGCTGCCAAAAGTAGGTTAAAAGATTTGCCCATGAATCCTTTTATAATGCAAAGAAATGAAGAGTTGGAATCCAAAAGACTCCTTTAAATAAGGTAAAGAAATGAAGAGTTGGAAGTCAAAACAATTCCAAGAGTTAAAAACATTTAAAAATCATTTTAAAATCCGTTTTAACTCCGTTTTCGAAACCGTTTGAAATTATCGCATTTAAAAATAATAACCAACATTTTTGAGCAATAAAAATAATTTTATCAAAAACTTTATTTTTCTTCATTTTCCAAAAATTAATTAAAATAGCCCAAAAATTATGCGGGTTGTTACAGATCCATGCCAGCTGAAGGATCATCCAAAGTAAAAGGAGAGTTGATGAAGTTAAAATTCGGAAGCATCCTAGTGTTGTTTCTACTAGGATGATCAAGCAGATGAGGTGGTAGGATGATCTCTAGTTCATTATGTAGCTCGTAATCCCCTAAGTATTTTGAAATCAAATATTGAGGAATATGATCAACAGGAATCCAATTAACATCTAACTTAAATGGAGGATTGTCAAGATGCAGTAAGCGCGGATCATACCAATCCCACAAAGAGTTGTTTCGATCAACCTTCATCACAATTAAAGCGTTCATCCAACCCTATTTGTAGGACTCATTCTTAGCCAGTTGAAGTTTATCATCAAGATGTCCTAGATCTTCATTATACCCATCCATTCAAGCTTCTCTTGGCTGCTTGTGGAATTGAAAGGTTAATTTATCAACCTGTGACTGCAGCTTCTTCAATACTCCATCCTTAACCTGTAACTAGGAAGATTGAGTGGATAATTATTCAGATAAGGCCTCTAGCTTCTGGGACATCTCAAAAATAGCTCGATCTTTAGCTTTTAACTGTGCAACTTGATTGGCAAGGGCCTGTTGAGTCCTAACATCTTCTGGGACCTCATGCATGCTTATTTCTTGCTCGAGAGGTAGATGCAGACTTAATCTTTTTTTAAAGCTTCCAACTCATCTCTTAATGTTGCATTCTCATCTTCCAAAAAGGAGTAACCTTCATCAGTAGTAGCAACGACAGCTCCAGATGCAGAATTCAAAAGATTTACTTTATTTATCAAATTATTATTCTCCTCCTCCAAAAGTTTGGCAATAGTTCTAGTTTCTTCAACTTCAAACTTAAGCAAAGATTCCTTTTTTTGTAAATATAAATAAAATTATCGAAACTTTGACCTACACTTAAGCTTTGATATTTCTGCTCATAGCTCTGGTGAAACAACGCGATGGATTCTTTATACTATTCTTGAAGTTCTTCTATTATCTCATAGTAGGCAACATTGTTTGCTATCGCCTGATCAAGTAAGTTCTTCAAATACTTGTAGGCTTCTATAGCCTGCTCTGATACATCATCACTAAGCAACTGAATAATTTCTTCTTCGAACAAGTTTGTATGACCTGCTTTGAAAAAAGCATTGCACTTCCTCAGTAGCTAGATATTATTGGAAGACAATTGTTCTACTTTCGCTATAAACTAGAAAGAAGAAATAAAAACTAATCAACAACAAGAATGGAGAACAGTTATAATCAACAAGAGACAAAAAGGAACAAAAGGTTCTTTTATTGATAACAAAGTTTTCAAATACAATCAAAAGAAAGAAAAAAGAAATAAAAAAGGAAAAGGGAAAATGCCGAACAACTTTACACCTTCTCCTTATCATTCTCAACCTTCTTGTCCTGCTCAGAAGAGGGGGCTACAGGATGGAGTTGCTCGATTTTCTCCGTTGGAAGAAGAGAAGACTTAAAAATTTTAGGTTGGTCTGCAACAGTATTAACTACTAGGGAAGTCTCTCCAGAACAAAATTCATCTTCAACCTCATCCTCAATGACTGGAGGATGACCATGAATATATCTCTGACAAAGTTTAGAGCCTTCAGCTGTGTTCAACTCCTGAAGGGTAGCAACCCAACTATCTCTGAATCATTTTTATTTTGCATACTCAATTTGAGCAAAGTCAGTAGAAATGGTTTTGTTCCAGCCTTTGTCTTAACCATCACTGAAGGAGGCCTTCACAGCAGACTTTTTATTAGATATAGGAGAGGATACAAGCTCTTAGATAACCTTTACCCTGCGCTCTACTTCCTCTGACCTGTGCTCAGCTTCCTCTGTCTTACGCTCAACCTCCTTCCCCTTGCGCTCAGCTTCCTTGGCCCTGTGCTCAGCTTCAAGAGCATTCTCATCAGACGTTTATCGAGTAGTTTTAGATGTCTTTAGTTTATCTGCCCAAGAACTCTTCTCAGTCTCCAAGGCCTGCTGATATTCGAGCAGAGACTTCTTTAAACCAGCTAAGGATTCCTCCATATCATTTAAAGAGGAAGCCCTAATTGCATCATCTTTCTCTAGCATATTATTAAAGTGTACTAAGAACTGCAAGATATGAAGATCAGGATGAGTATATGAGCAATATAAAAGATAACCAAACTAAAAAAATTGAAACGCTTACTAATGCAAGGCTCTGAGTAGCTAATTCAGAAACCCTCGCTCGAGGGAGCATGGCATCCACCCCCATGTGGTCGGGAAGAGTACCAGACATGATCAATATCCCGGCTAAACCAGGAATAATAGCTGCTAGAGGAGCAACATCAAAATAGGGCAATTAAACCAAGGATAGTTGATCAGTCACCTGGTCGACCTGCTTCTCTGCAAGCTCTCTCTTAAGTCTCCTCAAAGGAACTTCAACATCTTTGGGAGCTACATCTTTGGGGGTTGGGACTTTAGGGGCTGGGTCCTTGGGAACTGGTGGATTCATAATATCCCTTATTTTATTCTTGGATCCTTCAGTAGGTACTTGGGAGCCATAGGTACTACCACTGAGAAGGTCAGGAATTTTTCTCTTCTTTATGATTTCAGGTAGAGGAGTGTTTGAGTCAACAAAAACCTCTTGATCAAGATCAATTACCAGAACATGAGAAGGAGAAGGTCTGGTAATAAAGTAAGAAATAATGTTTCTATATTGAAGCAAATAGGAGGCAAACCTAACGTGCTCTTCAGGAAGTACCTTGTGAAGTCCCTAGATAAATTTCAACTCTTTTAAATTGACTTCACTTTCTTTGGGGGACTTTCTTTTCTGGTCAACTGCAATTTAATTTACAAAGTAATAGTCAGTATGACATTTTATCAAATATAAACAGGGCAAAACTATTAAAACACAAAACAACCTATTCCATTGCCAAAAAGCGTACATCTAGGTCCTTGATATTTAGTACCTCCAACTAAAGGGGCGTGTTACCAATTTTTAACAAATACCCCATGATCAAAATAATCCCTATTAGAATCAGGGAGGTTAACTACTAAAGCTTTACTAATTGCCCTAGTTTTCAAATAATAAGTAGTATCACTAGTTACCCATTTACAAGAGAATATTATATCTAGATAAATTTGATTTAACCTATATACTCCATTCACTACTCGCCATGTGTTAGGAGCCACTTTTGCAGGAATAATGTCAAAATATTGACAAAACTCTAGACACAGGGGATTGGGAGGAAATGTGAACCCACATTCAGCAATAAAGATGGAAGGGAACTAATGGCCCTCAGCAAGAGAGAAAAAATCAGAAGGAAAGGTGGGATGTTACAATACAACCCAAGATGGAATGTTAAAGTCAATTCTGAATTTATCAAGCAACTCGATAGAATAAACTATGATAAAGAAAACAAAGAAGAAGAGAAGAAAAATTCCTACAAAAGTTTAAGGATTCAGCAAGAACTGAAGACAGAAAAGAAAATGATCGGACGAAAGTTCAAAGAACACAGTAACAACATCATAAGTGAGAGGTAAAAGATGATCGAAGTTTTACCGCCCTTTTTTAAAGTCACCTCAGAAACTGGGAAAAGTTATGATTAAAGCGAACGGTGGCTAATAAAGGAAAAGACAAAGATGCCCTATAAAAGTGCACTAAAATTTGAAATATTTACAAAATTGCCATTCGCGCCCCAAAAACGTTAGTCAAGTGAATAAATTTCACAAGTCTTGAAGGTCTGCAGCCGACCAAATAACCCGAACTACTGTTAAAGCATAATATTTCACACTTTCGCATCAGCTGCAAGTATGAAACATTGGGGGCTTCTGTTGATACCAAAATTTACCACCCTACGTGGACTAATTACAAGCTAGCACGTGTCATCTAATGTGGCACAAGTCCAAGTCAGCATGATACAAAAGCCCGACCAATAATGAATCTAGACCAACTGGGAAGCCCGACCAACTATGAAGCCCGAGAAACAGGGAAGAGCGAGTAACTGTCGGAAATCCAGCCTGTACAACCAACGAAGAGACATCAATCATACAACCTGTGAAAACAGTGAAGCGATATAAATAGTATACGTAATTCTCATTATGTATTGATGTAATTTCCTAATAATTAAAGGCATTCCATCATTTCATACGACAACTATCAATACCCCCTTAGGCTATAAATACATTGTATCACCCTCATTGCAAGGGATCGAAAAACAAATCAAGGAAGTCAATACATAACAGTGGACGTAGGCTTTTCCATTGAGCCGAACCACTTTAAAAATAGCTTTTCCTTATTTGTTTTATTTATTTGTCCGTGATCAATCAATTAGGCCTAGTCTAGTTTTTTGCATTAACATCATACTTACTAGCTCACTAAGGGATGCAGAAATAATTAAGCCATCAGTAAAACAAAATAATAAATAATCCAAAACCTTTGGATAATAACTGTCTCGGCACACAATTAAAGTGGAACTCATACGTATGTAGCAATTAATCCAAATCTCAAATTGGAAATTAAGTAGACAAATTCCATGGTATAACACGACACTCTATTACCTAATTAATACTTATGCAATTTCCAATAAGAATAAGGCAAAAACGTGGAGGGTAAACTGAATCGTTATAAAGAATTGCAATGATATCAGTTATTAGGTGAGAATGGTTAAATTTGATCCGAATGATCATACTTAAGTTGATATAATAACATATGAGTATGGTAATTTCTACACATACTTTGAATCAAATTTGTCTATCACTAAATGATATCAATAGCAGTTAACAAATACGCAAAATTTACTATTAAAACGGTAAAACAAACCTAATTGCTCTATATTTTGAACTGCTTATGGATCAAAAGAGGACATCGAGAGGAGCTGGTACTTGATTCTTGGTATACAATGTTTGGGTAAATAAGTATTTGTTGGAATTAGAATTGGTTTTGGTAAGTTTACACAAAAAATTGTATCTTTTAAAGTTTTTAGGGTTTAATTGTCAATAACTCAAAACTTTAAAATCTTGGACTTAAGGTCATATTTGAACTTTGGTGTAGAAGACTTTTTGACTTAAAATATTTTAAACTACTTATAAACAAAGTTTGGGGTTCAAATTAATAAGTTGAAAAAGTCAAGAGGGGTCAATTTGTAATTTAGGAAAAATATTTCAAACTTAAACCTCATTTTCGATAACTTTGGCTAGGCTTGACCAAACATAACCACAGCTTATACCATTTTGACTAGAAAAATTAAATAAAAATATTGGAAAAAATTTCATAAATTTTGGATTGGCCACGTGCCCTCATGTGCGTGATCAATGATTCTAGTTAAATGTTCTTCTTCAACCTCTCGATTTTTGACTTTAAGGTTTAAAATTTTTAACCCAAGATATCTCTTTCCTTTCTAAACCATTTGAGATGAATTTTAAACAAGCTTAAAATTTTAGAAGGAATCCAAATATATAGTTTCCATAACTATGTGTTTTGCTGAATTTTTGACTTAACATTCTTGGCTTTCAAAATTATTCTAGTGATTCTTATGAACATGGTTTGGTTTATGCTATGTTAAGGAGTAATTTGGTTTTGATTTTAAGGTTTGAGGTGGATTATATAAAGAAAATTTTGGATTTTGAGTTTTCTATTTCAGAAAACACTTTCAATAGATTATAGCTTGTTGTGCAAATTCGTGGGATTTGATCATTGCACTAGAGTTTGTAAGGTTCTATTGAAGGTATTCATCGGTTTAAACCTGAGTTCTGAGCATTATTTTTGAGTTCACCATTAAAGATCAAGATTTAATGGTGGAATTTTCATATTTTTCTCCTAGGGACTGTTTTACATATAAAGTTTATACTATTTTGATGTATTCATGCATTATGACATCACAAAAATAATTTTTAATTAAAAGAACTGAATGTAATGCATAAAATGAAGGGCTACCTACTTTGAGGGAAAAATTGAGTTTTTGAAGCTATTGATGAAATGAGTCTTTATGGCTGAACTCGTGGAGTTTCTTTTATAGTGTTAGAGCAAGGGAGTTGATTGTTTCAAATAGAAAGTGGATTTGAACTGATTTTAGAGAGTTTTATGGCTTGGTAATTGAACCTCAAATGTTTGAATGGTTCAAACATGTGGTATTTGGGATTTAATGATTATATGGAAGCTTAAATAGATAGGGGGATATGTGTTAATAATAAATATTTTGTTTTCAGTCCTTGGTTGATAATGTTTGTGCTTATATAGCCTCAAATGTGTGATTTTAATAAAATTTAGGTTATTTTTTTTATAATTTCAGAAAGTTACATTGGTTGAGATTATAATTTCTAATAAATTGAAGTCTAGAAGATCAAGTTGATATAAAGTTTGGGTCTAGGGGTTAAGTATAATTTATGTTGTGATAATTTAAAGTTTTTAGGGTCTAATTTGTAATCATTAAAACTTCAGGGATCCTTGGTCAATTAAGAATTTGTAGGTTCTATAGACTATTTTAATCTGTCTTTTAAATATATTTGAATTTATATATTCTGATTGGATTAAACTGAGGATTAAGGTCGCATATTTCGAGTACGAATATTAGAATCTAGCAATCTAAAAAATAATTCGTCCTCGAATCTACCTTGGAAGAGATCAGGGCATTTATCCTTCATTGTCTGTTCCGATTCCCATCTGGCTTCTTGTTGATTTTGATTTTCCCAAAGTTCTTTTATTAAGGGGATTTTCTTATTCTTGAGATGTTTCACTTGGCGATCCAAAATTTGAATTGGGCGTGTACTTCAAATTTATGGGTTGGTACGATAGAGATTTATTTCCATGTGATGGTATGAGAGGGAGAAAAAATATACTGGCGTAACTAGGACACATGAAATACATTGTGAATACTGGATAATTCTATTGGTAATTCTAGGTAATAGGCTACAAGACGAGTACGATTAGAAATAGTGAAAGGTCCAATATATCTGGGGGATAATTTCCCTTTCCTTCTGAAGCGTAAAATTCCTTTTCATGGAGAAACTTTAAAAAATAATCGGTCATAAACTTGAAATTCTAAGGGCTTCCGGTGTTGGTCTGCATAACTTTTCTAAAGATCTTGGGTTGTCTTCAGTCTTTCTCGAATCTGTTGTATTTTTTCAGTGGTTTCTTGGATTATCTCAGAGTCAAATTGTTGACTATTGCCCAATTCTATCCGACAAACATGCGAATGCCAAAGTCTTCTATATAAAGCTTCAAACGGGGCAACTTTAATACTTGACTGATAACTATTATTATAAGAATACTCAACAAGGGGTAAATGTTCATTCCAATTTTGTAGGCATATCTAACGTTTAAGCTCGTAGCATATCTTCTAATGTTTGAATAGTACGTTCCGATTGTCCATTGGTTTGTGGGTGGAATGCTATACTCAAATGAATTTTGGTACCCACTACGGTTTGAAGTGCTTGAAATTTTTTCCTACAGAGTGGTAATCTTTGTCTGACACTTAGGATAAAAGGAATTCAATATAATATAAAATTTTCTCGAATGTAGATTTTACTGAGCTTTTGAAATGAATCGATGGTTTTTACTGGTAGAAAATGAGCCGATTTAGTAAGTGGGTCGACTATTACATAAATGGAATTATACCCTTAGGACGTACGAGGTAGTCCATTGACAAAATCCATGGTAATATGATGCCATTTCCACTTAGGAATTGGTAAGGGTTGGAGGAGTCCACCAGGATGTTGGTGTTCTATCTTTACTTATTGATAAGTAAGATATTTCCTTAAAAAATTCTCAATATCATTTTTCATATTTGGCCACCAATATTATTTCGTTATGGAATGGTACATTTTGGAGCTTTCGAGATGAATCATAGACTTAAAATGATAGGATTCTTAAAATACTTCCTCTCAAAGAGATAAATCATAGGGCGCGTACAATCTATTTCAAAATCGTAAACCTGATTCCTTATCATATGAGAGGTCATGATTCTTATCTTGAATGGATTATACAAAAGGATCTTGAGACTATTGGACTAAGATTTTCTCTCTCAATCTCAGATATACAATGATGTTAAATTTTTTTGAGAAGGGGGGTATTAATTAAAGATCATATTTCTCTATGATAGCAACAATATTATAAGAAGTCAAAGTATGGAGTCTTCCTATTGGATTATGACTTAAGGCATCGACTACCAAATTTTGTATGGTAGTTTAATTTAAATCAATAATCTTTTTAAAATTCTATCCATTGTCGTTGTCTTAAATTTAAGTCCTTTTGAGTATAGATGTATTTCAAACTCTTTTGATAAGAAAAGACGTGAAAATTTTCACTATAAAGGTAACAACGCCAGATTTTTAATGCAAAAACTATAGCTTCTAACTAAAGATCATGGACAGGATAATTACATTCACGAGTTTTGAGTTGTCGACCCATATTCTACAACTTTCTCATTTTGCATTAAAACACATTCTAAACCTTGAAATTAGCCGTCGCTATATACATCATAGCTTACATTACTACAAGGAGTAGTGAGTACATGGGAAGTAGTTAATTTGTCCTTTAGAATTTGGAATGCTTGATGACATTCATCAGTCCATACAAATGACACTTCCTTCTAAGTCAGCTTTAAGAGGGGAAGAGCGATACATGAAAATCATTACAAAACAACGATGATAATAACTAGCTAATCCTAGAAAACTTTTTATCTTAGTAATATCGGTAGGAATTTTCATTCCAAAATGGATGAAATTTTTGCAGGATCAACTTGGATTCCATTTCATAAATCGCATGTCATAAAAAATTTCTTTCCTTCATTGAGAAATCACATTTTCTCTTCTTAACATATAACTGATGGTTTCTTAGAGTACATAATACCGTTTCTAAATATTGTGCATGTTCTGCTGAATTTTAGGGATAAATAAGAATATCATCAATAAAAATGATAGCGAATTGGTTAAGAAAAGGTCTAAACATTCTATGCATAATTTCGATAGAAGCCAATAAATTCAAAATGTCCATAATGAGTTCGAAAAGTTATTTTTGGAATATCTTCTTCCCTGACTTGCAGTTGGTGGTAATCATATTGTAAATCTATTTTTGAAATGACCTTTGCCCCTCGAAGTTGATAAAATAAATATTTAACGCAAGGTAAAGGATCTTATTCTTAATAGTTATTGAGTTCACTTTACGATAACCTATGCATAATCTAAAGCTTCCATCCTGTTTCTTGATAGATATTACAGGATCTCTCCAAGGAGATGAGCTAAGGCGAATAAAACTCTTTTCAAGAAGATTATCTAATTGGGTACGGAGTTCTTAAAGTTCTAAAAGAGTCATTCGATACGGAGGTATCGAAATAGAAGAGAATTTGAATAAAGATCTATATTAAATTCGATCTCTCTGGAAGGGGGTAATCCTAGTAATTTTTTGGGGAAAACATTTTCGAATTGTTCCAAAACAATTGGAATTAACGAAGAAGTTTGAAGTTAAAAACTTGATGGTTTAAATAGACCGTTCCTTGATACATAAAGGAATAATTTTCTTCATTTTGAAATTAAATTTTCTTGGCGTGACAACCGATATAAGCAAAATGTCTTGATAGAGCATCCATTCCAATAATAGTGTCGAAATTGCAAATATCTAAGATTATGAAGTCCACAAAGAGTATACCTTAACCAAACTGAATTTTACAATTGATTTTTGTGTTGGTGTATTTATTTCACCCGTAGGTAATTCAATATCCGATGGAAGAGTTAAATTTATAAGTAGTAATCGTAAAAATTTAACTAGTCTAAGACTGATAAAGGAATGTGTTGATCCTAAAGAAAATAAAATATGTGTAGAAAAATGAATAAAAAGTATCGTACATTCTATCATGTCTTGGGTGTTTCGTGTAGGCAATCTCGCATAATACTTTCCACGACTCGGGACTGGCAAAATTTTCTTAGCTTGATTTGGCTTAGCTGGATTCTGGATATGACAAGAATTTGGATTTCGTGAGGGATTATCTAACTAAAGAAGGATTGGAAGAGATCTTGATTTAGGAAATTATGGCCGAATATGTCCTAATTCTTGATATTTATGACAATGAATCATTGAACGGGATTTGTTATGACAAAATTGGGAATAATCTTGTCCACTTGAATTGGCATAGATTTGAGGTTGAGGTAAAGTCCTAATCACATGACTATTTGTAGTAACATGGGGAGAAGATCATACGACGACACAAGAATATTGTTCCACAATTTTTGCAATGTTAATAACTTGAGAATACTCACAAATCTATAAATAAGTGACATAATTTTTAATCCTAGGATGTAATCTTATTTTAAATTGCTTACATTTCTTAATCTCGATATCCACGTACTCAATGGCGTAACGAGATAGCTCGGTAAATTTAGCTTCATACTGGGCTATAGGTAGGATTGTTTATTATAATTTTAATAAATTGATGGTTCATTGATCTTGTTCGACTTCGGAAAAATACTTTTTGAAGGAGATTTCTTGGAATTGATCCCAAGTAAAATTAACAACATTTTGATTATGTGATATCGATTTCCACCAAAAATCAGCTTTGCCTTCGAACATATAATCCACTAAGGTTACTCAAAGATTAACTTCTATTCCTACTCCATTTAGAATTTTTATAGTTTGATGCATCCATTTCTCATCTTTAATGGAACTTGGCTTTTAAAGGAATGAAGGAGGTCGCTGTCTAAAAAATTCTTTGAGAGAGTACATCCTACAAATTTCTTTTGAGATTTACTCTGGAGTAGAGAGAGGAATTTGTTATTTCCAGGATAAAGATGTTGATTCTCGAAGACATCGCATGATTCTTTCAGTGTGGGTCTATTCAGTTTGAGTTCCAGTAGAGGGAATTCGATTACTAACCATCCTAAAATATAATAGAATAGTCATAATAATATATAAGAACATGGAACAGAAATATGTCATAAGCGTACTGTATTATACAATATAGAGTTCTGTGATACCTTATAGTTATATCACATCAATACTTATGCTATAACCATTAAAGTAAATCAACCTCCTAAATATTAGTAGGACAAACTATGTACATTACTTTATTTTGTTGTGTAACATTTGGAGAGACGAGTTTCTTTTAAATTTGGATTTTCCTCAAGAAGGAATAGCAGCGTCATTTTTTGAAGAGTAAAAAACTGGAATATCATGGTAATCATTAGGCTTTGGGGGATCATCATCTATCCAATCACTCGTATAAGAAGAAACACCAATTTTGAGTTCACTACTAGAACTAGCATATGGGTACATTGGTGGAGTCAGTGGTGCATCGGCTAAGGCAAGATTTATGGTTTCCTGGAGTATTACTGGATAATTGACATAATCATCCACATTCCTCATCACTTGCATTTCGCTCAACACTCAATTAGTCAATACAAGTCACTTTATAGCACTACTAGAACCTGCCCAATCCTTATCTACTGTGCGAATCATTTCTCTAATTTTTGTGAGTGCTTCTTGTCAAACTCTATTTTCCAAATGGTTCGTTGATCCAATATCCACTTAAAATGAAATGAATCCCATATATCGATCCTGCAAAATGGAATTACATTATAGTAGTAATAAAATAAGTTACAAAAAGATAAAATAACCAATATCGTTTAAACTTTTCTTGGATAGAATGCTAACCCGACAATATGTTAAATTTAAAACATGCTCCGATACCAACTTGTCACACCCTGCTTTTGGTATGGATGCAATATATATAAAGTAATGAGTTAAAGTTAAGGCAAAAAACAATACTTTAATCAGTTATGAAAATAGTACACATAGTGTCTTACCACCACAAGGGTGCCTCCTTGATCCCATTTTGCTTAGTCTCCGCCCATATAGTAACATATGAAAATAGGTGACTGTTATTTGTCTCTAAAGGGGATGAGATACTATCCTCTTTCTCCTGGGACATATGGAGGAAAACCGAATTAACACAAACTACACCAAATCTATTGAATTGTCATGGTCATTGACCGGGACAATTCTAGTGGTGACAACGTTTGTTGTCACGAACTTGTCAAGGTCTTTGACCTTGATAATGTTTGTCATGATTAAGGACCATGGCAAACCCGTGACAATATTTAAAAATTTGTACGATCAATAACCGTGATAATTCTGGGCATAATTGAAAAAAAATCTGCTGGGCAGTATGGCCACTGCCACTACCCAACAGTATATTTGTATCTGTTATAGCAACGTTGTACCTGTTCAAATATCATATATCCAAATAAAATAGAGATAATGAAAATATACATTCAAAACAATATGCATCATGATATAATCCAAATATAATTCAAATGTAACAACTTAAAACAATTCAATTCAAATAATGTCACTACATGTCTGGGGTAGGGGTAGCTCTAAGGAGGTGAGTAGGCCACATGATATACGAATTGACACACCCAATAATATACATCATGTCGCATTATTCGCGCAACCATAATGGGGAGTTCTCCTTCCCGGGCATCACATACGTGACGAGCACCTTGGAATCGATGTCTTGAAGCAAACATCCATGAACTGGCATACCCTGGATGGTATTCGGGTCCCTCAACCCCCGCCCTATCCGCTGGACATCAAATATGTCTAGTATAAACATGCTCGGACAACCAAGTGTCAACATCGGTAGGTCTAAGTGATCCAAATAGGGGACTGGATCATCAAAGTCTGTACGTGTCGGTGATGAACCAGCGAGGTCCACATCCTCGTCCTCATGCACTTCCTCCTCCACCACCTCCTCCTTCCCATTCCCCTTAATTTTTCTCCCAATGAAAACTTCATGAATGAGAATATATCTTGCACCGTCGCCTCCAAATGGGGCAAATTTTCTTCATGCGAGTCCACCATTCGAGCCAACCCAGTGTCGCTCGTCTCCAATCCGATGATCCTAGATTTGGCCACCCGCGAGCTCACCCCCTTGTCCTCCCTTTGCGATCAGCGCCAAGCACTTGGATTAGTGTGTCTGTGGATAAAGATGCCTTGTCGACATCAGACTGTGACTCATGCACTTCCTTAAGCTTTGCGTGAAACGACAAAAGGCACATGATTAGTTAAATAAGTAAATAAAAAAATTATAACGTAATTAACAAAAAGTAAACTGTCGAATTACTTACAATCGTGGCCGCGACGCTCGAGGACACCTCCTTATCCTTCCCCTTCTTAGTCCGAATATCCTCATAAGTATCGAGCCTATGTGGCCTACCCCCAGGGACACTCCTTATCCCCTGAAATAAAATAATGCAAAATTAGTATCGGTTCCGCAAAGAAAAATAATGCAGAATAATATATTTCTGTAATCATAGAAAAATGAAATCTTACCATCATCCTATGCTCTACCTCGGTGTAAGACGTCCAACTGGAGGAGTGCACGTCCATCTTTTTCGCCAGATTTTCCCTCCCCGATTGGCGAGATGCCAATTGTCGCTCCCCGATCTCATTGTCAATGAACTTTTGCCATTGTACCAATGAGATCGGCTCCTTCGGCAGGACAGATTCACGCATTCGGATAACGGACTCTCAGGTCTTCCCAAAGTACCATGTCCACATATTTTTCTTCCACGTCTTGTGTTGCTCCCTCAACTGCTCCAAGACTGAATCGCTTAGCTTTAGATCCAGGATGAATTGTTCCTGTCCAACAAATACAATGTTAGTTGCGAATAAATATAAATATAAAATGAAATTGAAATTGAAATTGAAATTGAAATCGAAATTGAAATTGAAATTGAAATAGTCATATAAATATAAATATAAATACATTACCTAGAATGCGTACGCATAAGAACTAGAAGGCTAGTATCTATGCACACTATATGTAATTTCAAGTATGTTTCATTTAATTATCATACTATATATATATTGTTCGTTATACAAAGTAATTTTCAAAAAAAGTTGAAAATCCTACCCCCATATGGACAATAATCCAGTGGTCATGCCACTTTTAAAATTAACCAACCCAACATCGATCCACTATAATCCAACCTCAATGGCAACAACAAATATGTATCTCGTACTCCTTCTAATTCATCTACTCAATTAATTCTTTTCATCAATGAAACTAACAATTAAAGTATACAATTATTAATATACTAATTTACAATGAGGGGCAATCCTACTTGCATAGGAAAGCAGCACTAATTATTAATTTACTAAAAAAATTAACAACCAATCAATATTTAATCAATCAATTCTTTTATAAGGGGCAATATCTAATAAACTAATAAAAATTTAATTAAAACACACACACACACACGCACATATACACACCCCCTGCCCCACACCCCCTTCCCCCTCCCCGTCCCACCCCACCCCCAGCCCTGCCCCCTCCCCCCCACTTCCACTGCCCACCACACATTAACACACACACACATATTCACACACATGCACATATACACACACACGCATATATACACACACACATGCACATATACACCCCCTCCCCTCCCCTAAGCCCTGTCCCCTCCACCCCACACGCTTATGTACACCACACACACACCCACATGCACATTTACACACACATATATACACACACACACATATACATAAATGGAGGAGAAATAAAGAGAGAAAATGTACCGGAATCATAGAGAGAGAGTGTGCAGTCGCTAGAGAGAGAGAGAAATGGAGGGAATTAGAATCGGTGGGAAAAAAGAAGAGGGAGGTTTTTTTTACTGACAGAATTGTCATGGATATGTCATGGTCCTTGATCATGATAACTTTATAGGATTGTCATAATCATTGACCATGTTAAAAAACACGTATTTTTTTATCACGGTCAATGACCGCGACATGGCTGGCCGATTGAAAGGTGATAATTTGACCATTTTGGTGTAGTGACAAATATGCTAAGTAAGATCATCCCAATTTGTATTCTCTATGAGTTTGGTTGAGTAGAAATAGATCTCTTTTTGATGGTATTCAAATGGATTCAAGACTAATCATCTTTAAAATCAGGAGAAGAATAAAGGATATTGCTATTGTCTCTTCTTTTAAAAATGACTGCTTCTCTTCTTCTTTATCGGTATTTCAAAATCTGAATATTAAGGCTCCTTAATCTCAATATCTTTTCCTGTCCCCTATATGCTGGTACGGACCGAAAAACTTAGCTCTCAAGTTAAACACCGATGGTGTTTATAACAAGGATGGAAACATGTGCATATGTGTGGTTTTAAGAGATTATGAAGGCAAATTCATATGGGGTTTATCTTCTTTCATTGGAAATGGTAAAAGTCTCTTGGCAGAAGTGTTGTCTTTGAAAGAAGGTATTTTTCCAGTGGCTTCTTTCTATGAGGATTGGATAGAAGTGGAATCAGATTAAGAGATTCTTATAAAGTGCATCAACAAGTCCCCAAGATCCTTGTGGGAAACTAGAGGAAGTATATAGGATATTCAACTTCTGTCTCCTAATAGAAAATTTTCTTTCAAGCATATTTTTAGAGAAGCAAACTATGCTGCAGAGATCTTGTCTAAACACGCTCTTCTTCTTAAAAATAAATCAGAATTCATTTCTTTTGTATATCTTCCTAACAATGTAAAAGAAGATATTAAGTTAGATGCTTATAGCATTCTTTATATTAGAATTTCAAAATTAAAGTGCAGGTCTTATTACTCTAATTGTAATTCCACCTAGAGAGGGCTATTCTCTTTAATGATTAATAAATTCTCTTAATCTTAAAAAGCTTTACCAATTTTATAACAAATATTTGTATAGATGAGAGGTGGAACGTATATCCAATTCAGTGATTATATAGCAAAGTAATTAAAGATGATAACCCATACTTATCAGTTTATTAATGTCAAATAAAGAAAATCAAGGATCTTTGCACTGATAATCCCATACTTACCAGCTCCATAAGGGGTAAAGAAATAAGTAAGCCATCAGTAAAATCAAATAATAAATAATTTAAAACCTTTGGATAATAATTGGATAGGCACACAATGAAAGTGGAACTCATACGTATGTAGCAATAAATTCGGCTCTTAACATCGGAGACCATAGGCCAAGTAGTAAATTTTCGTGAGATAACATGGTAATCTAGGCCCTAGTTATTAGTAATGCTTTTTAAAATGAGAATAAGGCAAAAAAGTGTAGGGTAAATGTTGATGTAAAAAACTAGATTGCTCTAATTATTCAATCACAGATAAATAAATAAGACAAAGATTTTTAAAGTGGTTCGGCTAGGAATAAAGCCTACGTCCACTGTTATGTTATTGCTGAGTGTTTGTGGAATTCTTGATTACAAGTTCTCTCAAGAAATTCCCCTCCCCTTGAATGGGATTGATACAAGGTATTTATAGCCTCAAGGCTGTACATGAAAGGTCCAATACATTAAATGATATACATATGAATGGGTAATACATTTAATGCAGCGTGTGCGTCAAGAATCTAATGAATAGTTGAACAGTTGTCCGTCTGATAATTGATGATACGGCCGAGGTGCAGTTCGGACCGCCTTAGTTGCTCATTGATCAAGAGTTCCTCGGAGTGCTTAGAGTATCTCATGATGGATGATGGAGTTCCTCGGTATGATAGAGTTCCTCGGTGTATTCTCGTTGCTCGGAAAGAAGCATGGTTGGTCGGGAAATGATCTTCCTCGCTGTTATTGTGCCACGTAGATTGACACGTGTCTTCATACTATTCGTCCACATCAGCATAGTAATTTTGGTATCAACAGAAGCCCCCAATGTTTCATATTTCGAACTTTGAGGAGTATGGAACATTCTTTCTCGGTATATGGCAATATTAGATGTCCTTCCTGGGTTTCAGGAACATTGTATTCAAATTTCCTTCTTATTTCGCAGTTTCCGCCTTTTTTATAAGCGCTTCGATATTCGTGCAAATTTTGTCTTCTTAGCCGCCGGATGTTTAGCAGTTTCTTTTTGGTAATCATTTCTTTCGCCGCTTCCCAATGCAAAGTATTTAAACTTCTTTGGTAACCATACCGTCGTCTACGTTTTTCATTCTCTGTATTCAAGCTTTCTCTTCTCTTCTTCTCTTGTGCGTTCGTCCTTGTTTCCGTTCGTTGTCAACACATCTTCTTTCTTTCTGTAAGATCTTCTTCCTTTCTTCTGCATCTCTTTTATTCAATATGGTTTATATTGTTGAATCTGCTGAGAAATTTCGTTCTGACTTTTCCATTCCTTCGTGGGTAACTCTAGAGGTTCTTTCTGAGCCTTTAGATTACTTTCGATTGGCTGAGGGACATTGGTTCCCCAGTCTTTTTGTTGCTGAATGCGGTTTTTCTTTTCCACCAAACCCATTATGTCTTGAGTTTTGTCAATATTTTGATCTTGTTCCTGCAAAAATAGCCCCCAATTCATGGAGAATAATTAACGGGGTGCACAAGTTAAATCTAACTCATGGGACCCGTATTGGGATCCCTGAAATTATGTTTTGTTATAAATGGGCTGTTCTAGATAATATTTATTATTTAAAAACTAGGTATTTGAATAGGGCTCTTGTGGTTAATCTTCCTGACTCAAATAGGGATTATTTTGAGCATGGGTTGGTCATAAAAAATTGGCAACATGCGCCTTTATCTGGGAATGAAGTATACAACGGTCCCAGATGCCCCCCATACGGCAATGGGATAGGTTTATTTTTCATTTTATTTTACTTATGAAATTACGTTTTCATCATGTTTGACAAAATGTATGACTGAGATTCCATTATGTATTTATTTGCAGTTGATAGCAAAAGAAAAACTCCAAAAGAGTCGGAAGTGAATATCAAGCATTTGAAACTTATCTGGAATTTGCATCAGACCATTGCTGACGAGCATATTAGATCTGCTTCATATTTACTACAGTATAAGAGTTATACAACTTCTTATACTGCTCGCCCTGTTGAACCAGCTTCAACACCAGAAAGTTCATCTTCGGATTCTCATATCCCCTTATCTCAGAGGATGGGCAAGAAAAGAGCTCCTCCCGCTCTATTTGGTGACACTTCTTCTGTTGTTGGAGCCCGGAAAGGCAATTTTGATGTCCCAGAGGGGACTAAAAAAGGAGATGCTGGTTCCTCCAAAGTTACCGAGAAGCCCCCAGTGGCCCCGAGCAAGAAAAATGCTCCTGCTGATGTAATTGCCATCTCTCCGACCAAGACTTCTTCCTTGGTTGATGCTGCTGACCGTCCTTTGAAGAGACTGAGGAAATCATCCTCAGTTAATCTTGCTGGAACTGCATCTTCTCTACCCGCTGGTGGTAGTAGTGTTTCAAAAGTCATTCTCCCGAGTTCTTCAACGAGCTCAGTTATACCCGAGGTTCTCGGGGTTGATGAAAAGATTCCTAGGGATACACTGACATCCCTAGCTGCTCGCCATCTTTCTTCAGTAAATTTCTCATACCTTTGGTCTTTCTTTCTTTTTCTTGAATTCTTGTATTTGTGTTGACTCTATTGTTTTTCTTATCTTTCAGCTGGTGAACTGCTTCAATACCATCGTGAAGAAAGATCAGGCTATTAAAGCTTCCACTTCCTCGTCCGATGTTGACGATGCTTTGTTGGGTTTAACCCAATCTGTGATGGAATCTCGCCAACAGTACGTCGAGGAAAAAACTGTTTGGGAGAAAAAATTGGCTGCAGCTGAGGCTGATAAGATGAGGATGGCTGAAGCCTCCAAGAATTTGGAGGAGAAAATTAAAGTTTTGGAAGTTAAGCATCAGGAATCTGATGATAAATTGAAGAAGGCAGAAGAAGAATTATCTACTCTGCGAGATATTAAGGTTAAGAAAGAGGAACTGGAGGTGAAGCTCTCCTCGGAGAAGTCGAGGAGAAAAGTTGCCATCAAGAAACATTTCAGCGTTGGTTGGGAGAAAGGATGGGAGAGAGGGATAGCTGCAATGACGTCCCAAGTCCAATATGGGAAGTTGAAATACTTCCATGATGGTTGGGTAGCTGCTCTACAAGAGCTAAAAGTCCAAGACGATTCTGAGCTATTCCAACGGCATCTCCCTGGTCCTCCTCCACCAATTGTGGAAGAAGAAGAAGATGAACCTGCCTCAGATGAGTCTTCCATGGCTATGGGCGATCAAGTTTCTGCCTCTCAACCCTCTACTACCGAGGACGTTTCCTCTATGCTTCCTCCTCCTGAGAAGATTCCTATCGATCAAGCTGTAGTTACCACCGAGCAACCGAGCTCCTCGTCCCAGCCTCCCGAGAAAGTCTTGGGAGACAAGGAAAAGGTGTGAAGTTGTTCGGTAGCATTTCTGTATTTCCTTGTAATCGAACAATGTAACTTTTTGATGATCTAATAAAATATATCTTTGCTTATCTCCATTGTTGATAACTTGTTTTTGTTGATTGTTGTCTTTCTCTTGTCATTAGTTTGTTGCTAGAATGGACTTGATCTCTTCTCATGATACTGAGCTGATGCAGCAATGTCATCAATACTATAAGGCTGGTCATACAGATCTTAGTACATCGGAAATTGCTGATATCCTTGGTCATGGTGCTTCAGAGCAGGCTATTGAAGCTTATCAGTACTTGAAAACTTTACTCGACCGAGCAGTGGCCAACAATGTCGCTTACTATGAGTTGATTGAAGAGCTTCATGGTTCCTTAGAGGATCTTCAAAATCAACATAACGAATCAATGGCTTTGTTACATAAAGATTATGAAAATAGATACTAGCAGCTCTCTTCAGAAACAGGCCACAAGAAGATTATTGCTGGGTATGACGTCAGGGAGAGGACCCTAAAAGGTGAAATTGAAGCCTGCAGACAAATTGCCGAGATTCTGGAGCAAGAAAATAATAGTCTGCAGAAAAGATTGGCTCAATATGAATCCGCTGCCTCCTCTTCCACTGCATTAGTACCAGTTACTGATGAAGGTTTTTCATTTCTAGAGGTTGAAAACGCCAAACTAAGGCAAGAGTTGGATGACTTGAAAAAGTTTGTTATTCCTGTGACTGCTCGGGGATGAGGTAGAAGTTCTCGGGGACGAGGAAGAATCGTCGAGGAACAAAATTCTCCAGTTGCTTCTCGGAGCCGATCAAGAGTTCTTAGCCGTAGCGTTGAAGAATCTCGCACCCAATCTACTCTGGAAACTCAAGCATTCCAACTGAATGTTAAGGATCGTGCTCTGTCTGATTTGTCTAAGAAAAACTTATCTTTAGAGGATCAACTGGCTGCGATGAAGTCTGCTCTGAATAATAAAGATGCTCTTATCAAGAACTTTCTCGAGCAAGTAGATATATTAACTTTCCAATTCCATAAACAGCCTCGGGAGTTCTGGAATGCAGGCTATAATGAAGCTCTTTATCATTTGGACGCTCGCATTGAAAATTCTAACAACGAAGGTTATAAGCAGGGATGGTTGAACGCCCTGGGTGTATTAAAATTGGAACAAGGTCATTATTTATGGGATTATCATGCTCCTGGATTGCTAGACTTGCCTGTTCCTCCTTATAAATTGGATATGGCATGGATTCCTGCTCGTTCCATTCCTCGGAGTTTGATCTCTAAATATCTTGGTGATTATAACCTTCATTCTCAAGTTGAAGTATCTCGTCCTGAGCACCTGTTGGACACTCCTACAATAATGAATGTCAGAATGCTGAAGGACATGAACTTTATTAATTCTCCTCTTTGTCTAGAGGATCCTCCTGCTGGCGAGGAACCTGTCTCAAAAGATAAAGGAAAGAAACCAATAGAGTAGGAATCTTTAATGTAATAGTTAGCACATACATGTAACATGTAATACATTTTTATCTTAATGAAAGAATTTCATTTTCTGTTTTGCCAATAGCTATTTTTCTGTTTGCAAATTATATGGTTCATCAACCAACTTAGAATTTATAATGAGCATAAATTGTTCAAAATTGTTTCCAACCAACCAAGGTGGATAAATAATGTTTGTCGACCAACTACAGTTGATGGGTTTCTATCCCCGACCAGCCATACTTGGTTCAATTTCAAATATAAACATGTGTCCGACCAACTAAGGTCAATACTTTGTCCTCGTCGACCAACTACAGTTAGTGGGTTTTTATCCCCGACCAACCATACTTGGTACAGTTTGGAATATTTTGTTCTTTTAAAGAACTTTTTGTAATAATGTTACCTCCCGACCAACATAAGCTGTAATGCGAGAGTATATAAAGTCTTACCAACCGTAGTTGATCATGCTGGTGTACACCTCCTAATCAAAGGAGTAGTAGGGTTCTTTCGAACTTTTTGGCTCCTTGGAGCATGGCTCCGTAGAGCATGTCCTCCTAACCAAAGGAGGTTGGCTACTTATAGCACTTTTGCTCCGTAGAGCTTGGCTCCGTAGAGCATGTCCTCCTAACCAAAGGAGGTTGGCTACTTATAGCACTTTTGCTCCGTAGAGCTTGGCTCCGTAGAGCATGTCCTCCTAACCAAAGGAGGTTGGCTACTTATAGCACTTTTGCTCCGTAGAGCTTGGCTCCGTAGAGCATGTCCTCCTAACCAAAGGAGATTGGCTACTTATAGCACTTTTGCTCCGTAGAGCTTGGCTCCGTAGAGCATGGATTCGTAGAGCATGGCTCCGTAGAGCATGACTCCGTAGAGCATGACTCCGTATAGCATGGCTCCGTAGAGCATGGCTCCGTAGAGCAGTCTTCTTCTTGTTATCAAGCAGTGTAGTGTTCAACACTAGTATTCCCCGAAAAACTTTCAACAGAAAGAAAATGGTGAACCATCCTCATTTTATTCATCGTTTTATTCATAATGAAGGAAATACTTTACATTTTACATCACTGATAATACTTGCGCAGGTGTTCAGCATTCCATGCATTCTTAAATTCCTCTCCTTCTAGAGTTGCTATTCTGTAAGTTCCAGGTCGAACAACCTCTGTAACTCGGTAAGGTCCATGCCAGTTTGCTTCCAGTTTATTCTGTTTCTGAATGACTTTCTTCAGCACATAATCACCCTCCTTCAAATCGCATTTCTTCACCCTTTTGTTGTAGAACAGAGCTGTTCGTTGTTGATAAGCAGCATTCCTAATGGCTGCCTCTTCTCTTACTTCTTCGAGCATATCCAAATCCATTCTTCTCATCAAGTCACTGATCGGAGAGTTGAAATTCAGCACTCTATGCGTTGGGAGACCCAACTCGGCAGGTATCACAGCCTCACTTCCAAATGCTAGCATATATGGTGATTCTCCAGTTGCTGCTCGGGGAGTTGTTCGGTAAGCCCATAATACTGATTGGAGCTCATTAATCCAATTTGCTTTAGCTTCACTTAGCCTCTTTTTCAACCCATTTAGTAATGTTCTGTTCGTCACTTCAGTCTGTCCATTGCTTTGGGGATGGCCTGGTGCTGAATGAAACTTCAAAACGTTCGATTGATGACAATAGGCAGCAAATTCTTCATTATCAAATTGTGTTCCATGGTCTGTGATGAAAGCATGAGGGAGACCATATCGACAAATGATATTCTTCCATACAAACTGGTATACCTTCTCGTACGTCATATCGATAAGAGGCTCAGCTTCCACCCACTTAGTAAAATAGTCCACTGCAACTACGAGATACTTGAATCTTCCTCGGGTGGTCGGCAGTGGTCCAACCAAATCAATTCCCCACATGGAAAATGGCCAAGGGGAAGTTATTGGTGTTAGCAATGCTTGTGGAGTTCGTCGGATGGAGGAAAAACGTTGGCACTTGTCACATTTCTTGGCATAGGCTATACAATCAGCCCTCATCGTCGGCCAGTAATATCCCTGTGTCATCACTCTTTGTAAAAGTGTTCGACCTGCTACATGAGCTCCACAAGATCCTTCATGGATTTCTTCAATCAATTCTTTCACCTCGGTGGGATGTACACATCTCTGCAAACCTGCCATAATTCCTCGTCTATACAAAATACCATTAGTTAACACATACCGAGCAGCTTTATACTTCAGTTTCTTGGCAGCGAGTTTGTCCTCCGGCAATCCACCCTCTTCAATATATTTCCTGATGGGATCCATCCAAGATGGTCCTAAATCAAGGGTAATCACATTCATTGTCAGATCTTCATCTATGCTCCGACCTTCTAATACTTCAATCGGTATAGTTCTTCGCATCTCGGTACGAGTAGCTGATGCTAGTCGGGCCAGTGCGTCTGCTTGTACATTCTCCATCCTCGGTATTCTCACCAATTGAATGGCCTCAAATTCTGTCAACAATTTCATCACCTTTACATGATATTTGATCATTAAATCTCCTTTAACCGCATATATTCCCATCATCTGATTCACAATTAATTAAGAATCACTGAATACTATCACTTGTTGTGCTTCCATAGTCTTTGCTAGATTAAGACCTGCTATCATGGCCTCATACTCCGCTTCATTATTAGATGCTTTGAATTGGAATCGCAAAGCATGTTCCATGTCAATCTCGTCTGGAGTGATCAAAACAATTCCTGCTCCACAACCAGCTGTGCAGGATGATCCATCTACATATAATCTCCATGTAGGTACCTCGTCTTCAAATTTCTTATCTGTCAGAGTTCCTCGATAAAATATCTGCTGTTTTCTTCCATCATCCCCCGGTATCTTTCGCTCCTCGTCAATCATCTGTTCGTATCCTTCTACCAACCTTGGTTGGTCCGGGTTTGAATATAATGATTTCTCTACATCCACAAGTTCTTTTACCAACCTTGGTTGGTTTGGACCTGTTTCTGATGATCCTGTATCGTCCACAGGTAGGTCAGCAAATGTTTCTGTTGATCCTGTATCGTCCACAGGTAGATCAGCAGGCACCTTTTGCTCCTCGGGGGTATCAGGGTATGTGAACTCTGCTATAAAATCTGCTACAGCTTGCCCCTTCAATGATGATCTGGGCTCATACACAATATCATATTCACCAAGTTCTACTGCCCAGTACATCAGTCTCCCTGATTTTTCTGGCTTATGGAGGGCTTGTCTCAATGGCATATCAGTATAAACGATGATGGTATGGGCCTGGAAATATGGACTCATTCTTCTACTTGCTTCAATTAGTGCCAATGCCAATTTTTCTAGCTTTGGGTACCTGATTTCTGCACCTCGAAAAGCCTTACTTGTGTAATAAATTGGCTTCTGGACTCCATTCTCCAATCTGATCAACGCTGAACTGACTGCGTTCTCTGATACTGCCAAATACAAATACAACTTTTCTCCTGTTATTGGCCTGGACAACAGTGGAGGTGCTCCCAAGTATTTCTTCAAGTCTTGAAAGGCTTTTTCACATTCCTCATTCCACTCAAAGGTTTTTCGAAGTGTTTTGAAGAATGGTATGCATTTATCAGTTGCTCGAGATACAAATCTGTTGAGCGCTGCAACTCTCCCGGTAAGACTCTGCACTTCTTTCTTCGTCGTCGGGGATCGCAGCCCTAGAAGAGCTTTGATCTTATCTGGATTTGCCTCAATACCTCGCTGATTGATGATGTATCCGAGGAACATTCCTTCTCGTACTCCAAAGGTGCACTTCGTTGGGTTAAGCTTCATTTGGTATTTATCCAGTTGATCAAAAGTTTGACTCAAGTCAACTAAATGATCAGCAGCTTTCTTGCTTTTAGTGAGCATGTCATCGACATAGACCTCCATGTTGCGGCTGATTTGTTCGGTAAAAACCTTGTTCATCAACCGCTGATATGTTGCACCTGCATTTTTTAAACCAAAAGGCATAACATTATAACAATAAATTCCCCTAGGGGTAATAAAAGAAGTACTTTCCCTGTCTTCAGGTTTCATTTTGATCTGGTTGTAGCCAGAGTAAGCATCCATGAAGCTGAGTAGCTCGTGTCCCGAGGTAGCATCCACCAGTTGATCAATTCTGGGCAATGGAAAGTGATCCTTGGGGCATGCCTTATTGAGATCGGTGAAATCGACACACATTCTCCATTTGTTGTTTTTCTTCTTTACCATCACCACATTTGCCAACCAATCTGGATATTTTACATCTTCAATGAATTGGGCTTTCTGGAGTTTCTCGACCTCCTCTTGTATGGCTTGATTCTTCTCGGGACTAAACACCCTTCTTCTCTGCTTTACAGGCTTAATCTCCTTATTCACATTGAGTTCATGACATAAGAAGTTTGGATCTATTCCTGGCATGTCTTCATGACTCCAAGCAAAAGTATTTTTCCTATTCTTCAAGAAAGTTATCAACTCCTCTTTTATTGACATATCCAATGATGAACCTATCTGGGTTGTTCGTTCAGGATGTTCGTCGTCCAGAATAACATTTTCTGTAGATTCTACTACTTGCCCTTTCACAAGTTGGGACTCATCTCTAGGATCAAGAGTTTCAATTTCTGTACCTTCATCCACTTGATAAGTAGTAGTCTTTTTCATCGATCCTTCTAGTTCTTCTTGCTCGGCCGACGAATAATAGCATTCCCGAGCTACTTTTTGATCACCTTTCACCACTCCAACTCCAAAATTTGTTGGGAATTTCAAACATTGATGTACTGTAGAAGGAACTGCTTCGAACTTCTTCAATCCAACTCTTCCCATGATGATGTTGTAGGCTGATTGCACATTCTTATCCATCACGAAGAATCGTATTCTTTCTGTTCGACAAACAGGCCAGGTTCCAATGAATATATCCAACTTGATCGTCCCAAGTGGAAAAACTTTCTCGCCAGCAAAACCCAGAAGGGGTCTGTGATAAGGTTCCAATTGAGATAATTTCAAATTCAAGCTATCAAAGCACGAATAGTACATGATGTCTGCCGAACTACCATTGTCTACCAACACCCTTGAAATGACCACATCCTTCATTCTCATTTTGATCACCAAAGGATCATCATGAGGGTAAAGAACACCTGCCAGGTCATTTTTTGAAAAACCAATTACTAGCTTCTCTTTGTTTACCTTCCTCGGACGATCATCCTCGGCCAGGTTTATTCGCTGAATATATGAACAAGCTTGAGCCTCTCCGAGGTAAGCTTTTCTTTCTGCAGTAAGGTCTCCTCCTCCTGCATCTCCTCCTGTAATAACATTACAATCAAATGACCCAAAACGTATGGAAAATACCTCTCGTTCAGGCTGCCTTGGTTTCTTAGGAAGATCAGGGTCATCATTTGGATCCTCTTCATGATCCCTCCTCTTTTTCTCCTCTGCACGACGAGGAGATCTAGATCTCTTTCTAGTTCTATCATCATTTTTCCTCTCACCTCTGCGATCTACATACTTTGATAATTTTCCTCTTCGAATGAGTGTTTCAATCTCGTTCTGAAGGGCTATACAATTTTTGGTCATATGGCCATGATCTTTGTGAAACTCGCAATATTTGGCCTTATTCCTCATGTCAGGATCTGTTTTCAGTTTCTCTGGCCACTTGATTTCCTCGTTATTCCTGATCTCTTCTAAAACATGATTAATACCCATTTTCAACGGAGTATAATTATCATACTTCTTTAGGGCTTCCAACTTTATCCTGTTATTCCTGGAATGTTTGTCACCACCATTACCTTTCTGATCTTTCTTCTTAGAGTTGTCGACCTCCACTTTAACTTCTTTATCCATATTCTTCTTGGCAGTCATAGCCTCCTCGGCATTCATGATTTTGGCCGCCTTTGCCATCAATTCCGACATATTTTTAGGTGGATCTTTGGCCAGAGTATAGTACAGCTTGTTAGGCAGCAAACCACTCATCAGAGCAGTGATTGTTGTCTTTTCTTCATAATCTATGACTTCCAACTTCTCGTTATTGAAACGAGTTATGTAATCTCTAGTACTTTCTCCTGATTTTTGTCTAACACTTAGCAAGTGCGCTACTCGCTTTACCGGCTTTGCTCCAAAACAAAAATTGCCAATAAACAGCTCGGCTAACTGAACAAAAGTTGAAATCTTACCCCGAGGAAGATTATTGTACCATATCTGTGCAGATCCGGTAAGAGTTCCCGAGAATGCTCTACACCTCATCTCGTCGGGGACAGCGTAGATATCTGCAGCAGCTTGGTACTGTTCTATATGAAGTACGGGATCTGTCTTTCCATCGTACTTGGGGGTCACTACAGGTGCTTTGAATTTCGACGGTGTAGGGAAATCCACAATGGCTTGCACAAAAGGTGTCCCTTGAACAAAAGTTCTCTGTAAGGGGTTCCTCGCCTTAGCCATTTCTCCCAGTCTATCCTCCAACCGTTGAATGGAACCTTTCCATGCTTCATTCCCTTCCTCAGGCCGCTTAGTCCGAGCAACTGATTGCTCTGACGTAGCTTCCTGAGTTTTATCTCGACGAGTAGTTGGTCGTGATTGTGCAGATCCTTCTCTCAAACCTGGTGGTGGTCGAAAACTTCTTGATGGAGCCCTAGGTGGACTCATGTTCCTCCTTGGTCCTAACCGGCTGAAAGGAGACACCCTGCTTAATCTTTCCAAAGCGCTAGTTCTCTCCGGAGAAAGAGAGATATGTTGATTTGTATCCGTAGCCCGTATTGATGAAGTTCGCCCAGGTTGATAAGAAGAATCGTTGGATTCTCCATTGCGATATGACCCAGTACGTCTGGATCGTGATTGCCCATGATCAGTCCTTTGCCCTGAATAAGTAGGTACACCGCCTTGAAGAGTTTGAAGGAGTTGCCTCATAGATTCTTGCATGGCGGTTTGTCCTTGAGCCAGATTCGTCATAATTCCGGCCAGATCTGGAGATGCAGATGGATTTGGAAGATTTCCAGTATTTCCAGCATTTCGATTACTGGATTCTGGGTTATCTGCCATTGGTGATAAATGATTTTTATGAAAAACAATAATAACAGTCGTTTCCCACAGACGGCGCCAATCTGTTGATGTAAAAAACTAGATTGCTCTAATTATTCAATCACAGATAAATAAATAAGACAAAGATTTTTAAAGTGGTTCGGCTAGGAATAAAGCCTACGTCCACTGTTATGTTATTGCTGAGTGTTTGTGGAATTCTTGATTACAAGTTCTCTCAAGAAATTCCCCTCCCCTTGAATGGGATTGATACAAGGTATGTATAGCCTCAAGGCTGTACATGAAAGGTCCAATACATTAAATGATATACATATGAATGGGTAATACATTTAATGCAGCGTGTGCGTCAAGAATCTAATGAATAGTTGAACAGTTGTCCGTCTGATAATTGATGATACGGCCGAGGTGCAGTTCGGACCGCCTTAGTTGCTCATTGATCAAGAGTTCCTCGGAGTGCTTAGAGTATCTCGGGATGATGGAGTTCCTCGGATGGAGTTCCTCGGTATGATAGAGTTCCTCGGTGTATTCTCGTTGCTCGAAAAGAAGCATGGTTGGTCGGGAAATGATCTTCCTCGCTGTTATTGTGCCACGTAGATTGACACGTGTCTTCATACTATTCGTCCACATCAGCATAGTAATTTTGGTATCAACAGTAAACTAAATCGTTTAAATGAATTCTTATGATATCAGATTAGGTGAGAAGGGTTAAATTTCATCCGAATGATCATAGTTAAAACATCAATTGATATAATAACATATAAGTATGGTAATTTTTACACATAATCAAATTTGGCTATCATTGAACGATATTAATAGCAATTAACAAATACACAAAATTTACTATTAAAGAGGTAAAAGAAACTTGCTTGGTATTTCAAACTGCCTATGGATCAAAAGAGGATATCAGGAGGAGTTGCTACTTCATTCTATGTATACAATGTTTGGGTAAGTAAGTATTTGTTGGAATTGGGATTGATTTTGGTCAGCTTATGCAAAAAATTGTATCTTTTAAAGTTTCAAGGGTTTAATTGTAAATAATTTGGGACTTTAAAATCTTGGACTTAAGGACATATTTGAACCTTGGTTCAAGGCTTTTTGGCTTAAAATATTTTAAAGTACTTATAGACAAAGTTTGGGGATCAAATTCATAAGTTGAAAAAATTGGAAGGGGTCAAATTATAATTTAAAAAAAAATTCAAACTTGAAACCTCATTTTTCCATAACTTTGGCTAGGCTTGATCAAACACAGTCTTAACTTATACCATTTTGACTAGAAATATAAAATAAAAATATTTATTTTTTTAAAAGTTTTTGATTGGCCACGAGCCTTTACACGCATGGCCAAAGTTCGTGGTCAAATAGTTCATCTTCATCCTCTAGAATTTTGATCGAAGATATATCCTTCATTTTGTAACAGCCTGAGGTCTTGGAGACGGTGATTTATTTATTTTGGGAGAAATAAATATTATTTTAATTGGAGATTAATTAAATTTGGCAATTGAGGTAAAAATTTGGAGTCGTTAGAAAGTGTGTCGAATGGCAATTCTGAGGGTAAAATTATTTCCGGAAGGGTCGAGAAAGTCAAAATGACTGTACTTGGGGTCTATTTAGGTTCCGAAATAATTTAGGACCGTTTAACTCGAATTAAAGTTACCGGGTCATTTAAAGATGTGTATCTTGGGAGTTAGGGCTTAAAAAGCCTACGGGAGATTTATTCTCCATAGAGAGAAAGAGAAATAGAAAGAAAGAAAGAGAGAAGAAGAAAGAAGAAGAAAAGGAAGGAGAAAAGAGAGAGAAAGTGGAGATTTTCGGCCATACGCGATCTCAAGGCGGATTCAGACCCTACGAACCCGAGGCAAGTGATTAAACTTGCTAAATAATTGTTGTGTACCATTTATTGCATGATTTGTGGATTGAATTTTTGGGTTTTAGGTTTAGTTAATCAAAACCTAACTTTTGGGTATAATCTTAGATTTAATATGTAGATCTTTGATTTGAAGAGAGAAATTAGTTTATATGTATTCTAGGATGAATATTGATGATATATATGTGATTGGGTTGAAGAGAAAATGATTAAAACAAATTTTGGGATTTTGGCTTACTTAAAAAGTAGCCATTTTCGAGGTTTCTGAAGGGCCGAATCGATTCGACCTCCTACCGAATAGATTCGTAAATATGCAGGTGCCCAGGTCTGAGTGATCGAATCGATTCGGACCCCAGCCGAATCGATTCGGCCTGAGATAGAATCCCAGGTCTGATGACCTGAATCGATTCGCCTTCCTGATCGAATCGATTCGCTGGGCCGAATCGATTCGAAATTGGCTCGAATCGATTCGGAAGCAGGGCTTTTGAGGGATGATTTTCTAAGGAGAATTTCATTCCGTTTTGTTTGAAGTTATCGATTGGGAACCTCTATAGGAGATATTTGGTTTATGTTTTGGAGACTTTTAGAGAGTTTCCTTATAAGAAATTTTGGAGTCATATTGACTAAATTTGAGGAATACCGATTAGAAATTTTGGTATATTCTAAGCGGGGAAGCCCACTTTTATTTGGAGATAATAATGATTTCATATTAAAAGAATGAGAATAACTTAGAGATAATGGATCCTAGGATACAATCCCAAATGGGATAATTTTAAAGGTTCATAAAATGAATTGAACCCTATTATGGATGGAGAATTATAAATGCTAATTGATGTGCATACGGATATAGAAATATCCTTATTGATGTTTGATTTGGGAGATGTCTCACACAACGAGAAATGCTAATTGAAGAGCATTAGGATAAAAGAATATCCTTAATGTGAATAGAATGGAGAAAAAATCATTTTTAGAAACGACATGTGAGCTTCAAGTGAGAAATAATATAATGTATACAAAGTGGGGTTAATGTGTGAGATTTGACGGTTAGTGTATCAAAAGAGAGTGACATACTAAACAATGATATTAATTGAATTGCGCCTAAGAGCGTATATTGAAAATGTAAATGATGTGGTAGGTATACCTTATATGGCGGTATATCTTTATATGATGTGATGATGTATGTATACCTTATATGATGGTATATATATATATATATATATATATATATATATATAGTGAAGCATACCCCCTCCTTGCTATCATTGGGAAGTTGCGTGAGTTGAGGGTGAGCATCCTGGCTCAAAGAGCAGGGTGTGGATATTCCCTATGTCATAGTCGTCCATTGTGATTATTATGCCATATATATATATGCATTCTTTTGGGGGTGAGAAGTCAGGGGTATATGACGTTCTCACTTGCCGGTTAGGAGCTATGACCGCTTCTCGGGACGTTGTGTGCGTGAGTTGATCACGAGGTGGGTGCCGTTGAACCCCACCAGGTGGCCCCAGTTTGCTACGTATATGGGTTGCTGGAAGATGGTATCAAGGGCATAATGGACCTCAAGGACTAACATTGCCAGGACTAGTGTATCGGGGGGTTCCTTGTTTGGATTTCGCCTTGGCGAGATGTCCCACGCACGAGCCGCAGTGTAATGTTGGAAATTGGGGAGAAGTTAGTCCTTAATTCTCATAATTATATATATATCACCTATCCCGACAATCGACAGTGCCAGGAGTAGTGTAAAGGGGGGTTCCTTGTTTGGATTTTGCTTCGGCGAGACGTCCCACGCATCAAACGCCGTGTGCTGTTGAGAATTGGGAATATTAATTAATCAATTAAAATTGAATAATAAAATTGGGTTACATGCATCATGCATTGAGGGAATAATGAACCTCTAGGATCGATACGATCAGGAGTAGTGTAACGGGGGGGGGTTCCTTGTTTGGATTTCGCTTCGGCGAGATGTCCCACGCACGAAACGCAGTGCCGTGTTGAGAATCGGGAGGAGTTTAGTCCTTGACTCTTGATGCTAATAACTCATATAAAAATATATATACTGTTTACATGCCAAATGAGAGCATAACTAGAATATATGAAATTCTAGTAAATGAGAATGTTGATGTATTGTGATGATGTGGTTGATTATGCAACCTTATATGTTCAATAAATGAGCAAATATAATGAGAATTATTACACATTAGATGTAAAGAAATGTTTTAAATGGGAATGTAGATAAGTGTAGATTTCGAGATAAGTTAGATAGCATAATCTAATATTTATTTTGGGATCTAGTTAGATTTAATTGCCTAATTAGATTTGGGCATACATTTGGAGATCACGTGCATACGTTAGGTGCACGCTCTGGTTGAGAGGTGAGATGGATTTTTATGGAGAGGACGATTCTATTAAATCATGTAATAATGCATTTATAATTATTATGCATTTTAATACACTTGCTATAAAACGTTTTCAACTCGGGTTCTCACCCATTTATATTTTCTCCCTCCATGTATATATTGTACTACTTCAGGTGTTCCTCCGCAAGGAGGCCTTTGATGTTCATCCATTCAGGATTCGTGGAGCTCTGGGAATAGCGGACTGTCGCGGCATTTTTCTTTAGTCGATTCTTATCCTTGTATATCTAGATTAAGATTCAGTTGTATATGGAGTTAGTATGCTCAAGTGTTTTAGATTAACACTTTCTTATGTCTGTGACCCGACAGCATATACGGGTATTTCATTGTTGATATTTTATTATACATTGTATTGCACTCTTGTATATATTAGAGTTTGCACTTATCACTCATCATAGTTAGATGTATGTTGTTGGTTAAGTTTCATTATTGGTTTTGTTGTTGTTGTTAAATAAAAAGTTTATATTTTTTTTGACAATTCGCTTTTAATAGTTTCGGGTAGTTAGCCTTATATTATTAGTATTGTTAGTTAATGTTGAGACTTTTCCATCTGAGATACCTGATTTAATGTAGTATAGGGCTGGCCACCCGTTATTATTTTTAGCGGGTTGTCACACATTTCTAAACCGTTTCAGATAATTTCTAAACATACTCAACCTAAAATTTCGTATGCAATCCAAATATATAAGTTTTATGGATTGATATGTAGTATACAGTGAGTTCCATAACTGTGTGTTTTGTTGAATTTTTGACTTAACGTTCTTGGTTTTCAAGAATATTGCAGGGATTCTTATGAACATAGTTTGGTTTCTTTTATTTTAAGGAGTAATTTGGTTTTAATTTCAATGTTTTAGGTGGATTATATAAAGAGAATTTAGGATTTTGAGTTTTCTGGTTCAGAAAACACTTTCAATCGATTAGAGCTTATTGTGCAAATTCGTGGTATTTGATCATTGCACTAGAGTTCCTAAGGTTCCAGTGAAGGTACTTGATGAGTGCATTATGTTGCATGAATCATGTCCAAATCAAGACCTTGTTAGGACTTTTGTATCATAAATAATGAGCTTTTAGAGTCTTTTTCGTAAAATAAAAGAAAAATGCAAGTTTAAATAAAATTCGAGTTAAAAATGCAAGTTTAATAACTCAAGGGGGTGAAATAATAATTTAAGAAACTTTTTGGGCCTGAAAATAATTTTTAATGTTTATCTAGGCAAAATAAAGTTCTCCCTGAAATTTGGTTGAATTCGGAGTTGAAATGAAAAAAGTTATGAATCCGCGGGTCTAAAATGAAAATAAGGGTAAATTTACAATTTTATTAACTTCAAGGGTCTCAATTTGAATTAATATAAGTTATTTTATATTTTTACAGGTACCTCCAAAGTTTGCTGAAGATCCGAGTTCATTTAGTGAAGATATGAAGATTTTGGAAAGAATTGAAAGAAGTAAAAATTCTTGGGGCCAAAGTAGAAAAATGAAAATTCTGGAAAGAATATTGGGTTATATATTTCTCAAGCGGTAATAGAATTGAAAAAGGCTGCTAGCCTAGTGGTTGGGCGTCCGCAAAGTAGGCATCAGTCCAGGGGTTCGATTCTTTCCCTAAACCCTAAATTTTTTTGGTAAAAAAACATGCCTGTGCATAAGGCCACAAAGCCCCAACCAAACGTGGCCTATGAACTGCCAGATCCTAGTTGTGCCATTGAATCTTAATTTTATCCAAAAATCAAGAGATTTGGGCTGATCACTTTCATGAGTTTCAAGAAGTATCCGAACAGACTACCATCAAGCTCAACCCCACCAATAATAAAAGCTTCGAATTTGTTTCAAACACCGATATTTCGTGGATATCCTTTATTTATTGGTTTTTGGATTTTATAATTCATATAAATCAATTAAAAAAAGGAGTTTTATATCTATCAAAATACCCTCTCCCTAACCCTATAAATAGGACCCTGGGGCTCTTTATTTTGGAGGAGAGATTGTGGAGAGCCACTTTAGAACAATTTTTGATTGTTTTATTTTGAGAGTTTTATTTATATTTGAAGGCCAAGAATTGTATCTTTGTGAGAGGAATTCTGTCAAGATTATTTGTGAGACACAACATTTGTAAGTTTTTTTTATTAATGAAAATTAGCATTTATTCTTGCAATTTTATTATGCCTTGAATTATGATAGATTAATTTCACTACTAGGACTAGGTGAAATTTATCACGTTTGATTAATATTGTGCATGATTTAAATTCGTCTTTGTTCTCAATATGTGCTAAAGGTTTTAAAAATTCGGTATTCATTTAAAACGACACGAGAGTGTGTTTTAAACCTTCAGCTGTGTAAAAAAAAATCATATTTTTATGTTTCAGTTTGAGTGCTTTTTGATGGATTATGCTTGCACTCGATTGTTTTGATAGCCTATGCTTAAAGACTACACTTTTACATTCAAAAGTGAACTTTTAAGGGAATAGGGATTTTTGCCGTCTAAATTTAGAGATGTAAAACTTTAGTGTGAATTTTAACCGTGTTATTTTTTGAATTAAATGCGACGAGAGTCGGTTTAATTTGAGTTATAAAATCGGGAATGACGAATTGAAGTTATTGCACAATGTTAGTTTAACGTGATAAATGGATCCATCGTCCTAGTTTTCACGCTACCTTTATTATTTCTCTCGTAGCATTACTTTTTGTTTGTTTTATGTAGTTAATATCACATCCTAATTCCAAACCCATTTCATCTAGTTGGACAGTCACAATAATTTTTTAATGAAAAAAAATTGATAAATCCTCGTGGGTTCGACCCGTACTTACACTCGTTATTCTATAATAGCCTGTGCACTTGCGGTATTTTATAAAATTGACAAAAAGTTTTCGGCGCCGTTATCGGAGATTTGTTCGATTTAAAAAAAAATGAGTTATGACTTTCAGACTAGTTTTTTTTTACTTTTTCCATTTTTGTCAGTAAAAATTCATCAAAAAAAGTAGATATTTCTGGGAAAAAAAATCAGCAGTAATATTTCTATTTTTTTGGATAAAAAAAAATCAGATTTAACTTTTTTTTAATAAATAGCACTTTTAGCACTAAGTTTATCCTAAAATACATAAAAAAATTGAAAGAACTTGAAAAAAAAACATGTTTTGTTTCTTCTGGAAATTTCCAGATTCGTTTTTTTTTGGTAGGAAGGCCCTAAAAACAGAAATCCGAAATTTCTTTTTTTTTTTCCAGCAATAATTGCATTTTTTTCGAGTATATAAAAAAAATTGTTTCATAAGTGTTTTTTTTTGTGTTAAATACACCATTAGTGTGTGTGTCGTGTTTTTTTTTCTGTTTTCTTTAATTATTTTTTATGTGTGTCGCACTTTATGTTTGGTGGAGTTCTTTTTTTTTTCCCAGAAGCATATGCAAAAAAAAGGAAGAAGAAGCAAACAAAAAGGAAAAAAGTGAAGAAAAATTCAGAAAACTGTTCAACGGTACGAAAACGTGAAGAAAAAATTGTGCAATCTCGCCACGACCACAAGGAATGCTCGAGGATGATTGAAACGTAGGCGGCATTTCCCTCAGGTCAACGTCAACTTAAACTTCGGCCCGGCATAAACAAGTGCCTTAAAAAGTCCACGCCGGAGGTACATTTTTTTGTGCTCCTAAGTGATTTAAATTCGCATTTAATTTAGCACGTTGCATAAATGGACTTAAGGGCAAAACCCATGTGAAAGATAAGGTGGGGATTTCATCACCCTTCCTTGGCTCGAAAATCACTCATTAACCCAACATTTGCATATCTCGAGCCATCACATTTAATTTAAAATCAAGTAGACATTGGCCTTAGGATATCACATAGCTTATAGGAAACCTCTTAACGAGGGTAGAATTAAAAGCTACTCCAACGCGAACTTATCAAATTGATCCCGTTTCACCTTGTCTAGGATTGGTGGTTTTTAATGTGTCATCGTACCGACCACCTACCTGGAGGAAAAAATGGGATTTGAGGCGATAACCGTAGTTGGTCATCTTTTAAATTCTCCATTGTCAAAGAGTAGGAGCTCTCTAATCAGGGAGATTAATACGGAGACCATTGCTGTCGTCGATTAATCTCGAAAAAACTAGATTCTAAAATTTGAAATTACCCTCACCTAAATTAGATAATTCAATTTTCTTTATGTTAGCTAGGAATTACGTGATTTAAGTCAATTTTTTTTTTAATTTTCTTCACATTAGAAAATAAAAAAATAAAAAAATTTGAGTGAGCTCAGTGTATGCGAAGTTGGTTTCGAGATCATACCGGTCATTTGTTGAGTGTGGAGTCTAGCATTCTCGATACTTACGTAGGTAGATTTTTGATTTTCACCGAAATGGAACACGAGTTAGAGCCACGTGCCCTTAAAGATTACCTTTATCCGACTAGGTCGAGTCAACCTTCGTGCATACGTCTACCCAATCACATTGCGAATAATTTCCTTTTCCATCATGGAGCCATCCAAATGTTGCCCGTGTTTCGAGGTACTGACAAAGAGTATCCCTACCTTCATATTTGGGAATTCGAGGAGATATGTGGGACCATTAAGTATCAATAACTCACCGATGAGATTGTCAAACTTAAATTGTTCCCGTTCTTATTGAAAGACAAATCAAAGAGTTACTTTAACTCATTAACACCCAAATCCATAACCACTTGGAAACAAATGAGTGTCACCTTCCTACAAAAATTCTTCCCCAACCAAAAGATGGCATCAATACGTCATGCCATCAATACATTTAGCTAAAAGGAGGGACACGCATTATGGATGTATTTGGAGCGATTCAAGGACTTGCTACTACAATGTTCGCACCATGGGATTGAGATGGGGTGCCAAATCAAAATTTTAGATGAGGGATTCGATTGTAATTCTCAAACTATGCTCGAGTCTTTATGTAACGGTGATTTTACTGAGAAAAGTGAGGTTGACGCGTGGGTATTCCTAGAAGCCATAGAGAAAAAATTCCAGCAATGGGCACCCAATAGAGAATCTAGGTCCACCATGTCCAATGAGGGTTTCGCTCACCAAGTCGAACAAAGTTATGATTTAAGTGCCAAAGTGGCCACATTTGCCAGACGTTTTAGAAGCTTTAGAGATGAGAAAAGAGGGCAATAGAACCGCACCTGCGATCGTTCAACATGTAGGTTCCCCTATGTGTATACTTTTTGATGCATTCGACCACTTAGTCGAGAATTTCCCTATCCTTCCGACCCACAAGGCACTCACTGAGCAAGATAATGCCCTTTACAAAAATAGGCGAAAGTAAGACCCATATTCCAATGCATACAATTCAGGATGTCGAGACCACCCCAATCTTTCATGGTCCAAGGTTCAATACCAATGAAGTGGATGTTAATCTTCCAGTAACCCAACCCTAGGTTTTCAAAATAATGCCACTGCATCCTTTAATCCCTCATTCCCAAAGATCCAATCTTTAGAGGTTTCGATGAGCTTTCTTGCCCAAAGTATCCTTCAATTCTAGTAAACCACTCAAAATGTCCTCCAATCCACCCAGCAAAGCATGAACCTAAATACTCAAGCCATTACCAAACTCGAGGTTCAAATGAGCCAACTAGCTAATGCATTGAGTGAGATGAATAAGGGAACATTTCTGAGTCAGCCCGAACCCAATCAAAAGGATAACATGCCTAGGGGTCAATTTGTTGTTCAAGATGGCATGAGCGCATCACATACCCAAGAGCATGCGAAATCCATCATCATGCTTAGGTTCGACAAGTAAGTAGAGAAAAATATTTCACCACCTACCGATAGTGAATCCGAGAAAGGTAAGGAGAAGGAAGATCCACCCGTGGATCCAACTTCCTCCCCACCATTACTCTTCCGAGCCAACTGTAGAGACCTATGTCCCAAAAGCTCCATTTCCCCAACTTTTGGTGCCATAAAAGAAAAAGGCACAAGTTGATAAGATGTTAAAAGTATTCAAATAAGTAAAAATCAGTATCCCACTACTTGATGCTATTCAATAAGTCCCATCCTATGCTAAATTTCTGAAGGACCTTTGTACCTTCAAAAAAAGCACCCACATACCCAAGAAAGCTTTTCTCGCCGAGCAAGAAAGCTCGATCATTTCTTATCGAATTCCCATAAAGTATAAGGATCCCAGTACTCCGACGATCTCTATCAAGATAGGGGAGCACCTCATTGAGAAATCCCTTCTTGATTTAGGAGCAAGCGTGAACTTTCTACTGTACACCGTGTATGAGAAATTAGGTTTGGGGGGGGGGGGAGTTGAATCCGACTAGGATTACCTTGTCCTTAGCCGATCGTTCAATGAAAATTATGAGAGGCATTATTGAGGACGTCCTAATTAAAGTGGTTGACTTTATATTTCCCGTCGAATTTGTTGTCTTGGATACCCAACAAGTGCAAAATCCTATTACACAAATCCCTGTTATTTTGGGTCATCCTTTCCTCGCCACATCTGATGCCGTCATTAGGTGTCGTAGAGGCCAATTGAACTTATCCTTTGGGAACATGACTATGGACCTTAATGTTTAATTTGGCCAAATAACCATCTGATGACAATGAACCCGTGGATGTTGACATGATTGATAGTATCGTCCAAGAAACTTTCGAGCAAACTTATAATGACGACCCTCTAGCATCTTGTCTTGCCTTTTTAGGTCCGAATTTGATGTTGAACAGTCCATCGAAGAAGTTAATGCCGTCCTCGACTCTGCCCCTATCATGGAAGTAGGAAATTAGAAGTCTAAACCTGAGCCTTTCTCACTTTCCTCATTACCTATTTTTCCCTCGATTGAGAAAGCTCTCGAACTAGAATTGAAGCCACTGCCTAAAAAACTCGAGTATAGGTTCTTAGGACTTTCTAAATCCTTTCTTGTTATCATTGCGTCTGATTTGGACCAAGAACAAGAAGGTAAACTATTGTGTGTTCTCAAAGAACACAAGGAGGCCATAGGATGGACCATATCCGACATTAAGGTGATAAGTCCCTCGGTTTGCATGCATAGGATACACTTAAATGATAATGCTAAAAATTGTCGTGAAGCAGAATGCATACTTAATCCCAATATAAAAGAGGTCGTCTGAGCCGAGGTGCTAAAATTGCTTGATGCGGGTATCATTTACCCCATCTTTGATAGCCAATGGGTCAGTCCTGTTCAAGTGATCCCTAAGAAATTCGGTGTTACGGTGGTGAAAAATAACGATGATGAGTTATTACCCATTAGGATTCAAACCGGTTGGTGAGTGTGTAATGATTATAGGAAGGTTAACACTGTTACAAGGAAGGAATACTTTCCTCTTCCTTTCATATACCAAATTCTATAGAGATTAGTCGGCCAACCATATTACTGTTTTCTCGATGGGTATTCCGACTACAATTAAATTCCCATCGCTCTCAAGGATCAAGAGAAGACCACTTTAACGTGTCCATTTGGTACTTTTGCCTACCGACGCATGCCCTTTGGGTTATGCAATGCACCCGCCACTTTTCAGCGGTGCATGATGAGTATCTTTTTGGATATGGTGGAGCGGTTTCTCGAAGTCTTCTTGGATGATTTTTTTTGTATTTGGGTCTAGTTTTGATGAGTGACTCCATCACCTCCCCCTCGTTTTGAAGAGGTGTAAGGAAAAGAACCTTGTGCTTAATTGGGAGAAGTGTCACTTTATGGTTAAAAAAGGCATAGTGCTAGGTCACATCATTTTTGAAAAGGGTATCAAGGTAGATAAAGGTAAAATAGATCTCATTGGTAATCTCCCATCCCCTAAAACTGTGTGTGAAGTCCAGTCATTCTTAGGACACGCCGATTTTTATTGGATATTAATTAAGGATTTTAGCAAAATTTCTGGATCCTGGTGCAATCTTCTTGCCAAGGACACACCTTTCGATTTCATTGATGAATGCCTTCAACCCTTTGAAAGGCTAAAGACATAATTGACCTATGTACCTATTATGAGACCTCCCTATTGGAGTCAGCCATTTGATATCATGTGTGACACTTCTGACTATGCCATAGGTGCGGTTCTAGGTCAGCGTAATGAGAAACTTCCTCACATTATATATCATGCCAGTAGGACTCTTAATGATTCCAAATTGAACTATTCTACGACTGAAAAAGAGTTCCTCGCTGTTGTTTTTGCTCTTGAGAAGTTTAGATCTTACTTGATAGGATCCAAAGTTGTCATTTTCACCGATCACTCGGTCTTGTGATACCTTTTTTCTAAAAAGGATGTTAAGGCCCGTCTCATTAGGTGGATCCCATTACTGCAAGAGTTTGACCTTGAAATTAGGGATAAGAAAGGGTGTGAGAATGCAGTGGCAGATCACTTGTCTAGGTTAACCATTGAATCATCCGACAACCTGTTGCCACTAAATGAGTCCTTTCCTGATGAGCAGCTGATGCTTATCTCTTAACTTCCATGGTTCGTCGATATTGTGAACTATCTTGTACCGGTGAAATGCCACTGCTTTGGTCTAAGCAAGATCGTTCCAAATTTTTAAAGGAAGCCAAGAATTTCTTTTGGTACGATCCGTATCTTTTAAAGTATTGTCCCGATTAAATCATTTAAAAGTGTGTACCCCATCATTAGAGTTAAAGCGTAATCTCTTTTTTCCATGACCAAGCCCATGGAGGTCATTTCAGTGCTAAAAAGACCACTGCAAATATTTTGCAGTGTGGATTATATTGGCCCACCAATTTTTGTGACTCGAATGATTACAGCATGAGTTGTGACCGTTGCCAACGGTTAGAAAAGATCACACGTAGGAACATGATGCCCTTAAATCCCATTCTGATTATCGAGGTTTTTGATTGTTGGGGCATTGATTTATGGGTCCATTCCCAAATTCCTACGGGAATCTTTACATTCTTTTGCCAGTTGATTATGTGTCTAAGTGGGTAGAAGCCATACCATATAGGACGAATGACCGCCACATGGTGGTCAAATTCATTCGAGAAAATATTTTCTCTCATTTCAGTACACCTCGAGCCATTATTAGTGATCAGGGAACCTATTTCTGTAATCGATCCTTTGAGAGTCTCATGAAAAAGTATTCGGTCACGCACAAAGTAGGGTGCTCTTATCACCCTCAAAACAGTGGTCAAGTTGAATTTTCGGATACGAAAATAAAGCAAATCATTAAGAAGACAGTGAATCCGAATCGAAAGGATTGGTCCTTAAGGTTATTGGATGCACTGTGGGCTTATCGCACTGCCTATAAAATGCCACTTGGTAAGTCCTCGTATAGGCTTGTCTACGAAAAAGCCTGCCACCTTTTGGTAGAGTTAGAACACAAGGCCTATTGGGCCATTAAGACCTTCAATTTCGATTTACCTGCTACGGGAGAGGTTCGAAAATTGGAACTCAATGAGTTAGAAGAGATTAGGAATGATGAGTACGAAAATGCAAATTTGTATAAAGAGAAAACTAAAATGTTCCATGACAAGGCCATCATACGGAAGTCATTTGAAACTGGACCGAAAGTTCTCTTGTATAATTCCAGATTGCATCTTTTTCCCGGTAAGTTGAAGTCTAGATGGTCCGGTCCCTTTATTGTTAGGACAGTCTACCCACATGGGGCGGTTGAGATAGAGAATCCTAAAAATGGTGAAATTTTCAAAGTTAATGGTAAAAGGTTGAAGCCATATCTAGATTTACGAGATCAGGAAGTGGAGGACATTCTCCTCCAAGACCCTGTATACCAAGAGTGAACATGAAATTGGGTCATTGTTGTTTTATCATAGTTTTCATTTTACAGGAATTGTGCGTTGGAAAAAAGTCCTTCATTACGGTAATACATTTCATATCTTTCCCGCCTTTTAAATTTTTGTCTTGTACATCGAGGACAATGTAGAAATTAGGTTTAGGGGTATTGAGGTCATTTTTCTCCTGTAAAAAAAAGTAGAAAAATTCAAAAATACAAAAAGATTTTAAATATAATTGAGTTTTGAAACGATTTATTAATATAGAATTAATTCATGAATCTCTCAACTTATGAATTTTTTTACACATTAGCCATACAATATGATCTAAAATGGATCTTGAGGTGAAAGTTAAAATGCTTAACGAATGAATGTGAATATTTTAGCCTGGTGAGATTTTATGCCATTTATCATTTTTGAGAGATTTAAATCAATCCGAGTTAAAATAACTCAAAGTTTCCTTCGGTGACAAATTCGTTGATGATCCCAAATTCATTGATTTGATCGATTATTGAAAAAAAAGTCAAAATGTGAATCTTATGCACTAGAAGTCTTAGTAAGTCATCTTGAGACACAAATCAACTTAATGAAACTTAAGAAATGAGATTAGGCCATCGTTTGAAAGCCCCAAAATTAAGCCCAAACTCCAACATTTTTTACATTGCAATCCCATTTGAGCCAAAAATAAGATAAGCCTTTTGTTGAAAGCCCACCATCCTACCCAACTCCAACTAGGAGTTTAAAGCCCATAAAAAAAAGCCATACCCATTTTCTGAGAATACTAGGGTAAAATTACAGTTGGAAAAAGGCCAAAAGAAAAGGAGGTTGCAAAAATAATGTGTGAAAGAAAAGAAGAAAAAAAAAGGTGAAAAAAATGTGAGTTTGAAAAGAAAAAGCGAAAGAAAAATAAAAATGTAGGTTGGAAGAAAAGTTCCTCAAAGTCAAAATACTGAAAAACCTCTATATTCTCAAAAAAGTTGAACTCCAAAAAACCATTTTTTCTATCAAAATCCGAGCCTACAATACAACTAAAGAAAGTCCTAATCGATCTCAAGTGAACTTAGTTAAAGTGTGGAGAGAAGATGAATAGGATATATGGTGTGATTCAATGTTTTCAAAAAGTAATCGATTTTTCATCATGAGATCATATTCATCCGTTATAAAAAGTCCATTTTCCATCATGTATATGTGAAATTTTTTCATTTAAATTTACTCTTTTATTCACATATACCGAGAGAAAATAACCCATTTTTGAATGTTCGATTGTGAGTGCATTCCGTGAGATTTTAAAATCAAGATGAACTTTCAGATAAGAAATGTAACGATCAAATCTTTTGAAATGGACGATTATATTGGTTATGCACACACCACGATAAGTTGAGATTGAAAAATGAAGTTCTACTATATTTATGAAGTTTGCATTCAAACTTGGTTATACTACTTTCGTGTCTTTTGTCTTGAGTCAAGTTTTTGAATTTTGTGGGCATATTCACTAAAAACCCTCACAAGACAAAACTCGTCCGCTAGGGTAACCTAGGATTTTAAGGGCTTGTTACACATGTTAAGTGCAATCGTGATTCCTATGAAAGTGAGTTAGATTTTTTTTTCCAATTTTGCTCGAGGACTAGCAAAGTTTAGGTTTGGGGGTATTCGATGAGTGCATTATTTTTCATGAATCATGTCCAAATCTAGACCTTGTTAGGACTTTTGTATCACAAATAATGAGATTTTAGAGTCTTTTTCGTAAAATAAAAGAAAAATGCAAGTTTGAATAAAAGTCGAGTTAAAAATGCAATTTTAATAACTCCAGGGGGTGCAATCATAATTTTATAAACTTTTTGGGCCTGAAAATAATTTTTAAAGGTTTATCTAGGCAAAATAAAGTTCTCCCTGAAATTTGGTTGAATTCGGAGTTAATATGGAAAAGTTATGAATCCGGGGGTCTAAAATAAAAAGAATGGTAAATTTGTAATTTTCTAAACTTTAAGGGGCTGAGTTTGAATTAATATAAGTTATTTTATATTTTTACAGGTACCTCCGAAGTTTGGTGAAGATTCGAGTTGATTTGGTGAAGATATGAAGATTTTGGAAAGAATTGAAAGAAGTAAGAAGTCTTGGGGCCAAAGTAGAAAAATGGAAATTGGGGAAAGAATATTGGGTTAATATTTCTCAAGCGGTATTTGAATTGAAGAAGGCTGCTAGCCTGGTGGTTGGGCGCATGCAGAATAGGCATCAGGTCACGGGTTCAATTCTCCTCCTTACTCCCAAATATTTTGGGTAAAAAAATGCATGTGCATAAGGCCACAAAGCCCCAACCAAACTTGGCATACGAACTGCCAGCTCCTACTTATGCCATTCAATCAAAATTTTATCCAAAAATCAAGAGATTTGGGCTGATCGCTTTCGTGAGTTTCAAGAACTATCCGAACAGACTACCATAAATCTCAACCCCACCGATAATAAAAGCTTCGAATTTGTTTCAAACACCGATATTTCGTGGCTCTCCTTTATTTATTGGTTTTTGGCTTTTATAATTCATATAAATCAATTAAAAAAAGGAGTTTTATATATATCCAAATACCCTCTCCCTAAACCTATAAATAGGACCCTCAGGCTCTTTATTTTGGAGGAGAGATTGTGGAGAGCCATTTAGAACAATTTTTGGTAGTTTTATTTTGAGAGTTTTATTTATATTTGAAGGCCAAGAATTGTATCTTTGTGGGAGAAATTCTGTCAAGATTATTTGTGAGACACAACATTTGTAAGATTGTTTTATTAATGAAAATTAGCATTCATTCTTGCAATTTTATTATGTCTTCAATTATGATAGCTCAATTTCTCTACTAGGATTGGGTGAAATTTATCATGTTTGATTAATATTGTGCATGATTTAAATTCGTCTTTGTTCTCAATATGTGCTAAAGGTTTTAAAAATTCGGTATTCATTTAAAACGACACGAGAGTGTGTTTAAACCTTTGGCTTTGTAAAAAAAAAATCATGTTTGGTAAGGACAATTTGTCCATCATTTATTAGTAATGTCATATGCCGTCACACCGTTGAAGAATATTCAAGCCCGAATCTACGTCAACGGATCCGAATGTTAAAAAGAAGAAGGAATCAGATTTCTGCAGAGCCGAACCGGTCCGCCCAGAATAAAAGAACCGATCCGCCTGCAGACCGGTCCGCCTCATACCCAGACCGGTCCGCCTACTGAAAAGCCAGAATACCCCGGACTGCTAGCGAACCGAAGATGCCTAAAATAAAATAAACCGGTCAGCCTACCCGAACCGATCCGCCTCAGACCCGGACCGGTCCGCCTGGGATAAACTTCAACAGATCGTGTTCAGATTTTTAAGGCCCAGGACTTCTTTTATAAACCCACTACGGGGAGTTAGTTTGAGAAGACTTCCACACGATTTTCAGAGTACAAAAACTCTAAGTCTTCACCTGTTGAGTCCCAAGACTCCAGTTTTTGTTGATTCACACAACCTCTCATACATTTGTGAATCTGTTTGTAACCCTAGAACACAATTTTGTTGCTGTTCAACCCTTGTGGAGAAGACCGTTCTTCTTCTTCATTGCAGCCCTCCTGGAAAGGGATATTTCCAGCCGCCGACTACAGAATCCGACACCTTAGGGTAATTCTTAGTCACTTGTATTTTCATTGTAATCCGAAATTGTACAGTTATAATATTATAATGAAAATAAATGGTTTTGACCCTTTGGGGGATTTTTCCTCAATTGTGTGTGTTTGATTAATCTTCATGATCTACTTCTTGATTCGATCACACCTAGTTGCTTGTTTAGGGTTTATTTGGGTTAAACTGAATTTAATTTAAATCGATATCACACAGTCGCACTATTCATGTTTTTATTTTTAAGTGTGAGTACTTTTTGATGGATTATGCTTGCACTCGATTGTTTTGATAGTCCATGCTTAAAGACTACACTTTTAAATTCAAAAGTAAACTTTTAAGGGAATAGGGATTTTTGTCGTTTAAATTTAGAAACGTAAAATTTTAGTGTGAACTTTAACCGTGTTTTTTTCGGAATTAAATGTGACGAGAGTCAGTTTAATTTGAGTTATAAAATCGGGAATGACGAATTTAAATTATTGCACAGTGTTAGTTTAATGTGATAAATGGATCCAACCTCCTAGTTTTCACGCTCCCTTTATTATATCTCTCGTAGTCTTACTCTTTGTTTGTTTTGCGTAGTTAATATCACATCCCAATTCCAAACCAATTTCATCTAGTTGGACAGTCACAATAATTGTTTAACGAAAAAAATTGATAAATCCTCTTGGGTTCGACCCGTACTTATACTTGCTATTCTATAATAGCCTGTGCACTTGCGGTATTTTATAAAATTGACAATAGTACTCATAGTATTAAACCTGAGTTGTAAGAATTACTTTTAATTTGACCATTAAAGCTCAAGCGTTAATGGTGGAATTTTCATATTTTTCACCCAGGGCCTGTTTTACGCATATAATTTCATTCTTTTGTTATACTCAAGCATTATAAGAACACAAAAATCATTTGGAATTGAAAGAACTGATGGTAATGCATAAAATGATGGGTTACCTATTTTGAGGGGAAAATCGAGTTTTTGAAGCTACTAATGAGGTGAGTTTTTATGGCTAAACTCATGGGTTTTTGATAGTTTTAGAGGAGGGGAGTTGATTGGTTCAAACGGGAGGTGAAGTTAAATTGATTTTAGAGAGTTTCATGGCTTGGTAATTGAACCTCACATGTTTGTATGGTTAAAACATGTGCTATTGGGCATTTAGTGCTTGTGTGGAGGCTTAGGTGGACATGGGGCTGTGTGTAAATAATAAATATATAATTTTCAGTCCTTGGTTGATCATGTTTGTTCTTATATAACCTCAAAAGTGTCATTTTAGAAAATTTTAGGGGTATTTTTATAATTTTAGAAAGTTATAGGGACTAAAATTGTCATTTTATAAATGTAAGTCTTGAGGATCAATTTGAGATAAAATTTAGGTCTAGGGGTTAAGTATAAGTTAAGTTATGATAGTTTGAATTTTCAGGGTGTAATTTATAATCATTAAAACTTCAGGGATCCTTTGTTAATTTAGAAATTTTGTACATTTTATAGAGTAGTTTAATCCTTCTTTTAAATATATTTGAATTTATATATAATGTAGGAGGTCTATATTGAGAATTAATGTCTCGTATTTTGGGTATAGATATTACAATGTCAAATTATCATAACCTTTAAAAAGGATATCAAAGTGCAGCTTAGTCGGAAGCATAATAGATCTGATGGATCAGCTACCAATATATGTGCAAGTCTAACTAATGGGATCAAGTCTCCCAACTTTGACATTTATATGAAAATAAGTTATGTACTTATTTATGTAAGACCCAAACATTTTGTCAAGGGACAAGCCAAATATCTAAATAAGCATCCTTAAAATAGATTATAAACATTTTCAATATTAATTATTATAATCATTATATATAAAACTCATGTAAGAATAAAAATCACATAGCCGAGCAGAAGATATAAAAATGGCATGCTAATAAATATTATTGCAAAAATAAATCAACTTTAAACTAAATTTGTATTTTTTTTTAAAATTTCAATCTGATCTAAAATATCTTTCTTACCCATTCTTTAATCATACGAGGAGCCTTGGATTTAGGGAGGACATAAGGCACATATTTATTCACTTTGTCTTTATTGTCATTGTACTTTTTCTGAAAGGTTCTTTAATTTATTTTCCACCTAAATCCTTCTTTTGACGAGTTCAACATAAAATATCTTTGAATAAACAAACTTTCGGAGTCGTGTTGTTCCTCACACAAATCTTACCACACCTATCACAACTAAATTAAAGGTTGTGTTGATACCAAATTTAGTCTGCTGACATGGCTCAATCATATGAATACACGTGGCAATCTACATGGTAACAACAAGCACTTCCGTGGAACCATACTACTCCGAGGAACTCACACGAGGAACAAGACCTCTCCGAGGAACTCATACGCTCCGAGGAACAAGACCTCTCCGAGGAACTCTTAAGTATCGAGAAGATTAGGCGGTTCGAGCAACTCAGGAGGTCCGAGCTGCACCTCGAACAAAGCATTAATAGCTGAATAACCAACAGTTCAACTGATTCATTAAATGCTTATCATTCAGACGCACACGCTTAAGGGGCATTAAATGTATTACCCTTTCACATTACAGCCTCAGGGCTATAGATACATTGTACAATCCTCATTGTAAGGGGACCGAAATTTCTTGAGAGAACTTGTAATCGAGAATTCCTCAACACTCAGCAATAACACAACAGTGGACGTAGGCCATTCTTATAAGGCTGAACCACTTTAAAATTCTTTGTCTCATTTATTTATCTGTGATTGAATAATTAGATATGATCTAATTTTTTACAACAACAGATTGGCGTCGGTGGAAAACAACTGGTAATTTCATTTTTCACCAAAAACAATCCATTACAAATGGCTGATATTCCGGAATCCAGCAATCGAAACGCTGGAACCCCTCCAAATCCATCTGCTCCGCCAAATATTCCAGATCTGGCTGGAATAATGACAAATCTGGATCAGGGCCAGACCTTTCATGCAAGAAACAATGCGACAACTCATCCAAACTCTCCATGGCGGTGCATCAGCCCATTCAGGACCACGAAGTATTCAAAGAAACACCCATGCACCATCCTCGCGTACTAGGCGTACCAATTCATATCGTAATGAGGAATCTGAAGATTTTTTTTATCAACCTGGATGAACTTTGTCAGTGCGAGCCACAAATACTGAACAACGAGTCACTCTCTCTCCAGAAAGGACTAGTGCGCTAGAGAGGTTAAGCAGGGTATCACCTTTTGATCGATTAGGACTTATAAGGAATAGAAGTCCTCCTAAAGTTATATCGAGGAGTTTTCGACAACCATCAGATTTAAGGGAAGGATCTGCCCAGTCGCGACCAGCTGCTCGTCAAGATAGATCCTATGAACGACCAGCTGCTCGTCAAGATAGATCCCAGGAAGCCACTTCAACGCGATCAGTTGCTTGAACCAATAGGCCCGAGGAATGAAATGATGCGTGGAAAGGATCTATTCAGAGGCTGGAGGATAGATTAGGGGAAATGGCTAAAGCCAAGAACCCACTACAACGAACTTTTGTTCGAGGAACACCTTTTGTCCAGTCCATTCTATATTTTCCAACACCATCAAAGTTCAAAGCACCTGTTGTGACCCCCAAGTATGATGGAAAGACTAACTTTGTCCTTCATATAGAACAATACCAAGCTGCAGCCGACATCTATGCTGTTCCGGATGAGATGAGATGAAGGGCATTTTCGGGAACTCTTATCGGATCTGCTCAAATATGGTATAATAATCTTCCTCGGGGTAAGATCTCAACTTTTCTTCAACTGGCCGAGTTATTCATTGGGAATTTCTATTTTAGGGAAAAGCCAGTTAAACGAGTAGCACATTTGTTAAGTGTTAGACAAAAGGCTGGTGAGAGTACCAGAGATTATATAACTTATTTTAATAACGAGAAACCCGAAGTCATTGATTATGAGGAGAAGACAGCGATTACTGCCTTGATGAGTGGACTACTGCCGAACAAGTTGTACTACACTTTGGCCAAAGATCCACCTCGAACCATGTCAGACCTGATGGGAAAAACGTCCAAGATTATGAATGCCGAGGAGGCTATGGATGCGAAGAAGAATATGGATGCCAAAGAAACCAAGGTGGAAGGTGATAAAGCTAAGAAGAAAGAGCATAAGAACAATGGTAATGACAAACATTCAAAAAATAGGTCGGTATGGGATGTAATGAAGAAATATGACAATTATACTCCTTTGAAGAAGGACATCAACCATGTTCTAGAAGAAATCAAGAACAACGAAGAACTAAACTGGCCAGAGAAAATGAAGGCAGACTCTGACAAGAGGAATAAGGCAAAGTATTGAGAGTTTCATAAAGATCATGACCATATGACCAAAAATTGCATAGCTCTTCAAAATGAGATTGAAACACTTATCCGATGAGGAAAGCTATCAAAGTATGTTGATCGTGGAAGCGAAAGAAGAAATAACGACCGAGCAAGAGAAAGGTCTAGATCTCCTCGTCGAGCAGAGGAGAACAAGAAAAGAAACCATGAAGTTGATCCAGAAGACGACCACGATCTTCCCAAGATACAAAGACAGCCAGAACGAGAGGTATTTTCAATACGTTTTGGGTCATTTGACTGTAATGTTATTATAGGTGGAGATGCAGGAGGAGGAGACCTTACTGCAGAAAGAAAAGCTTACCTCGGTGAGGCTCAAGCTTGCTCATGCATTCAGTGAATAAATCTAGCTGAGGAGGATCGCCCGAGAAAGGTGAACAAAGAGAAATTGGTTATTGGTTTCTCAAAGAATGACCTCGCAGGAGTTTTGTATCCTCATGATGACCCATTGGTGATCAAAATGAGGATGAAGGAGGTCATGATTTCAAGAGTACTGGTCGACAATGGTAGCTCGGCAGACATCATGTTCTACTCGTGCTTCGACAGTTTAAATCTAAAGCTATCTCAACTGGAGCCTTATCATAGACCCCTCATCGGTTTTGCTGGCGAGAAAGTTTTTCCACTTAGGACGATCAAGTTGGATATATTTATTGGTACGTGGCCTGCTTGTCGAACGGAAAGGATACGCTTCTTCGTGATGGATAAGAATATTCAATCATCATACAATATCATCATGGCAAGAGTAGGATTGAAGAAATTCGAGGCTGTACCATCTACAGTTCATCAGTGCCTAAAATTTCCAATAAATTTTGGAGTAGGAGTTGTGAAAGGTGATCAGAAAGTAGCTCGAGAATGCTATTATTCATCCACCGAGCAAGAAGAACTGGAGGAATCAAGGAAAAATACTACCACCTATCAAGTGGATGAAGATGCAAAAATTGAAACATTGGATCCTAGAGATGAGTCGCAACTCGTGAAGGGTCAAGTGGTGGAAGATACTGAAAACATCATTCTGGATGATGAACACCCTAAGCGTACTACTCAAGTAGGTTCGTCGTTGGAAGCCTCATTGAAAGAGGAATTTATAACTTTCCTTAGAAGCAGATAACAAACTTTTGCGTGGAGCCATGAAGATATGCCTGGGATAGACCCAAATTTCTTATGTCACGAGCTCAATGTAAATAAGGAGATCAAGCCAGTGAAGCAGAGAAGAAGAGTGTTCAGCCCCGAGAAGAACCAAGCTATACAGGAGGAAGTCGAGAAGCTCCAGAAAGCTTGCTTCATTGAAGATGTTAAATATCCGGACTGGTTAGCCAATGTGGTGATGGTAAAGAAGAAAAATAACAAGTGGAGGATGTGTGTAGGCTTCACCGACCTCAATAAAGCATGCCCAAAGGATCACTTTCCATTGCCCCGAATTGATCAACTAGTAGATGCTACCTCGGGACACGAGATACTGAGCTTCATGGATGCTTATCCTGGCTACAATCAGATTGAAATGAAACCTGAAGACAGGGAGAGTACTTCTTTCATTACCCTTAGGGGAACTTATTGTTATAATGTTATGCCTTTTGGTTTGAAAAATGCAGGTGCGACATATCAGCGGCTGATGAACAAGGTCTTTTGTGAACAAATCAGTTGCAATATGGAAGTCTATGTTGACGATATGCTGACAAAAAGCAAGAAAGCTGCCGATCATCTAGTTGACTTAAGTCAGACTTTTGATCAACTCGATAAATATCAAATGAAGCTGAACCCGACGAAGTACATATTTGGAGTATGAGAAGGCATGTTTCTCGGGTACACTGTCAATCAACGAGGCATTGAGGCAAATCCTGAAAAGATCAAAGATCTATTAGGGCTGTGATCTCCAACGACCAAGAAAGAGGTACAAAGTCTTACAGGACGAGTAACATCACTCAACAGATTTGTATCGCGAGCAACTGATCGATGTGTCCCATTCTTCAAGACACTCAGAAAAACTTTTGAGTGGAATGATGAATGTGATAAGTCTTTTCAAAACTTGAAGAAATACTTGGGAGCACCTCCACTGTTGTCCAGGCCAGTGATGGGAGAAAAATTGTACTTGTATTTAGCAGTATCGGAGAATGCAGTGAGCTCGGCGTTGATCAGAGTGGAGAATGGAGTGCAAAAACCAATTTATTACACGAGTAAGGCCTTCCGAGGAGCAGAGATCAGATATCCAAGGCTGGAAAAGTTAGCACTGGCGCTGATTGAGGCGAGTAGAAGAATGAGGCCATACTTCCAGGCTCATACCATAGTGGTATATACTGATATGCCATTGAGGCAAGCCCTTCATAAACCAGAAAAATCAAGGAGATTGATGTACTGGGCAATAGAGCTCGATGAATATGATATAGTTTATGAACCCAGATCATCGCTAAAAGGGCAAGCTGTGGCAAATTTTATAGCAGAGTTCACCTATCCTGATACCCTCAAGGAGCAAAAGTTGCTCGCTGATCAACCTGTGGATGTTACAGGATCAACAAACACAAGCTCAGACCAACTTCGGTTGGTAAAAGGGCAAGTGGATGTCACAAGATCATCAAATTCGAGCTCAGACCAATTCCGATTGGTAAAAGGGCAAGAAGAGATGATCGACGAAGAGCAAGAAATATCCAGGGAGGATGAAAGAAAGCAACAAATATTTCACCGAGGAACTCTGACAAATCAGAAATTTGAAGACGAGTTACCTATATGGAGGCTATATGTAGATGGTTCATCTTGCACTACAGGATGTGGCGTGGGAATAGTTTTGAGCACTCCGGACGAGGTCGACATGGAATACGCCCTGCGTTTCCAATTCAAAGCTTCCAACAATGAGGCTGAGTATGAGGCCATGATTGCAGGACTTAGTTTGGAAAAAATTATGGAGGCGCAGCAGGTTATTATTTTCAGTGATTCTCAATTGATCGTAAATCAAATGTTGGGAGTATATGCAGTGAGAGGAGAATTAATGATCAGATATCATGCAAAGGCAAGTGAGCTGGTGTCAGAATTTTCTGCTATTCAGCTGGTCAGAATACCAAGAATGGAGAATGCGAGAGCAGACGCCCTAGCTCGACTAGCATCAGCTACTCGCACCGAGCTACGACGAACAATCCCAATTGAAGTTTTAGCTGGTCGGAGCATAGATGAAGATCTGATGACGAACTTTATTACCCTTGATTTAGGACCATCTTGCATGGATCCCATCAGGGTATATATTGAGGAGGGATAATTACAACCTGACAAGCTCGCAGCCAAGAAATTAAAGTTTAAAGCTGCTCGGTATGTATTAACTAATGGTATTTTATATAGACGAGGAATTATGGCAGGTTTGCAGAGATGTATACATCCCTCCAAGGTGAATGAATTGATTGAAGAGATCCATGAAGGGTCCTGTGGAGCCCATGTAGCAGGTCAGACGCTTTTGCAGAGGGTAATGACGCAGGGATACTACTGGCCGATGATGAGGGCTGATTGTATAGCCTATGCAAAGAAATGTGACAAGTGCCCGCGCTTTTCCTCCATCCGAAGAACTCCACAAGCATTGTTGACACCCATAACTTCTCCTTGGCCATTTTCCATGTGGGGAATAGATTTGGTTGGGCCACTGCCAACAACCAGAGGAAGATTCAAATACCTCGTCGTCGCAGTGGATTATTTTACTAAGTGGGTAGAAGCTGAGCCTCTTATCGATATGACGTAGGAGAAGGTGTACCAATTTGTTTGGAAGAACATCATTTATCGATATGGTCTTCCTCATGCTTTCATCACAGACCATGGAACACAATTTGATAACGAGGAGTTCGCTGCCTATTGCCATCAGTCAAATATTTTGAAGGTCCACTCAGCGCCAGGCCATCCTTAAACCAATGGAAAAACTGAAGTGACAAATAGAACGCTGTTGAATGGCTTGAAGAAAAGACTGGGTGATGCGAAAGCGAATTGGATCAACGAGCTACAATCAGTACTTTGGGCTTACCGAACTACTCCCTGAGTAGCAACTGGAGAATCATCATATATGCTGGCGTTTGGAAGTGAAGTTGTTATACCTGCCGAGTTGGGCCTCCCAACAAACAGGGTACTGAATTTCAATTCCCCTGTCAACGACTTAATGAGAAGATTGGATTTAGACATGCTCGAGGAAGTTAGAGAAGAAGCAACCATTAGAAATGCTGCTTACCAGCAACGAACAATTTTGTTCTACAACAAAAGAGTGAAGAAGTGCGACCTAAAAGAAGGAGACTATGTGCTGAAGAAAGTAATTCAAAAGCACAATAAGCTGGAGGCAAACTGGCATGGACCATACCGAGTAAAAAAAGTTGTCCGACCAGGAACTTATCGAATATCAACTTTAGAAGGCGAGGAGTTTAAGAATGCCTGGAATGCAGAGCACCTGCGCAAATATTATCAGTGATGAATAAAATGAAGATATTCTGCCGAATTCTTTCTTTTTATTGAAAGTTTTTTGGGGAATAGTGCTACACACTACTCGGGGCAAAACTCGACAAAGCTCAGGCTACTACTAGGGGTAAAACTCGGCAAAGCTCAGGCTACTCAATTTTTTTCTTGAAAATGCAAAATAAGGTTGGTCGAGAAACCTATATTCCTCCGGGAAGTAAAGCTACCAATATTCCTCCGGGAAGTAAAGCTACCAATATTCCTCCGGGAAGTAAAGCTACCTATATTTCTCCGGGAAGTAAAGCTACCTATATTCCTTCGGGAATTAAAGCTACCTATATTCCTCCGGGAAGTAAAGCTACTTGTATTCCTCCGGGAAGTAAAACTTGCATTCCTACTAGAAATAAAATTATGTGTTTCTCGGGCAATAAAAGTATTCCTAAAAATGCGAACTTATGTCGGTTAAGAAGTAAATATATTATCAAAATTACTAACTATGGTTGGTCAGGGATAAAAACCCACTAACTGTAGTTGGTCGATAAGGAAAATTTACCGACCTTGGTTGGTAGGAAACATTTTATGAAAACGAAGAAATCTACTAACTATGGCTGGTCGGGGATAAAAACCCACTAACTGTAGTTGGTCGACAAGGAAAATTTATCGACCTTGGTTGGTCGAAAACATTTTATGAAAACGAGAAAGTGATTAAACAACATTTTTTATACTCGTAACTTTTTACTAAGTTGGTCGAGAAACAAAACATTATGTTTGCCAAATGACTACCACAACATTTTTGGTACTAGTAACTTTTTAATTATTACTGAGTTGGTCGAAAAACTACACAATATTATTATCTTTTTAACAGATACACATGCATAGATGTGAAGTATTACAAGACAATAGCAATTAAGATTTGCAAACAAAAATGAAAGTCTTTCATTGAATTCAAAATAAATTACATTGATAATGAAATGAAAATTACATTGATTGTGAAATGTATACAAATTTATTACATCAAAATTCCTATTCTACTGGTCTTTTCCCCTCTGTTTTTGACACAGGTTCCTCGCCTGCAGGCGGATCATTTAAAGCCAGAGGAGAATTTATGAAGTTGAGATCTTTCAACATCCTGACATTCATCACGGATGGTCGATCTAAGAGGTGCTCGGGACGAGATATCTCAGCATTTGAATGGAGATTGTAGTCACCGAGATATTTGGAAATCAAGCTCCGAGGAATGGCCCGAGAAGGGATCCAACTCATATCCAATTTGTATGGTGGCACAGGTAAGTCGAGCAGCCCGGGATCATGGTAGTCCCACAAGTAATGACCCTGTTCGAGTTGCAGCACACCTACGGCATTCAACCAGCCTTGCTTGTAGCCCTCATTATTGGCATTCTGAATACGATCTTCCAAATGGTTGAGAGCTTCGTTGTATCCAGCCATCCAGAACTCCCTGGGCTGTTTGTGGAACTGATATGTTAGTCTGTATAGCTGCTCGTGGAGATTTTTGACGAAGAGCTCTTTGTTCTCCAATGTAGATTTCTGCTCGAGAGTTTCTCTTCCAAGTCCCTGATTTTCTTTGACATTGCAGCAAAAGCCTGGTTCTTCGCCATCAGCTGGAAGGACTGATTTTCTAATGCAGACTGATTCCTCTGTTCCTCGACAGGAATCCGAGCTGCTCTTGCTCGTCCCCGAGGAGCTCTTGCTCGTCAACGAGTTGATGTAGAGGGGCCAGCTCTCTTTAAGGTTTCCAACTCGTCCCTCAAGTTGGCGTTCTCGACCTCTAAGAACGAGAATCCCTCATCGGTCACTGGGATTAAGGCTTTTGAAGAAGAGGCTGCAGACTTCAATTGTGATATCTCTTTCTGCAAGTTGTTGTTCTCTTGCTCTAGTAACTCGGCAATTTGTCTGCACTCCTCGACCTCACCTTTCAGAGTTATCTCCCTCACATCATACCCAGCAAAAAGCTTCTCATAGCCCTTGTCGACAATGATAAGCTTGTACTTCTTCTCGTACCCCTCATGCAACTGGGCAGTTGATTCTTTGTATTGTAGCTGAAGGTCTTCGAGGGTGCCTTGGAGATCCTCGATCATATCATAATAGGCCACATTATTGGCCACTGCTCGATCAAGTAGACACTTCAGATATTGATATGCCTCAACTGCCTGTTCTGAAGCATCTTGGCCGAGGATGTCGATGACTTATGCTGCACTCAGGTCTGTGTGACCCGCTTTAAAGTATTCATTACATTATCGCAGTAGCTTGGTATCATGGGCAGATAGTAATTCCATCCTGGCCAGAAACTAACAGAGAAAGAAAAAGCAATAATCAATAAGAACTACAAGCAGAGTATGAATAGAAGATAGACAACAGTATGCAAAAAAGTCCAAGTTTTATTAGATCACAAGGTTCAGAATTACATATTCATGGTTACAATTGACAAAAGAAAAATATAAAGATAAACCCGAACAACTCTACACCTTTTCCTTGTCTCCCAAAACCTTCTCGGGAGTCTGGGACGAGGAAGTAGGTTGCTCGAAGGGAATCGTGAGTTTCTCGGGGAGTGCCAGCAGTTGCTCGGAAGAAGTAACGATTTGCCGAGGTTCCTCGGCAGCAGGCTGGATGGCTGGGGGATGATCTCCCATCACCATTGAAGACTCTTTGGAGGCAGCTTCATCCTCTTATTCATCCTCAGGAGTTGGAGGGGGACCATTAATGTGTTGCTGGAAGAGCTCAGAAGACTCATCAACCTTCATCTCCTGGAGAGCTGCAACCCATCCATCTCTGAAGTATTTTAGGCTACCATATTCAACTTGTGACATCATGGCAGCCAACCCCTTGTTCCACCCCTTATCCCAGCCAGCGCTGAAGGACTTCTTCACAACCATCTTCCTCTTCAACTTCTCCGAGGAAAGATTCTCAGACAGTAGGTTATCAGCAGCTTTCAATTTCTCTCACCTCCTCCTTCTCTCGACTTACTTCCTGAAGTTGGCACAACTTTTCCTCAGCAACCCTGAGCTTATCTTCAAGCTCCCTAGAAGTTTTGAGCTTACCTTCGAGCTCTTTATTTGCCTTCTCCAGGGCATTCATTCTCTTCTCTAACTCCTTGGAGACATCAACAGCTCGATCTTTCTCCTGCTCGGTGGAGGCAAGCTTCTTCTCCCAAACAGCCTTGTCAGTAGCATATGTCTGGCGAGAATCCTCCAAAGACTTGATAGCTTCTTCCAGAGCTCCCTCCACACTGGACGAGGAGCATGAAGCCTTAATCGCCTCATCTTTCTTCAAAATTACATTGAAGCAGCTCACCAAGTGTAAAAAGAAAATGAAAGCAAGTCAGAAACAGAAATGACAAGGGAAAGATGAAAAGTTAAAAGTAATGAGACTTACAGAAGCAATATGGCGAGCAGCTAACGAAGTGACCATGTCCCGAGTAAGGTTTTATTCAGTACCTTGGACCTCGAAAATGATCCAGGACTTTACCGAGCTCATGGCAGAGCTCGGGGGAACAAAAGTGGGAACCCCAGTTCCAGTGGTTGGGGGCTGAGTGATGGTGTCAGCCAAATTGACCGAGGAGCTCTTCTTCAGCCTCCTCGGGGGAACAGGAACAAATTCAACCAAGGAAGAACCCTTGGTCGGTGATATTACAATCACCTCTCCAGGAGCAGCAGACCTGCTCGGAGCCACCGTGGGCTTCTCGGCAACCTTCACAACAGCAGCCGAGGAAGGTGCATCATTCTTCTTTGTCCCCTCCCCTGGGACATCAACCTTACTTCTTTTTGCCTCTCCAAAACCAGAGGCAGGTTTCTCGAACAGAGTGGGAGGTCTTCTTCTGTTCATCCTTTCGCTTAAAGGGACGTGAGATTCAGGCGAGGAGCTGGTGGAAGCTGGTACTGGCTCTGATTCACTTATTACTGGACGAGCAGTAAAAGAGGTGGTGTAGCTCTTGTATTGCAGCAGATATGAAGCCGACCTAATATGCTCGTCGGCAACAGATTGATGCAGACTCCAGATAAGTTTCAAGTGCCTTATATTAACATATGCTTCTTTTGGGCACTTTCTTTTACTGTCAACTGCAAATAAAAAAAATAAACATTGAAATATCAATGGCACATTTTATCAAACACAAAAGAATCATGATTTTAAAATAAGAAAAATGAAATAAAAATAACCTATCCCATTGCCATAAGGAGGGCATCTGGGACCCTGGTAAACCTCATCTGCAGTTAATGGAGGGTGTTGCCAATTTTTTATGGCAACCCCGTGTTCAAAATAATCCATAATGTCATCAGGGAGATTGACTACTAAAGCCCTATTTAAAATTCTAGTTTTTAAATAAAAGGTGTTGTCACCCACTGCCCATCTATAACAAAACATGATTTCTGGAATCCCTATGCGGGTTCCATGAATTTGATTTAACCTATGCACCCCATTAACTATTCTCCATGTATTGGGGGCTATTCTTGCGGGAACAATGTCAAAGTAATGACAGAATTCCAGACATAAGGGATTTGGTGGAAAAGAAAATCCACACTCAGCAATAAAGAGGCTGGGGAACCAATGTCCCTAAGCCAAATGGAAGTAATCAGAAGGCTCAGAAAGCTCTTCTAAGACAACCCAGGAGGGAATAGAAAAATCAGAGCGAAACTTATCAAGAGATTCAATAGGGTAAACCATGATGAATAAAGGAAAATGAAGAAGAAGAAAAAAGATCTTACAGAAAAAGAGTGGATCTGTTGACAACGAACGATGGAAGAAGATGAATACACAGGAGAGAAAGAGACTATGGAAAACTCGAAGATACAAATTTGGAAAAGTAGAAGACGATGGGATTGTCTGTGACGCTTAAATACCTTGCCTTGGGAAAAGGAAAAAGTAATGATTACAAAAAGAAACGATTACGCTACCGGCGGGTAAAAGGACAAAAAGTACGCGGAGATCGAGGCGGTTGTAAAAAATTCAAAAAGCATGATTCTACAAATTGGGAAGGAGAAATAAATACAAAAGACTCCTAAATATCAGGAGGACCATTTAAAACTACCATATTCCGAGAAAGAATGTTCCATACTCCTCAAATTTCGAACTATGAAACATTGGGGGCTTCTGTTGATACCAAATTTAGTCTGCTGACATGGCTCAATCATATGAATACACGTGGCAATCTACATGGTAACAACAAGTACTTTCGAGGAACCATACTACTCCGAGGAACTCACATGAGGAACAAGACCTCTCCGAGGAACTCCTATGCTCCGAGGAACAAGACCTCTCCGAGGAACTCATACGCTCCGAGGAACAAGACCTCTCCGAGGAAATCTTAAGTACCGAGAAGCTTAGGCGGTCCGAGCAACTCAGGTGGTCTGAGCTGCACCTCGAACAAAGCATTAATAGCTGGATAACCAACAGTTCAACTGATTCATTAAATTCTTATCATTCAGACGCACACGCTTAAGGGGAATTAAATGTATTACCCTTTCCCATTACAACCTCAGGGCTATAAATACATTGTACAATCCTCATTGTAAGGGGACCGGAATTTCTTGAGAGAACTTGTAATCGAGAATTCCTCAACACTTAGCAATAACACAACAATGGACGTAGGCCATTCTTATAAGGCTGAACCACTTTAAAATTCTTTATCTCATTTATTTATCTGTGATTGAATAATTAGATATGATCTAATTTTTTACATCAACAGGTTGGTTTAAGAATTTTTTTCCATAAATGCCCACATTTTTAACAATGATCACAAGCAAAAGTTTTAGGCCTAGTCATTTGGATTTTGAATTTTAAGAAATATTTTTTTCCAAAATTTTTCACTTTATTCAGCTTATAACAAATCTCTAAGGTGACATTTCTTGTGTCAATAAGAAAACAAAGTCCTTTATAATTCTCTTATGATTATGCACATGATTATTTAGTCTTTTCAAAATTATTTTAAACATTATTCTTTTTTACTTAAAATTTTAGAGGAGCTTATTCATTTTTTGTTGTGTTATTATGAGAAAAATCTTCAACAATAAATGTTTTATTCTTGGAAGTCAAATCATCAAACTTATTAAAACCCAACCCTTTTTAATAATTTCTACTTTGAGTTGGTATAAAAAACATCTTACCAAGTTTTTACAATCTCGTCTCTAAATCAATATTGAAACATTTAGCTTATATTAAATTGTTTGGATGATTATCAACTTTCTTTTCCAAAATGATTTTACACTGTTTACACACATAAAGATCCATTTTAATTTTTTTAAAAGATAATAATAATTTTATTTCCTCTTAAAAATTGACAAAATTTTCATCCTATTCTTCTGAAACAATCCTGTTTATTTTAATTCATTCAAAAATTCTAAAATGTTGAAAAGACACCAAATGTTTTATTCTTTTCAAAGAGGATAGATCCTTGAGCTTCCAACACACTTAAAAATTCATTTACATCTTTAAACTTTACAAGCTTATTGATACTCATATTTTTAATTTTCAAGAGTTTGGATATTTTCATATATGTTCATTTTCTTCTTACAAATTTTTTATTGAACTCACATCAACATTTAAAAATTCATTTTCAACATCTATATCTTCTCACATATGTGCGCACGGTACACTTGAGGTTGATTAATAAGAGATGCCTTTAATTATAATTATTTTTCTCTTCCCCATTAAGATCATATAATTGAATATTCATTTGGGTTGAGAACACATCAACATCATATATATTTCTACCATTTTAATATTTTTTCAATTGGGAGATCATCAAATCATTCTTTTTAAAGAGTTAAACAATTAATCAAATTGATCATATTTTGTTTCAAGCATCTAAAAATATATTTGATCAAATTATTCTACACTCAGTTCATATTCATTTTTGGGAGAAGAATGAAAAATAAAATTGAAATGGGCATGATAAAGTTCTATAGTACGAAAATATTAAAAAATTTAAAAAACAAATCCTATTTATTCACACATAACTATATTTTCCTCCAAATGGTTAAACATAAAACAATGAGAGAGGATTTGATACAAAATGAGATTTTTCACATAACATATGGGACGAAGAAAAATTTAGAGCAAAATGATGGCTAACAAAAACTAACAAAACAAATATTTATTACAAGATTAATATGGAAAGGTCCTCGAGTAATTCATGTTTATTAAACATCCACATAAACAAAACCTTACTTGCACATTCATAACACACATGACATAACTTAATAACTGTTATGTTTCATAATCTTATTTTAACATAGTAAAAATATCTTTCAATCTCCATTAATACATACACAAGATATCACCCTTATTCTCTATACCATCATTCAAAGTCACACCCTTGTTCCCTATACCATCATTTAAAGTCCCAACTCTTATATATCAATGAGTTTATAATTATTTTAATCGAGGAAGATAATTTTAATTAAGGTTGTTGTAAGATTCATTTCTCATGATTATTGTACCTCAAGTATGCAAATTCAGGTTATTGCAATAAAATTAGTTCAAGTTCATTGACTATAAGCATTAATATTTTATGTTATTAGAAAAGTCTTCCATTAACACAAGTCATGCCTCATCATTAATAATTATTCATATAACCCATTCTTACTATCCTCTTACATTTGGCGACTTTGTTAGGGAGGTATCATCAGGAAAAGATGCACATGTAAATTCTCCAAAAGTTCCTTTTTGTCTTAAGATGAACTTACCATAAGACACTTGACCCAAGAAACTTAGAAACCAGGTGAGGAGATCATTTATCACATATTTATTTAGATAAATATCTTTAAATATGAAAGAGGAAGCCACAGAGGCTAAGTTATTCTAAAATTATGTTAAATGGTTGCTCGAAGAATACAAATACACTTCGTGAATGAGACTAGGAAAGGTACTTTTGAGGAATTTGCTCGAGCGATAAGGAATATTTCAATGATAATCAAATCCGAAGCCTATAATTAAAGGCCCTAAATGGTGCCTCAACGAGGTGGATTCCAGGACCCTTACAAGAAAACTATGAACTATGGGTATAGTGATGGTAAAGAAAGGAAGAAGATGCATAGATCCCCTCGAGCGGGTGATAGGTTTGATAACGAGATACCTACACCTTTTTCTTGTAGTGCTGTTGGACTTTTACATAACATTGGTGTGAGAAAGTATAAAAATACCATTATATACATTATATAAGTAACCAAACTGAACTAATAAGACTGGTGCAAACTTTCCCGATGTACAAAAAATGGTGCGACACTCAACAAAGGATTTTTATTTCATGAGAAATATTATTCACAATTAATTTACTTAAATCACTCTCCGAATTGTGCCCACGATATATATAAACAAATGTTCTTTTCCAACCTACCAATATGGGACATATTACATGGTTGTAGCTCATTACCCTAGGAAAATCTTGACTTGAAAGAAATTGAAGGAACCTCATAGCAATTTGTAATAAAGCAATCAATGAAACAATAAATAATATAGCTAAACTGTTAATAACGATAATAAAGAGAAAGTTTAGAGAGACTTTACTATCAGGATTTTAACGTGGTTCATCCTTGTCTACATCCACACTCGAAATGGTACTCGAGTAACTTCACTATCTCCTGTGCACTAAAGAATATCCAATAGCCTCACAAGGATTTATCACACCTTACAAACTTCAACCAACAAGACGCTAAACTCATCATTGCCCAATTAGTACACACATAAGAGCCTAAGATCTACTCCCACATTGACTTCCCATAACTACGACACTATTGGCTAAGAACATATAACGAAGTTCGACTGCAGTATTAATAATAAATTTAGTAACAAAAGTGTAAAATAAATATTGCTTAAATACACAACAATATTATAGTTGTTTTTTACTTTCTTTATCTAGAAGTTAAATTTATAAATGATCACGAGTATAATTTTTCAAGGGTTCATCTTTTGGATTGTTATCACAAGTGGGTAACAAATTGAAAAATTTACTCAAATGGGTTTAGGGTTGGAACTTTACTCATGTGGGTTTTCTTGAAACTTTTACTTATATAGAGTTTTGGGGAATGAAACATCTTAATGGGTTTGAGACTTGGTTTCTATATCTAAAAACTCATATGTTTAGGTTTGATTCTTAGACATAAGTAGGTTTTAGTTTTTGAACTTTTTTAAAAATGTATTAAGTTGGAAGATTTTGGTTCAAGTTGGGTTTCTTAAATTTTTGGCTTTATTGGAGGTTTTTGAGCTAAAACATCTAAATGTGCTTGGAACTTGGTTTCTCTCTTTATAAACATAAATATATAATGATACAATCTTAATGATGGAACTATAGTTGTTGGGATAATGTTGCAATAACTTGTGTGTTTAAATTGTAAGCGAAACGGGTCTTTTTATAGGCATTTGAAAGCTAGTCATTAGAGGGTAGTTTGATAAATTTAGGAACTTTAAGATTTTGAAATTTAAAATAAAGCTGTTGAAAAACCTAACCAAACCACCTTTGGAGGTGAATCTATATATATATATATTCGACTCTATATGATGGGAACATAATGTGGACCTTGCTCTTTTAATTTTTTGTCTAAGTAAAATGGTCAAAATCATTTGACCTAAAATATCTAGGTTTAGAGTCGACTCTATCTTTTCACGGAGTCGAATCTATAAGGGTTAATATGGGTCAAAATGATCTTTCAGTTTAGGGAAGGATTGTAAGTTTTGGGAAGTTGGTTTGAGGTTAGTACTTTTTTATGAGATTGTTTACTTCTTTACAAACACTTCTAAACCTTTGAATATTAGAAAGAACTTTTTATTGATTCTGTTTGGGTTGTGTAACTCTTTGCTTATTCTTTCATTGCTTGGAAAGTTTTCTTAATCTTGATATTCACTTGTATTGGCTTTTTATGACTTGTATCTTTATTTGCGATGCTTGTGATCTTGATGTCTCTTGGTTGCATGGATGATATGATCCTTATGTTGTATCTCAATAGGTATTGAACGATTATTTTTATTTCAAGTACATTAGAGAGAGAATAACTAAGTATTATCATTTATCAACTGTGTTGTTATCATACAAAATCAATTCTTTGAAATACTGTATGTTTCATAATTTCCCCATTTTCGATGATGACAATACACCTGATATAGTTTGAGAAAATAATTTTAGTTATATTCCTTATTTGTTATAAACTCCCCTTTTCATTGATTATCCCCCTTTAATTGTAGCTTTTCTTTTTCTCAATCATTATATTTTTTGTCCCCTTTGTCTTTCATAAAAAGGCGGGATTTTGGAACGTGTATCTTGAAGATATCATGGGTAGTTGACATGTGTGAAAGAGTACTTTCTACAAATATGTTTAGTAAAATATATATGGGAATAGATAAACATATGCATGTGTTGGATTAGTGATCTTTTAATTCAACACAATGTCATGGAGGTTTGTCATGCAAATTTCATGACGGATGGTGGAAAATCTATCTTCGGGAAGAGGTTTGGTGAAAAATCCACAAGTTGGATTTCAGTAGTATGTTAGAGTTCCACATCTTTTTTTTTATATATGATCCTATAATAAGTGGTGTTTCATGTTAATATGATTGCTTCGATAATGTTGCACCGAGTATTTATATAGTAATAAAAATCACACTTGTATTATCACATAAAATTATAAATTTTAAGCAAATAATTGAGAATCTAGTTTGTGCCTATGCTGGTTTTGGTATGATCAATAATAAATTTCCAAAATTTGGTGGATCTTGGTGTGTTTTTTCTTTCATCTAAATCTTCTTCCTCGTGTGGGTTCATGGTTGTTTCTATAGAAAGGGTTTCTAATTATTTTCTTACTTGGTTGTAACCCTCATCATTATAACCTTGTAATTAAAGGAAATAAGGTTTGTTTTCATCAAATGTAATGTGTATGGTTTCTTGGATGACAAGAGTTCTTGTGTAGAATATTTTATCGTCCTAACTATTTGCGATTACTACAAAAAAAGTTCCTCCATGGGATTCAGGATCAAGTTTTCTAACCATTTTGAATACAAATTTTCCACCCAAAAACTTTGAAATACCGAATGTTTTATTTCTAACCTTTCTAAAATTCAGGAGGGGTATGATTAGTTACTTTTAGATTGTTACTCTATTTATTGCGATAAGATCAAGTGTGTGTCATTTAATTTTGTTTCATTAGCAGGTTATCTTGAGAGTTCTTGTGAAATCATATATTTGTAATGAGAATCATCATAACTGGTGAATGCATTATGAATTTATGTGAAACCAAGTTTGCATAAATTCATGGTATTTCTAATGTGGAGGTGTTTATTATGTAAAAGAGTGTAAGTGTAATAATTTATCTTTCGTTTTAAGTGCAAGTTACATTTTCAAAGTTCATAGGTTTTCATATTTTTTCCTAGATAATAACTCAGTTTCATAAAGTTTATCTTCCCTTTTGATTAATAGAAGGCACACTATAAATATTTCCCTTTGGATGTATTCACCTTAACTCTTTATTATAAGGGAGGTTTAAATCATCTTTTTTATACTAATTTTTCTTTTTAACTTTTGGTTTTCATATAACTATGGCTTTATGGAAAGTATGAGGTCAAAAGTCTTTGAGATACATTTCAAGTGTTGTGAAATTAAAGGTAATTTCCAATTTAATTAAAATGTAAACCACATAGTGTTTTTTATGTGGAAGTCATGTAGAATCAATTAGGTATACCAACATCTTTATTTAGTTTCCAATGTGTGTGGAGATAATGTGATAAACGTGAGAGATTTCAAGACGATACATATGAACTCAAATTAACTACAAAAAATGTATATTTTGGGATCTCTTAGACTATTTTCTTTACAATAATTTTTTAAGAATTATTTTTCTATCTTTTAAAACTTTTTCTCTTTTACCAAGGGGTTTTTGAACTCATTTTGTTTTCAAAGACAATACTCTTCATCAAATTCAACATCCATTGTATAACCAATTATCCTAACAAATATATACTTACAACACATTTTATTTTTTCAAACATCCTATCTCCCCTTATCAACATCCTTTGATCTAATTTGAGTGATTTAATTCATAATTCAATTTTTAGATTGTTATCAATATTCATGGTGTGAATGCCTCAAGTATCTTTTAATCATGAATGTTCAACATATGCTTATTTTTAGTTACGAGGGAGAACAAATAGACATTTAAGATTATATATTTATTCATTTGATGATTACTTTATATCCTTAGAATGTGTCAAGCCTTTGATGTTTCATCATCATTTGCCTTCTTTATCTTTCATCATGTGTGTCCCTTTCTCGATACATTCCATCTTCCTCTATTCCTGGATATTTCTTGTCTTCATTGTATATCTTCAATATATGGAGGAACATACGGTCTTTTGTCATTATTTGAGTACCTACAAAATACAAGAAATGAACATTCCTTTTCGATACTCTTTGATTTTGGGTTCTTTTTTATTAATGAAAGAGTATGATGATCTCCATTGTCTATGCTCATGAATCTTCCTTTTCCTTATGTGAAAAAAATCAAATGTATGATTATTTTTAGCACAATATGTGTAATGAGGTTTTGATGAACGAAATTCATAATCAACATATGTATGATAGTTATTTTTCCAAATAATGCAAAATTTTCATTTTTAGAGGAGTAAGACATTTTTCAAAAGTGTGGTTTCTCTTTTTGAAGAAAGTACAATGGACATCATGCTTGATGTTTTAAGATTTTATGACATTTATTTTGGGGTACTCTATTTTATTTTCAAAAATCAATTCTTCCTTTTCATGCACAAAATTTTTCTTTGATTTTGAGTTCTACATTTCTTTTATGTATTATAGACCATCCTTACCGTACTTAGTTTTTTTTGTAGCTTAAGAAGTAGGTTTAAACTGTCACTAATTGATTCGAATTTGTTATAGGTTTTATTTTAAACATTTAACTTCTTATTTTATTTTGATATTAATTTGTATAGCCTTATCGTTTGATGTTACCTTCTCATTTTCTTCTTTTAGTCTTCCACTTTCACTTTTAAGACAATTATTTTCTTTAAGGCTTTTATCTCTATTTAAAGGAATATTTTATTTTTCATTTTAAAATTTATATCCATTAATTTATTATATACACCCATAGTTCTTTGAGAAAATTCTTTTAGGCGATATATTTCTGTGATTATATCTTCTTTAGTATAGGAGTCGTGATTTAAGATCTCGAATGAGGAGGAACCAAACCTTTTGTTTTTGAGTGATTTTGTTTCTTATTTTGAAGAAAGATGAGCACACAGTTTCATCATTCCTTGAAGTACTTTATGTATTGTGATGATGTTCATGTTCTTGAATTGATGATGACCTTGGACAATCCTCGATAAGAACCTCTTTTGATTTGCAATGGTTCATGAAGTCTTAATTTTCATAGGTTCAGATGACTTTATAATCACTTCTTTTTTGTTTGATTTTGAGAGGATCATTTCTTCCTGTTCTTATGTTTGTATATGTTGTAAGTTTGATGGGCTCAACATCACTTCTTATGGTGGAACTTCATCTAAGTACTCCTTTGTAAGAGTATTACATACATCAACATCATCTAGAGAAGACCATAGAATCACTACTTTATTATTTCATCCAAGTTTCTTTTAGAGGCCTAGTCTATCTAGTAGAGTATATTTCTTATCACATACTATTTACCAAACATAGTAATAATTGTATTGAATAACACAAGAGGTTTTGGTTTCCTAGGTTTTGAAATCATCTATTTTAAAAATCGATATATCATATCTTCCAAAACCTGTTGCAAAATGCTTGCCATTATTTTCAATCTTTCTGCTAAAAATATATACTTTTTAAAAGAAATATTTATGAGCTAGGGTCAGATACCAATTGTTGGACCAAAAATATACCTAAAGGGGTAGGGGTGAATAGGGTGTTATAAATTAAATGGCAATTTATAACTTTTTAATCTTCCCTTCAAAAAGATTAATTGCAATGGGATGATTCAACCAACAATAAAGAAATTAATCAAATAAAAACTAATAAATTTAAATAGTAAATAAAATATTAAATAAAGAGTTTAGAGATAATTTAAAAAATGATATTTTAATGTGGCTCGGCCTTGCCTACATCCATGCTCAAGATGACACTCCAGAAACTTCACTCTCTTCGATTCACTAAGATAGAACCAACGACCTCACAAGGATTTATCACACCTTTTAGACCACAACTAATAAGATTTTATATTTGTCCTTTGCCAAGCGGTACATATACAAGAGGCTAAGGTATAATCCCACCTTGACTCCCCACAACTATATCACTACCAGCTGTGAAGATATAAAAAAGTTTAGTTATAGTAACAATAATAAGTTTAGTAACCAAAGTGTAAAAAAAAGATTGCTAGATAGGCAACAATAGTGAAATGTATTTTTACTTTTTTCTTTCGATAAAGCAAAATTTTAAACAATCACAAGTACAATATTTCAAGGGTTAAGCTTTTAGATCTTTAGAACAAGTAGGTAAGGGATTGAGAACTTTGCTAAAGCGGGGTTTAGGTTGAAACATTGTGCAAGTGGGTTTTCTTAAAGTTTTTACTTTAATGGAAAATTTTTGGTAGTAAAACATCCAAATGGGTTTGGGACTTAGTTTCTCTATTTGGAAACTCAAATGGGCATTCATTTGATTCGTTAGAACAAGTATGTTTTAAGTTTGGATCTTTGATTAAAGATGTCTTGAGTTGGAAGATTCTGGTTCAAGTTGGGTTTCTTAAAGCTTTGGATTTAATGGATTTTTTGGGAATAACACATCCAAATGGGTTTGTAATTTAGTTTCTCTCTATGGAAACACAAAAATGGAATGGCACAAGTTTGATGGTGGAAAGTTTATTGTTGGGATAATGCTTTGATAGTTTATATGTTTGTAATGGAAGCCAAATTAGTGTTTTTATGGGCATTTTAGAAAACTAAATGTTAGAGGTAGTTTGGTAAATTCAAGGACTTTGGGATTTTGAAATTCAAAATAGAGTTGTTGAAAAACTTTATCAATCTACCCTTGGAGTCAACTATATTTATATAATTGAGTCTTTATAAAAGAAAAACAACTTGGGGCTTGTTCTTTTGATTTCCGGCGTAAGTGAAAAAGCAAGAATCATTTGACCTAAAATAGTTGATCTGACATGTAGTCAACTTTATTCTTTTTTGGAGTCGACTCTGTAAGGGGAAATATGGGTCAAAATTATCCTTTTTTAGGGAAGGAGTTTTTTTAATTTGGTTTAAGGTTTGTATTTGATTTTTTGAGATTGTTATCTTCCTTAGAAATGCTCCGAAACTTTTGAACCTTGGGAATTTTTTTAATTCATTCTTTTAATTATTTGACTTTGAGTTATGCTTCTAAAAATGAGACTTGATTTTGATTTGGTATGATCAACGATGATACCAAGATTAAGTACTAAAGAATTCCAAGATCTTACAACCTCTTACCCTCCCCTGTGTAAGGGAACAAGTCCCAAAGTTTATTAGATACCTCTTCCAGACCAACACTGGCCCTCAATGATTACGATCACCTTGAAGAAGGCCCAATAGTGGGATCAATGGTTCTAACATCACCCCTACCATTATATGATACTTAATTGTGCCACGAGACTTTAAAGGACTAATCAAGAGGACTCAAAATATATATCTTCAAGTCATAGATTAATTCGACGGACCTTCTCCTAGGAAGAACTGACATATGATGAGCCTAAAGAAAGCCTAATCCATTACAAGGCCCCTCAAACGTCTGACAATGCTCCTTCAGCTTCTCTAACGGGTATGTAGAATGTACAAATACTGTTCTACCTATGTCTACCACTAATTCCTAATGGCATTAAATAATATTATTCATATTAAATTCTCTCATCAAATACCTTAAACAACTTATAGATTTTCACCAACACTTCACCATGATACTGTAGCCATCAGACCTCAAGGAAACCCTATCCATGCTACTGCAGTTCGCTCCTTATCGATGTAAGGAAATACTTATATATGGAAGGTTGGTTAAGGGTTAAATGCAATCTTCTGTAGTCAAACACAAAAAAAATAAAGAGCATTCAACTCATATAGTGAGAAATCACCCAACTAATATGAGAGGAGCTAAGAAGTTTTCATCTCTTAAGTGTTCATCCTTGTAACTTATGATAAACCATTAGTAGAAAAATATAGGAGAAGGCTTGGACCACTTCTAACATGTCATTCATATATGTATTTCTTATTGAATCCTAAACTAAAATAAGTAATCCCTAGAGAAGTCCATAAGTTACTGGTGTCATCCATTATCCTTCTCTAATCCAAATTAAAATAGCCGATGTAGTTATCTTTGATATATTATCTCCACAAAGATGTATCCACATCTCTTATCTCATCCATTATCCTTATACAACTCAAATGAGATTTCAAACTATCTTTAATACATGATCTCTCATGCATACCATACGTCCTGAACTCTATAGTCTTTGATCTCGGGGATATATGAGTACGTAGGCACAATACTAAGTCTTTCTTGTGAGCATGAGCCTTTATAATATGTAATATGATATATTGTACCAACTGAGATTCTCCCATATCTTATCCTTTATATCAAATCTCTCACATAATAAAAATGAGATATCAAATTATCTTAAAGCCACGATCTCTCATTCACCCCCATACAAACGTGCCCACATGTATACATGAAAGATGATCGAACTATATAGGCTTTGATCCCAACTCTTCTTGGGTAAGTATGCACAATATAGAGTCCTTATCACGGTCATGAGACTTGACAGTATATCTCCCAATATGTTGTCACAATAAATATGCATCCATATTTCACATTACCTTTGTATCCATCCTCATACCTGGTATAGGATATAAAGCTATCTCAAGTCGTGACTTCTCACGCACACCTTTTACCTCATGACCACTATTTACCCCATTCGAGATTTCTTTCACACTTACATACTTACTAATGACCACTCATCCAATCATGGAGTCATATATAAGAACCCTCATGTACCTGCATCGGTTAAGTGTCGATCCTACACGTCTCACTAATACCGTTTTCCTACCTAAGCACGTATCCACATTTTATGGGATTCTCAACCTAAGGTCTCTAAATATTTTTAAAAATAAATAAAAAGTAATAAATTAATGTTAGGATCAATAAATATAATTAAGGAAGCATAAAATGTAAGTGGGGTGCCTATACCTTTTCAACTCTTAACCCAATTCCTGACCCACACAATAAGAATCTATGGTCCTACCGCAAACTTAAACCTACCTTAGGATTAGCCCGAAAGGGATAACCAAAAACTTTAGTTTGTTTTTGTATAAAATAAACTCGCGACTCAGAATAAGAAAAAAACTCCTTATTGCACGAAAACACACTTAGGCCTCAAGCCTAAAAAATAGGGGTCTGCGACTCAAACTACGCATGTTGTCAAACATCTTCTAGGGGAAAAGTTTTCCATTCAACCCACGTTAAATTGATAACCCGACCTAGGGGGGATTAGTGGATCAGGAAATAAGAACCCCCGAGCATCCACCATTGAACGCACATATATTTCTTCTCCCCCTAGGCGGGCATCACCGCTCAAGGCCTATAATGATTTATATGCTAGTCAAGAGTCTAGAGGCTCAAGACTAAGGCTAGAACCTTAGTGAGACATTCAACATCCTCAGAAGGAATCAGATGAGACTCAAACTAAAGAAGTGTGCCTTTGGTGTAGATGAGGGAAATTTTGGGGCTTTATGGTCACCAGACATGGCATAGAGGACAACACAGAGAAGATCCAAGATCTATTGGACATGGACTCTCCCAGAATAGTAAAATAAGTCCAATGCCTAGACGAAAGGGTTTTTCCCTTAATCGCTTTGTATCCTAGGCCATAAATAGAGTTTTCCTTTCTTCAAAATATTGAAGAAGTCATTTAAGTGGAACTTAGAGTCTGGGGTGGATTTAAAAAACCTGAACAAATACCTGGGATCTATACCTCTCTTATCCCTGACTAAAACTAGAGAAGATTTGTACCTCTATTTTTTAGCCTCTTCAACCACACTCAAGTCATCTTTGATCAGTAAAAAATATGGGGTTCAATACCCCATGTATTATTCCAGTAGGGCTATACAAGTAAATGAAAGAAAATAGCTAGGGATGGAGAAGCTCGCATTCTATTTAATTACGTCAGCCAGACGTCTGAGGCCTTACTTTTTATTGCACACCATAATGGTCATGGCGGATTAACCCCTTCGACAGATTCTACACAAGTCTGATACCTCAGGTAGTCTTGTCAAGTGGTCAGTTGAGTTAGGGGAATTTGACATCAACTACTATCCACGAAGTGCAATCAAGGGCCAAACCTTAATTGATTTCATTGCATAATTCAATAACCTAGACGAGGTACAGGAATAACCCCTGAGCTTAGACAATTTAACATCAACACCCAAAAATCCCAATGGTCCATTATTTTAAGAATTGGTCCCCATCTCCCTGACATGGATATTTCACATAGATCGGTTCTTTAAAAGCTCAGGCAGTGGAGCTGGACTTCACCTGCTAATATTAAAAGGAGGTAAAATCTCTCTTACTCTCCATTTTCAATTCAAGGCCTCTAAAAATGAGGCAAATTAGTAAGCTTTGGTGGCTAGCCTAGGGTTGTCTATCCATCTTAAAACATAGTAGGTGGAAGCTGTTAGTGACTCTTAACTAGTCATCAATCAGGTCATACCGGTCAATAAAGCCAAGGGTGACCGAATGTAGGATACTTGGTGGTTGAGAAGTAACATATCTAGAATCTCAAGAGTTAATATCAAAAGGGTTCATAGAGCAGAAGATTATGTGACTTACCACCTTGCATGAGTGGCCTCTTTAGATGAGGTAGACCCAGATGTTTTTATAGTCACCTTAGACATCATTTTTGGACGCGTGTTTAATTCTCAATGAGTGAACATATACTGTAGGATCTTGTGATCTTAGGCTAACGTGATTATCTCATTCAACAAGTAATGCCTATAAATACAAAAAAGTATAATTTTTAGCCTTTTTTCAAACTTCTGAAAAGTCTCCTGGCAATGCTCTTCCCAAATGACTGGTACCCCTTTCAAGGTGAGGTCGATAAATGGTCCTGTAATCTTCAGAATTCCTTGTACGTACCCCCTATTGTCCTCACTAACCCCAAACTCTTCGATCTTAGTATCTATCATGGACTTTTCTATTCCATGTTTGTCGACACCTTGCTAGGATTTAGAAAAATTCCAACCTCCGATGCAACGTTCCCCCAAAACTTCACTCTCGTACTAAGAATCCACACTTGGAGAACTTCAAAATAAATACGCTCCTCTCAACTGATCAAACAGGTCGTCGATACACAACAAAAAACACTTGTTACATATTTTGACCTTGCCCAACTGTTAGTGGTCCACACATAAACATAATGAGCAATTCATCTTTTAATAAAGAGGAATGGAGATTCCCCATGATGACTACTCTTTTAATTAAACTCTCGGCTCAATGGTTTTTGTGCATTTTTCCATAACCTTTTTATCTCCAACAAAGCCAACCAATAAGGTGACCTCACTACGGGCCTGGTGCTAGTGCTAAATCTATGAAAAAATTAAACTCATGTGTTTGTAGTAGCCCTAGTAATACCATAAATACATTTGTAAAATCCCAAAATATCAGTAAAATATCTAAGAAACCTTAACCTCCTCTAATATGCTCAAATTTATATAATACAAATATGTGCTAGACCCTCCTTTGATCCTAGGCCCGAGAATGAAAAATAAGATAGCCTACCCGCTGAAGTCTCTTTAAACTTAGTACAAAATTAACCAATCCAAACCCAATAATAAAATCATATGACCTCATGTATCAAATCAATAATTCGACTACAAAACTAAGACAAATAATCACAAGTTCCATACATCTGTAATCACGATATAAATCATCACCCCTACACACTAGGGTAACCATATGTAAAGAAAAACGCGGTGCTAAAAATCTATATATCCCAAATAATAGTGAAAGTATTGCTAACAAAAGAATGAGGCCTCTCAATGTCAAAATAAGGCTCGTGTCCATACACCATAAACATAAACATAACAATTTCTTCATGTCAAATCTATAAGTCTTACTTACCTCTAAGGAATGTCCAAACTAATTAGTCCCTCTCACCACAAGTGAAATTACTTCCTCTAAAGGAACCATTAAAACCGAGGCCTTACTCATGGCCTTGATGACCATGTCTCTTTGGTCGGTCCTGCTAAACCTGGCATTATTGGTCCTTTCCTCGTTGGTCATGTCCCTACTAACCTTGGTGTACTTAGACCTACTAGCCATGGTACCCTTGGCCCTACGATTTTTGATAATATGCTCTTCAGAACCTTTTAGGAGTTGTTCCCCCATGCCAACCCATTTTTTGCTAGTAAGGGATGGATCGGGGTGACTCTCCACCATCTTTAGTATTTTGGGCCTTATCCGACCCTAATATTCTCTTTCTTAAGAACTCTGTCCTTTTGATAGTTGTGATGATCCTCGCATTGTAGGATGGTAACTTCCACCACCTCAGCGCAACTAGTGAAGGACATGTCATCCAATAATACCTGTTCAATCCTTCATGTAAAATTTCTATCATCGCGATCCATTTTCTTCAATTCCGTATCAATATCTCCTAGTGCAAAAAGATAAAGATAATTGGAATCCCCTTTATACTGGGCTACCATCCATTCGACTTGACTAGGTTTCTATAACTTTCTACTTATGATGTTACGAATGGCAAGTGGAAAATACTTCCCCACAAACAATTATCTAAGTTCACACTAAAATTCTCACACCTAATAGGTCCTAAACCGAAATAAACACTATGCATGGGACACCTCATGAATCTCACTACACTTTGTTCGATTTGAGTCGTTCGGTAGAACCAATTGCACAAGACCTCCTAAGAGATTGTTGTTATTAAGAGTAAAAATCCTAACAATATAGCTCTAAATTAGTTAAACAATGCAATACATAAATACAATGAAATCACTCAATACCCTAAGACACTAGAACCTGGAATGCTCTGATGCTAATTATGACACCCTGTAAAATCCATAAACAAATTAATCAGTTATAGTGTTAAATCACTGGGGGTCAAAATAATAAGTAAATTTTTTAACATGAACGAGATAAAAATAAAAAAGATAATGAAAACTAATAAAGTTCTGAATAATTTAGAACATCTCTGACACCATTCAACTAACAATAGAATGAAACTCCAACTCTGGACTATAAAGGATCTTAAATAACTACACCCCAAACAAATCTTAGACTCGAGAAATATGAATAAATATAATGATGTGAATAAAGTGAAATACAAAATAATATATTAATGTAAATGAGCTACAATGATAGACACTTACATCCTAGGGAATGATAAATAGAACTAGTGCCGGAGAAACTCCTCCAATGAGTATCTCAAGTCTGCAGCACCAACTATGACCTAAGACATGTAAGAACAATTACACAAAGAGGATTAAATATAGAAACTCCACATTTCTAAAGAATATAAATACATTTTGGAACAATAATAATAACTCATATCTACAGTATTTAAGTTGATTTTAAGTTATCCAAATGTAAACAACCCAAATAAGTTTGTGGTTCTCATCCTAAAATGAGGCTCACGTGATATAATTTCATCTTTTAATTAATTAATATTTATTATAATGATTTAAGTTAGTATTTTGGATAAGTATCTCTTACTTTACCCTATTCCCTTACATTAATGGCAGTCTCACTTACTCCTACTTTAACAATCTCAAGTTATGATTCTACATGCATATCTCAGTGAATCCGACTTTAATATTTCGAAGTCACAATTTAGTATATATGTCTCTAGTATAGTTTAGGGTAATTTACACCAAATCCCCCTTAATAATAGGGGTTTTGCAGATAACCCATATTATAAAAAAAACCCGATAGAGGGCCCCCTAAACTATTGAATTTTGAGACCTAGAACATTTTCATTGAAAATTAGTTAATAAAAACATGAGTTTATTCATATAAACTGTTAAATTTTTATTAATAATTTCTAGTGTTCATAATTCAATAATTTAGGGGGCTCTTTGTGAAATTTAAAATTAAGAGTTATCTGCAAAACCGCTATAGTTTAGGGGGTTTGGTGTAATTTACTCTATATTTTATATTAACATTATGGAGTTATAATACCAATTGTATGCATCTCTACTATAGTTATGTCTAGTATGATCATGGAACGATATAATGAATGAGAAAAATCACATAATCCAGAATACAAGTTAGTATCCTCAACTCACTTAAAAACATATGGGCTATGCTTAAGCCCGAAAATAAAGATGGGAAGGGCTATCCCTTGTAATACCCCGTATTTCTGAATATTCCATTTAATTAGATTGGAGAATTAAATGAGAAAATATCGTCTTGACTTAAATTACATAAGAGTAGTAATTTGAAGAGTTTTATTTAAAATTGTAATTATGGTAAATAGTTACTTAACGCGTGTAGACCGTGTTGGGGTGAGAACGAGTAATATTTTTAAGTGACTCAAATGATAATTTAGAGGTCACCAATGAGTCCGGAAGGGTCAAAATAGTATACCCGGGGGTACTAGTTGAGTCCCGGGGCAATTTTGGACTAAACCGAGACCGTTCGGGGGCGTTTTGGTCTTTTAACATAAGAGGGTATGGAGACCTACGAAATTGAGAGTTTTATATCAGCCGCATGATAGATGAATTATGGTTAGAACACCCATGACAACACCAACACCATTAGAGAGAGGAGAGGCACAACTTTCTAAAGCAAAAAGAAGATTTGGGAAGGATTCAAAGGGGTTTCTACCATCAACTTGTTGGGGAAGAAGGATTGAAGGATGAAGATCATCAATCATCAACGAGAACCACGAAATCAGACCCTAATGATCATAAGGCAAGTTGTTTATTGCAACATTTATAAAGTTATAATACCCATGTGTAGGGTTTTTGAATAGTTTTGTTTAAATCAATATTTTGATTGGAGAAAGATGATATTTATGCATGTTGGGATAGAAATCACATGTAGAATGATTTAAACTATGTAGAGGATTAATATTCAGATTAGACTTGATGATTTTCGGAATAAAAATCTGGATTTTGAATGATAATATGGGAAGAACACCATAACTAGGGTTTCAAGAAATTCTGGGTTTTAATTCATTATTTCTTTAAAGTAATTGGAGTTTTGATGTATTTGACACGTTAGAAACTGTCCTAGTATATGTGGAAATATGTTAGGATCATTGGGTAAAAGTTTGGTGGGCAATAATGGAGTTTGGAAAGTTGTTAATGGAGGAGAGGATCAACGAAGAAGACAGACTACGTCTGTCCCTGTTCGATCGATCGATCGACTATGTCGATCGATCGAACCCAGCCGTCGATCGATCGACGCAAGCTGTTTCCCAAAAATTTTGTGTTTAATCCTTCGTTGAGTTTGGGAATGAATGGGTATTCTAGGATTTACATTATACTTATATGGGAGTAAGAATAAGACCAGTAGGTATATTGTTGAGGTCCAATAAGGCCATTGGGTGTAGGGCTTGGATTATGGACCGAGGAGAATAATCCGATTTAGAAGAGTATCGGGGACTTCGGAAATCGAGTTACGGGGCGAAGTAAATTCAATTTAAGTAATAGACCAGTAGGGTAAGCAATAACTACTGAAATTATATGTAAGGGGTAACTAGGACCCTTAGAGTTGTGTGAATACTCAAATAAATGCGATTAATGAGATAAATCGTAAAACGAATATTGTACGGTAAATATATGAGATTAAAATATTACGTACGTATATGATTAATAGGTCGGGCGTGTACCTACTGAATTATGTGATCTTTTAGGTAGAGAGATTATACCTAAATTAATTATGTTAGGGTCGATGAGACATTCCGAACTAACATAAAGTTATTATAAGTTTGGGGTCGATGAGAAATACCGAACCAAACTTTGAACTGGTGTCGCGATGAGAGAGTCCCGAACCAGAATATGTGTATATATATATTTTTAAAATAATTGGGGTCGATGTATCATGCCGAACCAATTCTTACTTGGGGTCGATGAATCATTCCGAACCAAGAGTCCTTTATGTGTATAAAAGGGGCAAAATAGCAGTGACTAATAATTAGTATATATTGTGTGAAATATATATACCTGATGATATTCTACTTCTGTGTATTAGTAGGTTGATATATTATGTATTTAAAGATACATACTGAATTGGTAAGTTAAGTTGTGAAACTTAATTACGAAATGAACCTTTAGATAGAGAAAATCTATTTAGTAATTCAAGTAGCGAAACTTAATTACATAAGTGGGAAAGTCAACAATTGTGAAAATTGTAGTAATTTTAGTAGTGAAGCTAAATGTGAAGTCTTGAAAAATAACATAGATGAAATGTTACTTGAGAATTAATTAACATACGCAAGATGTTAGTAAAACGGTTGTACTGTATGGGCGGCACTGGAACTTGGGTACAGATAGGTTCAGTTTACTACTTTGGTTTTAGTTAGCTTGAGAAGTATGGCTAGACAAACTAAGTGTATAACGTTAGGTGTGCACCAAAGATGAGGGGTGAGTTAACTCAAGAGAGTGTACGAGAACCTAACATGTGTAATCAATAACCGCATTTTTATTGTGATAAACGCTTGCTAAATATTTTCAAAATGTTTTGAGTACTAACTCTTGCTATAAAATATTTTCAAAACCTTTTAGGTGTCCAGCCACAGGGACGCCATGTGTGATGATTCCATTCCAGACTCGGAGCTGTAGCACAGTGGATGCTTACAGGATTTGACTAGACGATATCTCTCATTCAGATCTAGCACAGGATCTCGCACTCTTCTATGTATGGACTTGTGGTCCGGTATTAGTCTCAGATGTTAGTTTCAGACTAGTGGTTATTCTATTGTTGTTTGGGATTTTTAGCCGATGGTTTATTCGGTAATACTTTTGTTCTGTTGTACTTTTACTTTGATGTTTGTATTATAGTACATGATTATTAGTGCTTTGTTCCGCATGGTCGATTTTTCTGTTTTAAGAAAGATAAAATTTGGCACCGGTCTAATTTCACTTAGGGGATTAGTAATTAAAAAGTTTTCGACAGTGATGCTAAGAATGAACCATTTGAGAAACCTGTTTTAATTTAATGAAGGCCTGATCACCCGATGTTTAATTAGGCGGGGTGTCACATCCCTGATCATTTGTGACACTAATAGGTGTAGATATAAGACAATCCAACCTTATAGCCTCGAAACATCAACAACACTTGAAATCATTAAGCCATCACAACAAACATACACCCCATACCGAACGCTATATGAGAAGATCTGGTTCTATTGTCCGCACTCGATGGATATGTACCTCATCACGTAGGATCATGGTAAATAGAACTTAAATAAAACCCATCTCAATCACTGGGGTACCAAGCATGGTCAACATTGTACATGCCCTATCAAATCCCTCCTAGATTACTTGCGATCGCGCACACGCCTATGGTATGATTCGATATAAATCAAGCAAATTGGCACAAAATTTACTTAATTGGGTTACGCATATACTCTATTTTATTACAAGTTATTAAACACATTTAACTTTAACCCTTTATGTAATTTTATACTGAACTCCTAAGGATCTAATATCTAGGTATCATCTCACACCTCCCATTTATGATGATTATTATAAATTAGCAACAACACAATCGTTACTCATTAATTTGTATTACAATACTCGACCCAAATCACAAGGTTCCTAAACTATGTATTAATCCCCAAACTATTGTTCCGTAATCATTCTAAATCAACCACTAGCCTAATCTATGGCTTACAAATACATTATCGTCTTTTATACAATCTATATATTCATAAACATGAATTGATATTACAATTTTTGTCCAAAACCCAAAGGTCTCTAACTAGATATTAAGTCTCAAACCTACTTCCTTTATGACTATATAAATTAATTTAAAGTCCCAAAGATTAACCCAAAATAATGCACAAACCAAACATCCCCTAAACTAACCTGACCTGGACAACCCTAGAGTTGGATCGATTTGCTCCTGATCCGAATCGATCTAATGGGGACTGGATCCTCTTCTTCCACTGGATTTCTTCTTTTGCATCCATAATAAAAAACTTCTAACTTCAATAGCCATTATATCTTAAAATTAACCACACTTCTCCAAGTCTAATCAACATAGAAGATCTAACAACAAGTTTAAATTAGTTTTAGATGATTAACAACTCGTTTAAAGATTCAATATTAGAATTTAAATAACCAACCCTAAGTTCTTGTTCTAAGAAAGAATGATATAATTACCCATGAATCTCATTAGAATAATACCAACACATTAGGGTTATCAATGATTTCAAATTATAGATTTCATATATGATGATTTTAAGATATGGGTTAATTAGATGATTCATTAGCAAACTTAAATAGTTTCTTCAATATTCAACCAGGGTTTATAAAATGATTAATCTTATTATGAACTAAGGTTTAATTAAGAAAAAAAATTAGATTATAATATGATTTTTATATTACAATATTTTACAATTATTATAATCTAACTAAATTCTTAAACAAAGAAAACTTACCTTGTATTGATTGTAGAATCAATCCCTAATTTTCCCTATTTCTTCAAGCCAAATCTCTAAGCTAGGGTTTCCTCCACCTCTTCCTTAGCATCTAGGGCTCTTCCAATATGTTGTAAGTGTTTTATGTTAAAGTTAATAGGTTATATTATAATCACTAAACTTAAAATTTGGCTTGCGATCTAAAATAGCCTCAACCAATTTTAAAGGAATTATAAAAAAAATTGGAAAAGTATTTTATAGTTTTAAAAGTTTTAAAATGACGAATAAAAGGCCCCAAACAAACTCTAATTAGCCTAAAACTTGGAACAAATCATATACTAACCCAGCATACAAAAATCACACTATTATAATTTCAAATCGGACTTTATAAACATCTTACGAACCAACCTAAAGGTTATCATGTTTTACAAGTCAATTACTTATTCAGTTAGTTAGTTATCATGTTAAATTAGTTAATTAGCCAATGCAAATAGCTTATGTTTAGATCTTAATTATCAATTAATTAAATCATGACTCAGTATTATAATAATCTACTTCACGATCAGTGGGACCGATTCCTAGGGAATAATTTAAACATCGAAACCCCCAAAACCTAACGCCTGTTCATTCTGTAGCCGTCCATAATACTAAGGAACTTAAATATTATCTTAATGAGTCATTAGGAGTTTATAAAAATATATAAGAATAACAATCCAATCAATATGTAACTCAATTATCCAATACAATATCTTAAACATCTTAAGGTCACATCTCAATCTACTAATGACATATTCGAAAGTCCAACATCTCAAATTAAAAAAATGACATATTGTATGTCATATGAAATAACAACTCATCAATATCCAATAATCAATTTAAAAATTAAATAAATTCCAATAAAATATGGGGTACTACAAAGAGAATTAGGCCAAAAGTGATGATGGAGAAAGATTTAAAATGGGACAAAGAACTGGTCAAACCCATGAATAGGTGTAAGAAATTTGTGTTACCTATTCTAAAGGTTATTTACTATTTGTAATGGTGTGTGCGAGAAACATTCTTAGACGAGGATGTTTACCCGTTTTTAGAATATTTTGTGATTGATTAGTCTCATATCACTAAGCATATTGAAGAACTAGAAGAGTCCCTTGAATGCACGAAATATGCTCTAAGAGAGAAGTTTTGAGAGTTTAAAGCGATCCGTTTGGTAGTAGTGGGTGGAGATGAGAGACCCATTTTCATATCAAAAGGACTCAATAAAAAATAGATATAAGATTTTTTTTATCTATTGTGAGAGATCACTGATGTATTTGTGTGTAAATTTATGAAAATGCCAAGGATTTACTCTAAGGAAATCTATCCTAAGTTAAATGTATTTCCAAATGCTTTTCCCATGAGGGAAGCCACTCATATGTAGGCAAAACTAGATTTGAAGATTAAGGCAGAGGTAAAAAAGATGCTCATAGTCTGATATATAAAGCCCATCTATTATTCCATATACTTCGCGAGCATGGTGGCTAAAAAAGACAAGTCCCAAATTTAAATCTATGTTGATTTTAGAGATCTGAATCAAGCATGCCAAAAGTATGTGTTTACTTTATCCAACATCGATATTTTAGTTGATGCAACTAACGGAAATGAAATTTATAATATTTTTTATGGTTATGTGGATTATATAAACAAATTAAAATGGACCCAAAAGATGCACAAAAGATAGCTTTTAGAACTACTTTACAAAATTTTCAGTACATTATAATGCCTTTTGGATTCAATAATAATGGAGAAACCTATCAAAAAACAATGATATAAATTTCCATGAGATACTTTTGTTTAATGTCGATGATATGGTGGAGAAGTACAAGAAATAAGACAAACACATTTGGTACACAAGAAGGGACTTTGAGAGATCATAAAAGTATAAGATGTGAATGAAAACTTCTAAGTGTGTTTTTTCGGTAAACACTATCAAGTTCCTTTACTTTTTCGTTTATAGGTAAAGAGTTCAAATGGACAATGCAATTAGAAAGAAATTTTATTAATGTATCCTCCAAAAATCTCTAACCCCTTTCTATCTTTTTTGAAAGAGATTTTTTTTATTGGGGGTGAGGAGCATAAGAAATCCTTTGACATAATTAAATAAGTCCTGAACTATTCCTTGACTATGATACCAGTAGAGGTTGGAAGGTCGTTGTTGTTGTATTTAATATCTATACTAAGGACCCTTGGTTTCTTATTTGCTTAAGAGTGAAAATGATAAGAGAAACCCGTTTACTCTTGAGCAAAGGTCGTTTTAGGAAATATTTAAGATATACGAGTGTGGAAAGTCACTATCTGGGCTTGGTGTTTGTATTTTTGAATCTTAGGAATTATTTTCTCTTTTTTTGTCTATATTTTGAGTAAATGTTACCCCATCAGGTACTTGCCCACGAGAATAATACTAATAGGAAAAGCACATAGGTGGTTCCTTATCTTGTCAGAATAAGATCTGATATTTATAGTCACAAAGTCTATAGAGAGCCAAGCCTTGGTAGATATAATCGTAAGACAAAACTTTGAGCCACCTAAAATTTTTTTATTAGGTAATGATTTCCTTCCATTCTCGTGTGAAGGTATTGAACAATGGACGATGATGTTTGATGGTTCTTCATTAAAAGGAACAGGGGAAAATTGAGTGATTTTGAAGAAAAAAAGAAAAGTATTACTCTATCCTACAAGATAGACTTTAAGTGTTCAAATAATGAAGGTGAGTATGAAACATTAACTTTTGGGTTACTCAAAGAATTGATAAGAGGAATTCGATCAATTCGTATTCATGGGGTATCTAACTTGGTAGTAAAACAAGTTAATAAAGAGTCCCCCCCCCCCCCCCCCCCCAAAAAAAAAAAAAGATGTCTCCTTATTGAGAAAACATACAACGATTGATGAATTAATTTGTCTCATTCAAGATTGAGAGGCATCCAAGCACAATTAACAAACATCAAGATGTGTTTGTAATCATTGCTCAGAAGGTGGAAATGGATGAACCAAATATTTTAGTAATTATTTGATAAGAACCCAAAAGTGTTTAATTTATACCCTAACTAGATGGATTTTAGCCACTTGTTTTTAATAAAAATGGCCTTATGTTCGTATTTGTCTATATTGCAGGTCAATTGGCTGTCGCGGTATCAAATTTTGCTAAATCGACATAATTGCGATAAAGTAGTTGTCAAAAGCATTAAATGAAGAAAATCGAAGCACCATAAAGAAATAAATCCCTTTTTGAGTTTGTCCCGATGAGTTCCGATGCCCTAAACCCCCACTGGTACAAAACCTAAGCCTAAACTGAGCCTAAGCAATCACCCGAGCCTCGTGTGTGCTTAGTTTGTAATTTTATTATTTTTTAGATTTTTATTTGAGTCACGCATATTTATAGGATTTATTTTATACTTTATTTGTGTGCATATAGTTGTAGATATTGGGGTTTGAGTATTTTTAATTTGTGCGTCGAGTGTTTGTATATTTTTATCTAAATATAATAGGTGTTATATTTTATTCGACATTTCTTTATTTTATTTTATTTGTTTTAGTTTTTAATTAGTCTAGTTCTATTATTTTATTTTATTTTGAGTGTTTTATTGTTAGGTTAGGAATTTATTTTCTTTAGTTGATTTTATTTCTTTTATATTTATTTTTAGTTAGGTTATAAATATTTCATTAATTTTTACTTTATTTTAATTTTTTTTAGGACAAATAAAACACACACACCATTTTACCAATACAACTTACCACACTTTAACACCCCTCATCATCTTCTCCCCTATGACACCCACATATTCTCTCTCCTCTCTCCTCTCCCATCTCCCATCTCCCATCTCCATGACCAAAACTACACCATCTTACCCAACTAAACGTAGAACCGCTGGCAACCATAGTTAACTCGCAACCCATTCCATACCTGATCTGAACCAAACCCGGACCTCCAATTGACTCGCCAACGCTGCCTTAGTTCTCTAACCTCTGTCCTGACCAACCTTTGCCCCGAACTAAACCCTGCGACAACTAGGAGGTGGTGGTTTACTGACCAACTGAACTCATTAGTCAAATATAAATCCCTCAAATCTCTCTAAAACAACTTCAGTGGTTATTTAAACAAGGTAGGGGCAGCTGATTAGGAGACTCTCTGATACTCTCACACAAAGACAGAATAAGAGAGAAAACAAGTGTAGTTTTGCACGGTTTAGAAAAAAAAAATAGTTTAGCTTTAGAATATTATTTAGGATAGTTTGTTTTATTTATTTTTATTGTAATACAGTGAGTTAATTGCAAAGAAATTGGGACGCAATTCAAGCTCGCGATTCGAAAAGAAGACTTTACTTATCGTATTCTTTCTCTATTTCAATGTTTACTGATGTTATTGCGATTGTTCATGGTTATTGAAATATGTTCGGCTATGTGGCCATCCGGATCGAGATCGCGCACCGGGTCTTTCCTCTCTCTCTCTCTCTCTCTCTCTCTCTCTCTCTCTCTCTCTCTCTCTCTCTCCCCCTTTTGCTTGAGATAGGAGTGAGATGGAGAAGGAAGTGGGATAGAAAGGTCTCATGTCCTTACTTAGGAATACTTCGGCCATCATCGATGTCAGGTAAATGTAAAGAGATCGAGTCACCAACCTATTTTACACAAAATAGGAAAAATAATATGTTGCCGCCTTGAGAGAGCGACATGAAAGACAAAACTGATGCACACGAAACCAATAGTTTGAGGATACGGGGGAAAAGTTACGGAATGGGTAGGTGTTAGGCACCCATCCCGCCCTTTCAAACTCTCATGGGATAGTGTTATTCTTTTTCATTATTTTTCAGTGAAGTGTATGTGCGTGTATATATAATGGAGATCGAAATGGTTCAACTCTTACCATGGGAAAGGTAGAGTGAGGTCATCCATAGGAATATTCCAAAAATTTTATATATAGAAAATATGATTTGTGCGTTTATCGAGATATTGATCGTTATTGTGAAATGACCATATGTATTGGATGAAACACTAATTAACATAATATGTATATTAATGCAAGAATACGAAAATATTAGGAAAATAAAAAAATTAGAAAATCAAAATAAATTAGAAAATTGGAAAATGAAAAAATTGGACTCGAGTCTTGGGTTTCAATCCGAAACGCTTACGTAGCCTATAAAGGCATCAAATTCCTCTTAGTTCAAATGCTAAATGGGAGTGGGGTTAATCCCATAGATTCGAACGGGATTTTATTATGGGTGTGTGTGTAGAAAAGTGTATTTTAGTTTTGAAAAAGTTTGATGGATAATCTCGTTCAAAATTTATGGGTGTAACCATTTTTTTTATAGAAAGTAAGTATGTGCAATATAATAATAAAAATGTAGATATTAATGTGTATGAACTAAAGTAAGAATTAGATTATGAATGTAATGTAATTTATTCAAAAATAAGGAATTTAAAGATAGAAGGGAAGGATTTGGACCTTCTTCGAAGCTTGATCTTTGATCTTGTATGAAATCCATTGAATGTTAGATGAATGTAGTATGAGAGAGAGAGATTTTTCCAAATTTGGGCATGAAAAGGATGGGAATATAAGCTTGAATGGAACTTCACATGGAGGAACATTGCTGATTTCGAGAGAATGTTAATGAGATCACTCATGCTAATGGATATCTGGTGTCCCTTGGAAGTGACGTCATGCCCTATTTTTATAGGGTCAAGGTGGTGCCGATAGGCATTGACATAGTCCTTCCTATCGGCAGGTGACCCTAGACACACTGCCGATAGGCAGGGAACTGGTCCTGCCAATTGACAGTCTTGTGCAAATTTTTTTTGGAAAAATGATCGTAGAACGTAATTCGTTGATTCCATTCGCGCACGGGGCATACCATTAGAAAGTTAATTCAAAATCCTTCAAAAATACTTTGGACTTCTCTCGGGTCCGGTGGCCTCTAGATTAATTTTCAGGGGAAAACATATTGTTTGTCCGAACGGTTATGTCGATTAACGCACGGGGCGGACCATTGAAAAGGTGTTTCAGTTACCTTCAAAGATTCAAGGAGCTTTCGCTCTGACAATGAAGTTAATTGAGGTCAAATCGAGACCCGGGAGGGCCCGGTGGCCTTCGAATCGATTTTTGGTAATAAAATGGTCCATTTATTTGAATCATTATGCCGATTCGTGCAGGAGGTGGACTGTTGTAAAGGGTATTTAGATCCCTTTGAAGCTTCAATGTGCTTTTTCTCTAACGATAGAGTTGACAGGAGTCAAATAGGGCTCGAGAGCTCCCGATGTCCTCTAGATCAGTAATCGGAGTGCGATCTAGGATTTGTAGTTAAATGGGAAAGTGATAGGGAACTAAGGAGAGACTTAGGGGGCTTAAAATGTGTTATATACATATCCCCTCAATGGGTGATCTTGGAACAAGTGAAATCCGTCGAATAGACCCTACATGATGTTTTGGAAAGAGGTTGATTTTGCAGACATAAGGGAATTCTAGGGATGGTCAATCCTGCGGGTCGAAGTAAATTCTAAGGACCTAAAAGATGAGACGACCAATGACCAAGGTAAATCTTAACCTAAAAGAGGTGACGATCGAGGGGAGAGGTCAATCCTAATCTAGAAGAGGTGATGATCGAGGGTCGAGGTCAATTCTGACCTAAAAGTGGTGACGACCCTGACCTCAATAGAGGTGACGATCGAGGACTGAGGTCAATCCTAACCTAAAAGGGGTGATGATCGAGGTCAATGGAAATTCTAACCTAAAAGAGATGACGATCGAGGGCTGAGGTCAATTATATCCTAAAAGATGTGATGATCGAGGGCCGAGGTTAATTCTGACCTGAAAGAGGTGACTACCAAGGGTCGAGGTCAATTCTAACCTGAAGGAGGTGACGACCGAGGGCCAAGGTACGTTTTGAACTAGAAGAGGTGACAATTAAGGGTCGAGGTCAATTCTGACCTAGAAGAGGTGATGACTAAGGGCCTAGGTCAATCCTGACCTAGAAAAGGTGACGACTGAGGGCCGAGGTCAATCCTGACCTAGAAGAGGTGACGACTAAGGGCCAAGGTCAATTCTGACCTGGAAAAGGTGACGATCGAGGGCCAATTTTAATTTTGACCTGAAATTGGTAACAACTGAGGGCAGAGGTCAATTCTGACCTAAAAGAGGTGACGACCGAGGGTCGAGGTCAATTCTAACTTAAAAGAGGCGACGATCGAGGGCCGAGGTCAATTCTGACCTATAAAGAGGTGACGATCGAGGGCCGAGATCAATTATGACCTAAGCCACAAAAATATTTTTACAGTTTGTTTACACCTTTTATGGATGGACATTTAGGATGACCAAAGTCACAACATTTTTGCCATATTCCATGTGACTTTTTTAGTGATTTGAGATGCTACATCATTTCATCCATGTTCGTTATAATGTTTGGAGTCATTGAGATGCTATTAGTGATATCTTTCTATATGTTTGTCTCCTTATCTCCTTTAATGAACACTTGCACGGATTTCCTTAATTATTGTACTTGTTTGTCATATGTTGATCGAAGTGTTTTCATCTCAATCTTGTCTTTAAAACAAACCAAATGCGAGAAAACTTGGCAATGAAAGTAGTGCATGTAAGAATCATTGTCCATGAGGAATTTGTTTAATATGAAAAAAATGATGAGTGTACACGGGAAAGGGCTATGAAAGGAGAAAAGATCCTTTATGAGAAAGCGATGGCTTAAAACGAGCCTAAAAATGTGTGGCGTTATAAAAAGTAGCCAAGGCCAAAAGATTTTAAAAAGAGCTAAAAAAGTGTGGCATTGTAAAAATTATCCAAGGCCAAAATAGTTTAGTTTGATATGATCATTCAAAAGAAAAGAATAAAATAGAATAGAAAATTACGATCATTATTATTTATGAGGGAGTTTGGTTGGAAATCAACGGATTTGCACGTCTTGACAACATCTTGAAAAAGCATTACATAATTTTCGACGTTATTTGTGTCGAAATCATTAGACTTTGACTTGTTGATTAGATTGATTCAATTTCATATAAATTCACCTTTTTACACTGAAGGACGATTTTGAGTTTATTCATTAGGAGTGTCCAAAATTCATCGTGCACATATGTTATGAATGTTTGCATTGATTTTCCTATCGAATTTTTTCGCACCCCTACATTTATGCTATCAACGACTTGGTTATCTTAGAGTTGTCTCATGGTGTGATTCTTTGTTGTATATTTTTTTAAGGAAAATTTTGAAAAAGAGAAGTTTATTTATTTTTGACACTCTCCGTATACATTGCTATGTTTCTTCTTATTTTTCTATATGGGGACATCATAAAAAGGGGAAGAACGGATTACGGGAGAGTTGTTTGTTTGATTTAATGATTTGTTTATGCTTAATTGACTTTATGATTATTCTTATTTTTCAAACTTTTTTAGCGTCTCGGGTATTTGTTTCTTATCTCATGTGTGTAGGTACAAATTTTTTACCATTCTTTTGGCACACCCAGATGATGACAAAGAAATGTTTGAGAATTGAAGCTTTGAAGATGTTGAAGATTTTTAAGACATGTACTTTGATATTTCCATTTTTGGGTTTTTGTATTGATCATTATTTTGGCAAACCCCGATGATGACAAAAAAATGTTGGAGAATTGAAGCTTTGAAGATGTTGAGAATTTTGAAGACATGTACTTTGATATTTCCATTTATGGGTTTTTGGTAATATTAGATTGTATGTCTTAGTTTTTTTGGATGCAAAATTCGGATTTTTTATGTATGTACCGACATAGACATATGGGGAGATTTGTAAGGACATTTTTTTTTATAAATGTCCATTTAGAATCTAGGAATTTTTGAGCTGTCCTGGATCATTATTAGTATATCGTATACCATTTCATTTGGAACGTCTTCACACGCTCAACCTTGAATTCCATCATCCAAATCTCTAGCATCACGCATCATCAACATGCACCCATCATCTTCAACGTGCATTGTGCATCTTCAATCGGTCTCCAATAACTCCACTTATTAAAGTTATAATGTTTGATTGGAATTAATAATATTCACATACGTATTTGGGAGATTTTTTAAATGGTTTTTATAACTGTTCCTATTTTATAAAAACAAGGTTGGCTATTTAAAAATAAATTTTTTGTTTAAATTCTTCAAACGATATGTCAATGTCATTAAAATGACATTCATATGTCGCTCTAACGACATCTCATGTGATTTCATAGGTCACAAGATATCTTGTTTCTTTAATGCATAAAATGATCATGTACTATTTTGGTTTTTAATACATCATTTTATGGTCATTACTTAAGGTATCTAATGACATATAATGTTGTTCAAACGACACACTGGATGTCATTCGATCGAAATTGCATCGCCCTTGATTTTTTTTTGCTACTATAAATACCTGCTCTAAATTAGATTTTTGGCAAGTCTTTAACAACTCCATTTTTTGCAGAATTGTTACGACTTTAGACTTCATCGTTTTAGGTTAAAACCTTTTTGGATTCACCCAAATATCCCAAATCATATATGTGAATCATTATTAAGCCCATTTACTCCTAATATCCGTTATTGGAGTAAATCTCGTGGAGAAGGAAGGCTGTCTTCATTGTTGACATTAGAGCTCTTGAGGGATCACTTGCTGATTCTTGGAGTTCTTGAGACAATAAACTAAGGATTGTGGTCATTTGTCTATCAAACACACTGCATTTCTCTATGTATATGTAAGTCGAGGTTTACTTTATATAGTGAAATAAATGGGTTTGCCCCTTTTAGGGATTTTTCCTGAATCTGTGTTTGTGATTGTTTGGACTTCATGCTAGATAGTTTTTATTACTTTCAATCACTTTAGATGCATGTTTAGGGTTGAATTAAAATTGGAGATAAAATTGGAATTTAATTAAATAAGTTTAGACATTGAACGAAAGTGCACTCTCAATAAAAAAATAAGTCTGACACCTTCCGTGAGTTCTTAAACATTCTTTTAAAATTTGAGAATGTAAAGGATACCCAGGTATGTCGTATTAGATGTGATAGAGTTGGAGAGTTCAAAGACTTAGGTATCACATAATATTTTGTAGGTAATGGGTATAAACACGAGTTTAGTGCACCTAAGACACCTCTGCATAATGGCATTGCTAAACATAAAAATAGGACCATACAAGAGATGGCTAGGGTGATGTTGCAAAGAGAAATTATGATAAAATAATTTTGGGTTGAGGCTTTACAGACTGCAAGTCAAATCATTAATCCTGTTTACCTTGGAAAGATACAAAAGATACTTCATATGAACTATGGTGCAATCAAAAGCCTAACTTAAAATAGAACCTTTGAGAGTGTTTGCTATGTGTGCAAAGACAGAGAACATCTCTCAAAATTTGATACCCGGGGTGGTAAAGCTATTTTTCTGGGTTATTCCCACACAATTCAGGCTTGTCTTGTTTATAACCTTCATACCAAGGCCATTGTGGAGTCTATTAATGTAATTGTAAATGACAGTTGCGTAGAAAGTCGTGACAGTCAAACAGTGGTCCTGGATGAGTCTGAAAATATTTTTACAGTTGACTCTCCTAAGATAGCTGATTCATTGCGAGGTCCCTGCGAAACCGACCTTATTTTTTAAGGACCACCCTCTCAAAAAGGTTGTTGGTAACCCGTTTGAGCCACTGATAATGAGATCGCAACTTCAACATGTGGATACTTTTACATGTTTTTTTCTCTTGTAGAACTTAAAACTTTAAATGATGCATTATTTGGCTCATTCTGGATCAATGCTGTGCAAAAAGATCTTGTTTAGTTTTAAAGTCACGACGTTTGGTATCTCATCACGTGATTTGAAGACAAAAAGGTTATAGGCACCCGTTGGATTTTTAAAAATAAAACTGACGAGAATGGGGAGGTAATTAGAAATAAAGTCGTGTTAGTAGCGCAAGGATATTCTCAGATAGAGGGAATAGACTTTGATGAGACTTTTGCATCTATCATAAGACTCGAGTCTATTTATCTCACCCTTGCCATATCCTGTCATTTACAATTCAAACTTTTTTAAATGGATGTTAAGTCCACTTTTTAAATGGTATTTTAACAGAGGAAGTATACGTCAAGCAACCGAAAGGCTTTGTAGATACCTCCTACCCTAACCATGTATTTAGGCTTAAGAAGCCTTTATATGGCTTAAGGCAAGCTCCTAGATCCTGGTATGAGTGCCTCTCGACCTTTTTAGTCAATAATGGGTTTGAACGAGGTGGCAACGATCAAGCATTATTTTTTAGGAAGATAGAACATGATGTCCTAGTTGCGCAGATTTATGTTGACGATATTATATTTTGTTCAACTTCTATTAATCAATTCAAGAACTTTTCACATATTATGGACACTGAATTCCAGATGTTCGTAATTGGGGAATTACAATATTTCTTAGGACTACAAGTTAAATAGTTTAGTGATGGCCTATTTATCACACAATCAAAATATTCTAATGATCTTGTTAAAAATTTTGGTTTTAAACATTTAAAAAAACACGTACACCCATGAGCACGTCCACGAAATTATCTAAGGAAGAAAATGGGAAAGATGTTGACCCGACATTATATAGAATTATGATAGGGAGCCTATTCCATAATTATTTAAATGAATTATGAAATACGTTAAAGGCACATTACATTTTGGCATTTGGTACACAAAGGACACCACTAGTTCAATAATTGGCTACACGAATGCCAACTGGGCAGGCTATTCAGATGACAGTAAGAGAATGTTCGATGCCTGTTACTATATAGGAAACAACCTAGCATGTTGGAGTAGTAAAAAACAGAACTGCATATCCCTTTCAAGAACTAAAGATGAATACATAGCTGCGAGTAGTTGTTATGCTAGCTTTTATGGATCAAGAAAATTCTTAGTGACTATGGTATTTTTGAAGAAAATTGACTATGTATTGTGATAACTGGTGTGCAATAATTATATCTAAAAATCCAGTATCGCACTCACAAACTCAACACATTAAGATTAGTTATCATTTTATTCGTGAGATTGTGGAACCCAAAGAACTTGATATTGAGTATTTACACATTGAAAAACAATTAGCTGACCTATTCACAAAACCTTTGGACAATATTAGGTTTGAATCCCTTAGAAAATCCGTAGGGATGATACTTCTCACTTAATCAATTTTGCATAATTGTCATAACCTCAGTATTTTCATGCCAATAACTGGTTTAGGAGGATTTAGGGCACGAACGTTTCACAAATGATTAAAGACGCCTCAGTAATCTATTAAATGTAGGAGACCCTTGAATCTTCCCTTGTTTATGACTTAATATGTGTAGAATAAATTCTTTATATATCCCAATTTTTTATATCTCTATTACCCCCATTGTATATTTATGAAATGTTGGGGGGGGGGGGGGGGGGAAGTACTTTAGTAATTGACTTTATCTTTGTAATTCTTGACTCAACTAATACGCCCATTAAGTGTTCTTCTTTCAGGCATTTAAGATCAGATTGTACAGATTTTCAATATTTAGGGTAACGGTCTGTATAGTAGTTGAGTTATGTATTTTTTCTCTTATTTTCGGTACTAGGATAGGGAAGGGTAGATATCTCTTTTATTTAGGAAATATAGGATTTTTATTTTTTTACCCAGGAGTACAGTGTGACACCCCGCCTAATAAAATATCGGGTGGTCAATCCTATACCAAATTAAAATAGGAGTCTCATATGGTTCATTCTTAGCACCACTGTCGAAAAACTAATTTAATTACTAATAACCTATTAGGCTGGCGTCAAAATTTTATATTAGCTAATCTTTTTAACCAAACCATTCAAATAAATCAATCACAATAGTTTATACGCAACAACTAAAATGAAATAAAATAACCGAACACTCGGTACAACATAATACAACCAAATCGAATGCCGTACTAAAAGGTGGTAAAAGAATAACTGAATACAGTTGGGCTATCAACCCGAATATCTCTACAGTACCTCCTATCTAGATCTCAAGGATAGAAGCGTCTATAATAAATCGACAGTCATCCACAGTTGCTGCAACAAACGTGTAACTCGAAGGAGTCATCATCCAGGAGTCCCTATGTCTGGACACCTATATATATATATATATATACATATATATCAAGATAGGGGAAAATAGAGAAACGGGTCAGAGCCCGAGTTTTGAAAATATTTTAGCAAGTGCTTAACATACTTTAATATTTAAAATATGATACTCTCCATATTTAAAATGGTGTCTCACTCACATGAGATACCCCTAACCTCTCATCTAACAATGCACACCTAGTGCATGTATTTTAAAACACCTTCGTTAGCTACCTAGACTAACTAGCACCTCGCATAACTCCCAAGTCACCATACGCTAACATGTACCCTGCGTAATATAAAATATTCTAAGCTATCGCCTGAGCTTGTACATTATAATTTCCCACTTATGATTCATCCTTACATTATGAATAACTTTCACTAGTTATTTACACTATTCATGTTTTAGTGTTATTAACCTCGTATATAATATTCTCATATTTATATACGTATATCACCTATTTTATTCCAGATTTTATACTCCCGGAAGATCCATAACTTATCTCACATTCCATTCTTTATTATGCCCGTATAAATATGTTTCACATCTCATAGAAATATATATACAATATAATATACACATCAAGTGTATCCATACTTATATATCACACACTATATAAGTATAACAACCATCCCTCAGAGCTATAACTCAATGGATGCAGTCTCTCAATGCTAACATCGTTCAGGGAATTACTCACACACCATCCTAGGTACCAGTGGTCGGACTCTCACACCGACTTAGTAAAAAACAAATCACAACGTATGGAAAGTAGTCATAGTTCCTCACCGAAAATGAGAACGAAACATACCCACCATGTCTCACCCCTGATAAAAATCACACAGTATAAAATGGACGCTATGACCTGGGGACTATACGCTCCCCGCTCCTCAAGCCAGGGGCCTCACCCACATCGCGCAACTTCCCATGATAGCACTAGAAGGGTATTCCTCACACAAATATACCATTCAAACACGTATATATTTATAATTATATCATATATATATATTGTCTCTATACCCGTATATATATATATCAACAAATCCGGCTATCCATGCCTATCTATCGTAGCATTAGCCTAAAATCCCGAATATACATATTCGATTTAATTCCATAAATATTCACTTGTTTATAATATAAATATCACATTTTTTTATTCTAAATATTAATCTTATCACAACTAGCTCGTATCCAAATTACATCCGAAATTCCTATTCGAAACCCAATGGTCCTTTTCCCTTTAGAACTCTTAAAAATCAGAGATTCTCACAACTTTAATTTATGGCAGATTCCACACCTTGTACTAAAACAACTATAACTCACTCTACAGGAGTCCAATTGACCTCATTCAAATCTCATTAGAAAGATAACTTACATACCTTTCTTTTCATCCATATCTCATCATCTAATTCATATTACACAGAAAATTGAATGCATTTGAATTGTTTATAAAATTTCCGTAACTTAGCTGTTCTGACAGGTTAAACACCTTATACTAAAACAACTATTACTCCCTCAACGTAAGTCCAATTAAACCCCTTAAAATCTCATTAGAAATATAAATTCTATACCTTTATTTTTATCCATAAATGAGAATATAATTCAAATCATACAGAAAATTGAATGCATTTGAATTGTCTATAAACTTTTCGTAACTCAGCTGTTTTGGCAGCTTAAACACCTTGCACTAAAATAGCTATAAGTCACTCTAGATAAGTCTAAATAACCTCATTCAAAGCTCATTAGAAATATAACGTTCATAAATTTTGTTTCATTCATAAATGAGCATCTAATTCAAATCATATAGAAAATGGCATGCGTTTGAAATCATACCAAAATTTCTGGCGGATTAAAAAATTATCTTAAATCAATTTCATGATTTCTTTAATCCTCACAAGAACCATTAAAGATCACATTTTCTATGAATTAATCTAATATTTATTTATTAAGATTCTATACATCATATGGGGTTCAATTTTTCAGATTTCGTATGGTATAAATATCGCATCCAATTTCTATGAAATCATTTCACAAAAACCCATTTTCTCACATAAATCCAACCAAAAAATTCATATTTTTTTCACCAACTTTAATATGAATTATAAACACAAATAAATTATCAAAGCAAGTTAAACATTTTCCTTGATGGATAAATCGGACGACTTCATCCCGAAAATCTGTCGGAGCTTGGCCGGATTTTTCTTCTTCTTCTCCCTTTCTTCTTCCTCTTTTTCCTCTCTTTATTTTCTTTATTCTCTTTCTCTCTCTTAGGCTTTTAATTGGGGAAATAAGGCTTCTCCCCTTATTAAACCCGAAATTGGGTGTATACCCAATTGTAAAATGGCTCGTGTACTAAAATGCGAGTCCCGACTAGTCCAAAAAGCCTCAGATTCCCAAACATTACCCCCGGGTACTTCATTTTGACTATTTTGGCCCATTCGAGATCAACAGTGCACTCGAAATCACCATCCGAGTCACTTATTAAAAATTTACTTTTTGAACCCAACACAGCTCTACACGTGTGTTCCGAATAAAATATTACCTCTCGTCACTTTTTCCCGCTTGTGACATGATATAAAAATAATCCAACTCATTTACTTATTCCCATAAGTAAATATAGTACATATAAATATTAATTTGATTCTTTTCAATTAATATTTAATCCTATCCTTTTATTTCTCAAATTATTAAATTACAAGCACTCGTGTAATTTAAATACACATAAAGGTACGGGGTGTTACATACTTCTCCCCTTACAAAGGAATTCCGTCCCCAAAATTTGGATATGCCTAGTACCAAATATTTTGGATCCTTAACCCCATGGCATCCTCTACTACCAAAACATAAATCATGAAACATTCAGTTCCTTCCCTATACACCCGTTGGTGGTACCCACCTATCTAAAGGCCTACTCACTATAGCCTCAGTTTAACGATAAGTTTGTTAAAATATTTTCATACTGTTATGCTCCGTCGTTCACAAGGTCTAACCTTTATTACGGTACACAAAAACATTGTGATTCTACTAACAATATCCTAATAAGATGAGCCTATACAACTCTGACTCAATTATCTCAATACTAATGGAAGGTCGCACATCACTAACTGCCAACTTCCCTTATTTACCAAAGCACAAGACTCCCCTCATAAGAGAAACCACGATAACATCTGACCACTCTTATCAGTCCTTAAAACTTTAATTCGTGGAAAAGTAACTCTTTTGAGGTTTATAACCCGCACAAAATAGTTTGTGGTTCACTCCATTCTTGCCCAACCATGAAGTCTTATTAGTCTGCCTATCCATCCCATCACTAGAATCAGTAATTTATTAATAACTTTCGATCGATCGACTCAAAGAAACATTTTTACATCTACGAGTGGTGCACCTGGAGATAACTTCACTATGTCTCACTCAACACAATTCCACACGCTTAATATTTCAAATTAAGTGGTACATCTTACTCCCCTTTTCCCGGGGTATACCAAAACTGTGACCCATGCACCTTCTCCAAAATTATGCACTTCCTGGATGCTTTTCATGTGGTAGTAATCAATATTCTGCTTATACGCGAGCCAACCTTAGAATTTGACTGAGTAAGACTCCGCTCAACTTTCCTAAAATAGTTGGGTCTTCTCTTATCAAGAGGTATCTTTTACATGTCTTTCCCCGGTCATTCAACCCATCTTAGGTGTGATAGTTCTCCTTGCACACATACTCTTGGATTATCGTCATTTTCACACGACATTCGATCCATCATACCATTCTGGCTTTGTTATAACTTCCCCATAGGTATATATTCCACACATCTATTCCTACATCCTCCTATCTCGGACGATTCAATTAAGCTAACCAGGGCACCATACACCCATTAATCCACGCATATTAACGTAATACACAAAATCCTTTTGCCCTAGCATTCACAACATGGTTATCACACTTTGGTATTATCAATAAACCCATGGATCAAAATTTTAATTCTTATTAACATCGTCCCACCCTTCAACTTGCGATGAAAAGAAGAAAAAAAGATTCCACTGCTCTCTCATGGCACTACTGTCTCCACTGGACTTATACTATAATATAACTTTTGACTCACAGTTATAACTAGATACTCGTATAATAACTGAGGTACCAGACTCGTGGACTAAAGACCAAACATCTCCCCACTTCCAAAGATGAGCTAAGTTTCATGCGTGGGACGTCTCACAAAGAGAAATCCAAACAAGGAACCCCTCTGAGACACTACTACCTAGCATTTTCGGAACATCGAAATTTATTAGGCCCTCAGTTCATAACACGTACCCTCAAACTCCTGTCTCTTGACACAATAGAATACTCGCCATATGTTACATAAGACCATGTATATCACGATGCTCTTACTATCACTAGTTTCTTAGCGTCAATAAATCACCAGCTATGTCTCTCTTCTCGATAAAAGTCAACATACCCTGAATCACATCAGTAAACATATCTCTATTCACCGGGATCAAATATAACCAGACAACATATACACAGAAGTATGCTATATAATATATCATAACGTATACACACACACACACACACACACACGAACATATACATATATATCTATATATATATGACCATCTCGTCAAAGGGATGCACTGAGTCCCAACAATTTTATCCATTTAATTATACTAAGAACAATAATCCAAAATGTCCTAGGGTCTAACATATCCCAGGTCCCGACATTTGCTGCTTTCGTGCGTGGGAGATCTTCCAAGGCGAAATCCAAATAAGGATCCCTCCCGATACACTACTATACAACTCTGTAGGTTATTGAGATCTTTCAGTCCAAGACCTAAGTCTAATAATGTGTTTAAATCAATATAAATCATAACTAGGATAACATCATTCTCGTATAACATATCACTAAAATGAGGAATCTCAATAATAATATACTCTCACTGTCCACACTCGCTGAACAATAGGAAATACATGCACATAATAATGTTATCGATATAGCCACTAAACTCGTCTCACATGCGAATCTAGCACAAATCAAAATACTGTGACTCGCTCATGTCACCCAAGGCATACCTCATTTACCTGAGGATAAAACTCATATTTTGACCTTGCCAAATTGCCCTGATTTCTCAAATGGTTGTCGGACATGACACGCTCGTCCGAACTGCACCAAAAACTATCTTAATTATTGACCCAACTAGGTACCATACTTTTTTCCCTTTACTCGCTTCAGGAAAAAAATAATGTATGTGGTCCTACTCTCCACATAAAAATATCTCTTAATATAATTTACTTATCTTCGGCCACACTGATTGTATTAGGGTTGTCCTTCTCTCGGACCGTGGTAGCCTCAACCCTGATGGCTACGCTCATTGTTCCCTTAGCTCCGTTGGCCCTAAGGAATACACTATTGGCCTTAACACTCCCGACTAAATCGTTCAATGCTTTTAGCTCCCTTTATAAAGAAGCATTTATATTCTTACTGACAAAAACACGATATTGTCAATATCTGGTTTAATCGTCCAAGTAGAATTTCCCTTAAGTGCTGACAACTATTTTGTGAGTCCGTCACCCACTTAAGGACTCCTTTCCCCATTGCACCTACCTCTCCGGGTACAAAGTTCTCTAGACAAGGCCTCTATCCAGTCCTCCTGTGATAAGTTCAAAATTTCATCCACATCTCTTTCTGAACAAAAGTTGAAGGAATTTTCAATCAAATCGTACCTAAGATCCTTCCATTGACATATTATTTCACTTCCGGGTATACTACTCCCTGTTATATACCAAAGCCTCTGGGTATCTCACCTACATTGGCTAACACAATCTACGCATATAATAACATTACAACAAGTGGTCCTCTTTAAAGACCCCACTGACTCCCTTCCATTCAAACCGCACTAGGTGAAAGAAATTTGGCAACACTTTCTCATGTAGCGGTACTTGAAAATATATACTGCACCCTAGAAGTCCTTACAACCCCATCTTCCCGAGAAACAATAGGAATGACCTCATCTATGGTCATCATTCCCAAAATATTCTACAACTCCAACTGAGCCCTGCCTCTTACTTCCTTCCCAACGGCCCTCATTGGTCGTCATTCGTTGTTCGAAAAATGAAACACACCCCAATGCATAAAAGATTCACTATAACTACACTATAGCAGGAGAACGAAATCTCACCATAAAAATTAATAACCCTAAACATTGGGATCTATATCAAATAGAAGGCAACGCTGAAAATGCATCACGTCCACACAGATTTCTAAGGACACTAGAACCTGATGCTCTGATACCACATGTGACACCCCACCTAATAAAATACCAGGTGATCAATCCTATACCAAATTAAAACAGGAGTCCCATATGGTTCATTCTTAGTATCACTATCGAAAAACCAATTTAATTACTAATAACCTGTTAGGATGGCATAAAAATTTTATATTAACTAATCTCTTTAACCAAACCATTCAAATAAATCAATCACAATAGTTTATATGCAACAAATGAAATGAAATAAAATAACCAAACACTCGGTACAACATAATACAACCAAATCGAATGCCGCACTAAAAGGCAGTAAAAGAATAAATGAATACAGTTGGGCTATCAGCCTGAATAGTTCTACAGTACCTCCTATCTAGATCTCAAGGATAGAAGCGTCAACAATAAAGCGGCATGCATCCATAGCTACTGCAACAAACGTCTAACTCGAAGGAATCATCATCCACGCGTCCCTGTGTCTGGACACCTATATATATACATATATAGCAAGAGAGGGGAAAATAGAGAAACGGGTCAGAGGCCGAGTTTTGAAAATATTTTAGCAAGTGCTTAACATACTTTAATATTTAAAATATGATACTCTCCATATTTAAAATGGTGTCTCAGTCACATGAGATACCCCTAACCTCTCATCTAACAATGCACACCTAGTGCATGTATTTTAAAACACCTTCGTTAGCTACCTAGACTAACTAGCACCTCGCATAACTCCCAAGTCACCATACGCTAACATGTACCCTGCGTAATATAAAATATTCTAAGCTATCGCCTGAGCTTGTACATTATAATTTCCCACTTATGATTCATCCTTACATTATGAATAACTTTCACTAGTTATTTACACTATTCATGTTTTAGTGTTATTAACCTCGTATATAATATTCTCATCTTTATATACGTATATCACCTATTTTATTCCGGATTTTATACTCACGAAAGATCCAGAACTTATCTCACATTCCATTATTTATTATGTCCGTATATATATGCTTTACATCTCACATATATATATATATATATATATATATATAATATACTATACACATAAAGTATATCCATACTTATATATCACATACTATATAAGTATAATAACCATCCCTCGGAGCGATAACTCAATGGATGCAGTCTCTCAATGCTATCATCTTCTAGGGAATTACTCACACACCATCCTGGGTACCAGTGGTCAGACTCTCACACCGACTTGGTAAAAAACAAATCACAACATATGGAAAGCGGTCATAGTTCCTCACCGGAAATGAGAACGAAACATACCCACCACGTCTCACCCCTGATAAAAATCACACAATATAAAATGGACGCTATGACCTGGGGTCTATACGCTCCCTGCTCCTCAAGCCAGGGGCCTCACCCACATCGCGCAACTTTTTTGATAGCACTAGAGGGGTATGCTTCAAACAAATATACCATTCACACACAGATATATTTATAATTATATCATATATATACTGTCTCTATACCCGTATATATATATATAAAAAAATTCTGGTATCCATGCCTACCTCGTAGCACTAGCCTGAAATCCCGAATATACATATTCGATTTAATTCCATAAGTGTTCACTTGTTTATGATATAAATATCACATTTTTTTTTTCTAAATATTAATCTTATCACAACTAGCTCGTACCCCAATTACATCCGAAATTCCTATTCGAATCCCAATGGTCCTTTTCCCATTAGAACTCTTAAAAATCAATAATCTCACAACTTTAATTTATGGCAGATTACACACCTTGCACTAAAACAACTATAACTCACTCTACAGGAATCAAATCATATGGAAAATGGAATGCATTTGAATTGTCTATAAAATTTCCGTAACTCAGCTGCTCTGGCAGCTTAAACACCTTTTTTCTAAGACAGCTATAAGTCACTCTACATAAGTACAATTGACCTCATTAAAATCTCATTAGAAATCTAACTTCCATACCTTTCTTTTCATCCGTAAATGAGCATCTAATTCAAATCATATAGAAAATGGCACGCTTTTGAATTCATACCAAAATTTCTGGCAGATTAAAAAATTATCTTAATTCAATTTCACGGTTTCTTTAATCCTCACAAGAACCATTCAAGATCAAATTATTCTATGAATTAATCTAATATTTCTTTATTAAGATTCTATACATCATATGGGGTTCAATTTTTCAGATTTCATATGGTATAAATATTACATCCAATTTCTATGAAATCATTTCACAAAAACCCATTTTTTTCACATAAATCCAACCCGAAAATTCATATTTTTTTCACCAACTATAATATGAATTAAAAACACAAATAAATTATTAAAGCAAGTTTAACACTTGCCTTGATGGATAAATCCGACGACTTCATCCCGAAAATCTATCGGGGCTTGGCCAGATTTCTCTTCTTCTTCTCTCTTTCTTCTTCTTCCTCTTCTTCCTCTCTTTATTTTCTTTCTTCTCTTTCTCTCTCTTAGGGCTTTTAATTGGGTAAATGAGGCTTCTACCCTTATTAAACCCGAAATTGGGTTTATAACCAATTGTAAAATGACCCGTGTATCAAATGTGAGTCCCGACTAGTCCAAAAAGCCTTCGAAACCCAAACATTACCCCCGGGTACTTCATTCTGACTATTTCGTCCCTTTCGGGATCAACAGTGCACTCAAAATCACCATTCGAGTCACTTATCAAAAATTTACTTTTTGAACCCAACACAGCTCTACACGTGTGTTCCGAATAAAATATTACCACTCGTCATTTTTTCCCGCCTGCGACATGATATAAAAATAATCCAACTCATTTATTTATTCCCGTAAGTAAATATAGCACATATACATATTAATTTGATTCTTTTCCATTAATATTTAATCCTATCATTTTATTTCTCAAATTATTAAATTACAAGCACTCGTGTAATTTAAATACCCATAGAAGTACCGGGTGTTACATATAAGTTAATTAAGGAAATTTTGTCTCGAATATCCAAAGGGGGAGATTAAGAACACACTATATAGTTGACTTATTTAAGTCTGTACCATATTGGAGTTCCAATTAGTTTCGATATGGTGACAAAATAGGTTAGATTTTTCTTGAGAAATCTTCTCCATGGTTTGCAAAGATTCATCAACATTGATCCTGTCCAAGACATCCTATCTACTAAAAAGGGAGCTAAAATATTGCACTGAACGCAATATATGACACAAATCATGCATAATTGAGTGTGAGTGTGTGTATATGTGCTTAAATATTTTTACCAATTTTTTAAACGTTTTCAAACATTTAAAATGATTTTTTAAACATTAAAATAATAGTTTAGAAATGTTACGGGCTTAAATGAAAATACTTTTATTCCTATAAAACTTCTCTCGGTAGAATCTCAAACCGGCATATATATTTGGAGTTGAAATCTGTATATTTTATACATCTTAAACATGCATTTGTTAACTGTCTATATTGCACTTCGTGTTGTCTCCCGATTCGTTGAAGGTACGTTTGTTGCCCCTCATTTTAGCATTCAACTTTTAGCTATTAGATCAGACATCATTAATGATCTGCATGTTCTCGTAGATGATCCTTATTGTGCTAGAAATGACCAATAAGAGAGTGAGATTGTGCGGTCATTTTATAACTCTTAGATTTAAATTCTAAACATTAGATCAATCTCAATCATTCAAACACTTCGATCTTCAAGACTCTTCCACAACTCGTGTAAATACCAACCACAGTTGAGGCTTTAGTAGACTTTGGCATTTTGCCCATTTGAGAGAGAAATAGAGAAAAAGAAGAGTAGAGAGAGAAAAGAGAAAGGAACAATAGAGAGAGATAAAAATAAGAATCCATTAGAGAGAGTATCTTAGGTTTTCCTCAAACCAAAAACCTGTTCATTCATATAAAAAAAACTAGAAAAGCACCATAATTGATTGATTAGAGTTTTTTGGTTTTCGTGAATATTTTAGGGGTTTTGTTGTATTAATTAAGCTCTTTAAACATTATCTATCTTAGGAACACGTTCCTTAAGAGCATTTCACATTTCTTCCTAGAAAGTGTGAGAAACTCACTTGAGAAACATTTTAACATATATATTTAGTGTTTATGTTCCTGTTTTATTTTGAATATAGTATTATTTTGCATATCTATTTAGATCCATTTTATCATGTTTAGATATCTTTAAAAAGTGACTTTTAAATCGTCTAATTTTTAAGATCTGAAGTTTAAGTCCGTAGAATTGGGTTTTACAGTTTGTGAAACATATTTTGTATATAAATAAGTTATTGGGTCTTAGATATGGTTTTTTAGAAAGATTTAAAACTCCAAATATTAAATCTTCATTTTCTATGTTTGAAGTATGATTTTCTTGAGAATCTAAACAGTTGCATGTCATATAGAATTGTAATAAATTTATAGGATTGTTTATATAATTTTTGAGAGCGAAGTGAGTTGCATATTTGAATTTTAGACACTTCACTGTCATATACATTTTCACACGACCACTTAGTATGAAGTGTTATTCCTATTGAGAGATATTGTGTTGATTGAGACACTGGAAACAAGGGGAAAGGATTAATGCAAAGAAATAAGTAGGGAGATCAAAGTCAAAACAAAATTATCGAGGAGGAGAAAGCTCAATAGGTATATTTCTATTCTTAGCTTAGGATGTTGCGTGCTAGTAATATTGTATATCTTGTTTGATTCTAGTGGATTTTTCTTTTGTGGTGTAGAGGTCACCATGGACGTTTTTCCTAATTGAATTTTACCACGTTAAAAAATATAGTGTCAAACTTTATTTGATTGTTCTTACTACTTATATGGTTTGGTTTCTCATTAAATAATTAGTATATGTTTTTATTTTTAAACTTAACGTAATATATCTACCAAATATAACATCCAAGGCTAACCGATTTTTACACATCTTGTGTAGTGATTTGAAATGGAGTTTCATCCAACGAGTTTGGTTTTCAGAGTTAACTTGAAATTTAACCTTTGATTAAAGACTTAGTAAATAATTTTTCATGCGAGCGTGCTTAGTGGAGTCTAGAACGAATTTCTTCATAAGATCTCTTTCATATTTGGATTGAGATATGAATATTCCATCCTCAAGATGACAAACCTGGAGTCTTAGGAGGAATGTATTCTCACCTACCATGGTTATCTCAAACTCACTATTATTCTCCTCCTCGAAAGTGTGAGCATGGTGGGAGCACATGGATCCAAAGATTTTGTCATCCACATAGACCTAAGCAACCAAAATAGCACCACTCTTTATCCTCGCAAACAACGTCTAATCTACTTCCCCTCTCTTGAAGCCGTGAGATAAGAGATAGGAAGTAAGACTTTCGTACCAATCACGTTGTTCTATATTCAAACCATACCAGGCTTTCCTAAGATAGTAGACGTGTAATGGGTTCTTAGGATCTTTATACCCTTTCGGTTTTTCCACATAAACCTCCTCCTATAGAATGCCATTAAAAAAGGAACTCTTGATATCCATCTAATATAACTTAAAGTACATATGATAAGCTATGGAGAGTATTAAGCGAAAAATTCAAGCCTAGAAATACGAATTAATTACTCCTCAAAGTCTACACCCTCAATCTGTGTGTAGCCTTAAGTGACCAACCTAGATTTATTATGAACTATGGTACCATTTTCATCCACCTTATTCTTGGAAATGCACTTAGTACCTATCGCAATAGTATTTCTAGGTCAGGGGACCAACTCCCATACATCTTTCTTTCTAAATTTAAGGAACTCTTCTTGCATGACCGATATCCAATGCTCATCCTTGAGAGCTTATTTTACGTTCTTGGGCTCGACTAGTGATGTGTATCATAAATAACTAACAACATTTTTGAGTTGATCACGAGTCTTAAAACCCAGTGTAGGATTAACAGTTATAGTAAATTCTCCATGACTCGTTCGAATGCACTATAGTGTCCCTAAAGCAGGAATGAGGTCCACCATAGTAGCATGAGGAAGGATGGGATCGTCACTAAGGGGTGCATCATCCTCACATTGTGGGCTAGGAGCAACAAACGTTAGTGATTCGTCATCTCTAATTGTGGCATTTATTAACGCCATAGCTTTAGAGCTAGCCAAATTATAAACCGGGTAAGCCCTACTCATAGATTAATATCCTAAAAATATCCCCTCATCGCTCCAAAAGTCAAACTTTCCTAAGGGCTATCTATCTCACAATATTTAGCATGTAATCCTAAAGACATGAAAATATGATAGGTTGGGCTTCTTTTCTATCCACAACTCATAAGGCGTGTGAAGTGTGTGTGGATGAAGATATACTCTATTCACCCTATGGCATGCAGTGCTTATCGTCTCTTCCCAAAAACATCTAGGCACGTTTCTCCCAAGAAGCATGGATCCAACAATTTTGTGTATTGTCCGGTTCTTCCTCTCAACAATCCCATTTTGCCAAGGAGTACGATCGACCAAAAACTCATATTTTATGCCAACTTCATCGCAATAGCTAGCCACGTTCAGTTCTTTAAATTTAGTGCCGTTGTCACTATGCATCCGATTAATAATGACGCCGTGTTAGTTTTGTAAGACACGCCACTTGATTGTAAGGAACTCAACCGCATCGAACTTTTATCGAAGGAATCCTACAATCGAGCATCTATAAAAGTCATCAACCATCACGAGAATATATCTTTTACCACTTAATCTCTCCGAGCGAGTAGGACCTGTAAGATCCGTGTGAATCAACTCCAAAGTAGGGGAGGTAGTAATGGTACTAAACTTTCGATGGGGACTTCGAATTTTTTACCTTGTAGGCAAGCTCCACAAATCGACGAATTTGGTTTCCCATGTATTATAAGAGACAAACTATATCTTTTTTCACTAATCTCTAAAGATATCTAAAGTTCACGTGACCTAGCCATTGATGCCAAAGGTCCATAGTGGAGACTGTGGCACTATTACACACAAACGAGGACTTAGGAAAAATCCCATAACAATTATCTTCCTTCCTCACACCTTGTATTAAAATTTTATCGAATTGATCGTAAACATTGCATTAGGACCGATCATAATTTATCGTAAAGTTTGCATCGCACAATTTTCTTATACTAATGAACTTCGCTTTTAAACCTTTCACGTACAACACATCATCTAACTTAGGAAATCAAGGTATCTTAACATTGCCACGTCCTAAAATGCTAGATCTATGCCCATCTCTAAATTTCACTTTACCTTCCTTGCGATCCTCAAGGTGGGTAAAAAATGAGACGTAACCTGTCATGTGCCTAGAACACCCACTATCAAAATACAATTGGGAAGTATTTTGATACTTGAGAACAACATTAACAACAAGGGCTTTCTCGTATCGCGTAGGTACCCAAGTGGTGGTAATTTTTTGTTCGCCCTTGTCATTGTTGACTCTAGTTGTAATGTTGGAAGCGTTCTCAAATGGAAAAGTTATCCATTGGAATTCTTCTATTAGGCTATGGGAAGTCATGAATATAATTCCACTTGCTCCTTAAGACTAGAAAAGTCGCTAAAATGGTGTACGGGAGTATGTGTATGCTAGTTCTACCTAATTTATAGAAAAAATCTCTAAGGTGATCTTTCCTTTTGCAAAAAGTGACAACATAGATAGGTTTGGGTCTATCTCAATTTTCTTTCCTAGGTGGAACCCTTTTAGGTGGGTTAGGCCGTCTAAGTAGATTCTGTCGAGGGACATAAGGGTCCATCATAAGCTCGAGAATTAGCTCGGGTGCAAGACGGGAAGTGGTTGCACTATAGTAGCCTCTTACCAACCTTCTTTGATATATGCTCGATAGTTACCTTGACTTCCTAGGCACGTTCAATATTTTTCTCGAGTTGGGATTCAAGGGCTTTAAATTTCTCACGAGTCTCCAAGGATGCTTGGAGATCTCTCGTAAGACCATACACCTTGTTAGTCAAGTACCCGTTCTCTTTCTCAACTAAACAAACTCTTTCTCTGAAAGATTCACACACAGTGGACTCACTCTCTCTCGCCTCTCTCAACTATTTTTCTAGCACTAAAACTCTCATTGCTAACCCTTTATTTTATTTCTTCATTTTAAAGGGCAGCATAACATTCGACGTAGGCGCGCTGAAGGTCGCTCTCTCTCTCACTTAAAGAATTTTCTCCCTCCCTCTCCTCAGGATGACTAGACCAACTGTCAAGGTGTTTATGTTTAGTAGCTTCCTCAACATCGTGAGGAGCACTAGATGTACTAACATGACAAGCCATGTATGCAATGAAGTTACATCCATGTATTGATTCTTCTCCCGGACACATTGACTTGGCCTCGCTATCGCTAAGTGTGACATTTAAGGTAGCTTTGCCTTTCCCTTGACTTTTTAACCTAGTCGAACACTCGTGAGATTTGTGACCCTTTCCCTCACACTCATAACATCTCTCCTCGTCTTTCTTTGGGAAATCTTTCTTTTCTTTTTCAAAATTTTTCTTGCCTAATTTAAATTTTTTATCTTTCTCAAAACTTTTCTTATCTTTGGAAGGATTTTTCATTTTATGTTTGAAAAATTTCTGGAAATGTTTAGCAAAATGTGCCAAATCATCTAAATTATAATTAAACTTCGAATCGTATGACGCTCCCTCTCTTCATTTAAACACTTCCTCTCTCTTTCTAGATTGGGCTTTAAGTGCTGCCCCCTTATCCTTAGGCTTGAATATTTTCGAGAACATATCTTTCTCATATGTCTGAAGGTTTCCAACAAGTTATTCTAACCTAAGAGTGTCTATGATCCATAGCGAATTAAAAAACGTAACCTTAGGAATAAAGTAGACGGGAAGAGATCTCAATATTTTCTTAACTACACGGTCTCGTGTATTTTCGTACCTAAATTAAAACTCGAGTTAACTATGTCAGAAAGTCGTGCATAAAAATCATCGAAGGATTCAGATTCAAGCATTATAATTGTTTAAAATTGTGTGATGAGTGCTACGGCGTAAATATTGCGTATTTCACCCGTTAACCTACGCGTTATTAGCCCCCTCGGGTATCTTAATCCCTATATTTATGCTCGTTAACCAGACAACCTCGGATTTCTATGTTAACATATTTTGGGGATTTTTGTAGAGCTTCCCTCTCCTCTCTCTTTGGGGTAAAACCCATTTATGTAAGTTACTATTCATTATCACTTTCCTTAGTTTATTGATTTGTTCTTCATTTTCTTGCTTTGTAGTTAATTTTCATGCTTAGTTAATTTGTTGTTGGTTGTTTATTTGTTGTTTTCTTCACTTAATTAGTTGTTTTGTTTGATTAATCATGCCTAGTGAGTAGATAACGGGTTGGGATTACGTTTCCGCCATTAATGGGCGTCAAGCTCCGAAAGTTAGGTTTTGGGGAAAATTGCATTTAATTGAAACCGTGTGTATTAAAGTTGGATTGTTATGCGTTTAACTTTATTTGTCACGCAACTTTAGTGTTTATAGCGATAATCCGAATTTAATCCACGTGTGACCATTTTTGACTAAATGTTTAATCTCGCAACTTTGGGTTAAATTCCTTATTGTGTGATGTTTATGATTAATTAAAAATGCTCGATTAAATGTTTTCGAATCTAAATTCTAATTATTAGTTGTTTATCCCATGGCGGGAACGCGATCCTGTCTCTCGTTTTATTAATTATAGTTTAGACTTAACTTCTTAATTTTTCCCTTTTCTTTATTTTCAACCTATCACCTTTTACACTTTTATTCCTGAAGTAATTAAACAATTAACATCTAAAATTCAATCACTCCCTGTGGATTTCTTACGATACCCGACTTACCACTATACTTGCCTCGATAGTGTCGTCGTAATTTAGGTTTTTGTATTGAGTAGGCGAAACGAAAACAACGATTAGCGTTCTGACGCGACGCTACTTTTCGCGCTCGATCAAAATGGCGCCGTTGCCGGGGAGTGTGTTTTAGATAGTAATTGTTTTATTATTTCGTAGTATTTCTTTCATTCATATTTGTATTCTTTATTTTCCCCTTTCTTTCTGACTTGTGCTAGATTGTTTCGAGAAATTGAAATCTCGGTGCTTGTCGCTTTTGTTGAATAGCTTATTTTGAAATGTCTCGCTATTACGCTTTAGATAACCTTAATTGTTATGAGAATTGTTTTCCAAGTTATACTCCCAAAACAATGAGAGAATGCCTACAAATTCTTGAAAATGAGCGCATTGAGCGTGAAATTCAAGCGTATGTAAGTAATCCCTCATTGCCTTATGAGAGTAATTTGGAATGCGGGGGATCCGTTAGCTATGAGCAACCCACACAAGATGATGAAATGTCTTCTTGTTCGTTTGATAATGAGTTAATGATAAAGGAAATTATGGACCGATCCGAAAGTTCTCAAGCTTGGTTTCTAGAAAACGATGCCATGCTCGATGAGATTGAAACTTGCGTTTCATCTCCACCCCTTTTTGTTGAAGAAATAATTGAGAGTGAGCCAATCTTTAGCACTTTCGATTTTCAACCTCTTATTAATTCTTCCGATTGCATTGAGGTTGTTGTTCATTCCTTTTCTTTACTCCCTACTATTCCCGAACAATTAAATTTATCGCAAGAATCGGTTGAAAGTCTTGAGGACTTTGACCCGATTCTTGAACGAGAATGTTATTTTGAGATGCTTCATCTCATGGGCTTTTCACTTGCACTTGACCCACCTCCCCTTCCAATTGAAGAATCTTGGGGATGTGATTCTGATTTTTCTGAGACTAATTTAGTCTTGTCCCCCATAGTATCCAAATCCCCCATCGTCCCTCCAAAACTTTTAATTGGCGATGGTTCACTTTTTTCACCACCCACATGCCTTCCGTTGTTCAAACGGAATTCATATCTTCCAGGAGGCATGTTCACTTTTGAGGGTACACCGGCTATCCTCCAAAGTCAAATCGTTCTTATGGTGGACCCTCAACTATTTAGACTTCTAGTGTATAGTTAGTGTGAAGCCTAAATAGTAGGTTGTAAATAGTTAGCTTTTTAATTTTCTTTCTTTCTTTTTTTTTTCTTTCCTTTTTAATTTAGTCTAGTGTAATTAGTTAACTTTTTGTTATTTGTTTTTGCTATGCTCGGTACTAACTTGTTTTGTAGATTCCTTTGGACTCGCGCTTATGGAGATCGCTCCAATTTTGGGTAATATCGTTCTTTACCTCTCTTTGTGTTGTGTTCTTAATGCGCATTGAGGACAATGCAACATTTAAGTTAGGGGGTGTAGGATATTCTATCCATTTCATGTGTAGTCCATGGATTTGCTCACATTTAGTTACTAAGTATGCCTTTTTGTTAAAAAAAAATGAAAATTTTCAAAAATATTTTCGTTCTTTTTTTCTCCTTTGTTGGGTATTTTGCCTTGTTTTCGATGACAAATTTAAATAATTTCCCGATCCAATAGATAACTCAATGATGCATGTTCTCGATTTTAGAAGTTATTGGCCTTTAGTCCTCAAATCATTGATATTGTGAATAACTTCATGAATTAAACTTTATCCCATGAGCATATGCACTTTCCTTGTTATATTGATTTGGTTTAAGATTTTTATAACTCGGTAATCTTTTGTTGCATTGTATGTACTTACACCGAGTAAGCTTTGTACCTTTCGTCGTTTGTGAGTATTATACACTATTCTTTCCTCTTTGAAAGCGTTGAATTCGTTGGTAATCTCTCTAATCTTTCATTTGACCGTTCATTAATTGAGTTCATGCTTGAAATGTGTTACTTGATCATGATTTTCATATATTGTTTTGACTTGAGAATTGCGTAAACTTTGTGAAATGATCATAGGCCTTCTTTGTTATATCACCCATATTGACCTTGACCTCACCCTTATATGCTTTCCCTAGTCAACCCCTTTGTGCCTAGATACTAGCCTTTCGTTTCATTACCCAAAATCCCATAACCAACTCCAAATTGGAGTTTTGAGCCATACATACACCTTACATACCTTTTTTTGGAATGTTACTTGGGATTGAATGTTGTTGTTGTATTGCGGTTGCAATTTTAAGCATATGAGAGTTTGAAAAGTAAAGAAAAGTGATGTGAAAAAAGTGAAGAAAAAGAGAAAGCAAAAAGCAAAAGAAAACAAAAAAGAAAAAGTGAGAAAAAGAAGAAAAGAAAAGAAAGAGAAAGTTGTATATGTTGTGTATAGATCAATAAGCTTTGATTACTCTCCAGTTGTTATATCTAATGCTTGTTTGGAAGTTACTTTCCATTTTTGATATTGACCGCATCCTTCCCATTATTCCAAGTTTTCATCTCCGAACACTTTGAATCCATACATATACCTTTCATTTCGTACCTTAACCCGAAACCTACACTACAACCCTATTACAAGTCCTATGTGATCTTAGGGTGATTTTAATTTAAAAGTCATAATAGTTTTGATAATCTGTGAAAATGAATTTCGCCTCTTTTAGTGTGCGGTATCCTTTCATTGAGATTACAATTTTTCAGTTTATATATAGCGTTCCTCATTTGTGACATGTGCGCGGCCTAGTTTCCATTTACATTTACTCTTTATGCCCGCATGTCCCGTGTATTACCTCCCTTTTCATAGTGAATTCATTTGTTGAGCGTAATGCCCGTGAGGATTGAATGTATGCTTGCTTTGATTAGTATCCGATTTATATAAGTTTTTCACCAAATCACACTATGCATGTGCTCTCCCCCCTCCCACTTTTAAAGTTTCAATTCTATGAGGTGCTTTCAACTTGTTAATAACAACGGACTTTAGCTTGAATTCGTTCAATATGCTAATAACATGTTTGAAATCTTTTTCGTTGTTGTTGAGTTTATCGCATGTTGGGTTGGGCATATTTTTAGGAAACCATGTGATGTTTGTGGGTATCATCCCTGAAAACCCTCACGAGACGACACTCGTCCACTAGGGTAACCTAGGAGTTTAATGGCTTATTGCATATGCTAAATGCAATCGTTCGCCCGTGAAAATTGGCCTTATCTTTTTATTACTTTTCATCCCATTTTGTACTTGTATCCTGTTTCTGATTTTCTTGTAGTTCTTTTTGTTTCCTATTTCATTGCTAGGGACTAGCAATGTGTAAGTTAGGGGGTGTGATACGGCGTAAATATTGCGTATTTCACCCGTTAACCTACGCGTTATTAGCCCCCTCGGGTATCTTAATCCCTATATTTATGCTCGTTAACCAGACAACCTCGGATTTCTACGTTAACATGTTTTGCAGGGGTTAATTGAGCTTTTGTAGGTATTTGGATGCTTAGTATGAAGTTCGGACGCTTTCCGGAAATGTTTCGTCGACTTTTACAGCTTCGGGGGCATTTTAGTAATTCTATAATTCGGGTTTGAAGCCCGATCTCTTCACGAAAGTTGAAGCCCTTTGATTTCTCTTCGCGTGGCCGCCGACGGTCCATGATTCCGAGTTGTATCGATGGAGTTATGGTATTTTTAGGATGGTTTTTACTGTAAAAGTACACTCAAGGTCACATTCAAGGGCATTTTAGTCATTTCATATTTTGGTTTTTTATCTTGATGTCTTCTTGGATGTTGTAGTCCTCTGAGTTATCTTTACGTAGCCTCCGACCGTGCCTCATTCCGAGCTATAACGAAGAAATGGCGTCATTTTCCGTAAAACAGACAAAGCTGCAGCTTGCAGACCTGTAGGTACGAATCGATTCGGAATTCCGAATCGATTCGGTCCTACAGAAAGTCCGCAATTCTCTATTTTTAAGTGGGTTTTTGGTGGGGTGTTTATATGTAAGAATTCTATTAAGTTGGGTGATCAATTTTAGACTAGGGAAGATTCATTTTAGGTTAGTTTTTGGGGATTTTTGTAGAGCTTCCCTCTCCTCTCTCTTTGGGGTAAAACCCATTTATGTAAGTTACTATTCATTATCACTTTCCTTAGTTTATTGATTTGTTCTTCATTTTCTTGCTTTGTAGTTAATTTTCATGCTTAGTTAATTTGTTGTTGGTTGTTTATTTGTTGTTTTCTTCACTTAATTAGTTGTTTTGTTTGATTAATCATGCCTAGTGAGTAGATAACGGGTTGGGATTACGTTTCCGCCATTAATGGGCGTCGAGCTCCAAAAGTTAGGTTTTGGAGAAAATTGAATTTCATTGAAACCGCGTGTATTAAAGTTGGATTGTTATGCGTTTAACTTTATTTGTCACGCAACTTTAGTGTTTATAGCGATAATCCGAATTTAATCCACGTGTGACCATTTTTGACTAAATGTTTAATCTCGCAACTTTGGGTTAAATTCCTTATTGTGTGATGTTTATGATTAATTAAAAATGCTCGATTAAATGTTTTCGAATCTAAATTCTAATTATTAGTTGTTTAGCCCATGGCGGGAACGCGATCCTGTCTCTCATTTTATTAATTCTAGTTTAGACTTAACTTCTTAATTTTTCCCTTTTCTTTATTTTCAACCTATCACCTTTTACACTTTTATTCCTGAAGTAATTAAACAATTAACATCTAAAATTCAATCACTCCCAGTGGATTTCTTATGATACCCGACTTACCACTATACTTGCCTCGCAAGTGTCGTCGTAATTTAGGTTTTTGTATTGAGTAGGCGAAACGAAAACAACGATTAGAGTTCTGACGCGACGCTACTTTTCGCGCTCGATCAATGAGATTCTACATCTTAGAAGCTTTCAAAGCATTAGTACCCTCATGAGTGAGCTGGAGGTTATCCCAAGCTTCTTCAGATGTGGTACACGTCATGATGCGGCAAAACTCTTTAGGGGTGACAGCTCTCGAGATGACACTTAAATTGTGGGAATTAAAATTACTCAACTTAAATTTGTCCTTTGTCCATTATGACACAGTTTTTGGGCCAACGACATTATCAACTATGACAGTGGGAGGAGTCCACCCTCTTTCACAGACTACCCAAACACGTTCATCCATGTCCTTTAAAGAAGATCTCATAATAGCTTTCCAATATGCATAATTTGTACCATCAACGATGGACAATCGATTATAAAAATTCTCCATTAAAATCAAAACTTTCACAAATCAACAATTTAAAAAAATTAATTGTAATAGACCGTATTTTTATGGCTTTTAAAATTGGGGATTTATTAAATTTAATGTGAGTTATTAATTTAATATAAATCCGGAAATTAATTATTTTTATAATTACTAATGTGACGAGAGTTAGTAATCATTGGAAACTTGTTGAATATTACTAATGAGCAAAGTAATATATAATATTGGTTCTATTAAATGTCACGAGTAAATACAATGACAATTTTGGAAATTTAAGTCGGGACGCGCCCGTGTCGTGTCGGGACTAAATGTTGATTAATAAAAGTGAATAAATTAAAAATCACCCGTATGGTCATTTCGAGTGGGCCAAAGTGTCCGGAAGGGTCGAGATAGTCAAAATAATGTACCCGGGGGTTTATTTTGGGTCTCGGGGCGTTTTTAGGCCTAATTAACACCCCGGGAGGGCGTTTTGGACATTTTACATTTTTGGGCCTGAAAACCCACGAAAATTCTAAGGTTATATCAGATGCTTAGGGTTGTCTTCTAGGGTTAACACAACCAAAAATAAGTGACGGCCATTGGAGAAGGAAAGGGAAAGCCTACCAAGGAGTTTTAAGCCAAGAACTCCTCCGTTTGCACCGCCGTCACGCCAAACGATAGATCGCGTAACGAGGATCACCACCACACTGATTTCATCCACAAATCAGAAACAAAAATCCCCAGGAAAGTATTTATCTTGCTTAATTTCGTTAATGCTTCATTCATATTAGTTTAGGGTTGATTAGGATGAGTTTATAAGAAATAAAATCCATGTTCGAGATTATAAATTGCATGTTGAAGAGATATAAACATAAATCTGGAAACCCCTTTCACATGTAGAGGTTGAACCACGAATTTATTTTGGTTTAGAAGTAGAAATTCTGGAAAAATAATAAGAACAATTAAGTTAAAGAAATTTCTAGGGCTCATGAGTATTATATAGATTTTGGCCCTTTTAACCCATGATTCTTGATGAAAACTCGCATGCCTTACGTGGAATATTACTCATTTGAGTTTATGATGTTTGTGGTATAAATTTCTGGGAGTTTGGGAGTAAAAAATTTGGATTTGGATGATTTTGGATGATAGATCTCGTAACTGTTATTCTGCAGATTTCGCCATACCGTTTGATCGATCGATCGACCCCTTTCTATCGATCGATCGACCCCTTCTGGGAAAAATAAGATTTTCCTTGGGTTGACTTAATCCGATTAAATGCGTCGTAAATCTTGATTAATGTTATTAGGACATAATGAAACATAAAAAGGACCAGTAGGGTCAAGGTAACCCCGTTAAGTGGAACTTTAACGAAATGGGACAAACGAAGGGTAAACGGGGAAATATTCATACCTAAGAAATCTAACGTGCGTTGACTTAAAAATCGAAATGTCTAGGAGTTGGATTAGAAGGTGAGTGAGGGATTACGGAAAGTGTACTTAGGTAAAAGATAATACTTCAAGAGATGAGAAGTGAGTTGGAATAAATTAAATCTCAAAAATAAAATGAATAAGAGACAAACCGTTATACGTGATGACAAAATAATGAGAAATGAGGATAAATATCATAATTATGGGTTATGAGAATGTACCTAAATTTGATATGGTAATAGTAGTATATTTATATGACTGTGTTTATGCATAGACTATATACGTGTAAAAATCATGCTCGCGCTACTTGATATCCCTGAGGATACCGCACTGGGACAATCTTATCTCGATGGGACCTTTATGGGGGATATTGACTCGTACCCTAGAAGATAGAAATCCTTTGGTACAGGCTATCGAATCGATAGTCAGACGGTCCTAAGAGACGTGAGGGCATGTGCTGACCTCTTAGAGACTTGAAACTATGCTTCTCCTCAATATTGTTTGTGTTTTGTGTCAATACAGTTCGAGAGTGATTCCGAACTTGTATTTCCCTTAGTACGAGTGATACGGGGACTGGATAGCAGGGTATGCCCGCACCATAATTATTATATGGGGTGCTGTTAGAATATATATATTATATGAGTATTTAATATATATATTTAAAATCTGGAATTTGGGAATTACCTATTGTATCTATGGTATGTAAGAAATGAATAATTATATCAATTTGGGAATAAGTGTTTGAAAGTATAATATGTTACTGAGAAACTTTATTAGCAAATAAGGTTTAATTGAGAACTTTTTTGTTAAATGAAATTAACCTCTTAAACAATTGAATTGGTAAGTTTAAATCTTACGATCAACCTAAGATAAGATAAGTTAAACCGTTGGGAAGGTTAGTGCGATAGGCGTGCACATTAGAAGAGAGGTGAGAATTTCTCATGGGAGTGCCGCACTAATATGTTGTTGCATTGGACAGTAAACATTTTAAATATTTGCTAAACTAATTTTAAACTGTTTTTACAATCGGGCTCTGACCCGTTTCCATTTTCTTTCCTCTCTTGTATATATATGTATATATTACAGGTGCCCAGCCACAGGGGCGTCTTGCATAGGATCCTTTGGAAGAAACGCGCTGCAGCTTAGGTGGGAGTTGCATGCCTCTTGCTTAGACGACCTCATTTATTTGATTCTACTCCTAGTATTATTTTATCCAGTTGGGCATGTGTTGGCCTTTTCCATCATTCAGTTGTTTTATTGGATATTGTGATTCTTTTATTTCCAGTATTTACACTTTGGGATTTATTACTGTGAGGACATTTTCCTTTAAGTTTTAATGTTGGAATCAATTTGTTGAATGTTTAAATTATTTGGATTATATGTTCCAGGATAGTTGTTGTGTGATTATTTAACTATGAATTATGTAAGTTTTTAAATGTTGGTTTATAAAATAAAAGTTGGATAGTAATGTCTAAATTTGTTTTTGACACTTAGCTTAATTATCTAGGGTGTTTAAATTGGAAAATTTATTTTTACGACATGGTAAGAATGAACCAACCGTTCACCTTGATTATAATTTAGTAAAGGACTGATTGTCCGGTATTTAATTAGGCGGGGTGTCACCGGTGGTATCAGAGCATCATGTTCTAGTGTCCTTTAGGATCTGTATGGTTTATCTCGTTTCCAGCATAGCGTCTTTGATTTAGAGCCCTAACATTAGGAATGTTGTATTCATCTTTATGCGTTGGAAATTCGTGCTTATGCGATTTGTGGATGTGAAGTTGAACTTATTCAGATTAAAATTTTAAATTTTCAGATGGCCCGTCAGGACAAACAAGCTAAGGCCATTGGGGAATTAATGAGCAAGGACAACTCACACCTCAGGTGTCTCCGAAAAGGGTACCAATCGCCGAATTTGCGGGCATTATGGCACAAGCAGTTACCACTGCAGTCTTACAGTACCACGAACGCATCATGCAGCTTAGGGGAGGCAAAAGACCTAGAGAGGTTGATCAAATTCATGTGACTAAAGTTATAAATTGTGCGAAGGCACCGAAATTGAGACAACAAACCACTCAAGACCGAGACAGTTCCAGAGGTAACAAAATTTATGTAAGGGGCCAAAATTGTCAGGACCAACAAGGTTGGGGTCAAAATGAAGTCACAAAGAGGTGTTTCAAATGTGGAATGGACGGTCATAAACATCAATCTTGTCCGAATCAGACTGGGGAGAAACTACAACCCGACCAGCGACGAATTTTGGGACTCTGCTATAACTGTGTACAACCGGGTCACAAGTGGAGGGATTGTCCTCAACTTGACATCATATTTTCGCAAATTTCTTATCAAGGCCAGCAAGACCAAGGAAAAAGCGAGACTAGTCAACAACGTAGTGAAGTGAGATAGTTTCGAGGGAAGTGCTTCCAATGTGGCAGGAATGGCCATAGGCGGCAGGATTGCCCAGAGAGGAATGGGGCCCCACGACAGAAGGGCGCCAGTAATAAAGCACAGAATTCAGCCCCACCAGCTATTCCAGCAGCCTCAGCTCAGTAGAGGCAATTACAGTATGGACGTGTATGTAACCTCCACCAGATAGTAGCACCTCAGGCCCCAACCGAGATACAAGGTATGTTCCTTATACTGGGTGCTATGGGATGAGTTTTAATTAGTATCAGGGCACCACACTGTTTTATGGCTATTCATTTTTCATGAGCCTTAGGGCTATTAGTCACGACCACGAGTAAGGTGTCATGCGTAGACTCACCATTTGGGGGAAAGAGTCTTTGATTCTTCTTTATTTGAAGGGGTGCAGATATAGAAATTGATAACTTTATTTTTTTAACCATGATCAATACTGATGTTAGATATGCATGAGTATAAGGTCGTTATTGGCATGCTAGAGTTTCGATAGGAGTATTGTCCCCTCCATTTCGAGGTAGGAAAGGTGTTTGGTTGCAATGCCTCGCCCAGAGGAAGGATTTGCCAATACGAATGGAAAGGTAGAAGTATAAGTTTTATCCTTAGAGGATGAGGCGTGTTTTATGTGACACGAGCGAGTCATTATAGTTTGTTCATTTCTAGATTAACATGTGAGACGAGTTTAATGCGTATAACTATAAACGGTATTATCATGTGAATATTTTTCCCTAGTGTAGCGGGATTTTCCTTAGTGCTATCCATGGAGGATGAAAGAGTATATTAATAGTGTTATATACTTCATTGAGGTTACTCGTTTTAGTGATTTGATATACGAGTATAATATGGTATTGATTATAACTTCATAGAAATGGTCAGTATGATAGTAGGCAGTTATTGCAAGGCTATCGGAGTGGTTGTAATAGTGCAGCGTGTTCTGTTCTAGCGAGGCCTGACCTGTAAGAGGGTTGGACTCGCACTTATATATTATATATCCTAGAGACTTCAGAGGGGATAGTGAGCTCGAGATGTTTGATACCGGTGTGTAGGGACTTTATTGTTATGATTCAGTATGTATCGGGTTTACGGTTGAGCGAAAAGACGTAACTCAGTATTATGTTTAGCGCTCAGGACTTGGTGATAGAAAGAGTGCATTGTTATATCTACCCTTTAGAGATGTGGGAGTTAAGATTTATACCCCTATGATTGGGGAAAGGGATTTAGAGAACCCCGATTGTATGTATTCAAGGTTTATGGAATGCAATCACCACTAATACTGTACGATGGTGCAATTGGTGAAATGTTCTTTGTTAAGTGTAATTTTGGGAGGAGATGAAATTTTCTACCAAGAAATCGGAAAATAGGGTACATGACATGGACGGAGGGCCTGACGAATTTCGATAACCGACAATGCTAGGTAGTAGTGCATCGGGGGGTTCCTTGTTTGGATTTCGCTTTGCGAGACATCCCACGCATGAAACTTAGCGAAGGGTTGGAAATAGGGAGATGTTTGGTCATTAGTCCATGAGTTCAGTACCTCGATCATAATAAGAGCAAATTATTATATCTGTAAGTTGGTAGTTGAATTATTATATAAGGCTAGTGGAGCCACTTGCGTGGTAAGAAAGCATCGAAAGTTTTGTTTTACCACCACGAGTTGAGGGGTAGAACGATGATAAAGAGGATTTAGAATTTCGACTTATAAGGTAAGTGAGAGTACCCGAGTATTACAATCACGTTGTGAGCACTAGGAAAACAAAGAATTGGCTATTAGGTGTGAAGGATATGTGATACTTACGCTAGTATGCACGGTTTGTAGGGTGTGTAGACATCTTGGTTAGCTGATGTAAAAGAAAAAAAAATCGTCCGAGTTGAAGGGACGTGCGAATAGAGGTGTGGAATATATATCTGTGGGACTAACATAACGATGTGAAAGTGGTAGAGTGGATTGACCACCGCGTGAAAGATGATAAATCCATATATACGTGTGCAATCAGAATATCACACCGAGTCTGGTGGGAAGGCCGTGGGAAGCCGTTTGCAAAGGGGTATCCCTTGAGAAGGGTAGAATTTAACTATATGGAGAACACTCGGGACGGAGTTATAATTAGTCAAATGTTGAGATCGAGTTGTGCATACAAACAGTGATAATGTTAGTATGGTATAAAAGATCCAGAAGTGCGCATCGTAGAGAAAAGTACACGGGTCGAAACTTTTGATATACACCACGGAAGCAAGGGGAGTATTAAATGTCACTTAATGTGAGACATTTCAAGGAAATTTGATGTTGAGCGGGACATAGTGAGTAGTCTCTGCATGCACCACTCATAGATAGAGATCGGTTGGAATAAGGGGATCAACTAGAGAATTTTATGGTTATCAACTATTCCTGTAACATAAGAGGGCGGTAAATTGGGAAAGTCCTTGGATGGGTTGCCATATTCAAGGTAAGATCAAGGGTTCATCCGAACATGTGGAGTAAGTCGCCCAAGAAGAGAATGATTGACATCCCTTTGGGGTGATTTACAATGTTAACTAGTGTGCCCCAGTCTTCCTTTGAAAGGAAGGGATCGCGCCGGTGCGTGGTCCTACACAGTATTGTTTTCTGAATCAGGATGAAATTTATGAATCCCACATTTAATATGGGATTTCAGGAAACAGCAGAAATGACATTTCATTTGAGTAGGAGGTATCACCCATAGCCGAGGAGCAGGCGCACGGTGATTAACGAGTAGTGGAGCCGCGTGAAGGTGATTTTAGAATCTTGGTGATCATTTCATTTCCACAACGGTTATAGCTAACAAGTGGCGCAATATGGTAATTGGGGGAGGATATTACCTAATGGTAGAGTTACGTGGAATCACCCGTACCTGTTTGTCGTGAACGAGGTGCTTCTTGAAGTTTTGGTGTGGAAAAACCTTAACTATTCTCCCTCTGCGTAGGTTTAGAGGTAAGCGGATAACCAGAATTTTGTATCGGTCGAGAATAATCCGACGACTATGATGGGATTCCATGACTGTTTGGGGCGAACAAGTGTGGTCAGATGTTCGTATGGTTTCTCCCAGAATGGAAGTTTTGTGTTTAGATAAATCTGAGTAGTTGTCATATAGTGAGGTGCGACCTCCCAATGACATTGACATAATGGAAATAAATAGTGTATATGCGTGTGTTATGCAAATGTTTTCTGATAGGAGCACAATGTGAAGTATCTTTAATGAAGAGTGTTAAACAAGCTTGCTGCGAGGAGGGGCTATAGTAATTAAACGCCTTACTATGTGGATAGGTTGCGTACTATTAAGGTAGCCAAAATGTGTTTTACCAGGTAAGCCTTATTTTTCGAATTTCGGGACGAAATTCTGTTATTAGGGGGGAATTATGTAATACCCCGTATTTTTATGGCTTTTAAAATTGGGGATTTATTAAATTTAATGTGAGTTATTAATTTAATATAAATCCGAAAATTAATTATTTTTATAATTACTAACGTGACGAGAGTTAGTAATCATTGGAAACTTGTTTCATATTACTAATGAGCAAAGTAATATATAATATTGGTTCTATTAATTGTCACGAGTAAATAAAATGACAATATTGGAAATTTAAGTCGGGACGCGCCCGTGTCGTGTCGGGACTAAATGTTGATTAATAAAAGTGAATAAATTATAAATCACCCGTATGGTCATTTCGAGTGCTCCAAAGTGTCCGGAAGGGTCGAGATAGTCAAAATAATGTACCCGGGGGTTTAATTTGGGTCTCGAGGCGTTTTTAGGCCTAATTAACACCCCGAGAGGGCGTTTCGGACATTTTACATTTTTGGGCCTGAAAACCCACAAAAATTCTAAGGTTGTATTAGATGCTTAGGGTTGTCTTCTAGGGTTAACACAACCAAAAACAAGTGACGGACATTGGAGAAAGAAAGGGAAAGCCTACCAAGGAGTTCTAGGCCAAGAACTCCTCCGTTTGCACCGCCGTCATCGCCAAACGATAGATCGCGTAACGAGGATCACCACCACACTGATTTCATCCACAAATTAGAAACAAAAATCCCCAGGCAAGTATTTATCTTGCTTAATTTCATTAATGCTTCATTCATATTAGTTTAGGGTTGATTAGGATGAGTTTCTATGAAAGAAAACCCATGTTGGAGATTATAAATTGCATGTTGAAGAGATATAAAGAATAGATCTGGAAACCCCTTTCACATGTAGAGGTTGAACCACAAATTTATATTGGTTTAGAAGTAAAAATTCTGGAAAAATAATAAGAAGAACTAAGTTAAAGAAATTTCTAGGGCTCATGAGAATTATATAGATTTTGGCCCTTTTAACCAATGATTCTTGATGAAAACTCGCATGCCTTACGTGGAATATTACTCATTTGAGTTTATGATGTTTGTGGTATAAATTTCTGGGAGTTTGGGAGTAAAAAATTTGGATTTGGATGATTTTGGATGATAGATCTCGTAACTGTTATTCTGCATATTTCGCCATACCGTTTGATCGATCGATCGAGCCAAGAGCATCGATCGATCGACGGTTCGATCAATCGACCCCTTTCTATCGATCGATCAACCCATTTCTATCGATCGATCGACCCCTTATGGGAAAAATAAGATTTTCCTTGGGTTGACTTAATCCGATTAAATGCGTCGTAAATCTTGATTAATGTTATTAGGACATAATGAAACATAAAAAGGACCAGTAGGGTCAAGGTAACCCCGTTAAGTGGAACTTTAACGAAATGGGACAAACGAAGGGTAAACGGGGAAATATTCATACCTAAGAAATCTAACGTGTGTAGAGTTAAAAATTCAAATGTCTAGGAGTTGGATTAGAAGGTGAGTGAGGGATTACTGAAATTGTACTTAGGTAAAAGATAATACTTCGAGAGATGAGAAGTGAGTTGGAATAAATTAAATCTAGAAAATAAAATGAATAAGAGACAAACCGTTATATGCGATGACTAAATAATGAGAAATGAGGATAAATATCATAATTATGGGTTATGAGAATGAACCTAAATTTGATATGGTAATAGTAGTATATTTATATGACTGTGTTTATGCATAAACTATATACGTGTAAAAATCATGCCCGCGCTACTTGCTATCCCTGAGGTTACCGCGCTGGGACAGTCTTATCTCGATGGGACCTTTATGGGGGATATTGACTCGTACCCTAGAAGATAGAAATCCTTTGGTACAGGCTATCGGATCGATAGTCAGACGGTCCTAAGAGACGTGAGGGCATGTGCTGACCTCTTAGAGACTTGGGGCTATGCTTCGCCTCAATATTGTTTGTGTTTTGTATCAATACAGTTCGAGAGTGACTCCAAACTTGTATTCCCTTAGTACGAGTGATACAGGGACTGGATACCAGAGTATGCCCGCACCGTAATTATTATGTGGGGTGCTGTTAGAATATATATATTATATGAGTATTTAATATATATATTTAAAATCTGGAATTTGGGAATTACCTATTGTGTCTATGGTATGTAAGGAATGAATAATTATATCAATTTGGGAATAAGTGTTTGAAAAGTATCATATGTTACTGAGAAACTTTATTAGCAAATAAGGTTTAATTGAGAACTTTGTTGTTAAATGAAATTAACCTCTTAAACAATTGAATTGGTAAGTTTAAATCTTACGAGCAACCTAAGATAAGATAAGTTAAACCATTGGGAAGGTTAGTGCGATAGGCGTGCACATTAGAAGAGAGGTGAGAATTTCTCAAGGGAGTGCCGCACTAATATGTTGTTGCATTGGCCAGTAAACATTTTAAATACTTGCTAAACTAATTTTAAACTGTTTTTACAATCGGGCTCTGACCTGTTTCCATTTTCTTTCGTCTCTTGTATATATATGTATATATTATAGGTGCCCAGCCACAGGGGCGTCTTGCATAGGATCCTTTGGAAGAAACGCGCTGCAGCTTAGGTGGGAGTTGCAGGCCTCTTGCTTAGACGACCTCATTTATTTGATTCTACTCCTAGTATTATTTTATCCAGTTGGGCATGTGTCGCCCTTTTCCATCATTCAGTTGTTTTATTAGATACTGTGAATCATTTATTTCCAGTATTTACACTTTGAGATTTATTACTGTCAGGATGTTTTCCTTTAAGTTTTAATGTTGGAATCAATTTGTTGAATGATTAAATTATTTGGATTATATGTTCCAGGATAGTTGTTGTGTGATTCTTTAACTATGAATTATGTAAGTTTTTAAATGTTGGTTTATAAAATAAAAGTTGGATAGTAATGTATAAAATGGTTTTTGACACTTAGCTTAATTGTTTAGGGTGTTTAAATTGGAAAAGTTTTTTTTACGACAGTGATGCTAAGAATGAATAGACCGTTCACCTTGATTATAATTTAATAAAGGACTGATCACCCGGTATTTAATTAGGCGAGGTGTCACATTGATATCAAGAGAAAAATATTTTTGCAAAAATGATCACACAGTAAAATAACGCAATAACCCCTGATAACAATTTGTAAGGGTTAAATGAAGCTTAATGCTATGATACCACTTGATAGGGTAAGAACAGATGAATGCTCTAATACCAATTTAAGAGTGTGCTTGCGATCTTGATGGAATATATATAATTCAGTGTCCAACACACACAATTCCAAAATTTTATCTTATTACCCTAAGACAATAATCTAGGTGAGAAACCAGATATAATAAAGCATGTCACAAGACAAGGTAATATGAGGAAAGAATCCCTTACTGGGAGAACCTTTTAATCAACACCATAGAGTTTTATGACACACAACTTACAAAACTTCAATAGAATACGGCTCTATCCTGAGTCATCCACAAGTGGCGATTCACCCTCGGTATCCAGCGATCAACATTTGTCTTCCTTCAGTAGTGATCCCCTCGAGAACCACAATGGTAAGAAGTGAAGATAACATCTCCACAAGAGTAAATTAGATATAAAACTATCTAGGGTGTTAAATGGATTCACATATATATATTTGGGAGTGTTAATTGTGAATCAAAAGGTGTTTTTGATAAAAGAAAGTGGAAACTTTATAGCAAATTTTCAAAAATCGTTTTTGCAAAAGACTCATTTAAAATCTGTACGAAACATGTATTTATAAGTCAACACAGAATTCGAGGTGGAGATATTCGTTCGAATAAAAATTATGCTTGTTTAAATGAGAAAAAACATCTCGTTAGAATGACAACAAGGTCGTTAGAATGAAATATCTAATCTCGTTTGAACAAGCTTCAAATGAGCTTTGAATAACGCAAATTAGTACACCCTCATTCAATGTTCGATCGAAGTAAAATTCAAATGATAACTTGAATGAAAATGCACTATGATCTGAACGAGATGCGCAAACATTGAAAATTTATGAATCCATAAGAATTCTTCGATTTTTAAATAAAAATTTCCCAACTATAAACGTAAATAAATTAAAAAACCTAAATTATTTTATACCTTTGTATTACGAAGATCATATTGAATTTGGAGATGATGGGAATTCAGTTCTTAATGACTTTGTATTATGGACATCATCTTGAATTTGGAGATGGTGAAAATTCAGTTCTTTGTGCTTTCCCTAATCAAACAGTAGTGGGAAATGCGAAAAACTATGCTAGCCTAAGGTATGAGAAAATATTGGTCTTAAACCAATTAACCTAAAAATCCAGAATAGGCGTGCCTCTCATATCATCCAATATCCTAGTCACCCCTCCCATCGAACCATCGGTCTACGAGTAATACTCCTCTCTTAAACGTAACTTCATCCCCATCGCCTCCTGTTAACCTTACCACAGGTGGGACACAAGGATCTTATATTCATACGAAACACTATTGTGAATCACCTCGTGTCGACTCATTATCTTTCTATAGTAAAATGTTGGGCACAATGCTCGATGGTGTAACTCACCCAAATCAGTAATAACTTCTTCATATCGATCAACTTATCCCAAAATCCTAAAATGAACTCCACTGGTCTGCCTATCCATTCCATTACTAGAATCTCCAAATATAGAAAAATTCTAGTAGGTAGCCTAGGACCAACGTTTCCCCATCTAATGAGTGGTTCATATGGTGACGAAGACACTGACCCACACGTTCTGTATCCCACATTGTGTGGTAAATCTATCTCCCCTTATCGAGGTATGCAGAAACCGTTCCAAAATTGCACCCTTCTAGGGTCCTTCTTTCCTGTTAGAATCAACATCCTATTTATGTGCAAGCCACCCTTAGGTTTTGACTGAGTACGACTCCTCTTTACTTCCCAAAACTATTGGATCCTCCCTTGGCAAGAAAAATACTTTGCCTGTTTCCTCACACTCTTTCAACCCATCTCGGCTATGATAGCTCTCCTTGTTGTATATATCTAGACTATCATCTTCCTATAATGATGTTCAGTCCACCCTAGTATTCCAACTTTGTTTCTAATTTCCCTATAGGCACACGACTCAACACATTTATTTCGACATTCCCTTATCTCGGATGACACTAAAAATCGAACTAACTAAGGTGCCCGTACACCCTATACCACATTCATATCTGTATAAATATCACAAACGTAACATACATATATTAAACTAGGTCCTGCCTGCTTCATATGACTATACAGTAAGGGTATACTCGATCACTCCACTATTCACGACTCAATTCTTCTCAAGATTGTCCCATCTATTAACTAGTGGCACAAACGTTCCATAGTGCTTTCTTCATATCACTACCTGGATCCACTGGCGTTGAACCATATAATATCTCTCAGTTCAAAATGTTTTCTACATATACATGTAATAACTAAAGTACTAAGCCCATGTCCTAGTGCCCAAGACATCTCCTAACTCCTGACGCTCACTAAGGTTCATGCGTGGGAGTCTTGCAAGCAAAATCCAAACAAGGAACCCCCAATACACTACTACCTAACATTATCGATTATTGAAGTCCGTAGGCCCAAAGCACATAGCTGGGACACTCAAATTCCTGTCCCTAAAAATCACTAAATTATCTCGACTCCGACATCTCTAAATGAGTCAAACAATACAATTCTAACACTATCACTAAGTCCCCATAACTAAGTCAATAACGAGCTCAATCTCTCAGCTCGACAGTAACCTCGATATTCCCTGAATCACATCAGTAAAGTCCATATGCACATGGTTCAAATATCACATTACAATTATAATCTATGAAGTCTCTTGAATAATATAAACGCGGGCTCGACCTATCCTGGAACAAAAAATACAATAGCCTTATTGTAACAAGGAGTAGATCCAAAAATGAGTAAATATATACACATAAAAGTAATACTAACGTTACATCCACTAAGCACGTCTCATGCATGAACCTAGTGCTAATAAAATAATGTGATGCACTCATGTCACACAAAACTTTTCCTATTTGCCCATGGATAAAAATCATATCTACAATTGCCAATGGTATTAGCTGTTCAACTCGTTCCTGGACATAATACTCACGTCGGGATTGACCTAAAAGTTACTAAAATTGTCATCGCTACTGAGCATCTTGCTCTTGTCCCCTTACTTATCGCGAACAAGCTTGATGCATGTAGCCCTTCTTTGCACATATAAAACACATGTCTATCAAATCCCCTTATCTATGGCCCTGCTAGACATGTTGGGGTCTCCCTTCTCTCTGGTCTTGGTGGCTTCATTCCTGATGGCCACCCCCGTTGTTCCCTTGGCTTTATTGACCCTGAAGAACCCGTTGCTAGCCTCATAATCCTCTTAATTTGAAATATCTTAAATGGGTCCCTACCAGGTATCCCCTTGTGGTGCCCCACTATAATCGTTACATCCAGTCTTGCTCTGCTAACTAGACTCTTAAAGTCTCTTGTCTCCCTTCAAATGGAAGCGGTGATCTTAATAGTATAAAATTGCGACATTAATGACATCATCATAATTCATCAATGCTGGATTTCCCAATAAGTGTTGGTGAATTCTCCACGTGAGTCCATCAACAAACTTAAGAACCCTTTTCTCTTCCGTATCCACCTCATCGGGTAAGAATTCTACCAAATGAATGATTTCTTCCATATAATCGGCCACTATCTGGCCTTCCTGTGATAAGCCTAAAAATTACTCTCTGTCTCTATATTAGCAGCGGGTGGAAAGATCTTATGGTCAAATCGCACCCAAAATCTCCAATAATCATGGTGTCTCTCTCTTTAGAAGTGGTAACTGACTCCCACCACTGCAACGTCGATCCTATGAGCTTTAAAGTCGCCAATATTGGTTTCTGAATATCACTGAACGCAACCATACATAAATGCCTCTGTATGTCTTTCTTCCATTGGCTAGATACTACAATGTCTATACTTCCCTATAGCTTCGAAAGATGGTCCTTCATAAAGGAATCTTAGGCTCTCTCCCAAACTGATTGCACCAGGTGTGCTTGAATTGGCGCCACTGACTACTGTGGCTGTGCTTGGAGAAACTTCTACTCCATGGAGGTCACCGTGTCATTATTATTCTGAACAATAATGGTGACCTTCTACTATGATCACCATCCCATGAATAATCTATGTCTCTGATCGAGACTCTCCTCTTATGGTCCTCCTCGCGGCTCGAGTTGGTCGTCCTCTCTTATTTGGTATCTGATACCAAATTGAACTCATATAAAATTCACTTTAATTATACACCATAATCGGATAATGCAAATCATGACATAAATCAAAAGTCCTAAGCATAGGGCTCTACATAAAAAAAAAGCAACGTTAAAAATGTAGTAAGTCTGCACAGATCCTAAGGTCACCAAAACCTGATGCTTTAATACCATTTACGACACCCCGCCTAATTAAATAATGGGGGGCCAGTGCGTTACTAAAATAAAATTGTAATCTCAGACTAGCTCATTCTTAGCATAACTATCGAAACCAAATTAATTACTAATAACCTATTAAGCCCGGTGTCAAATTTTAAAATATTATTAACTTGTGTACACAAAGCTTCCATTCATTTAATAAACCATTTCAAATAATTTAAATATACATTCACCATATGAATGAAAGAAAAGTTCAGAGATAAAATAGATAAAAGTAACTGATAACTCTCAATAAAAATCCTAATATAACATTTCAACTATAACAGAAATGAATAAAGTCTGAATGATACAATAACTGTCTAATTAGGGGACATGCTCAAAATAAAACTTATAGTATAGATCCTATTTAGATCACAATGATAGACACGTCTAATGAATCCCTGCAGGCATCCACAACTGTTGTAGCATCGTCTGACTAAAAGGGTAGGTAAGCCTGACATACCTTTGGATGAGCACCTAAAAGGTTTTGGAAAAAGTGTTTTTGATAAGGGTCAGAGACTAAAACCATTTGAAAATATTTCCAAGTATTTAAAATGAAATATTGCAAATGCCGCATAATCAGTCATATTTAAACTGGTGCCGCACTCGCATGAGATAATCTTAGCCCCTCATCTATAGCGTGCAACTAACGCATTAATTTAAATTTCCTAGTTATACTGCCCCTCCTAACTAGCATAATCACATAACTTAGTGAAATACCCCGTGATTTTTAATGATTTTTAAAATGGGTTATATTTTCAATAAATGGATTAATTGGATTTTATTATTTAATTCATTTGAGTTTTATCCGATTTGTGGATATTAAAATGTATGATTCTGAATATTACTTAAAGATATTTAGGTAATATATGAATGTGAAGCTATTGATATGGCTGTGTGATATTAATTCAGTAATTTGGATTTTTAGTCGGACGCGGTATGGGACGTGTCGGGACTAATTTTGTTAAATTAAAAAGAAAATTTATTTTCTATCGACCTTATAGTAATTTTGACTGCGTCATTGCGTCCGTAAGGTTTGAAATAGTCAGAAAAGTCTATTTGGATGTTGAATTTGGCTCTCGAGTCATTTGGAAATGAAAAGACAACCCAAAAGGGCATTTTGGTCATTTTTATAGGGGGATGAATAGTGATTTCGGATTTTGTCCTATTATAAGTATTTGGACATTAAGTGTACGTGGGTTATTCATCTCCTCTACACAAAATAGAGAAGTCATCTTCCTAGAGAGAGTGAAAGGTTGCTTGGGAAGATAAGAGTTTACTTGGGAAGGAGAAGAACTAAGAACCAAGGGTCACCACCACCAACCACCACCGGAGGCTGATCGGAGAAGGGAGAACTCCCTAATATATAATACACCAGACCTTCATTGGAGGCAAGTGTTTGATAATGGCAATCTAAGTTTATATACTGTCCATGTTAGAATAGTTCTATAAAGATGATATTTTTCATGTTTGGAAGAAATAATGGAGTTTCTAAATGGATTTCTGGAAACTGAAAATATATAGGAATCAAACTCATGTTATAAGTAGATATTAATCCACGAAATAACCATGAATCTGTGGAAGAAATTCTGAAAACCATTGTTGTGTTCTTGAAGATATTAAGTTTATAATTTTCTAGAAATAAGGATAGAAACATGCTTTTAATTCAATCTCTTGATGATTATAGGATGTTTAGATCATTAGAAATCATTTATATATGTTGGTATATCATGTAGTAAGGATTATAAGTCGTTTGGGCTATTAATATGAAGGTTTGAATGATAAAAAATGGCTAAACCCGTAGTTGCAGAAATCCAAAAAAACTGGACTGTTACCTGAGGGATCGATCGATCGACCCCCTGCCTTCGATCGATCGACCTCCCCAGAATTCCTAAAGTTGTTTCTTTTTAAATGTTGATTCTTATCCCAAAACTTTTGTAGATCCTTGGTGATTATTATTTGGATATTTTGCGACATAAAAAAAAATCAGTAAGCCCTTGATAAGATTTGAATTAATTTGATTGGGATTTGATTATTTAGAATAATGATAATTAAACTGAAAGATATTTCAGTTGCTAGATTCATGTGTTGGATTATAATTGGTATGCATGAGGATTAAGGATAGGTCCAGTAGGGAAGATTTAATATAACACCTGGGTAGCCTTAGGGTTACAATTTGAACATCAAGGACTGAGTTTAAGCTCATTATTGATTTCGCAAGGACTGAGTGTAGTACAAGAGCGTAGTGGTATGGCACCTGGATAGAGATGGGAGTTTAGAACACATTTGGTTGAAAGAGGGGATGAGGTCATCCCGATCGCGTATTTGAAGTTGACGGACCTCCTCGATCGACAAAGTTAAGTAGTAGTGTATTGGAGGGGTTCCTTGTTTGGATTTCGCTTTGCGAGACGTTCTGCGCATGAACCTTAACGAAGTCGGGAGTGGAGAGATGTTATAGGATGCGAGGATGTTGGTTTTTTTGATAAGTCTTATAGTGTGAATGAAACACTATAGATTATGAGCCATGTGATGATAGTATTCAATCCTAGTTGATAGAAGATGTGTTTATAAGAGATTATAAACTATCGGTTGTAACTCTAATTAAAGTATAGTTTAATTCGTATTAATTCGGGAGATAAGATGATATGGAGCAGTAGGGTATTAGTGACTTCTTACTGAATATATGTTGAGAAAAAACCTATTTGAACCTTGAGTATTGAGTGAGGCTCGGGGATAATCAAATTATGAAGTAAAGTTATGATATTTTAATACGTGGGATTTAAAAGAGATATAATGCTACGTATGGGAATAATCTAAGGGTAATGTGAGTATCTTGTTGAGGTATATTATAGGTACGATAACGCCTATTTGTTTGATTGATGATTATGTGTATGACATACCTAGCTTACTTGCTATCGACGGGAGGTTTGCGCGTGAGGACAGTCATATCCTGATGAATCCATGGGATCTTCGATTTGTCGCTCGAGAACATAGGTCTATGAAAGACTTATCGTGGAGTTGATAAGTCCGATGACTGTGGGAACGTAGGTATGTGTGTGACCCACGGATACGAGAACTATGTTCGCCTCCAATTTGTAGTTATTTGTCGTTCGAGGAATCCTTACCGAACCTTTAGTCCCCTATTCGGCGACCATCGATGATGGGACATGATAGCAGAGTAATGCATTGCACCGCAGCTGTGACTCAGGGTGCCGTATTATATATGTAAATATATATAATGAATTAAATGAATAAATGGACATATTGTGGTTAAATCGTCTACTGTGTGATAATTGTAGATAACGGTGAATAGAGAAAGATAATAAATTAAGTTAATGAATGTTTATTCTTATAGAATTGAAAAGCTTAATTCATATTAATGAGAAATGATTCATGTTAATGAGAAACGATTTATATAAATGAGAAATGTATAAGAATGATTGTATAACGTATGGTATGGGACATACGGGTTTATGATATGGGAATGGAATCATATTATGAAATCAGTGATGAGGAACCCTTAACTAGGAGGTTAATAGGAAACGTTAAGTGTGCACTCTAGTTGAGAGGTGAGAATAGCAAGTGAGATTGGGATTCTAACATGTACATAATAAATGCTTTTTTGCACTTGTTAAATACTTGCTGTTTTAAAAATGATTTTTACAATCGGGCTCTGACCCATTTCCTTGCATATTTTCTTTTCTATTGTACCTTCTATATCAGGTGTCCAGCAGCAGGGAAGCCAACCTTAGTTGATTTTGACGGGCTATGGAGATATGGAGTATTGCTTAGACTCATATATTCATTTGATTCACAGTGATCTTTTAGTTAGGGCCTGTCGCCCAAAGGATTCAGTTATCTCTTTTCTATTGGGGTCAAATTCTCTTGTAGTCGTGTCCTTTTAATACATTTATTATTGCTGGATTACTGTAATGGATTATTATGTGGGAATGTTTATTCCAAATGCATTTAAATTCTTTTGTGTTATCTATTCGGTTATCAATGTTGTAGAATAAAATGTGTTGTGTTATTCTTAAACTAAAAATGGATTTTGTTGAATTAGAATTTGGAAAGTTGTTAACACCAACTTAATTTGGTATTGGGTGAGTTGTAAATGTTTTCGACAGTGATGCTAAATGAGCCAACTGTATATTCTGTTTTAATTTGGTATGTGACTGGCCACCCGGTATTTAATTAGGCAGGGTGTTACAGGTGGTATCAAAGATCAGGTTCTAGTGTCCTTTAGGGTCTGTACGGCTTACTATGTTTTCAGCTTAGCGTTATTTGATGTAGAGCCCTATGTTTAGGATTATTGATTTCTTTGGTAAGATTCCATCTATATTAGTGAATCTTATTTGCGTTCGGATGGGTTTGTACAAGAAGTATGGCAGATGAGGGCCATTGGACAGATAGCGGAGATCGTACCTATGAGGTTATGAAGTATGTTCGAGTATGATGACCGAAGTCGAGGTCACCCCTATTATGGAAAATTGAGGAGAGTCATCACTAGAAGTTCTTGAAATGCGGGAATTGTGTGTGTGTCCCAACGAAGGAAATATATTCAAAGGCTTGGGCATATAGTGGAGTGTGGTTAACTAGAACTGAAAATTTGGGGTAAAATTCTTCTTAACTCGTCGGAGCAAAGTTATAATATTAGGAGTCAACAACCACCACCTGCGAATGAGGGTATGTTTTCTATTTAAGGAATTATGAGGTGTATATTGATTTTTGTAGCGATTAATATTGTATAGGAAATAGGGTTGCTATATGTAGACACCTCATTCTGTTACCCCCTAACTCTCCTTAGGTCCCTAGTACCACCACTCATCACCGCAAACCCAGGTCATGTCCCGAGCACTGACCTGGAAGCCATCGGGCACTCCCCAGCTCGATTTAACCAAAAGTCAAACTCTTCATCTCGACCGAGACTCAATGAATCTTCGAAAGGCACTGAATACCCTTTCCAACGGTCCATCCCGTCCGTGATTCTGACTTACCATGCTGACGAACGATCCGTTTGCATCTGAAACCCTACCTAGAGGCCACCGAGCGCTCCCGGGCTCTGTTTGACCTAAGTCAGCTCTTCAGCTTGACCGAGGCTGAATGAATCTTTGAAGGGAACTAGAAACCCTTTCCAACGGTCCGTCCCGTGCACAATTCTGACTTTCCATGCGGATGAACGATCCGTTTGACTCCGAGAGGTCACCGAATGCTTCCCGAGCCAATTTTGACCAAAGTGAACTCCCCGAACCGGGTCAAACTCTTTGGAATGTCAAAGTTTATCTCCTAACCTTTCTAACGGCCTGCCCCATGCGCGATTAGGACTTACCATTCGGACGAACGATCCATTTGCGTCTGAACGACTCCCCGTCCAGCGGACTAACAAACACTTTCGAGCCACATTTGCCCAAAGTCAACTCCTAAACTCGGGGGCGGTCCAAAAGGAATTTCCAAGGTCTCTGAAATACCTTTCCAACGGTATGCCCTGGCGCGATTTTGACCAACGGTTTGCCCTCGGCGACACATTTTCTGAAAAAGCCTGAAGCGCACTGCCAAATGGAAGGTCCCAGACCCCGCCTATCAGCACCTGCCGATAGGTAGTGCCATGGCAATGCCGATCGGCAGGCCCCTGGGCCTATAAAAGGAGGCCTTGGACTCATTCGCAAGGGGAGCTGAGATCTGATAAAAATACCTCTCAACGAATCCCAGAAACCTCTCTCGAAGGCAACGTGATTTCAACTTCCAAATCCCCCTTTTACTCCCACTTTTCATCATCCCTTTCATCAAATATGGTGAATTAACCACTCTCCATAATCATTCAAAGTGCAAGGGCTGCTCTCCAACATTCAAGACCAAGCTCAAGATCTTCAAGAAGGTCCAACTTTCTCAAACTCTCTCCTAAATTTTCTTAAATTCCCAATAACTTGTTTTCTTACTTAGCACTTTTATTATCTTATCTCACACATCCTAATATACTTTTTATTTAGTATTATTGCACATCTCTTATTTTCATATAAATAAAACCCAAAAAACATGAAAAAAAGGGTTTGCTCATAAATTCTAAATAGGGATTCTCACACTTTTTCCACACTCATCTCACAACTAAAACACTTTTTTTCTACACACACACATACACACTCACAAATAAGAGATTCCCATTTGGATTTATGGGATAAACCCCACCCCTCGTTTTGTATGCGAACTACGTGGACTTTGATGCCTCTATGGGATATGTAGGCGTCTCGGGGTAAAACCCGAGACTCGAGTCCTTTTTCTCACTTTTTTACCTTATCTTCTATCTTCTCTTCTAATCCATTTTCCTTATATGCTATATACTTGCTCTTAGTGACGTTTTACTCCATATGCGTTATCATTTCACTATAACGATCAACGTAGGGGTAATCGGGTAAATCTTATTTTTCTAATATTATTCTTAATATCTTCCTACGGATGACTCGCTTTATCTTTTCCATGATACAAGTCGAGGATTCCTACCTCCATTCTATATATATACACATCCACACATATCACGGGGGGAAACATGAAGGAAAATAGCAAATATTCATGAGAGACCGAAAGGGCGGAATGGGTGCCTAACACCTTCCCATTTCGTAACTAAGCCTCCGAACCCTTCTCGAATCATTTTTGTTTCGCACGCACCAGTATGTCTTTGGATGCCATCCTTCGGGGTGGCTTCCCCTTTTTCTTTTGTCTGTTTTGAGTAAAATAAACTGGCGACTTTGAATCTCTCTACATTTTCACACCTCACAAATCGACGCCGGCCGAAGCACTCTCCCGAGAGGGACGCGCAGGACCCGAAGGATCCTTTTCCCTCTGCGGTGAGGATCGGGGATGGCCACAGTGGCGACTCTGCTGGGGATGTATATCGAACGGTTCCCCCGCATCGTACCTCTTGATCGAAGTCATGATGGGAGGTATATCGCAGGGAATTGGTTCACGTACGCCGAGTATATCGAATTCGCTCTCACATGTACCGTCCCCACGAGGTATATGGTGAGGCAATTCACGTACACTGAGGTATATCAAATGGCTTGTCCACACGTACCGATTGCCTGCAAGAGCAAGACGTATATCGTGGAAGTCACTCCAAAGGGGGGAACCCATGCCAATTCACCCAAACCAACTGCATACCCGCATATAGGTGTCAAACCTAGGACACGCACTTTAGATTATCGGTTTCAACCCAAAACTCTGCTGAAATTCTGGGTCGGCCTGCCACCCAATTTTCGCACATTTTTTAAAATGGGACCCTGTCCACGATCTTGGTTACAAGTCCAAATATAGCTTTGCATATATTAAGACCCCCCACTTTTCCAGGCTCGGATCCCGTCCAGCATTGCATTTAGGAGAATTAAATACAAGTGAGAACATAATAATCATGCTGAGTTCCGTCTCCAAAAACATTTCTCCCTTCTTTATTAAAAATCCAAAAACATTTCCCCCTTCTTTATTAAAAATCCAAAAACTTTTCTCCCTTCTTTATTAAATATCCAAAAACATTTCCCCCTTCTTTATTAAAAATCCAAAAACATTTCCCCCTTCTTTATAAAAAAATCCAAGAAATATTTCTCCTTTCTTTACTAAAAATCCAAAAACATTTCTCCCTTTTATAAAAAATCCAAAAATAGTTTCTTCCCCTTTTTTCTCAAAAATAAATCTCATCCTACGCCTTCTCAAGTCGATCGCACGCCCTTGTCCTAGCTCCTTATTAACTTCGGTCTTTAGTCAAATCACCCCAGAGTTTCATCCGATCCTCTACTACTTCTTCCGAGTTCGGAATCCATCCATCTTCTATGGATAATACAGATCAAGCACCAGTCATACAACCGGATCTGCCGGCAGTCCTAGCTCAGCTCGTAGCCAGGATTGACAACCTCCAAGATGAGGTCTAAGAAATGCAACGAAACCAAGTCCCTATTCCTCAAGAGCCCGAGGCCCTTTTCCCTCGTGCTATGGGTCCATCCGAGCCTATCTGGGTCCCGAAAGAATATAAATATGCTCCACGTGCCCCTCCTGCTAATGGGCTTCCCCCTGCCCAGCTTCCAATGCCAAGCATTGCCCAACTTATGGCTAACCTTCCTGTGGTCGCTAATCCAAAGGAGGAGGAGTTGAATAAAGTCAAATAGGATCTCAAGATGCTCACCAAGAAGTTTGACCAAGTCAGGATCTCTGGGAATTACATGGACTACACCCACATGTCTCCTTATCCTAAAGCGAGATTACCCGAGAAGTTCAAGATGCCAAATATCGAGAAGTTCGGGGGGAGTGGTCCCCCGATTGTCCATCTTCGCAGTTATCACCGTTCCATGACTCTCCTAGGGGATTCCGAAGAAGTAATGGACCAACTATTTCAACAAACTTTGAAGGATAGTGCCCTACGATGATTTTTATCTCTTGAGGAATCCAGAATTCGTAGCTGGGAGGATGTAGCCCGAGAATTCATGTCGCAGTACAAATACAACGAAGAGCTCGAGGTCACCCACCGTGATTTAGAGCTTCTCAAACAAAACTCTAGAGAATCAGTCAGTAACTTTATAGCCCGATGGAGGGAAAAAGCAGCTACCATGACCAATCGGCCATCTGAGGAAGAACAAGTCAACATAGTGAAGAAGAAATTCTTGCCCTATGTCCGAGCAACCATGGGAGGATAGTACTACCCCCACTTTCGAGATCTCAGAGAAGCAGGAGTAGAAATCGAGGAACGTCTTGCCAAAACAGAAGTTGAACAGAAAAAGGTGTCCGGACAGTTCACCCCTAGAAAGTATGATAAGCTTGTCAGTGCCGCAGTATCAACCATCAACAACATCTCTCAACCAACCACATCATGGGCACCAGAAAGTCGCCCTGCCCCCGTCCGTAGGGAATACACTGAGCTCCATGATCCCCTCTCCAAAGTCTACCAAGCCCTGTTAATCCGAAACCTTATAAAACCCTTGGATCCCCGTCCATTACCCAATCCACTTCCCAGAAATTTCAGGACCGATGCTCATTCCGCCTTTCACCAAACAGCTGGCCATACCACCGACCAATGCTTCCACCTTCGAAACATTATCCAAGATCTCATTGATCGGGGTACCATCGCCCCACCAGCTAAGCCTAAGCCAAACACTACGCACAACCCACTCCCAAATCACACCAATGCCATCTTTTTGGAAGAAAACCCAGATTTTGATCACTCGACTAAAATCATACCAATACACCTTCCTAAACCTCTTCAAATTTACCCATATTTCCTCCTACACCCTACTAGCCCCGCTGATCAGGAACTATCACTCCTTACTAGAGCATGCATCGTTGTCCGTACTTGTTCCGAAAATAGAAGAATGGAATTGTCAGAAGTCTTAAATCAACTCCTAGAGTTCAGACTGAAATTGCCCTCACAGATGAATATCGATTGCCAGAGGTTCAGTGCGCTATTTTTGGAAGCATAAAAATGGGCTCGAGAATCAGATAGTTGGGTGGTACCAACCGACGAAGTCAACTTAGATGATGTTGTCCCAATCATGGCGGAAGCATTCAGGCAAACCAACAACATTTGCAGTATCACTGAGTTATTTGGTGCTTTGAAGCTACAAGGGAACCTGGTCCCTTCACCCTTACAATTCCCACAGAATGGGAAGACCTATATGAGGAGGCCGTTGAAGTTATGGAATGAATTGACTTCACGGGGGAAAACAGAATCGTTGCCACCGGATGGGGGGAAGAATTCGAAGATTCAAATAAAGAATAAGCTTCAGGAAGAACTGGCCCAGTATCCGACTTATGTGGGATGATATCATTTGAAGAACTCCTCGAAGAAATAGACAGGGCGGCAGAACAACCTGAGATTGACGAGGAAATAGGATTTATGTTTTTCCCTTCTTCAGTAAATCACATGACCAGATCTGGGAGACATTACCAGATTCCGAGCTCACTACCAGCAAATGACAAGGGGAAGGGCATTGAAAACCTTCATATGCCAGAAATGACCATCGAGGAGAGCAAGATCCTCGATCAACTGAAGAAAACTCAAGCTAACATCACTCTATGGGGGCTTTTCATGTCTTCCCAGCTGCATAGAAATGCTTTAATCAAGTTGCTCACAGGACCCACAGTTCCTCCTTCTACCACACCAGAAGAGGCGGTAAATTTGGTCGGATCCTTGACCTCTACCCGAATGCTATCATTTTTTGAAGAAGAAATCCCCAGAATTGGGCCGAATCATAATCATGCACTCAACATCTTCGTCGAAGTTATGGGAAAGGCCGTGCCACTCTCCCTTGTCGATAACAGATCCGCCTTGAATGTTTTCCCGTTGAGAACCTTCAAATGTTTAGGTCTGAAAGAAAGTGACCTTGCTCCAACCTCTTCCGCTGTGCATGCCTACGATAACACATGCCGAGAGGTGATGGGATCCATAAAACTTGCAATAGGGGTTGGACCTATAAACCCTGTCGTCGAATTCCAAGTCATTGATATCCCGACATGTTTTAACCTGTTGCTCGAACGACCCTGGCTCCACAGTATAAAGGGTGTCTCTTCTTCATTCCATCAGAAATTGAAGTTCTTTGCCGATGGGCGAGTCATCACCATTTTGGGTGACGACGACAATGCCGAGGGTGCAAGCACTAGCAGTCCAATTCTTGAGATACATCATGGGTTAAATGATATGCTCCTATCTGGATTTCGAGTCGAGCCATCCCTACTCCCGGCAGGGGACGGTTTCAAAGAAAGGGTTTGTCCAGAATATGACCCTCATGGCAATGTTAATGTGATTAAGATGTTCAGAAACATGCACTTCATGCCCGGACTGGGGCTAGGGCAAAGACATCAAGGGATACTTGAGCCGATCAAACTGAAGAAATCTTTCCCTCTTTGCGGCTTGGGGTATCAACCATCAGAACCAGAGCTCAGAATGACCCGCCAGACTCGATCAAAGAGAGCATTAGACTGCGTCCGAACTATCTCAGGAGACTCATTAAATGGACGATTCATCAAAGAAGGCGAGGACTTCCCCTTTTGCGGTTTTCCAGAACCATGGTACGATCGCACAGACAAGAAGATGAAGCCTAGAGTGGAGATCTTTTTCCAAGATAGCTACCCATGGGCCAAAAGTTTCCCACACCGCGTACAATCTCTCACCAAAGATACCAAAGAAACCTAGGAAAGTGATTCTGAAGATTCCTTCAACTTGTAGACACTGGGGCTGGCACTCTGCATGGTTCATTCAGGCACCACATCAATGGATCCATCTCGTCTGATTAAAGCTGCTGATACACCTCTCCTCAACTGGCATGCTGTGCCAGTTCTACCTCTTGAAATCTCCCCTAACCCCAATGTTTACCCTGTTTCTTCTTCTGTTGTCTATCCTTGCTCAAATGTAATCGAGACCGCTTTTGATGAGGTTATCAATGATGTTTTTCCTATTAATGAAATAAAAAAAGATTTTGAGTATATTGATGTGCCTTACATTAATTGTTTAGATTCTAATCGAACTTTTGATGATGATGATTTTGCAAATGAATAATTCTTAATTGTTCTAAATAAGGTTAATAATAAACAACATAACCGCGTTCAAGTTAATGAAGAAGATACTATTGTTATTAATCTCGATTCTAGTAGCCAACTGCGCGAGATTAGGATAGGGTCCACCCTTGACGAGCATGAGCGCGCACAACTCGAGGAATTGCTAAAGGAGTTCATGGATGTCTTCGCATGGTCCTACGACGATATGCTCGGTATTGATCCTGAAATAGCTCAACATGAGATCCCCACTCTCCCAGATTACAAACCGGTTAAAAAAAAGTTGAGAAAGCTCCACACCGAATGGTCGCTCAAGGTCAAAGAAGAGGTGGTCAAACAGTTGAATGTAGGTTTCATTCGGGTGATCGAATATCCCACATGGCTAGCCAACATTGTACCTGTACCGAAATTAGGAGGAAAGGTTCGAATGTGTGTGGATTACCGAAATTTAAACAAAGCATCCCCAAAGGATGATTATCCGTTACCCAACATCGACATGATCATGGAAAACACAACCAGTCATTCTCTCAAGTCATTCGTCGACGGGTTTGCCGAATACAACCAAATTAAGATGCACCCCGACCACCAAGAAAAAACTGCATTCATCACCCAATGGGGAACCTTTTGCTACATCGTTATGCCATTCGGTCTCAAGAATGCTGGGACCGCAGAGGAAAATTCAAGCCCAATTGGAGCGGCCGTTACATTGTGAATAAAATCTTGTCTGGCGGTGCCGCCATGCTCACTGACCTAGATGGGGAGGAGATGGCTCGTCCAGTCAATCTAGACCGTCTCAAGAAATTCTACCCCTAGTCCGAAATCTCGACGCGCTACGACTCTTCTCATCCCTCTTCTATTCTAAAAAAAAAAACTCTTCATTTCCCTCTACCCTGAACTACGTGGGCCTGATCCTCTACAAAAAAAAACACTTTTAAACAAATTTTTTTTCAAAAAACCCCAGAGGTACGTAGGCAGCTCATACATCTCACATGAGCACGACCCCTTCTTTTTCACAAAAATATATTCTTTTCTTATCTCCGAGAACGGCAATTCATTCTAAACATCTACTTGAACAAAAGGATTATGTATTCCATAGCGATCGGTATAGATAATTCAAAATACAAAATTCATCGAAAGGCACAGCTTGATGATCAGAAACTTATTTATTTCATTAATAAGAAATTGTAGTACGGATTACATAAGAAAAAGGAACGGATAAATCCCTTCCCCTATTACCATAAAAAGCCATATAAAATCCCCACATCTGATACACAAAATAAACTCTCCAGGAGTCCTACCCACAACTACCAGAAGAGCCTGCACCCTCATCATCTACATCCTGAGGACCCCAAGTTTCCCCTGCCTGAATAGAGTGTCGCAAACATTCCATGGATCGATGAGCCTTAATCATATTCGAAAAGACCACAACACCCCCTTCCATGGAGTCAGATAAAATAAACCACCTTTGACCAGTCTCTACTGCCAACATCTTGCTGACTACTTTCCTCCACAACCACTTCACATAATCTTTGGGGACATGCCAAACCTTCCCGACAGACTGAGAGGGACGGGTCGACGAACGCCGATTTTCCATAGAGATCCAAGAAATAGACGCAAGCGCTCAGTCAAATCTTCTACTGGAAAGAAATTTGAGGTCCGAGGGGGCATGACATGCGCCCAACCAAATTAGCGCAGAAGCCGCCAAGGGAAATAAAAAGAGGTCCGTCTGAGACCAACCAGCTGCACATATGAATACTCTCCTAGCTCTAAAACTGGCTGCAACTGTCCCCACCAAGGCACTGACCAATAAAGCCCACGAGCCCCATGCTCCATAAGACAATTCTCCCAATTCTCAACATGCAGGCCAACGCGGATGAAGTAGCGGGAAAAGAAGTTGTGTACAGCCGACAAGGGATACTCTGGAGGAGTCGCCAAACGGAATCTTTCACACAACCACATGAACAGCATCACAGGGCTACCCCTCAAAAAGTCAGAACGACCTTCTCTCCAGGCATCCAGGCCATTCAGAGTCTACGCCAATATCACCGTCGCAGGATTGCGACGGTATGACATCAATAAAGTAATGGCTGCAAGTTGAGGGTCCACGTGCACCTCCCCAGTCACCAATAAATTTTTTGAAATAAGGCCCAGAACAACGGCTCCAGCATAGCCGACATCACCTACTTCCCACAAATTCACAGACTGCAGCACCGCCGGGAGGGAGATCATTCCTCCTGGGACCAACGATCTAGCCGCTGAAGGCGAGATATGAAGAAGCCCGACCAACAAATCCCTAGGAGAGCGGGAAAATTCAGGTAAAGCCACAGCAACACTGGGATTCACAACTAGTATGGCAGAAAATTCCTCGTAGGTAGGACAAACTTCTTCCAACCCAAAGCGGAATACATGGTCTTCGGGGTACCAGAATTGTACCGCCGATATCAGCATATTCCACTCAAAAGGCCGATTGCGCCACAAGTAGACTCAACGCATGTTGAAGGCATCATAGTCGACATTATAAGAGCACATAGCTTCCAAGGCTTCGAGGTAATTGGCAAACTCAATGCTACCAGAGAGAGCCATCTTGGAAGACTAAAATATAATGGGTAGGCAGATGAGGATGCAAAGGTCTGATGAGAACACTCCACCCTTCTCCCTTTTTATACTTTAAAATCCCCACAAGGGACATAATCCCTGCAGAAATCGGAAGGAATCCTACCCCACAAGGTACTAAAGGCTGAAGAGGGTACCAATCAAAGATTTCAATTGATAGGACTGGACTGAACTGCCGATAGGCAGGTCAGGGTGCTTGTCGATCGGCAACCCCCCATTTTTGGAAATTTCCTCCTTTCCTCTTTTATCAAATCAGAAAACTCAATAAAAATAAATTGATATTCTCAAAAGAATTTTAAGAATCCTATTTTCTCCTTATGGGATTCCCCTTTTTAAATAAAACAACTTTCCTTTGAAAATTCCAAAAATACTCCAGTTTTACGGTCTCAGCAGCAAATTAAAAAGCGCATGTGCATGCATTCATTCATCATTAAAATAAAAGATAGTCAAAAAACTACATTGCATCGCATATATCTGTTTTTTGTGTTACATCATTTTGCAGGAAATATATAGAAAATCCAAAAATAACGGGACTCAGCCCGAACCCACATTCTCTCTCTCTCTCTCAAGAGCTCCCACCCCTGCGACACACTCTCTTTCCCCTACGACGAGACGACGCGCCCCCACTACCCGAGCCAGAGTCTTCCCCGGATGAGGTTGATGGCACCAAGCAAGAAGGAACAGGAACAACATCCCGAATGTGGGCAGTCACCGATGATATCCAATCTCTAATGTCCCTGAGCCAAGTGGTCGACACTCGGACTTGCTGCAAGGAAAAGGAAGAATCAGTATCAAGCAAAAGAAATCAAAAAGAGGAAAAGGACCGAAAGGTTTATCGCAGGACGAAGGACCTCCTCTGTCAAACCCAGCTCCTCTGCATCCATTGCAAGAGGACGGTGCAGCATCGGCACTATCCCTCCATCAGCCCGCCGGATGTTGCACGAAGGGGTATGCAACCGCACAAAAGGGACCTCCGAGGTTACCGCCGCCGCAGATGTCGTCGGACCACCACCACTATGGGAAGATTTCACCGCCCGACTCGAACCCGCCGGAGGGAAGGCAATGCATCATATATGCTGGGCGACATCAACCAGCTCGTCACAAAATCCATATAGTCATACAACGCATCCGTATCTGTGTATAGCAAGTAGGACTCACCGATCATCGCCGCGATCCTCTCATCCTCCAATAGGTGTCGCTCCCGCCTCATAGACGTAGGGAGCTGCGTGGGTGTCACCACCGCCCCCTCCTCAGTAATTTGGCGAACCACCCTCTCCCCGAGATACCAGGAATGGCCAAACTCATGCGCCAACAAACACCTCATATGCGCGTTCACCCCAGTCATCCCTGTATCCTGAATGGCTTTCCCCCAAGGATAAAAGGTCACCTGAAAATCCCCAAACAGGCATGAGTCAATATAAGACCAGAAGGTGCAAAAACCAAGACTGGAAAGGAAAGGACCTTACCCGACCACTGGTCATGTCATTCAAGACCTGACGCACCGCCTCCAAGGAGAGAGATCCCTTCGAGTGCCGGTTGGCCTTACGCCATCGATACAATCGGCAGAAGTCCCCAACAGTGTCGTCCTTCAGAGCAATCAGCGGAGTGTTTCACCCGATTACCTCATAGAACCACGTATGAATTCACAAGCAAAAATATACGCATAAGGAAAATGCGAATGCATGAAAGGAAAATGAAAATGCATGAAATGAAAATGCGCAAAGTCAAGAATACCTCAAGGAGATACGTGGCTCCAGTAAAAGTCTGCCGACAGCACCGGCTGAATGCATCCAAAGAAGAGTAAAGGGTCGCCTAGGCTAGACCCCCCAATGCTAGAAAGGGATGTTCGAAAACATCCTCAAGTACGGAAGAAACAACAAATGGACGACGTCGCCGCTCGACGCCACCATGAAACCTCCCAGCACCAACAAGATGAATAACTGGGCCATCTGCCTCACTTGCAGCCCGTCCTCCACATCAATCACTCTGCTCAACAGAACATCCTTCAGCAGGGATAGCCGAATAGAATCTCCTGAAACTATCCTCCTCACATCCACTGCCGAATGGCTCCCCTCAGTCTATGCCGGCCGGCACCCCCCTTAAAATTGCATACAGAAATTCCCGAAAAATTCCAGAAAACCCTAAAAAATCCTCAGAAAATTCCTAAAAATCCCAAGAAGGATTTAGAACATTTTTGTCAAGAAAATTTCGCACTCCTTCAGGAGAAACCTATTTTTCCCCAACGGAACCCTCAAAATCCAAGCGAATGACCTCTCGAGCAATGCGCCCGGACCACCTAATCACCTCCTCAGCAGAGTTTACAACCTCAAACCGGTTATCTCCCCAACCATCAGCTCCTCCACTCAAATCAAAGACACAAAGCCTCCCCAGCCATCGGCTACCCAGTGCAAAACAATATCGCATGGTATTTTTCCCAGCGGAATTCAGAAGAATCACTTGCCCCAGGCGATCTCTCCTAAAGGATGATTCAAATATTCACTAGATAATTCATCGTTCCCCAGCGGAACCTCAAATCCAATTCTTATCCCCAGCGGAACCTCAAATCCAATTATTACCCCAGTGGAACTCTTTTCTTTTCCCAAGGAAATGCAATCACTCTTAGGTCAGAATTGACCTCGGTCCTGGATCGTCACCTGAGTTAGGCCAGAATTGACCTCGGTCCTCAATCATCACCACTCTTGGGTTAGAATTGACCCCGGTCTTGGATCGTCACGTGAGTTAGGTCACAATTGACCTCGGTCCTTGATCGCCACCACTCTTGGGTCAGAATTGACCCCGGTCTTGGATCATCACCTGAGTTAGGTCAGAATTGACCTCGGTCCTCGGTCGTTACCACTCTCGGGTCAGAATTGACCTCAATCCTCGGTCGTCATAACTTTTGGGTCAGAATTGCCACGATCTTGGATCGTCACTTGAGTTAGGTTAGAATTGACCTCGGTCCTCGTTCGTCACCACTCTTGGGTCAGAATTGACCCCGGTCTTGGATCGTCACATAAGTTAGGTTAGAATTGACCTCAATCCTCGGTCGTCACCACTCTTGGGTCAGAATTGACCCTCGTCTTGGATCATCACCAGAGTTAGGTCAGAATTGACCTCGGTCCTAGGTCGTCACCACTTTTGGGTCAGAATTGACTCGGTCTTGGATCGTCACCTGAATTATGTCAGATTTGACCTCGGTCCTCAGTCATCACCAGTTTTGGGTCAGAATTGACCCCGGTCATAGATCGTCACCCGAGTTAGGTCAGAATTGACCTCGGTCCTCGGTCGTCACCACTCTTGGGTCAGAATTGACCCCGGTCTTGGATCGTCACCTGAGTTAGGTCAGAATTGACCTCGGTCCTCGGTCGTCACCACTCTTGGGTCAGAATTGACACCAGTCTTAGATCATCACCTGAGTTAGGTCAGAATTGACCTCGGTCCTCGGTCGTCACCACTCTTGGGTCAGAATTGACCCCGGTCTTGGATCATCACCTGAGTTGGGTCAAAATTGACCTCAGTCCTCGTTCGTCACCACTTTTGGGTCAGAATTGAACCCGATCTTGGATCGTCACCTGAGTTAGGTCAGAATTGACTTCGGTCCTCAGTTGTCACCACTCTCGGGTCAAAATTGATCCCGGTCTTGGATCGTCACCTGAGTTAGGTCAGAATTGACCTCGGTCCTCGGTCGTCACCACTCTCGGGTCAGAATTGACCCCGATCTTGGATCGTCACCTGAGTTAGGTCAGAATTGACCTCGGTCCTCGGTCGTCACCACCCTCTGGTCATAATTGACCCTGGTCTTGGATCATCACCTGAGTTAGGTCAGAATTGACCTCGATCCTCAGTCGTCACCACTCTTGGGTCAGAATTGACCCCAGTCTTGTATCGTCACCTGAGTTAGGTCAGAATTGACCTCGATCCTCACCACTTTTTAGTCAGAATTGACCCCGGTCTTGGATCGTCACTTGAGTTAGGTCAGAATTGACCTCGGTCCTCGGTCGTCACCACCCTCGGGTCAGAATTGACCCCAGTCTTGGATCGTCACCTGAGTTAGGTCAGAATTGACCTCGGTCCTCACCACTTTTTTGTCAGAATTGACCCCGATCTTGGATTGTCACTTGAGTTAGGTTAGAATTGACCTCGGTCCTCGGTCGTCACCACTCTCGGGTCAGAATTGACCCCGATCTTGGATCATCACCTAAGTTAGGTCAGAATTGACCTCGATCCTCGGTCGTCACCACTCTCGGGTCAGAATTGACCCCGATCTTGGATCGTCACCTGATTAAGGTCAGAATTGACCTCAGTCCTCGGTTGTCACCACTCTCGGGTCAGAATTGACCCCAGTCTTGGATCATCACCTGATTTAGGTCAGAATTGACCTCGATCCTTGGTCGTCACCACTCTCGGGTCAGAATTGACCCCGTTATTGGATTGTCACCTGAGTTAGGTCAGAATTGACCTCGGTCCTCGATCGTCACCACTCTTAAGTAAGAATTGACTCCGATCTTGGATCGTCACCTGAGTTAGGTGAGAATTGACCTTGGTCCTCGGTCATCACCACTCTCGGGTCAGAATTGACCTCGGTCTTGGATCATCACCTGAGTTAGGTCAGAATTAACCTCGGTCCTCGGTCGTCACCATTCTTAGGTCCTCAGAACTGACCTCGACCCTCTGAATTGGTCACCCCCACTTCCTTAGGTCCTCGAAATCGACCTCAACCCTCTGATTTGATCATCCCCAGCCCGCTCCTTAGGTCCTCAGAATTGGCCTCGATCCTCTAAATTGATCATACTCTCTCGGAAGCATCATTCGGTGTCTAATCGACGGCTATCATTTGTTCCAAACTCACCCGTCGAGGGGCTCTATAGACACCTCATTCTATTACCCCTAACTCTCCTTAGGTCCCTAGTACCTCCACTCATCACCGCAAACCCGGGTCATGTCCCGAGCACTGACCTGGAAGCCATCGGGCACTCCTCGGCTCGGTTTGACCAAAAGTCAAACTCTTTGTCTCGACCGAGACACAATTAATCTTCAAAGGGCACTGAATACCCTTTCAAACGGTCCATCCCGTGCATGATTCTGACTACCATGCTGACGAATGATTCGTTTGCGTCCGAAACTCGACCTAGAGGCCACCGGGCGCTCCCGGGCTCTGTTTGACCTAAGTCAACTCTTCATCTCAACCAAGGCTAAATGAATCTTTGAAGGGCACTTGAAACCCATTCCAATAATCCATCCCGTGCACAATTCTGACTTTCCATGCGGACGAACGATCTGTTTGACTCCGAGAGGTCACCGAATGCTTCTCGGGCCCAATTGACCAAAGTCAACTCCCCAAACTGGGTCAAATGCTTTGGAATGTAGAAGTACATCTCCTAACCTTTATAATGGTCCACCCCATGCGTGATTTGGACTTACCATGCGGACGATCAATCCATTTGCATCCGAAAGATTCCCCGTCCAGCGAATTAACAAACGCTTCCGAGACACATTTGACCCAAAGTCAACTCCCGAACTCGGGAGCAATCGAAAGGATTTTTGAAGGTCTCTAAAATACCTTTCCAATGGTATGCCCCATTCATGATTCTGACTAACGGTTTGCCCTCGGCGGCCAATTTTTCGAAAAAGCCTGAAGCGCACTGCCAAATGGCAGGTCCCAGACCGCCTATCGGCACCTGCCGATAGGTAGTGCCATGGCAATGCCGATCGGCAGGCCCCTGGGCCTATAAAAGGAGGCCTTGGACTCATTTGCAAGGGGAGCTGAGATCTGATAAAAATCCCTCTCAATGAATTCCAGAAACCTCTCTCGAAGGCAATGTGATTTTATCTTCCAAATCCCCCTTTTACTCTCACTTTTCATCATCCCTTTCATAATATTTGGTGAATTAATCACTCTCCATCATCATTCAAAGTGCAAGGTCTGCTCTCCAACATTCAAGATCAAGGTCAAGATCTTCAAGAAGGTCCAACTTTCTCAAACTCTCTCCTAAATTCTCTTGAATTCCCAATAACGTGTTTTCTTACTTAGCACTTTTATTATCTTATCTCACACATCCTAATATACTTTTTATTTAGTATTATTGCACATCTCTTATTTTCATATAAATAAAACCCAAAAAACAAGAAAAAGAGGGTTGGCTCATAAATTCTAAATAGGGATTCTCACACTTTTTCCACACTCTTCTCACAACTAAAAAACTTTTTTTGTACACACACACATACACACTCACAAATCAGAGATTCCCATTTGGATTTATGGGATAAACCCCACCCCTCATTTTGTATGCGAACTACGTGAACTTTGATGCCTCTATAGGCTACGTAGGCGTTTCGGGGTAAAACCCGAGACTCGAGTCCTTTTTCTCACTTTTTTACCTTACCTTCTATCTTCTCTTCTAATCCATTTTCCTTATATGCTATATACTTGCTCTTAGTGACGTTTTACTCCATATGTGTTATCGTTCCACTATAACGATCAACGTAGGGGTAATCGCGTAAATCTTATTTTTCTAATATTATTCTTAATATCTTCCTACGGATGACTTGCTTTATCTTTTCCATGATACAAGTCGAGGATTCCTACCTCCATTCTATATATATACACGTGCACACATATCACGAGGGGAACATAAAGGAAAATAGCAAATATTCATGAGAGACCGAAAGGGCGGAATGGGTGCCTAACACCTTCCCATTTCATAACTACTCGGAATACTTCTCGAATCATTTTGGTTTCGCACGCACTAGTATGTCTTTGGATGCCATCCTTCGGGGTGGCTTCCCCTTTTTCTTTTTTTCTATTTTGAATAAAATAGACTGGCGACTCTGATTCTCTCTACATTTTCACACATCACAAATCGACGCCGGTCGAAGCTCTCTCCCGAGAGGGATGCGCAGGACCCAAAGGATCCTTTTCCCTCCGCGGCGGGTATCGGGGATGGCCACACAATACTTAGCCAATAGCACTGTTATTTATGTAGACTCACCGAGGGGTGTTGGACACCTATATTTTTTTTATGTCATCACGGGGGTTTGATTTTTTATCATGGGATTACTTACTTTGGGCATGTCCGAGCATGATGTGACTGTCGGCGTGGATTGACCTGTGGTATACGAGAGCGTATGTACTACTACTAGCCAACATCTTGTATGTAATAAGAGAATAGATGAGTAGACTTTATTCGAAGTCGAAAAAACTTGTAGAGAGGTTATAAACTATTGACTAAAGACCTGAGGAGTTTTGATGACCGACTACTTTAGGTAGTAGTGTATCGGGGGGGTTCCTTGTTTGGATTTCGCTTGCGAGACACTCCACGCATGAAAATAATAACCGTTGGGAGTTGAAATAAGATAGGTCTTTAGGATATGAGTTTATAATCTTTGCGATAAATATTATAAAGGAAAGTTGTATGATAGGGTGTATGGGCGTCCTGGATGGTTGAGTGATAGTAGTTTTGATAATTGTGGAACTGTAAGTAGTTGGGACTTGAGGATTTATTTGTTTCATAAGTGAGAATCATTTGTTGCCCAAAGTTTGTCATGAGGATGGTATAGGGAAGATTGCGTAAAGTTTAAATTCGATTGAGTTGAAACTATATGGTGAGGCTGGGCGTATAACACCAATAGGGATTTTTGATAATGTACTGTATGGGCGGTACGTCTTAGATTTCTTGCGATGTGAGATTTATACTCGGAGTTGACCTTATCGGTATGATTTACATTCCTGAATTTCGAGACGAAATTCTGTTATAAGGGTGAAGTATGTAATACCCGGTGATTTTTAATGATTTTTAAAATGGGTTATATTTTAAATAAATAGATTAATTAGATTTTATTATTTAATTCATTTGGGTTTTATCCGATTTGTGGATATTAAAATGTTTGATTCTGAATATTACTTAAAGATATTTAGGTAATATATGAATGTGAAGCTATTGATATGGCTGTGTGATATTAATTCAGTAATTTGGATTTTTAGTCAGACGCGGTATGGGACGTGTCGGGACTAATTTTGTTAAATTAAAAAGAAACTTTATTTTCTATCGACCTTATAGTCATTTTGACTGCATTGTTCCGTCCGGAAGGTTTTAAATAGTGAGAAAAGTCTATTTGGATGTTGGATTTGGGTCTCGGGTCATTTGGAAATGAAAAGACAACCCAAAAGGGAATTTTGGTCATTTTTATAGGGGGGATGAATAGTGATTTCGGATTTTGTCCTATTATAAGTATTTGGACATTAAGTGTACGTGGGTTATTCATCTCCTCTACACAAAATAGAGAAGTCATCTTCCTAGAGAGAGTGAAAGGTTGATTGGGAAGAGAAGAGTTTACTTGGGAAGGAGAAGAACTAAGAACCAAGGGTCACCACCACCAACCACCACCGGAGGCTGACCGGAGAAGGGAGAACTACTTGAGATATACTACACCAAAGGATCAGACCTTCATTAGAGGCAAGTGTTTGATAATGGCAATCTAAGTTTGTATATTGTCCATGTTAGAATAATTCTATAAAGATGATATTTTTCATGTTTGGAATATATAATGGAGTTTCTAAATGGATTTCTGGAAACTGAAAATATATAGGAATCAAACTCATGTTATAAGTAGATAGTAATCCGCGAAATAACCATGAATCTGTGAAAGAAATTTTGAAAACCATTGTTGTGTTCTTGAAGATATTAAGTTTATAATTTCCTGGAAATAAGGATAGAAACATGCTTTTAATTCAATCTCTTGATGATTATAGGATGTTTAGATCATTAGAAATCATTTATATATGTTGGTATATCATGTAGTAAGGATTATAAGTCATTTGTGCTGTTAATATGAAGGTTTGAATGATAAAAAAAGGCTAAACCCGTAGTTGCCGAAATGCAGAAAAACTGGACTGTTACCTGAGGGATCGATCGATCGACCCCCTGGCATCGATCGATCGACCTCCCCATAATTCCTAAAGTTGTTTATTTTTAAATGTTGATTCTTATCCCAAAATTTTTGTAGATACTTGGTGATTATTAATTGGATATTTTGGGACATAGAAAATATCAGTAATCCCTTGATAAGATTTGAATTAATTAGATTGGGATATGATTGTTTAGAATAATGATAATTAAATTGAAATATATTTCGGTTGCTAGATTCATGTGTTGGATTCTAATTGGTATGCATGAGGATTAAGGATAGGTCCAGTAGGGAAGATTTAATATAACACATGGGTAGCCTTAGGGTTACAATTTGAACATCAAGGACTAAGTTTAAGCTCATTATTAATTTCGCAAGGACTGAGTGTAGTACAAGAGCGTAGTGGTATGGATCCTGGATAGAGATGGGAGTTTAGAACACATTTGGTTGAAAGAGCGTATGAGGTTATCCCGATCGCGTATTTGAAGTTGACGGACCTCGTCAATCGACAAAGTTAAGTAGTAGTGTATTGGAGGAGTTCCTTGTTTGGATTTCGCTTTGTGAGACGTTCCGCGCATGAACCTTAACGACGTCGGGAGTGGAGAGATGTTATAGGATGCGAGGATGTTGGTTTTGTTGATAAGTCTTGTAGTGTGAATGAAACACTATAGACTATGAGCCATGTGATGATAGTATTCAATCCTAGTTGATAGAAGATCTGTTTATAAGTGATTAGAAACTATCGGTTATAACTTTAATTAAAGGAGAGTTTAATTCGTAGTAATTCAGGAGATAAGATGATATGGACCTGTAGGGTATTAGTGACTTCTTACTGAATATATGTTGAGGAAAAACCTATTTGAACCTTGAGTATTGAGTGAGGCTCGGGGATAATCAAATTATGAAGTAAAGTTATGATATTTTAATACGTGGGATTTAAAAGAGATATACTGCTACGTATGGGAATAATCTAAGGGTAATGTGAGTACCTTGTTGATAGTATATTATAGGTATGATAATGCCTATTTGTTTGATTAATGATTATGTGTATGACATACCTAGCTTACTTGCTATCGACGGGAGGTCTGCGCGCGAGGACAGTCATATCCTGATGAATCCATGGGATCTTTGATTTTTCGCTCGAGAACATAGGTCTATGAAAGACTTATCAGGGAGTTGATAAGTCCGCTGACTGTGGGAGCATAGGTATGAGCATGACATATGGATACGAGAACTATGTTCGCCTCCAATTTTTAGTTGTTTTTGGTTCGAGGAATCCTTACCGAACCTTTAGTCCCCTATTCGGCGACCAGCGATGATGGGACATGATAGTAGAGTAATGCATTGCACTGCAGTTGTGACTCGGGGTTCCGTATTATATATGTAAATATATATAATGAATTAAATGAATAAATGGACATGTTCATAAGGATTCGTGTTGTGGTTAAATCATCTACTGTGTGATAATTGTAGATAACGGTGAATAGAGAAAGATAATGGAATTAAGTTAATGAATGTTTATTCTTATAGAATAGAAAAGATTAATTCATATTAATGAGAAATGATTGATGTTAATGAGAAACGATTTATATAAATGAGAAATGTATATGAATGATTGTATAACGTATGGTATGGGACATACGGGTTTATGATATGGGAATGGAATCATATTATGAAATCAGTGATGAGGAACCCTTAACTAGGAGGTTAATAGGAAATGTTAAGTGTGCACTCTAGTTGAGAGGTGAGAATAGCAAGTGAGAGTGGGATGCTAATATGTACATAATAAATGCTTTATTGCACTTGTTAAATACTTACCATTTAAAAAATGATTTTTACAATCGGGCTCTGACCCGTTTCCTTGCAAATTTTCTTTTCTATTGTACCTTCTATATCAGGTGTCCAGCAGTAGGGACGTCAACCTTAGTTGATTTTGATGGACTATGGAGCTATGAAGTATTGTTTAGACGCTTATCTTCATTTGATTCACAGTGATCTTTTAGTTAGGGCATGTCGCCCAAAGGATTCAGTTATCTCTTTTCTATTGGGGTCAAATACTCTTGTAGTCGTGTCGCTTTAATACATTTATTATTGTTGGATTACTGTAATGGATTATTATGTGGGAATGTTTATTCCAAATGAATTTAAATTCTTTTGTGTTATCTATTCGGTTATCAATGTTGTAGAATAAAATGTATTGTGTTATTCTTAAACTAAAAATGGATTTTGTTGAATTAAAATTTGGAAAGTTTTTAACACCAGCTTAATTGGGTATTGGGTGAGTTGTAAATGTTTTCGACAGTGATGCTAAATGAGCCAACTGTATATTCTGTTTTAATTTGGTATGGGACTATCCACCCGGTATTTAATTAGGCGAGCTATTACAGGTGGTATCAGAGCATCAGGTTCTAGTGTCCTTTAGGGTCTGTACGACTTACTACGTTTTCATCTTAGCGTTCTTTGATGTAGAGCCCTGTGTTTAGTATTGTTGATTTCCTTGGTAAGATTCCTTATATATTAGTGAATCTTATTTGCATTCGGACGGGTTCGTACAAGAAGTTTGGCAGATGAGGGCCATTGGACGGATAGCGGAGATCGTACCTATGAGGGTATGAAGTATGTTCGAGTATGATGACCGTAGTCGAGGTCACCCCTATTATGGAAAATTGAGGAGAGTTATCATTAGAAGTTCTTGAAATTCGGGAATTGTGTGTGTTACCCAACGAAGGCAATATATTCAAAGGCTTGGGCATATAGTGGAGTGTGGTTAACTAGAACTGAAAATTTGGGGTAAAATTCTTCTTAACTCGTCGGAGCAAAGTTATAATATTAGGAGTCAACAACCACCACCCGCGAATGAGGGTATGTTTTCTATTTAAGGAATTATGAGGTGTATATTGATTTTTGTAGCGATTAATATTGTATGGGCAATAGGGTTGCTATCCTTAGCCAAAAGCACTGTTATTTACGTACACTCACCGAGGGGTGTGGGACACCTATATTTTTTTATGTCATCACGTGGGTTTAATTTGTTATCATGGGATTACATACTTTGGGCATGTCCGAGCATGATGTGACTGTCGGTGTGGATTGACTTGTGGTATACGAGAGCGTATGTACTACTACTACCCAACATCTTGTATGCAATAAGAGAATAGATTAGTAGACTTTATTCGAAGTCAACAAAACCTGTAGAGAGGTTATAAACTATTGACTACAGACCTGAGGAGTTTCGATGACCGACTACTTTAGATAGTAGTGTATTAGGGGGGTTCCTTGTTTGGATTTCGCTTGCGGACACTCCACGCATGAAAATAACAACCGTTGGGAGTCGAAATAAGATAGGTCTTTAGGATATGAGTTTATAATCTTTGCGATAAATATTATAAAGGAAAGTTGTGTGATAGGGTGTATGGGCGCCCTGGATGGTTGAATGATAGTAGTTTTGATAATTGTGGAACTGTAAGTAGTTGGGATTTGAGGATTTATTTGTTTAATAAGTGAGGATCATTTGTTGCCCAAAGTTTGTCACGAGGACGGTATAGGGAAGATATCGTAAAGTTTAAATTCGATTCAGTTGAAACAATATGGTGAGGCTGGGCGTATGACACCAATAGGGATTTTTGATAATGTACTGTATGGGCGGTACGCCTTAGATTTCTTGTGATGTGAGATTTATACTCGGAGTTGACCTTACCGGTATGATTTATTTTCTTGAATTTCGAGATGAAATTTTGTTATAAGGGGGGAAGTATGTAATACTCCGTAATTTTTAATGATTTTTAAAATGGGTTATATTTTAAATAAATGGATTAATTGGATTTTATTATTTAATTCATTTAGGTTTTATCCAATTTGTGGATATTAAAATGTATGATTCTGAATATTACTTAAAGATACTTAGTTAATATATGAATGTGAAGCTATTTATATGGCTGTGTGATATTAATTCAGTAATTTGGATTTTTAGTCAGACGCGGTATGGGACGTGTCGGGACTAATTTTGTTAAATTAAAAAGAAAATTTATTTTCTATCGACCTTATAGTCATTTTGACTGTGTCGTTGCATCCGAAAGGTTTGAAATAGTCAGAAAGGTCTATTTGGATGTTGGATTTGGGTCTCGGGTCATTTGGAAATGAAAAGACAACCCAAAATGGCATTTTGGTCATTTTTATACGGGGGATGAATAGTGATTTCGGATTTTGTCCTATTATAAGTATTTGGACATTAAGTGTACGTGGGTTATTCATCTCCTCTACACAAAATAGAGAAGTCATCTTCCTAGAGAGAGTGAACGGTTGCTTGGGAAGAGAAGAGTTTACTTGGGAAGGAGAAGAACTAAAAACCAAGGGTCACCACCACCAACCACCACCGGAGGCTGACCGGAGAAGGGAGAACTACCTGAGATATACTGCACCAAAGGATCAGACCTTCATTAGAGGCAAGTGTTTGATAATGGCAATCTAAGTTTGTATATTGTCCATGTTAGAATAGTTCTATAAAGATGATATTTTTCATGTTTGGAAGAAATAATGCAGTTTCTAAATGGATTTCTGGAAACTGAAAATATATAGGAATCAAACTCATGTAATAAGTAGATAGTATTCCATGAATTAACCTTGAATCTGTGGAAGAAATTCTGAACCATTCATTCTTGGGTCATAACCATGCCGCATTTCCCCCACTAAACTCTAAACTCACACGTTGTGGTCATGCAACAATCCTATGACCTGGGGAAGTAACCTAACACCTGTTACTCAACGCTAGGGTGGGCCACCCACTATGCCACTTCTAAGGATAACTTCCATAGAGTAGGTATGTTAACATATACCAATAACACACACACACACACACACACACACACACACACACACACACACACACACACACACATATATATATATATATATACGTGAATAAATCTCTCATAGTACTAGGCCAGAATTCCTAAGTCTATTCCCAACTCTTGAATATACAAATATTCAGATACTTATTATAATCTCATAAATATCATAGTTCTCTCCACTAAGCTATTATACTCTATCCCAGAGCGTAAAATTTTCCGAAATCCTAACCCGATTTCATAAATAATATTTTGCGTGTCATTCAGCCTAAAACACTAATATTCACATACCCGAATTTTATTCCCGACTAACCCAAGGTTAATATAATCTCAGCCATAATTTTTCAGAAGTCCTAAGTCACCCCTAGACCTCCTTAAATCAACCCTCACTCTAAACGGTCCATGAAAGACCCAAAAAACCAGAAATCATAAAACTACAGGACTAAATCAGTTCGCCCCAAAGACCCGAATCAGTTTTCCTGCTGAATTGATTCGGCCTCCCAAGGGTGAATTGATTCAATTTTGGATATGGTCTTGGTTATATTTTTGATGATATTCACCCACTCCTTATTAATCATATCACGACCGATCATAAATCCAACTCAAAATTGAACCATTTTACCAATCCTATACATATTAGTACATGTTTTTACAATGGAATTGACCCAGAAACACATCAATTAAAGGGATCTACGTTTGATAATCAAGAAATTCACACTTTCTCAATTTTAATCAAGATTTCATCAACTCACATAATTTTCATTAAAGATAAAAACTTTATAATATAAATCTTAATAGGTCTAACATGGGATTATATTCAATTTATTGCATGATAATTTAAATCTCAAAAATCCTTTTTTTACATGTGAATACAATCCCCAAAATTTATATTCCATTCAAGATTACACTAACTTTGATAGAAATATTTAACAACATAAAACATCAAGAAAGATAAACACTTGCCATTATGTTGTCGAGATTCTGATTTTTCTTCTATGAATCCTCTTTGCATGATGGTTTTTCACCCAAAATTGATCCACTTCTCTCCCATAATGTTTTTCTCACTTTTTATCACTTCTCTTTTCTCTTATCTATCAAGTCTAGGTCTTTTAGGATGGTAGATTGGCTTCCCACTCAATCCACCTTCCATAGTTACATCACAAATCCCAAAATTAGGTTAAGATCTAATTCTAAAATAATCCGAATACCCCCATACGGGTCTGTTTAGCCTAAAATGTTCTCGAAACCCGATTATAACTCTCAGATGCCTAATTCTGACTATTTAAAACCATTCTAGATCATCGGTGCACGCGAAATCACCATCCAAGTAACCTAAAATAATTTGTCTATCTCATTCCCAATACGACCCCACATGCGCATCCTGAATGAGATGTTCTCAAATCCATCGATTTTACTCATTTACAATATAGTGTAAATCAATACATTTTCATTTACTTATTATACAAGTGAATATAGTAACAGATGAGTATTAATCCATATCCTCTCTAGTTAACATTTATAATTCACTTTATTTCTCAAATTACTTAAATTACGAGCACACGTGTAATTTAAAATATTCTAAAAAATACGGGGTGTTACACACCCATTCTCCTGGTTATAGACAAAACACAAAATAAGCTTATAACCCACTAAGGCATGTGCATGGGGTTAAAGTAAATTTGTGAAAACAGATAAAGCCATGATATATTTTTACATAATGATGGATCTATTTTTCAAAGCAATGCCTTCTATTAGCTTAAACACAACACTTCTCAATATAAAATATGACTTTTTTCAAAAAAATGATTTTCTAAGTTAAGTCAAAACCCTTCTTTCTGTGCATAGCCTTAGATGTTATAACTAAAAACCCGTAAAAAGATTATTCTTCAAATGTATCTATAATGAAAGTATTTGATGTAGAGAGGTCGTGTATGATCTTTAATGTTCAATGTTCAATGTTGGATCTACATATAATGAGCTAGATACTCTCTACCAAACTACATTTAAGAATTTTGGCTTGATAATGCATGACTCAAATGATTGGACATGGAAAAAATCCAACCAAGCTAATATCAATCAATAATATAGATTTTAGGATCGATCTAATGGCTAAACTAATTCGATACTTAACTTGAATGGATCTGGCTTGGCCAACAAGCCTAATTTTTTTTTTATGTTCTTAAGTTTGTCAGATATAATCATAAGGTTCTAGTTTGAAGATTAAAAAAAGTCAAAATCCATGAAGAAATCCAGTTTGTGAACAAGTCTACTCCATAAGGGACTCCAACTCACAAAAATGTTTACTTATTATCGGACTCTTGTTCTTGAGGAGTTATACTTTAAGAGGAACTCTAGGCTAAATTAGAAAGATAATTTATTTCCTATTTGATTTATAATTCCCTGAATTTGAGTTTAATTATAATTTCCCTCATCTTTGCTCATGATGATAATTATCATGTGATAACTAAATTAGTTTATTATGGACACATGTTATTATGGGCAACATCAATTGTTTGTGTGATTCGCCTAGATCATGTTTTTTTGAAAACAATTTGTATGCTATTATAAATTTTAACTAAACCATGTAATCAACTTGTCCAACAAATTATATTTGGTCTTTAGTTTTTTACTTTAATTAAAATATTTTATTGTTTGGGAAATTTAAAATAATAAGAACACATAATTTAATTTTTTGAAGAAATTGGGATTTTACTGTCGATTTAATTTAGTAAATTAAAACGAAATATTTTTTTATAAATACCCGCAAGTTAAAAAAATTAAGTGAGGGATTTCGAAATAAACGTTGCATTCTCCATCATCATCTTAAAATTTTGATGTGATTAATTCCTCGTGTTAACTTAACTGCCTTTCCTGTTGAAAGTAATCAATAACCACATCATGAGATTTTAAAATTTTTGGTGATAGTTATTTGAAATTAAATGTGAGTATGTTGGATTCTTCTAATGTGAAAGTGTTATACGAACAATTTAAAATTAAAGAAAGAAATGATGGTATACAATTAAGCACAAGTAATAACATCCTCCCTGAAAGACTCACTATCATTAATCGTTTGACCAAAAGACACCGATATTTAATTATGTTGGACAGAGGTTTCTTGGAATGTATAGATAACATAATTAAAAGGTATAATGTCTACTTAATTCATTGTTAGTGATTTAAGCTCCTAACGAGAAATTTTATTTCACAAGGTAATTAGGAGGGTCGATGATATTAATTTTAATTAGCGAAGGATGGAAGATAATTTAATATTTAATCAAAAGTTTAATCCTCGTATATTTAATCGAATATGTTTTCAATTATGAAATTGAAATTTCATAAACGGTCTAAACTTTCAACTCACTTGCATCGATCTTAAAGGAAAACAAATTGACTGGAATAATTTCATAGAATATAAAAGAATCCTGGATATCATCCCTATTACTGAGGATTATAAGATTGTTTTAACAAAACCATGGCCTGGCAAGCCTGGTGAGGAAGCAACGAAAAAGGATGTTTGGGCCTAAGAAAAAAAATGATCATATGGATGGTTAATATATATTGGCATATATGAGCATTATGCTTCAACATCAATCATAATATATCAAGTTCTTATGACTTGGTTCTGAATATTGAGGAACTTTTTGAGGATCAAAATCCTGTCGTAAGGCTGGATGCCATAGAAAAGGTGAAAATTACAAATATGGTTGACAGTACTCTGGTTATGGACTATGTTCGAAATATGATGTGCATCTTAGTAGAATTGGAGTCCTTGGATGTGGAGAATATAGGGAAATCTATATCGATTTTTTGGTACAATTACTCCTGGAGTCCTTTAAGTAGTTTTGACTAAATAATTCTTCGAACAAAATTTAAGTACTCCTTAACCAAGCTAGAGAGAAGAAGACAACTTGGAGAAGAAGAATTGGGCATTGAGCTTAGAATTCACATTTTGATGTGATGAAAATATGAATATCATTGTTTTCAATGTTAGAATATAATTATATTTGGAATCTAAAGATAATTGCAAATTAATTTGATTTAACTAATTAAATTACTAATTTGAGAAATTATCCAATTGACCAAGTTATTTTACTATTCATGTTTATAGTATAATATGACATTGGTACAAATCCTTATGAAATTGAACTGGAATTGATGTTAAGTTATTAGAACTGTATTATACGTTTTTAGATGATTAAAATGACCTGAGCGATTTTGCAAATTGATTGTTAATTTTAGTTAAATTTATCCTATATGAAATTATAGGGATGAATGATATTCGAATTTATATCATTAAATTTTTTTTGGAATCATGTGAAAACCTTAAATATAGGTTAAGAATGTTGTCTAAAGACTTATATATGAATATAGTTGGGGTTTTTGATGATTTGAGAGCTTGACAATTTGTTAGTGGATGATTTTTTATGTCAAAACTCGTAGGTTGAATAGGTTTTTTTTTGTGTAGGTATCATCAATTGATCGACCCCAAGGATCGATTGATAATACAAGATTGTGGAAAATGGAATTATGAATGGTTGGGAGGTGGTTTCGTGTCTTTTAGACTTTTATTGAATTTCTTATGAATATTTTACCAAGAGGGATCAAGGTTGATATTTAATTGTGAGTGAAATGACTAATTAAATGAGAATAATCTAATTAAGTAATGGTAAATATAGACTTAACTCCCCTGGGGTGTTTATGATTATTATTCTTGAGTATTATGTGCTTGTAGATCCGATAGTTGAATGTATTGTTGGTTCGTTTTGAGAAGTTAAAGATTTGTATTGGATGACCATTAGTCTATTGAGACTACTGACTTGGTTAATCTTGAGAAGAGTCTTAATTAATAAAGGTTAGTTAAGTTAATACATTTGATTTAAGACTTGTAATCTAAATATGTTTTAACTCGAATAATGTAGGGAATAATTTTAATTAATAGAGGTTAATGATATTAATACATTTGATTGAGGGCCTTTAATGTAAATATGTTTTGAATAGATTAATATAGAGAATAATCTTCATTAATATAGGTTAATTAAGTTATACATTTTAATGATAGAATTAACCTTTATGTCTAGTAGATTTACTGTTTTTATGTATTACGTGCCACATACCATGCATGCGGACTCATGGGCTATGTACTAGAGGGTATGTATGTGAAATGTGCGACGATGATTATGTTGGTACCCTGATGCGAAATATGTGTTTACCTTGATTGAGTGACGATGATTGCGTGGGGGCCCTAATGATATGGTAGGGTTTACACTAGTTATGGTTACCCCAAGACATTGTGTGATGAGTTCCCGTTGTATCCAGAGTAAGATGGTTGGAATGATCATTTCATATAGCTTTGGGTATGGGGATTTATAACTGGTGTGAAGGCATAATGAGTATACTTTGGACATGATTTGATGGTTATAGGTGTGGGATAGACTATAACTATGCGTTGTATGCACGAGCGATCTTTGAAGGTGATATGATATGCCTTTGTTATGTGTAGGGTTAAAACGTTGCCTTGTATGAGGTAAGAGTGTGAGACCGTGCCTGTATTATGTGGATGTAGATGTGAAGAATACTTCTATTGAGATATTATAAAAATGAGATGTATAAGATGATTAATTAGTAAATACTTGAATTGAGATCATATAAAATTGAGATGAATAATATGATTTAGTAGCTAATGCTTCAGTTAAGATATTATACCATTGAGATGCGTAAGATGATTAAAATGAGAGTCGGTAAGCATAAGACCATTAAAATTAATAAAACTCAATCACTGGGAAATATGGACATATGATTAGACGCATGTGATATATAGAGTTGTTTTTAGTTAGGATAAATTAAAAGAAAATAAAATATGAGAAGAAGATGTGCAATTTATTATAACCAACCTTAGTTATATTCATATACTTCTGTAATACCCCGTACTTTTGTCTATATTTATTTTTGGGGATTAATTAATTAAATGTGTATTAATTGGAAATTAATCCGGGTTATAAATACTAATGTGATGCGTATTGGTATTTGATTAAGTTCATATATGATTATATATGTATTTGGTATTATAAAATTTGTCGTGGGATTCATATACGGCATTTTAGAAATTTTGTTGAGACGCGTGGGACCGCCGCGTCACGGTATAATATTTTGTTAATAAAAGTGAATTTAAAATCGATAATCCGTATGGTCGTTTTGAGTGCGCCAACGCGTCCGGAAGGGTCGAGATAGTCAGAAAACACTAGCCGGGGGTATAGTTTGGGTCCCGGGGTATTTTTAGGCCATCCCGGCACTATAAAGGGTATTTTAGTAATTTGGTATTTTTGGGTAATTAAAAGTGACGAAAATTGAGAGTTGTAATCTGATAAGGGATTGACCCAACCAACCTTTATTAACCCAACAAGCTACGGAGGTTTATTAAATTAGGTTTTCATAAGTTCCCTCAAAGCAAACCCTAGCCACCATAGCCTTTTGGAGAAGAAAGCTTGGAGAAGGAGAGAGAGAGAGGAATTCTGCAGAAATTCTACACCGAATCCACACCAAATTCAGAAATCAAACCAAGGCAAGTGACTTTATTTCATTTAAATTCGAAGAATGTCTTTTCCATGTTAGAAATTGAAGAATCTTAATTGTTCTTGAAAGATTAAAAGAAAACCCATGAAATTTGAAGTTATTATTGAATGTTGGGATAGGTTTGCATGTAGAAACATTGTTGGGAGATTTAATTTCGGAGATTTCATATCTAGGTGATGCATAAACGAATTAAAATCTGGGAATTTATGATGAGAAAAAGTTAGGGTTTATGTCCTTGAAGAAAATTGGGAATTAATGTAGAAATTGTGATTTAATGATGTTTAGATGATATCAAACCCTTTAATGATGTTAGTATAGCCCCTTAACATGTTTGAGGATGATTAGAGAACTCAATATATTGTGGGAACGAATTTTAGAAGAGGTTTGAGGAGTAAAAATGGTGAAAAACGACTTTTGGAAAATTCTGGGCCGAAACTGGCATCTCGTTAGAAGCAGCCCCCAGGTCGTTCGAACGAGCTCGTTCGAATGAGCATCTAACGAGTTGACCAGTCGTTATTAACGAGTAGGGGTTTTCGTTCGATATCTCATTCGAACGAGATATCGTTAGAAGGGTCAGTTCGTTCGAACGAACTGGGATCTCGTTCGAACAGCCTCGTTCGAACGAGACTTCTAACGACCTGACAATCCAAACTCGTTCGAAGCCTCGTTCGAACGAGACTTCTAACGAGTTGACAGTTTGACCCTTTTTGGACTGTTTTGACTTTTGGAGCCCCTTAAACTTGTTCGAGGATATAGATGACCTTCCTTTATTGATGTAAGGTTAGATTTGGGACTTTTGGGTTATTGAGATGAGTAAATCATACCCTAGAGTTATATTTAATGAACCGTTTGAGTTGAGGCGTGAGTGTCTTCTACGATGTGAGGATAAATTATGGCACGTATAATTATGAACCGGAATAAAATAAGTTGTGATAATTATAATTAGTACGAGAGTGCAATATGTACTACGAATATAATACGGTATTACTAAGATGTGTGTTTACTTAGTATTGATATATGGATTGTATGTATGACATACCTACCATACTTGCTATCACGGGAGGTTTCGTTCGCTTAGGACCCTCTAATCCTTGTGTGCCTACGGGGGGGATATAGACTGGTACCTTGATGAACATAGGTCATAGAAAGACTTATTGTGATATTAATAAGTCCGCTGACCATGGGAGCGTAGGTATGTGCGTGACCCATGTGATGGTGACTGTGTTCGCCTCCACTATTTGTGATTTGTGTTATCTGAACTATTCCTGAGAGATTCGGAATATGTGATCCTTATGTACGTGATGTACCGGGATGGATAGCAGAGTATGTGTGCACCATAGCTTAGATTGCGGGGTGCTTGTATCGTATATTTATGATGTGAATAATATACATTAAATTTATGGAAATCCTCATGTTAATGTTGTAAAAATATTACGGTATTGTTTCGAGATATATAATGAGTTAGCTGATAGTTATATCAATGGCATACTTAATAACTAAGTTTACGTTAAACCTCTATTAAATTAAGAGCGTTGTTATGTTAAATTAACCGAGTAAAAATGGGTGGAACCTTTGGTAGTCTAGCTAGTTACAATGTCACTTAGCTAGTGGAAAGGGTAGTTATAGATGGGTACTTACGTTAGGAGTGCACAGTTAGTCGAGAGGTGAGAATTTAATGTGAGTGCACGTCCTAACATGTACTTGGCATTTAATGTTTTAAATGTTTTTAAAGCACTTGCAGATTTTTAAAATGACTTCCACTTTCTGGCTCTGACCCATTTGCTTCCAAATATATTTTTTTTGTAAAACCATTTTAGGTGCCCAGCCACAAGGACACCAAGCATAGGATTCTCATTCAGGTGACGAGCTGTAGCTGTTTGTGGAAGCTACAGGGATTTGCATGTAGACGCTTCTCTCATTTGGATTCCAGTCTCAGCATCTATCAGTTGTAGGGCATGTTGCCCAATTCTATTAGACATTTTTACATTTCAGTTTTCAGACTCTAGCATGTATTGCTCAGTATTCAGTTTTAGTTATTTATTTCAGTTTACTTATCAGTTGTGGGATTTGTATTGAGGAGTTTTTCCTCCAGGTTTTATTTACATTTTGTGATGGTTATTCGTTTCACTTCAGTATGGTGAATGGTGATATTTATTTCTTCATTACTTTGTTGCATGTTAATCAGATTTAATAAAATTTGGCACTTACTTTTTAAATACTAGGTGGTTAGTAATCTTTATAATGTTTTCGACAGTGATGCTATTAACTGAGCCAACTTGGCATTTTGAATTAATTTTATAAAGGAGTAGCTACCCGGTGTTTAATTAGTCGGGGTGTCACAGGTGGTATCAGAGCATCAGGTTCTAGTGTCCTTTAGGATCTGTACGGCTATTATGTTTCCGCTACGTTTTCTTTGATATAGAGCCCTATATTTTAGGACTGTTGTACTCTTTTGTGTATGCTTCGTTCTTCAGCTATATTAAGTTTATAAACTGCAAACTTATAAACTTTGTTCTTATTTCAGATGCCTCCACGACGTGCACGACGAGTTCCCAGGAATGCTACGCCCGAACCCCAGCCCGCTCCAGTTCAGGGCATGTTGAACGCCGCTGAGGTTGCTGCTATAGTAGCCCAAGCGGTAAATGCAGCGATTGCCGTGATCCAGCAGGCACCGCCTCAGGCGCCGGTTGCCGTGCCAGTACAGGTTAATGCATTCCCGTCTGCTTGGGAGCGTGTACGTGACGCTTTTCAGAAAGCGCATCCGCCAGAGTTTGCAGGTAGCTCAGACGTGGTAGTCTCGAGCCAATGGAGGAAGGACATGCAGAGGCATTTGAGGATGCATGAGTGCACTGACGTTCAGAAACAGGTGTTAGCTACTTTCAAGCTAGTGGGATCTGCACTGCAGTGATGGGAGTCCATTACCACCGCGGAGGAGAGGGATACCCTCACGATTCAGGAGTTCTGGGTGCGGTTCGACCGCAAGTACTTTCCGTCCGCAGTTCATACAGAGATGAGGAGGAAGCTAATGAGTTTGAAGCAAGAGGGCAAGACCGTGGCCGAGTATGAGGCCGAGTTCACTAACCTGTTGAATATCGTTCCAGACGAGATTCCAACAGAGAAGAAGAAGATAGAGAAGTTCACTGATGGGTTGAATTGGAGAATCCGACAGCATCTGCTTGGGAACCTATCGTTGGCCACGTATTCTGATGTGGTTAACGCTGCATTACTACACTGCCAGGACCACCGTTTTCATATGGCCGAGGGCAAGCGGTCAGGGGAGTCTAGCCATCAGGGAAGGACTGGAGGACATGGTGCCAGCGGGGCACAAACCGGTCAGGGGCAGAGACAAACTGAGCAGGGTACCCAGCAGGGGGACAATAAGAGGTTCCGGTCAGGGAACTACAGGCAGGGACAGGGAGGTTTCCGCCAGGGCCATCAGGGTCCAAATGGCCATCAGGGCCAGCAGGGGCAGAATGGGCAGCAGTTCCATCAGGGCCAGTAGGGCCAAGGGAGGAATGGTAACGGCCACCAGGGCCGGGGACAGCAGGGGCAGAGGGGAGGGAACTTCCCAGGGAAGTGCTTTACTTGTGGCAAGACTGGCCATAAGAAGCAGGATTGTCCTGATAAGGGCAGGGCCCCACAGCAGCAGCAGCAGCAGGGTGCTCGCCAGGAGCCACAGAGACCTATGTTTCCCGCCGCTCTTCCTGCACCGCCACAGATGGCAGCTTTGCCACCCATTCCAGCAGTCCCAGCTCAGCAGGGGCAGCTACAGTATGGACGTGTCTACAACGTTCACCAGGCTACAGTTCCACAGGCACCGCCCGCGATCGAGGGTACGTTTCCTATCCATGGCACTATGGGTCGGGTGTTATTTGATACGGGTGCTACACATTATTTCATTGCTACACACTTCGCGAAAGCTTTAGGATTGTTAGCTACGGCGGAAAGCACAGTGACGTGTGTCGACTCACCATTAGGGAGTGGGTCACTTATTTTCTTTATATGCCGGGGAGTCGGGGTAGAGGTTGGTGGTTTAGTATTTCCTGCAAACATGTTAGTGTTAGACATGCATGTTCATGATGTAATCATCGGTATGGATTGGCTCGTAGCATATAGGGCCATGATTGATTGCTTCAGCGGGAGCATTGTTTTTGCCATTCCGGGGCAAGAGATGTTTATAGTGGCGATGCCTCGCCCAGAGGGAGGATCGACCGCTCATCTGTATTACATAGAGGAGGATACCTCTAAGGAGGTTGTTATTCCTTTAGATTCGATCCCGGTTGTCAGGGAGCATTCAGATGTGTTTCAGGAGATACCAGGCTTACCACCCAGTCGAGAGATAGGTTTCGTTATTGATTTGCTACCGGGTACGAGACCTATAGCACGTGCACCGTACCGTATGGCTCCAGCTGAGATGCGAGAGTTACGGGACCAAATAGAGCAGTTGTTAGGGCAGGGCTTTATTCGTAGGAGTACCTCACCTTGGGGCGCTCCAGTCTTGTTTGTTAAGAAGAGGGACGGTTCACTGAGGTTGTGTGTGGACTACCGAGAGTTGAATAAGGTCACGACACGGAATAAGTATCCGTTGCCTCGAATCGATGACTTATTCGACCAGTTGAGAGGAGCTTCTTTCTTCTCGAAGATTGACTTGAGGTCGGGATACCATCAGTTGCGTATCAGGGAGGAGGATGTCTCGAAGACTGCGTTCTTGTCGAGATATGGTTCTTATGAGTTTCGGGTTATGCCTTTCGGCTTGACCAACGCTCCAGCAGTGTTTATGGACTTGATGAACAGGGTGTTCAGATATTTCTTAGATCAGTTTGTCATTGTCTTCATTGATGACATTCTGGTTTACTCTCAGACAGAGGAGGAGCACGCCGAGCATTTGAGGCTGGTTTTGCAGACACTTCGTCAGAACGAGCTGTATGCAAAATATGAGAAGTGCGGGTTTTGGCTGAAGGAAGTCCAGTTCTTGGGTCACATTATTTCCGACCAGGGAATATCTGTCGATCCGGGGAAGGTGTCAGCGGTGAGGGAGTGGGGACAGCCCACGACACCAACGGAGATTCGTAGTTTCTTGGGTTTAGCAGGATACTACAGGAGGTTTATTCGGGGTTTCTCAGAGATAGCAGGCCCTTTGACACATCTTACTCGCAAGGGTGTGCCATATATCTGGAGTGATGCCTGTCAGTTGGCATTCGACGAGTTGAAGGACAAATTGATCTCAGCACCTGTGTTAGCATTGCCGAGACCGGGAGTTGAGTATTTGGTTTACACCGATGCGTCTTTGCAAGGGCTTGGAGGTGTTTTGCAGCAGGAGAGACATGCCATAGCTTATGCTTCCCGTAAGCTTAAGCCTCATGAGAAGAATTACCCCACGCATGATTTGGAGTTGGCAGCAGTAGTATTTGCCTTACGGATTTGGAGGCACTATCTTTTGGGGGAGAAGTTTCAGCTGTTCACGGACCACAAGTCACTACAGTATCTGTTCACGCAGAAGGAATTGAATATGCGGCAGCGTAGGTGGCTTGAATTTGTGAAAGACTACCAGTTCGACATACAGTACCACCCGGGTAAGGATAACGTGGTAGCAGACGCGTTGAGCCGCAGGCCAGCAGATGAGGTGGCAGAGGTGTGGAAAGCTAAGTGGAAGGAATTGGGACACCAGGATGCAGTGGCCCGATCTTTCATGTCTGTGATGACCGTTACACCGCAGATTGTCACAAAGGTGGTACGAGCACAGGCTAATGACATGTTCTGTCAGGAGCAGATAGTTCGGTTGCTAGCAGAGGGGGCCGAGTCCTATACCGTTAGCTCAAACGGGGGATTGCGCTTCAATGGGAGATTGGTAGTTCCGGAAGGGGAAGAATTGCGGCACGATGTGATGGCAGAGTCGCACGGCTCACGGTTCGCGGTACATCCCGGAGGGGACAAAATGTACCAAGACATGAGACGGCAATATTGGTGGAGCGGTATGAAGAGAGATATCGCTGAGTTTGTCGCGAAATGCGCCACTTGTCAGCTTGTAAAAGTGGATCATCAGAGACCAGCAGGATTGCTACAGCCGTTGGAGGTTCCGGTGTGGATGTGGGAGAGCATATCCATGGACTTTATCACGGGGTTGCCTACGTCGCAGAGGGGTCACGACTCCGTTTGGGTAATTGTGGACAGGTTGTCCAAGGTCGCTCACTTCTTACCCGTAAGGACTGACTACACTACGGGACAGTATGCCCAGCTCTTCATTTCATAGATTGTGAGACTTCACGGTGTGCCCCTGAATATCGTGTCTGACAGAGACAAGATATTTGTTTCGAGGTTTTGGGAGAGTTTCCAGGAGGCCATGGGCACGAAATTGCGGTTGAGTACGGCTTATCATCCGCAGACTGATGGGCAGACAGAGCGCACCAATCAGATGTTGGAAGACATGCTACGCATGTGCATTATTGACTTCGGGGGTGGATGGGAGCAGTACCTTCCACTGGTGGAGTTTGCTTACAACAACTCCTATCAGTTCACGATTGGCATGGCTCCGTTTGAGGCATTGTACGGTAGGCCTTGTCGTTCCCCAGCATGTTGGTTGGAGGTGGGGGACAACAAACTACTTGGGCCGGAAGTGATTCAGGATACTTCGGCAAGGATTGAGTTGATTCGGAGTCGCATTCGGGTAGCTCAAGACAGGCAGAAGAGTTATGCTGACGCGAAGAGGTTTTTCAGGGAGTTCCAAGTGGGGGACCAGGTTTTGCTCAGGGTATCTCCTATGAAGGGGATTATGCGTTTCGGGAAGAAGGGGAAGTTGGCACCGAGGTATGTGGGGCCGTTTCCTATTATTGAGCGGATCGGACCGGTTGCGTATAGACTCGGGTTACCGGAGCATTTGCATCGGATTCACGACGTGTTCCATATTTCCTCGCTGAGGAAATACCTTAGGGATGATTTGGCTCATTCTCACATTGCTGTGGAAGACATCGATCTCCAGCCGGATAGCACTTATGAGGAAGGGCCGATTGCTATTTTGGACCGAAGCGAGAGGAAACTACGGTCAAAGATAGTCCCGTTAGTACGTGTTCAGTGGTGACATCACAATGTCGAGGAGTCCACATGGGAGCGCGAGGATGGGATACGCGAGCGCTATCCAGAGTTATTTTTAGCAGGTACTTTCTAGTTTCGAATTTCGGGACGAAATTCAGTTATTAGGGGGGAAGTATGTAATACCCCGTACTTTTGTCTATATTTATTTTTGGGGATTAATTAATTAAATGCGTATTAATTGGAAATTAATCCGGGTTATAAATACTAATGTGATGCGTATTGGTATTTGATTAAGTGCATATATGATTATATATGTATTTGGTATTATAAAATTTGTCGTGGGATTCATATACGACATTTTAGAAATTTTGTTGAGACGCGTGGGACCGCCGCGTCACGGTATAATATTTTGTTAATAAAAGTGAATTTAAAATCGATAATCCGTATGGTCGTTTTGAGTGCGCCAACGCGTCGGGAAGGGTCGAGATAGTCAGAAAACACTAGCCGGGGGTATAGTTTGGGTCCCGGGGTATTTTTAGGCCATCCGGGCACTATAAAGGGTATTTTAGTAATTTGGTATTTTTGGGTAATTAAAAGTGACGAAAATTGAGAGTTGTAATCTGATAAGGGATTGACCCAACCAACCTTTATTAACCCAATAAGCTACGGAGGTTTATTAAATTAGGTTTTCATAAGTTCCCTCAAAGCAAACCCTAGCCACCATAGCCTTTTGGAGAAGAAAGCTTGGAGAAGGAGAGAGAGAGAGGAATTCTGCAGAAATTCTACACCGAATCCACACCAAATTCAGAAATCAAACCAAGGCAAGTGACTTTATTTCATTTAAATTCGAAGAATGTCTTTTCCATGTTAGAAATTGAAGAATCTTAATTGTTCTTGAAAGATTAAAAGAAAACCCATGAAATTTGAAGTTATTATTGAATGTTGGGATAGGTTTGCATGTAGAAACATTGTTGGGAGATTTAATTTCAGAGATTTCATATCTAGATGATGCATAAACGAATTAAAATCTGGGAATTTATGATGAGAAAAAGTTAGGGTTTATGTCCTTGAAGAAAATTGGGAATTAATGTAGACATTGTGATTTAATGATGTTTAGATGATATCAAACCCTTTAATGATGTTAGTATAGCCCCTTAACATGTTTGAGGATGATTAGAGAACTCAATATATTGTGGGAACGAATTTTAGAAGAGGTTTGAGGAGTAAAAATGGTGAAAAACGACTTTTGGAAAATTCTGGGCCGAAACTGGCATCTCGTTAGAAGCAGCCCCCAGGTCGTTCGAACGAGCTCGTTCGAACGAGCTTCTAACGAGTTGACCAGTCGTTATTAACGAGTAGGGGTTTTCGTTCGATATCTCGTTCGAACGAGATATCGTTAGAAGGGTCAGTTCATTCGAACGAACTGGGATCTCGTTCGAACAGCCTCGTTCGAACGAGACTTCTAACGACCTGACAGTCCAAACTCGTTCGAAGCCTCGTTCGAATGAGACTTCTAACGAGTTGACAGTTTGACCCTTTTTGGACTGTTTTGACTTTTGGAGCCCCTTAAACTTGTTCGAGGATATAGATGACCTTCCTTTATTGATGTAAGGTTAGATTTGGGACTTTTGGGTTATTGAGATGAGTAAATCATACCCTAGAGTTATATTCAATGAACCGTTTGAGTTGAGGCGTGAGTGTCTTCTACGATGTGAGGATAAATTATGGCACGTATAATTATGAACCGGAATAAAATAAGTTGTGATAATTATAATTAGTACGAGAGTGCAATATGTACTACGAATATAATACGGTATTACTAAGATGTGTGTTTACTTAGTATTGATATATGGATTGTATGTATGACATACCTACCATACTTGCTATCACGGGAGGTTTCGTTCGCTTAGGACCCTCTAATCCTTGTGTGCCTACGGGGGGGATATAGACTGGTACCTTGATGAACATAGGTCATAGAAAGACTTATTGTGATATTAATAAGTCCGCTGACCATGGGAGCGTAGGTATGTGCGTGACCCATGTGATGGTGACTGTGTTCGCCTCCACTATTTGTGATTTGTGTTATCTGAACTATTCCTGAGAGATTCGGAATATGTGATCCTTATGTACGTGATGTACCGGGATGGATAGCAGAGTATGTGTGCACCATAGCTTAGATTGCGGGGTGCTTGTATCGTATATTTATGATGTGAATAATATACATTAAATTTATGGAAATCCTCATGTTAATGTTGTAAAAATATTACGGTATTGTTTCGAGATATATAATGAGTTAGCTGATAGTTATATCAATGGCATACTTAATAACTAAGTTTACGTTAAACCTCTATTAAATTAAGAGCGTTGTTATGTTAAATTAACCGAGTAAAAATGGGTGGAACCTTTGGTAGTCTAGCTAGTTACAATGTCACTTAGCTAGTGGAAAGGGTAGTTATAGATGGGTACTTACGTTAGGAGTGCACAGTTAGTCGAGAGGTGAGAATTTAATGTGAGTGCACGTCCTAACATGTACTTGGCATTTAATGTTTTAAATGTTTTTAAAGCACTTGCAGGTTTTTAAAATGACTTCCACTTTCTGGCTCTGACCCATTTGCTTCCAAATATATCTTTTTTGTAAAACCATTTTAGGTGCCCAGCCACAAGGACACCAAGCATAGGATTCTCATTCAGGTGACGAGCTGTAGCTGTTTGTGGAAGCTACGGGGATTTGCATGTAGACGCTTCTCTCATTTGGATTCCAGTCTCAGCATCTATCAGTTGTAGGGCATGTTGCCCAATTCTATTAGACATTTTTACATTTCAGTTTTCAGACTCTAGCATGTATTGCTCAGTATTCAGTTTTAGTTATTTATTTCAGTTTACTTATCAGTTGTGGGATTTGTATTGAGGAGTTTTTCCTCCAGGTTTTATTTACATTTTGTGATGGTTATTCATTTCACTTCAGTATGGTGAATGGTGATATTTATTTCTTCATTACTTTGTTGCATGTTAATCAGATTTAATAAAATTTGGCACTTACTTTTTAAATACTAGGTGGTTAGTAATCTTTATAATGTTTTCGACAGTGATGCTATTAACTGAGCCAACTTGGCATTTTGAATTAATTTTATAAAGGAGTAGCTAGCCGGTGTTTAATTAGTCGGGGTGTCACAACTTCATAGACTTGCTGTTAACGTTAATGTTGACTTTACATTTGTAAGGACATTTTTGTCCATTATCAATTTGTATGTCATACGCCGTTACACCGTTGAAGAAACTCAAGATCGCATCTACATCAACGGATCCGAATATCAAAGCATCTTCAACATCATAGCCTCTGCGAGAATGAACTTGGTAAAATTTTGTTTTTACGTTCCTTAAAGTTCATATTTAGTATTGGGAAATTTTTATAAAATGTTTTTTATAAAAATAAGGCGTAAGTTTTTTCAAGCAAAATGAGGCATTTATTATTCTGGGTCAATCGGACCGATCCGGTCACAAACGGACCGATCCGTTTTGCTGAAGGCCAGTATACCCCGGACCGATGGCAAACCGATGAGGAGAAATAGCCGAACCGATCCGACCTCATTCGGACCGATCCGCCTCTTAATAAAAGAACCGATCCGGTCAAATCGGACCGATCCGCCCTCAATTCGGACCGATCCGACGGGGATAATCACTGCCAGATTCGCTGCAGATTTTTTAGGCTCAAAGACTTCTTATTTAAATCCAACTTCGGGGAGTTATTTTTCAAGACTTACATACACGATTTTCAGAGTCCAAAATACTCAAAGTCTTCACCTTTTTGATGTGCAAAACATCTTTTTGATTCACACAAAAATCCCAATTACTTTTGTGAATCTTTTGGAACCCTAGAACACAAACTTTGTTATTGTTCATCTTTGTGGAGAGATCTTTGCAACCGAGGGCTGCGTGTCATTGCCGAGGGAGTCTCTACAAAGTGTTATGGCTGCGTGTCATTGAGGAGAGCTGCGGTTCTTTCTTCGTTGTTTGGGCTGCGAGTCCTTGGAGGGTGCTGCGTGTATTCTCTTGCTGAGTTCAAGACTGCGTATCTTTGTGGGTTGGCTGCGCGTTGATCCATTGCAGATTTCTCTATGTAATTGTAAGTTGCGTCTTGTATATTCATAGTGAAATAAAGGTTTTACCCGAAAGGGGTTTTTTCCTGAATTCTGTGTCTCAGCATATTTTTGTGTCACATGATTTATTTGTTTATGGGTTGACTCACGCACGCACTTTAGATGCATGTTTAGGGGCTGAAATTTAATAAGTGTGTCAAATTAGAAATTTGCGAAGTTAATCAATATCACGCATTCTCAACATGGTATCAGAGCCTGTTGCACTAAGTTATTGTGTTTTGATCCTGATTTTGCACAAAAATGGCTTTTGATGGTTTTGATGATCTTCGATGTCAAATTTTTGAAAAAATTAATTGGAAAATTCACACGAACTCTTGTTTTAAATCTTCTGTTGAAAACGAATCTGAGAGGTGTCCTTGTTGTGAGGGTGTTGGTCACACGTTACATGAGTGTACCACAAATTTAAAGAAGAAATTGAATAAACCGATTTCTCATGTTTCTACCCTTAGTGATTGTGATTCGAAAGAAGAAGTTTTTTATGCTTCTAGGCGAGAGTTTCCCATCCGTGTGATTAGTGATGATAGTGAAAGTGATGGGAGTGTGGATGAAAGTGAGGAGGAAAGTGTAGATGAGCATGACTTGCAAACTGCTTTCAATGAACTTTATGCTGAAACTTTGAAAACAAAGAAAGAAAATTTGAAATTGAAAGCTCAGTTGAAAGAGTGTGCCATGAAAAATAATGATTTTTTAGTTGAAGAACTTAGGGCTCATGTGAAAATTTTGAAAGAGAAGCATGAGTACGTCGAGGGTGAGAGAGATAGTCTTAGAGGGTTGATGGAGACTATGAAAAAGGAGCTTTTAGAGTTTGAGGATTCTAAACGAGTACTTGAATCTAGGATAGGTGAACTTGAGGTGAAATTGAAATATTCAAGTAAAGTGAAATTTGATTTGGAGTCTAGGTCTGAAAAACTTGATAAGATTTTAGGCACAGTCGAGATCAAAACGGATAGGGGTGGGATTGGTCTTGAAAAATATGTTGCACCCATTGCCACACGTGTGAGAGAGCCCCCTAGGATTGTTAAGAAAGAGACACCTAAGGTTTTTAGGAAAGAGCCCCCTAGGAACATCGTGAGAGTGCCTCCTAGGATCATTAGGAGAGACCACCTAGGCAAATTCGGAGAGAGCAACCGAGGAATTTGAGGAGAGGGCCACCTTTAGGTAACACACACCGCCCGATTTACACTTGCACACATTGCGGTAGGCAAGGTCATCTTAGGAGATTTTGTTACAAGCTTTTAAATGGACCTAAGAAGGTTAATGAAAGAATAAATTCGATTCCCAAAACCCCCACACTTCGTTACACATCAATTTGGGTTAGAAAATCGGATTTAAAGGCTTATGGTTTATTTGTCCACGATTCCCGTTTGCTTGCACGTGATTCACCCCATGTGAAATCTTTTGGTTGATTGTGGTTGCATGTTTGTCATACACTAGTTGTGGTTTCATGATATATTTTTACTAGTGTGATGACTTGTACTTTTTGTATAAATTCTTGTTTTTGAATTTTTTTTGGAAAAAAAAAATACAAAAAGATTTTATTTTGATAAAATTTTGAGAAAATCCAAAAAGATTTTTGTATTGCACCGTTTATGGATGAACACTTAGGATAACCGAGTCACAACATCATTCCATTATTTTCATGTGACTATTTGATAGTGTTTTGAGACAATAGGTCAATTCATCCATGTGCTTTATAATGTTTGGAGTCATTAAGATGCATTTAAGTGTTACTTCCTACATGTTTGACTCATAATTTCCTTTATTGCACACATGCACGGATTTGTTTGATTATTGTGCTTGTCTTATCACATGTTGGTTGGGTGTTTTCACTTCAATCCTGTCCTTAAAACGAACCAAGCGCGATAAATTTTTCTAAGGAAATTGTGCATATAAAAAAAAACCGTTTTGTGAGTTTGTGTGCTTTGTTTGAAAACGGGGAAGGGCTGCGAAAGGTTCTTTAGCCTTTGCGAATACTAAGCCACCGTTAAATTGGACCTAAAAAATGGAGGAATTTTATTATCCGAGGTCCAAAGAGGTTCAAAGAGCCCGAAAAAATTGAAAGGCAATAAAAAGAAATTCATGCCAATTATGGGCCATTTAGGTTTTTGCACCAATTCTCCAAAGTTTGAGAATTTAGATTACCTCTAAAAAGAAAATATATATGAGGGAGTTTGGTTGGAGAATTTAAAACGGGTTTGCACGTCCTTGAAATGCCTGAAAATGCGCTACATAGTTTTGGACGTTATTGGTGTGGAAATCACTTTGACTTTGATTTGTTGATTTGCATAAGACGATGTCATTTAAATTCAACCAATTTTTTCACCGAAGGATACTTTTGATGTTCATTCGTTAGGGGTACACATATGCATTGTGCACATATGATTGATTGAGTTGATTTACCTATCGAATGTGTTCACACCCATTCATTCCATTTCCATGACTTGGTTGTTTGAGTCTAAATCCATGGTGTGATTTTTGTATCATATTTGTTCAAATTGGTATCCTATCTTTGTATGAAAAATTTGAAAAATTCAAAAATAGTTTGTGAAGATTTGTTTGAGCATCTCCTTGCAAGAGCACGTTTACCATATTGTTTGATGCCTTGATTTGTATACCGTGACACCCCGATTTTGCTTATTTGATTCATTCTTCTCATTTGTCTATTTGGGGACATCATAAAAAAGGGGGAGAAAGAATTATCATATTATGGGGGAGTTTGTTTTTTGGGGGAGTTTTTGAGATGTTGCTTATGTTTTTATCATATATTGATATCCATGTTTATCTCATTTCAAACTCGATATGTCACGTGGTATTTGCTTTGTCTCATGTGTGTAGGTATGAATATTGAAGATCAATATGTTGCACACCCTGATGAGAAAAGCTTTGAGATTTGATCATTGTTGAAGATTGAAGAACAAACGATGAAGATTTATACCTTTGTATCTTTCCATTTTTAGGGTTCATGGGAGGGTAGATTTGTATAGGTCATTAGTTGATAATTCGGATATTTTTTATGTATGTACCGGCATAGACATAGGGGGAGATTTGAAAGGACATTTTTGTCCATTATCAATTTGTATGTCATACGCCGTTACACCGTTGAAGAAACTCAAGATCGCATCTACATCAACGGATCCGAATATCAAAGCATCTTCAACATCATAGCCTCTGCGAGAATGAACTTGGTAAAATTTTGTTTTTACGTTCCTTAAAGTTCATATTTAGTATTGGGAAATTTTTATAAAATGTTTTTTATAAAAATAAGGCGTAAGTTTTTTCAAGCAAAATGAGGCATTTATTATTCTGGGTCAATCGGACCGATCCGGTCACAAACGGACCGATCCGTTTTGCTGAAGGCCAGTATAACCCGGACCGATGGCAAACCGATGAGGAGAAATAGCCGAACCGATCCGACCTCATTCGGACCGATCCGCCTCTTAATAAAAGAACCGATCCGGTCAAATCAGACCGATCCGCCCTCAATCCGGACCGATCCGACGGGGATAATCACTGCCAGATTCGCTGCAGATTTTTTAGGCTCAAAGACTTCTTATTTAAATCCAACTTCGGGGAGTTATTTTTCAAGACTTACATACACGATTTTCAGAGTCCAAAATACTCAAAGTCTTCACCTTTTTGATGTGCAAAACATCTTTTTGATTCACACAAAAATCCCAATTACTTTTGTGAATCTTTTGGAACCCTAGAACACAAACTTTGTTGTTGTTCATCTTTGTGGAGAGATCTTTGCAACCGAGGGCTGCGTGTCATTGCCGAGGGAGTCTCTACAAAGTGTTATGGCTGCGTGTCATTGAGGAGAGCTGCGGTTCTTTCTTCGTTGTTTGGGCTGCGAGTCCTTGGAGGGTGCTGCGTGTATTCTCTTGCTGAGTTCAAGACTGCGTATCTTTGTGGGTTGGCTGCGCGTTGATCCATTGCAGATTTCTCTATGTAATTGTAAGTTGCGGCTTGTATATTCATAGTGAAATAAAGGTTTTACCCGAAAGGGGTTTTTTCCTGAATTCTGTGTCTCAGCATATTTTTGTGTCACATGATTTATTTGTTTATGGGTTGACTCACGCACGCACTTTAGATGCATGTTTAGGGGCTGAAATTTAATAAGTGTGTCAAATTAGAAATTTGCGAAGTTAATCAATATCACGCATTCTCAACATTTTTAAACATAGTGCCTCCACCTTGAGATCATTTTAGTAGTTTGATTTATTGAACGAGCTGCTAGACAGGAAGGTAGGCCTAAACAAAACGTCAATTTTTTAATTTTTCAAATTATATATAAAACTTTAAGCATAATCAACCCCAAGCACCAATTTAAACCAAGTTGTTGCGATAAAATGATTTACGAAATTTTATGTTCTTAACCTAAAACATGCATCTAGGTGATGGAAAATGAAACAAATATACCAATCGCATAACACATCAATGTTCGAGGAAAACCCACATTGGGAAATACATTAGACAACCCATCCACACAAATCACTATGATGATTAATTACAAAAGACAAATAATATACTTACAACACATACTCGACGCACTCGCAAGTCTTGACACACTTCTATCTTTAACCTTTTTTCCACATTAAAATGCATGAGTCTACCCAAAAAAGATTCCATAACGCATGAGTTCACACACATCTCGGTATGCATCGATAAGGCTCAACAACCGTCTATGGATTCGAAAAATGGATGCACCACTTCTTCATCGTAACACGACACCACATAGTCGATCACGTGTAAAAAATAAACTTAGTATGGAGTCCACCACACAAAAATTTTCTCTATGAAGATGATTAGGAAAACAAAATTTGGTGCCCACAAATGTAGGTCTCAAAGCATAAGAAATATGAATCTTGGATCTTTAAAATGTTTGTGTGAAACTCGGGTTTGGGAGATTTGGGTTTGTATTGGAAACTGTTTTTCGCCATTGAAAAACTGATACTTGACCCCCTTTATATAGAAAACACAAAATTTGAGGTGACATAATTTTTTAGGCAACTTGATTAAAGGAGAACATAATGTTCGTTCAAATGAAAACAAAGGGTTCATTCGAACGAAAATCTTGTTTCGTTCAAATGAACCTAAAAATCATTTGAATGAACACGTGATCTCATTAGAACCAACTTTGAATCAGATTCAAACATATATAACTCTGTTAAATAGAAGTACCCCATTGGGTGTTCATTGGAAGTTCGTTCTACTAAACTTGACATATTGTTCGAACAAAATCCTAATCTTGTTCGAATGACCCAACAAAAGAAAATAAATTTTTCTTTAAAAAACATTTTATAAACATCTTCAAACATTGTTGTAGAAACAAAACACCCCAAATTAAATTTCCATGGGTCAAAATCATATGAATTAATACCTGAGATATCCTCGAAATCACCAAGACAAGACATGGCATGAAACATGTCACAATGTCTAATCTTTGAAGCATTGTCGCTACATCTTCATCAAACATGTTGTGGCTTACAAGGTCAAGAACTCAAAGCCTAGCCTATGACTCAAAATCTTTTGTCCAGAATTAAGGCAATACATACAAATTGACTCCATTGGAAATTTTTCCTTATAAATCTCCCTTTTGGTTACTTCGGGATAAAACGAAAACAAAAAACCTATGTGTCATAAAAATCTCTAAAACACTCAATCTCTAACCTTAAAAGGAAAAAGTACATATGCTCAACAGACACATGCACTGAGTAGCTTTGCTTGCTTGAAAACATTGTCACATTTTAAAAAGATACACATTTAAGCACACCTTCAAATGCAAAGAGAATATGGAAACTATAAAGTTTGCATAATAATAAATTCTCCCTATGTCTAATAATCCTAACCTAGGTAAGTCGTCTCCCCCTAAGATAAAAAATTTCTAATAATGAAAGTGATAGATACCATTTCTCCCCCTTTTTGTTCATGAATAGACAAAGTAAGAACGCATAAAGATATTTATTCCCCTAAAACCATTTATCCCCATAAATGTGTGAATATATGATACCAAGATAAATAAAGGAAGAAAGAATAAGATCATCCAAAACTGTAAAGTGAAACAAAAACACAACCCGACAACACAAGCACAAATAATCCACACAATGATCAATTAATATCAATATCAATGTAAAAATGATACTTACTTGAATACACAATGAAACATGATATATCAGTGTAAAAAAGTAACAAGAAATGCCAATATGACCATAAAGCATGCCAGTTAAACCAAAGATAAAGCACATGGCAAACATGGATTAAATGCAAACACAAAGTGTGACAACCATAATATAATTATGATTAATTATGTTTGAATCATGTTTAGATTATGTAATATGGGTAATGTGTTATTAATATATATAATATTAAGTTATTGTGTTTATTCTAACCCTACCTTCATAAAACATGAAATATTGAATTAGTTATAAACACAAGATTTTTAAGTTTTCGGTAGGAATGTTCAAATTGGAGACTAGTTTGGACCCTTATAATATAAAAATTTACTTGAGGTGAAAACTAGATAGTTGTATATATGTGAGTTAAGCTTGTAACACAACAAACGGTGGATCAAATGGAGATTCAAGTGAGAAGATGTCGTCTTTTTACGAACAGGGGGTAAAGTAGTCATTTAGCCTTAAATGATATTGTCTTATATGGCGCCACATGTTATATTTTGATTGAACCAAGGGGGTTCCATTATTACGACTTATAAACCTTGGAATAAGCCCCTCCTTAAGCATATTTCATACATGTAAGAGTTTTAGCCTAAGGAGAGAGAATCAGGAAGTTTAGGAAGAAAATGCGAGGAAAAGTTGGAGAAACATTCATAGGAAATTACGTAAAAGTCCGTAAGATAATTTTACCCATAAATCTTATTATATTTTTTTGTATTTATGATTAAAATGATATAAATCATCATTTTTTACCAAACTTTCATGTCTTGATGAGTACGTATGGATAGATGCAAGTTTAAGTAAAGTTGAACGTGTAAACCCTTGAAATTTCTTCATTTAGAAACTTTGTGTATTCAAACTTCCATATCTTTTTATATACTTATTGAAATTTATTAATTATAGTTGGATATTAACATAGACTAATATATGTATATCATATAAAAAAATATGTAAAAATACCAAGAAATGAATCTTCGGTGATAGTTTGAAGTTCAGATATAAAATCAGCCCCCAAAGAGTAAGTATGCACACCATGTGTTCGATATTTTGCTTGGTATAGAAATTGAATCCTAAAAATTATGAAACTGTAATATTGTATTATTAAATATTTTTAGTGAGATAGGGTGAAATATCACAGAAAGTTATGATGTAGAAAAAATATGAAAATTCCTAGAAGTTGACTGAACGATAGAGGAGCCTATAGGGCATGTTTGCTATGTAAAAAATAATTGGGCATATCTTGGTCTAGGAAGCTTGAAATGAAGTGTTGTATTTTGTATTCGAAACCTAAGAGGATAAGGATTGGATTACCATGAATAAACAAAATAATGATTGGGATATTATTTATGTTAAATATCTTAACATTAATTTAGATGAAACTTCATGTATGATAATTGATCTAAATGGAATCATATGATGCTTATGAACTGATTTATGTTTGAGATATTCTTTG